>JAJHSJ010000001.1:94078465-94278446 GCA_021015155.1 Magnolia officinalis
AGAAAGGGCATAAAAGAAATGTTAAGCGTATTTAAATAAAATAAAAGTACATTAATAATAAAAAAAAAAAATATCACGATAGGGCTAGGTACTTGCCTCGAAGCGATTCGATCCATGTAAATTGGAGGCCTGCTGTTGATTCACTCTGATACCATTGAAATATGGCCTAGATGGGTGGGCCCACAAGATCTGATGGTCTACACACTCTTTGGACCTTTGCAAAAGCTGAAGATGGATGATGTAGGTCCAATGGTCCACCTAACTATTATGGGAGCAAATAGAGTCTTATCACCTCTCTGATTCTACGGTTATGATGGCCCTCATATTACAATTAACTGTTTAGATCGACAATAGGGTGAGCATATGAACAATGATTTTAATGCTCATTTTCTCCATATTTTCTCATTGGGGCTCGTTACTATTGGATACCGTTTATGAGGGATCGCTTCCCCTTTTTAAAGAAGGGTCGAGAGAGTTTGGATGAGGCTGGGAGTTATTTATCTCATCCAATCTTATCCTTTCCTTGATTTGAAATTGAATTTATAACTCAAATTCAAAACATTGGAGGGAATTTTGAGAAAAAAATGATCGGAACGAAAATTGTGTGGGAGCTACTACTAGTGGTTGCTCACAAGTGGGGCTCGTGCTTATATCTAAAGCAATAAACAGACATCCATAACCCTCTCATCTATAGAGAGGCTGAATACATTACATGTTGTGCTGCAATTCAGGAGTGTGTATGGGTTTGCATATTCTTATAAGGTATGGGTGTTGTACTAGGCATTTGTAAGCCTATATCATTGATGATAGATAACATCTCTACCATTGACGTGGCAAATGACCACAAATTCCAAACACTGCTAGAAGTCTAAGCACATTGAAATTAAGTTTCATTGCGTTTGTGATCAAGTGAGAGATAAGAAGGTCGTTCTTAGCTACATTTCCATCAAGGAGATGTTGGCTGATCCTAGCATATAGCTACAAATCTATTCCAGGTTCATGTAAGGCAGATGGGATTGAGGAGAGCTTGAGTGATGTGATTGTATCATATACCTTTCATATTTCATTAATGAATAAACGTTTCGTATTGAGCACTTATATTGACTAGGCGTGTAGATCATCAACATTTGCCTTGAGATCGTGGATGATTTCTACCTTTGTTAGTAGGTCGGTCACTTACTCACATAGGTTAATCAACCTTGAATGTACAAAAGAGGTACAATCAGGGTGATGTTCATACGTTGAGGTGTGAATCATCCTCCATTGTGAAGAATAGAGGATGTGAATACGAGTGATGAGACATCGTATTCGCCTTCGTCCCTAAAGGACTGAAGATGAGATCGATCAAGTTGAAATAGCATAATCACCCCATTCTCTTCTATGTGATTAATGTTATGACTTGAATAAAAGCTAGGTCGTGAGGATATGACATGAGTCATATCTCATATATAATGACTTGCGTATTGTATACTAGATATATGCCCAATATTATTTACTTTACGGCGTGGATGGTAGCCACGTGCAGTGAACTTTTATCTACAGACTGCTTTGATTCGATCTAATCATTGCAACGTGCGAGTAGCCAGTCTCGTAGGTGACTTTGTGTCCTAATTTATCCTCATCTTATGCACATGAGGATGAGATTGAGTGTCGCTATTTTAGTGTTCAAAGACGAAGGGCCCTTAGATTGACTAGAGTCAGTTATGCTAGGAAAGCAACTTAGTTGATTCTGAATTATACATCTGCACGACAACTATACTAAGTTGCTAGAACCATTAATATGCACTTGAAGACTTATCTATTGACAATATTAAGTTTTTGATAGATTTTTGCGAACAATATTATTTTTCAAAAGTATATGTATTATAGTATTACTTTTTTAAGTCGATGTTTGTGAAAAACTGAGTTTTCAAAATAACTCAATAAGTTGGATAAGTGCCAATCCCATAATGTGATGAAGTGGGAGATGTTGAATATAGGTTCTTGGGGCTTACTTGTGGGCAACCACTAGCAGGTGGGTCCCACACAATTTTCAGTCCTATCCTTTTTATCAAAATTTCCTCTGAGATTTTGAATTTAAGTTTTAAATTCAATATTAAAATTCAATTTCAAATTAAAGATATGGTGAGATTGGATGAGACGGGATAACTCCTAACCTCATCCAAACTCTCCCAATCATTTCCTTTATAAAGGGGAAGGGATCCCTCGTAAACGACATTCAATAGTAATACGCTCTAGAGGGAAAATAGGGAGAAGGTGAGCATTATACCCATTGTTGATGCAGGACAATTAACCACTTGCTCTAAAAGCTCGAACTAATAGAGCATGGTGAATCAATCCCTTTATCTCATAGCCCAGGCCCCAAATCCATGGGTTAAGTCCTTTGCCGAACCCTCCTCGTGGGCCCCAAATCCATGTGTTTCGCCCTCTTGTGGGCCCCAAATTCATAGGTTCCGCCTCACATGAGCCACCCGCCTCACATGGGCCCCAAATCCATGGGTTACGCGGGCCACCCATCTCGAGTGTGCCCCTGCATCCCATAGGCCACCCCACTCGAGCCCGGTGTGAAAATGCCCCCGCATTAATTGTCCATTTAGTCCACCCCATGATTGATCTAAAACGCTGATCGTAATCAGGGGCCATCTTAACTGTAAAATCAAAGGGGCGATGAGACATCTCTATTCCCGTATTGGTTAGGTGGACCACTAGATATGCATCGTCCATCTTCGGCTTTTGTGAAGGTCCCAAGATCGTGTAGACCTTCGACCCTTGTGGGCCCACCCATCTGGGCCATCTTTCACTAATGTCTATGAATAGGAGATTAAAAAAAAGAAAAGAAATTGTTTACATGATACTACCTCATTAATATGGTATTCACATCCCGACACCTATTTAAATTAACTTTTCACTAAGCTACCTCATTAACCAAGTTAGTTGGTGCACATTTTTGTCATTTATGAATAAAGCACACGTAATCTGACAGAATTTGGAGAAAACTAACGGAAGGTACCGCTATGACAATTAACTTGATTAATGAGGCTGCTTAATGAAAAGTTAATTAAATAGGTACTGTAAGTACCATGTAAATGAGGCAGTATTATGTAAAAATCCCTATTAAGAAAAAGACAATTAGTCCATGGTTCAAACGTTACAAGCAAATAGTTATTAGCCAGACTATGGCTCAAATTTTACAAGCAATATCCATTATTAATCAGATTATGGAATCATCCGGTGAATCAGACTTTCTATTTATAGTCTAATCTAGAAAGGTCTGATAATTTGGACAGTATGAGTTGAGTACTTGAGTTACAGGCATGCCACGTGTACAATTCTGCACGAGAAGGAGCTGATAAGATGTGTATTCCATATTTGCATGGTTAGGTGGGGTTTTACTTCTACCTTTCAGAAAAAAAGATGGGATTTTTCTTCTGATCTGTGGCGCCCTGGTCCGATATTCCAGACCATTTTGTTGCCCCTGCTGTGGATGTTGTATGCGTGAAAAATCTCCAAGATGGGTGAATCTATGCTGTATGGTCTAATAGATAGCTGGTCGAGAAGAGAAATACAACAACTGCTCGCATTCAGCGTAAAAGAAGTTCACAGATGGATAAATGGGATCTTTCAATCTAGGAGATTTTTGGGATGGTCCATTAACGATGGGACTTAGCAGACTAAACGGTGTATATTGTGTACTAAAAACCCCCTTGTGCTGTGCAAAGATGCAGGTCATGTATCATATAGTTCTTATTGTGAGAGTATCAAACAACTCCGGTTTTGATGTTGCGGTCACGACTGTGCTGTAGCTAGGATAGGTATGAGGCTCCCCTTTGTAAGAGAAAAATAGTGGCTGTTGAGTTGATGGTTAAAGAGAAAAATAGTGACTGGTCCAAACTCCAAGGCCAAAAATTAGATGCTTATTATTATAAACTTCCTAGAGAAACTTTTGGTTGATGCTCCATCCTCAATTTGGTTGGCAATTTAGACCATTAGGACCGTTACGTCTGCTGTAAATACATGTTGAAGAGTCAACCAACATTTTTTTAAATGGTGGTTAACTGACAATAGTGCTTTAAATGGGCTGGGTTAATTCGATGTGCTTTTGGGCTTGGCTTGCTTTGTGTTGGGCTTAGGCTAGAGTATCAAGCTTGAGGGCCTTGGGCCTAAAATGCCCGTTTATCACCCGGAGGCTTGGGCTGTGTATAATGGCCCGTCGACCTGGCTCAGTCCATTTAGGGTTTTCAAGGGTATTTCTGTCATATATGGTACATGCATATGATATATAATTATATATACTTAACCCTCCTATTCTTCGTCTCATCTTGATGCATCCGGGCCACACAAGCTGGTTGATCAAAGATCGGGCCCATCCAAGGGTAGTTATCAAGGGGGATCTAGACTATTGAATCACTTGGATTGAAGGTTTGAACAACTTCAAGGGTCCACAGTGATCAGGTGGAAGATCAGTGATCCTAATGTGTGTTGTGGACAATATTAGTAGTCGTTTACTTTGTTGTTAGAGTTAGAGTTGGTTGAACCGGTTTTCTTTTATTATTTTTGACACATATTTTGTGCCACTTTTTGGGTATCAAACAACATTTGAATAACATGAAAGTGGTTGAAAGCCTATTGAGTTGGCTTTCAAACAAGCTAAAGATCTTGTGATACTGATATTTGTTTGATTTATGACCAATTTACATGGAGCCTATGGGGTTATGATGGGATTTTAGGGTATTTTGGTCATTTTAACATTTTAGTTAAAAAATTGATGGTTAGGATTAGAAGCAATGGAAAGTTAGGATTATGTTTAGGTTTTCTCTTACTTTAAGAAATGATATACATACATGGAAAGCCGCCTTTCTAAGGAGTTTTGATGGAATAGAAAAAGATATTTTTTGTTGGCATGTGCTGCCTTCTTTATCTTTAAGAAAAAATGTATGTATCCTGGTTAATATTCTCTTTGTTTGATTTGGTTGCATCACATCTGTGTTCAGACCCACACCATTTCTCCCTCCCTCTCTCTCTAAGTAAGGATTATTTTACATGTAAAAGCACAAAGCTTGGGCTCGTGCTTGGGCATATCATAAACATTTTGGGCTGGGGTTGGGTCAGTCATGGACAGGCCTTAGGTGGGCCCATCGATGGCCCTAACTGTCATACGAGTGTACCCCTTATCTCAATGCAATAACTTCGCGGATAATTTTGTGAAAAACAGAAGGGTATTTTCATAATTCCATCAAAGGCAAGCCTATAAATAGAGAGAAGGATGGGGGAAGAAGGAGAGGAGCTGCCGCGAGACGCGAAGATCGTGATATCGGTGCTGAAATCGATGGGGGTGCGAGAGTATGAGCCTAGGGTAGTCCACCAGTTCCTGGAGCTGTGGCACCGCTATGTTGTTGATATCCTAACTGATGCTCAAATCTACTCGGAACATGCTGGCAAGCCAGCCATAGATTGCGATGACGTCAAGCTCGCCATCCAGACCAAAGTCAACTCTAGCTTCACCCAGCCCCCACCCCGAGAGGTATGACTAGCATTGCTTTTATTCTTGTCATCCATACAATTTAACAGTAGTCCAAAAAGAATCAAATACATATAAAAAACCACAACCATCTTGAATATGCAATGTATTGGCCCATGGTTTAATGATCCATGATCCAAACCACTAATATTATGGGCCCTACAGTGGATGTTCCGTGCACTGAAAATCGCCCAGACTGGAAGAATCCTAACCCTTCAATAGGTGGTCAAAAGATAGATGGTTAAGAATGAAAATATGGCAACGGTTCACATTCAATATTCTATTGCTAGGATCTTCTGGGCCTTGGGTATTTTGGTCCATTGGCAGTCCATCAACAATTGGACCTATCATGTTAATGGTTTAGATAACTGAATCATGTCCCCAATTTTGCAAAATGAAATTATGAGCGTGCATAGTTTAATCTCTTGGTTGACATTTTTGCATATCTTGTTAGCATGTGGAGTGTATGATGAGTAATAAAAATGTTGCATTTTCTTGTAATTTATTATTGATTGGATTAGGATGTCTTTTTTTTTTTTTTTTGACGGATCAAGTGAGCTTTATTAAAGAGTCTGAAAGGACAAAATGTCTAAACAGCAAAAGAATCACAGATGAACAAAGACTAATACAACCTGGACTTATATCCCAAACAAAAGAGATGTTTCATCCATATTTACACCCTTTGCCCCAGCCACCCACTCTATTACATTCCTTAGAAAGTGATGACACATCAATCCATGAACTTTGCTTGTTGAGAAAGCATCTTCGATTATGCTCCCACCAAGTATTCCAAAGAATGGCTAGAATAGTCATTCGCCACGGAGCTCGCCAATCTTTGGGGATGGGGCTGCCATGCCAGGACTAAAACAAGTCCCCAATCGAATGGGGCATGACCCACTCAACACCAAAGGTTTGTAGGAAGGTGGACCATACATGCCCGGCAAAAGAGTAGTGGATGAAGAGGTGGTTAACCGACTCCGTGTCATTGTAACACATTAGGCACATATTGGGGAGGACCATGGATCTACGCTGAAGGTTGTTTATGGTTAAGATTCAATTCCGCCCTACTAACCAAGCGAACGAAGCCACCTTAGGAGGGGCCCCATAGAACCAAATTGCATGAAAATGCTCCCCTCCTCCCTTTGGCTCCAAAGAGCCCAAGAGCCTCTTATAGAATGACTTGACTGAGAATTTCCCGAAAGGCGTATCCGTCCAAACCATAGAATCCTGTTGATCTGGAGAGGGAGCGACATTGTAAAGCCTTTCCAATAAGCGAGCAAGGTCGTCCGCCACCCCATCTGATAAGCCCCTCCTGCAAGAGGGGGACCACACTCCATGCGCTCCTAATAAAGATAAGCAAGAATCAACTGTCATGTTCCTTGGGGGGGGGGGGGGGGGGGGGGGGGGGGCGCAAGAGATGCCGGCGATGGAAACTCTAATTCCAAGGATCTCTCCCCAAGCCAAGGATCCTCCCAAAACCGGATGCGCTGTCCATTATCAAGAGAGAACGTCACCCCGGGCTTGAACAATGGGGCAATTGATATGATGGATCTCCAAATACCGGACGCTCGATAATGCGAAGATGTTTTGATCTCCCATCCGCCCTCTTGGATCCTATATTTAGACGCGATGGTCTCTGTCCACAGCTTACCTCCCTCTGAACCGAATCTCCACTGCTATTTGTTGAGAAGAGCTATGCTCATGAGTTCCAACACTCCTAAACACCTTTTCCCACTTGAACAAGTGGTATTTGTCTTTGTTGCTTGCTCCTTTCCATAGTAAATCTCGCCTTAGTTTCTCCAATTTGTCCAACATTGGCTTTGGGCATTTGAATAAGGACAAAGTACAGTTGGAATTAGATAGAACAGATTTGATTGCAGTAATATGAGCTGCCAATGTTAGATGACGACACTTCCATCTAGAAAGCTTCCGTTCAAACCTTTCAATAACCTTGTTCCAAAGATGTTTCACCAGTTTTCCTATGCAAAGCGGGAGATCCAAGTATGATGAAGGAAAGGATCCGGTATGGCATCCAAACACCTCCGCTAAAGTTACCAATTGCTCCTTAGAAAGCTCTATGCCTAGCATTTCGCTTTTCATCACACCTTGAGGACTGAAACCTCTTCAAAGCCCCACTATTTTTCTAAGATTTTCCACCATGGCGATCTCCACATCACAAAATAAAATCGTGTCGCCTGCGAATTGTAGGTGAGAAATGCTGGGCATGTCTCTTGCCCCTTTAAAGCCTGAAATGATTCCTACTTCCTCTTGGCAGCATTCTGCTAACCGCTTCCACAACCAGTGTTCGAGTTGTCGGTATCGCTACAAGTTTCGCTGGTCAGAGATAAAGATATTATATCGTTATCGCCGATAATATCGCCGATAACCGGAAATGCAGGAAAAAAGGGGGAAACATGGAAAAAATGGTGGAATTTTTCAGTGAAACTTCAGGATATACATGAATACACATATTTATATATTCAGAAATAAAAAAATTGCAAAAAAAATACATTACATAATAAGTTTTCATTTAATGGGACAAAAAAAACATGCGATGCCATAAAAAATCACTTTAATAACAACCAAAATGAGTTTATATATTACAAATGCAGCTGGCATACAGTAATTAAGACATGTAAAAGTGAATGAACTCAAAGATGCCAAATCAAGGATGGATTGGATTATCCAATCAGTGTAGTTTTTTGCATGATAGAGATGTACGTCACAAATCCACTCCTACCATCTGTTTTGAAAGGCCACAATAGGATAATGTTCTAAAAGTTAGGTAGATCTAAAAATCTGATGGTGGGCTATACCACTGTTTTTAATGGTGGGCATTTAATCACCACTGTTTCCCTTAGTGTGGTCCACCTGAGATGCAAATTTGTCTCATTTTGGACTCATGCCTTAAAATTATCTATCAAAATAAATGGACGACATTAATAAAATATTTATCATTATGATGGCCCCACAGAGCATCGACCCGTCAATCCAAAGATACAAACAAGTGACACATGCGCACCATATAAATCAGTATGCTTATCGTACTGAGTCAACTATGTGGGGCCCATTGTGATTTATGTATTTTATCCACCCCATCCATCCATTTTACAAGATAATTTGAAGGCTCGATCCCAAAGATGAAGCATATCCAATGCTCAAATGGACCACACCACAGGAAACAATGTGAATTGAACATGCCTACCGTTGAAAAATCATTAGGGGCCACAAAAGTTTTGGATTCATGTCATTTTTGTATTTTAACTTCATCCATCTCTGTGTGATCTTATGAATAACTTGGATGACAAATAAATACCACTGTGGGCCATAGCTCTTAGGATGGTTTCAACTTGGATGACAAATAAACCTCCCTGGTCCACCATGATGTTTATATACATTCAAACAGTTCATGGTCCCATTTCTGCTGGGATGAATTGAAAATAATAATAATAATAATAATAATAAATAAATAAATAAATAATACCCCCGGCCTACTAACTCCCACCCACTTAGTGGTGCAGGGGGAGTAGAGTGGATTATCTGCAACACTTATGGTGGGGCCCACCTTGATATATTTATTGTATATCCATCTTGTTCATCTATTTTTAAAATCAATTTAGAGTATAATCTAAAAAATGAAGCAGATTCAAATCTTTGGTGGACCTTTACATAAGAAATAGTGGTGATAGACCATTAAAACCTTCTCATGGGTTACAGAAGTTTTGGACCAACCTAATATTTGTTTTTTTTTTCTATATAAAGGATTACGAGACCTTATCAAAGGGTTGGATGACAAATAAACATTACAAAAACATAAAAACATTAATGTAGGCTCAAAGAAGTTTTTAATGGTGGAGGTTCAACCACCACTCTTTCTTAAAATATGGCCGGCTTAGATATCGATATGATTCATTTTTTGGGCTAGTGTCTTATAATGATCTGAAAAAACCTATGGACGGCGTACATAAAAAAAATAAATCAATCAATGTGGGCCCCACCGTGAGAGACGCACCACTGTCTGTAAAGCCCCGTAATTGCACGAGTTTATTCTCCAAACGGGAGCTTTCGTCTTGGCTGGTGTACAAGTATTTGGGTGTATTGACGTTAGCATGTTCTGTGGGTCCCATCATGAGGTATGTGTTATATCCAAACCGTCCATTCATTTTATGAGCTCGTATTAAGGCTTGAGCTGAAAAATATGATAGATATTAAGATCAAGTGGACCACACCGCAAAAAGCAGTGGGGGATTGAACGTATACCATTGAAACCTTTTTGGGGTCACATAGGTTTTGGATCAATATTATATGTGTTTTTCCTCTTAATCCAGGTATTTTTGACCTTATGAGCAGATTGGATTGAAAATAAACTTTATATGGTGGCCCTATGAATGTTTTAACGGTGAAAATCATTTACCCACTGCTATTTCTAGTGTGGTCCATTTGAGATTTGGCTATGATTTATTTTTTGATCCGTGCTCTAAAATTATTTTGAAAAATGAATGAACGGTATGGATGTAATAAATACATCATTTTGGCACCATTTAACTTTGATATCCTTTGAACCGTTCGTACAACTCGGAGCTCGAGGAGCTTCAGCGCTCGTCATCGCATGACACGTACCCACGCTGGCAGTCCGCTTGCTCCCCTTTCGTCTCGTCTTCAACAAAAAAAAAAAAAAAAAGCTTTCATCATTTTTTCTGCCAAAAAAAAATCCCGAATATCTTTCCCCAAATTTCTCTCTTTTTCAAATCCCAACCCAAATCCCCTTCAAACTCGACGAAATTGGGTTTCTTTCGAACATATTCTTTTCAAAGAAAAAAAAGAAGAGATTTCTTACATCTGAAAATCCGACGCCATCAACCGTGATTGGCCCACCAAATCCATCCGAAAGCCACTCCGCGGGCAGATTTTGAGAAAAAAATGGTAAGAGATTTTTTTTTCTATATCTGTTTTGTTTTTTTTTTTTTAATAATAGGGAGAGAGTTGTCGCTGATATTTTTTTCCCCGATAAAATCGAAAATATCGCCGATACTTCGTCGACATTAGGAAGAGAAACGAATTTTTGGTGTTTCGGTGTCGCCGGTCCAGCGACACCGATAATATCGGCGATATTATCGATTTTTCGTCGACAATGGAAACACTGTCCACAACTACTATAAACAAGAATGGGGAGAGGGGGTCACCCTGCCTCAAGCCTCTAGAAGCTTTGAAGAAGCCTTTGGGATAACCGTTAACAAGAACTGAGAAGGTAGCTGAAGATGTAGATTCACGCATCCATTGAATCCATTTGCCCCCACATCCAATTCTGCCCAACATGTATTCTAGAAAATTCCAATCAACATGGTCATAGGCCTTTTCAATGTCAAGCTTGCAAATCACTCCTTGATCTTCCCCTTATACCTTAAATCAATGCACTCATGAGCGAGCAATGCACTGTCAAGAATCTGTCTATTAGCCACAAAGGCGCCTTGATTTTCAGATATGACGGAGGGAAGGACCCTCCTAAACCTGGAAGCAAAGCTTTTGGCCAAATCTTGTAGGGGATACCGATTAGGCTAATAGGCTGAAAGTCTTTGAGTGAGTCGGCCCCCTCCTTAGGAATGATTGCAATAAAGGTAGCTCCCATCCCTTTAGTCAACTGGTCCTTGTCACAAAATTCAGCTACAAAGTCAACGACATCCTTTTTAACTATTTCCCAGAATACTTGATAGAAGGCTAATGGAAAGCCTTTTGGACCTGGGGCCTTGTCTTTGCTCAAAGAATCAACCGCACATTTAATTTCTTCTTTTGAGACTGGCTTCTCGAGGGACTCCCTTTCCATCTGTGAGATGCAATCAAATGTTAAATCGTCCAACAAAGGTCTTCTCCTTTTCCCTCTAGAAAGAAGCTTTGAGTAGAAGTTCACTATGGTCGAGCAAACTTGGCCTTTATCATCGATCCAGTTCCCATCTATATCCAAAGAGCTGATTCGGTTGTTTCTTGCCCTTGCGCTTGCAATACTATAAAAGAAGCTTGTATTCTTATCACCCTCTTTTAACCAAATTGCTCTTGGCCGTTGCCTCCACTTGATCTCTTCTTCCTTCAAGAATTTAGAATAATCTGCCGTCAACGAGACTTGCTTTTGGCAATCTTCCTCAGTTAACTTGCTTCCTTCCTTAATGTCTAAGTTATGAATTTCAGACAACAAGTTTTCCCCAGCGCTGTTCCGTTGCTTAAGAAATTCCTTTTTCCATGCATTTAACTTTCCTTTGAGCATCTTGAGCTTTTGGGACAATCGGTAACATGCAGTCCCTGACACAGTGAATGATGACCACTAATTTATAACGAGATCCCGGAAACCTTCGACTTTCAGCCACATAAGTTCAAACCTGAAAGGTTTGGGCCCCCAACTGTCTTCTACAACATCTAATAATAAGGGACGATGATCCGAAGTGGGTCTTGGGAGACCGTGTAAAGAAACAAGTGGAAATTTGTTGACCCACTCTGATGATAACAGTCAAATCGAATCCCAATTAAGTTTTGGAAAAGTTCGATGGTACACCTACATTTATCCATTAGTTAGGATCACTTCTCTCTTAATTGCCCACATCTACCTATTTTTCAAAACATTACTAATATATGCTTGGTGGACAAGATAAGCAAAGGTGTCATTTTCAGGACCAAAATCACCCTCTTTTTTAATTTTTGCACCAGAAAAACTGCTCCCTTGTATGCCCAGAGAGAGAGAGAAAGAGAAGCTACTCTGTTTTGATCTATAACCGAGTTCTGCTTGTTGCAAGGATACTTGCGTGGCTCCTTAAGGTACACATTGCAAGTTCTTCAAATCGGAACTGCACAAATAGTGGGACCTGTTGCTGATGGATTATAACCCAAAAATTGCACTGGAAGTATGATCTGAACTCATCATTCGGTTGACATCTGATAGACTATAAAATCAAAACTAATAAATGGTGCAATTTTAACAAATAAGTCAGGGAGTAAGATTGTCTAATCAATCAGATTTTGAGTATATGACCAATCTATGGTGGGTCAGATTTGGGTTCATCCCATGTGTTTGGCAAAGGCCTCACCTGCATCCTAGCTAGTGTTCAGAATATGGTAACATTACATGTATCGAAGCCTGTGGATATGGGAACATGTATCGATATTGCTAGTATCTGCGATATTGGGAAAAAGGTGGGATTTTTCAGTGAAAGTTCTGAAGATGTTAAAAGGACATGTTTACACATTTAGGAATCAAAATATTGCAAAAAACAACTATACATTCATTTAATATGAGCCTAAATCATGTGCTGTTGGAAAAATCTAGTGTAATTATAACCAAAAAGAGTTTATATCATTCAAATACCAATCAATGCAAGTAATAAAACATAAACAAGAACGGGCGCGGTTGAAATCACCTAAAGAACAAATCCCCTCCAACACACCCACCCACCCACACACAAGCACAAAAGAAAAAAAATCTGACAAAAAACTATGAAAATTTTGATTTTTGGGAAATTTCTTGCAAATTCCTGAGTCTCCCCGGTATCCGTGATAATATCGTTGTTATCGCCAATACTAGGATTGAGTGACAATAGCGGTGATATCGATATTATCGCCAGATATTGCCCCAATATTATTGAAAATATCGGCAATATCTGAAAATTTTCTATTTACTTGGGGTTTTGGCATTGCTGACTCGATGATACCGATATTATTGACAATATTGCAGATTATTGGAAAACTGATCCTAGCTACCATACACATGGCTGTACATGTCAAAATCCTACCTGCCCAAGGGGAACAGAGATGGTTTAAAAAGTACAACATCCATCAATGGAAGAAACTTGCAACTAAGATTTCTTGCAAAATGCCCTATGTAGGATGTGTTGGACTTTTTAGCTGCTATGCAGGGTAATTTTTCAATGATCCAAACTGTTTATATGATAGGACTAGCTGTGGTTGGCGGATACTGAAAAAAACTCTTACATCATATATTTCTAATAATTCAATGGTCAAGTATACCGTCCATATTCAAAGGAAAAGAGTTAAATGATCTAAGGGTTAAAATATACCAATCTTAGAGCTGTTTTTTGGGCATCCCCAATCCAAGGTTGGGCCAATTATATAAATTGTTTGGATTACTAACACATGGCACATATTCACCAGCTAAAGTATAGATGTAGTTCTCCATTTATACATGGGGATGTATTGTAGCATGCCTTGTACGCATGAAGATCTCTTCGCACGATATAGATTTTTATATAGAGGTTTGCTACATTCCATCTGTTACGTAGCGACCATGGCCATCGGGTTTGGTGATGGGCCCTACCATTGATGAGGGACATCGAAAAAACTGTTCATATTTCAACCCTTTGAGATCTTAACTCTTTTCTTTTGAATATGAATCATCCCTTTAACTGTTGTTTAGTCAGCCGAAGATTGAAAGTTCTGGATCTTCAAATCTTAAAAATATTTGAGGCGACCACCGCTAGATTGTATCTTGTCAAATCAATGGCTTGGATCACCAACGTTTCGACATTTGAAAACACATGGTTAGATGATTCTCGGTTTTAAAAGGTGGTAAAGTAAATCAGTCTTGGGGTTCTTCGTAATAATTATGCCCCATCCCGGTGGGGCATCGAAATAACTGTTCATATTTCAACCCTTTGTGATCTTAATTCTTTTTTTTTTTTTAATATGAATCATCCCTTCAACTGTTGTTTAGTCAGCGACAGATTGAAAGTTCTGGATCTTCAAATCTTAAAAATATTTGAGGCAACCACCGCTAGATTGTATCTTGTCAAATCAATGGTTTGGATCACCAACCTTTCGACGTTTGAAAACATATGGTTAGATGACTCTTGGTTTTAAAAGGTGGTAAAGTAAATCAGTCTTGGGGTTCTTCGTAACAATTACGCCCCATCCCTTTAGCTAATTAGTTCTTAATACAAGATCATTCAAGTTAGGTTTCTTTGTTATTGGGATAGGGTACCACCATCGGGCCTGCGACCCTATGGCTCAGTGGTAGACTCACAAGAGTTTCAACACGAGGTCATGGGTTCGAGCACCCATTATGGTGTGAGTGCATGGGCACGTGGGGTGTGTGAGTGTGTGTGAAAAAAAAAGGGGTAAGACCACCGGGGCCAAGGTACCAAGCCCTCCTACGACATTTGTGCTTGGAAACTATTGGCATTAACCCATCTTGATCTAATCTTTTTCAAGATCTTATTGTCAATTTTGTGGATATGATCCAAGATTCCCTTGGGACTGCTCGGAGCCCCTTCTCATCTAGCCATTCGACCTGGGTGAGACCCTCTTAATGCCGGTCCTCCTCGGGAAGCTGCCTCTCAAGGGAGATCAAATGAGATGGAATCTCGATTTCATTGGGGAGGACAACCTCCATTCCATAAACTAATGAAAACGACATTGCATTTGGTAGGAATAGGAGAAAGTCTCGCTCATAAACTTGCTTGCTTGACTTCAAAATAGATGTGAACTCATGAACAACACTTGCACCATTCACTCGCACCGTTTGCTTTATAGGAGGTCAAGGGTTCAAATCCCATCTCCGCAACATCTTTTTTGTTTGTTTGTCAAAAATCCATTTTTAGGTGTGAATATGTTACCAAGTCATTAATGACTTCTTCTTCTTCTTCTTCTTTTTTGGGATGGTAGGGACAGAGGAAGTAAGATATGTTGCCACTAGTGGCGAAGAAAAACTCTACCATCCCAATCCCCATCCACTCGGAGACTACTAGTCTACAAGAAGTTGGTATAGCCATCCATCCTACCTAAACAGTCACTCATTTCTTGTTCGTTCTTCAAATTACGCTAGTGGGGACTAATTCTTTCCTGCTAATGTGTCAGTTTGCTGGCTCGCTTCACTGTTGAGGCTCCGCTCATTGGCTTTGAAGCCATGTTGAAAAACTACTGAGCACGCTACTTTGGTGGGGGGTGCAAAATTGTCCGTCAGTAAATCCTCTCCATTGTTTATCCTAGCTCTCGAGGCAACTTGATAGCGGACAACTGACCAACGCACCAAAAGCTCCAGAGCTATTGGAGGAGTACCGATTTATCCCTATATTTTGACTCTCCTAGACAAACTAGGTGAGTCCTCCCCATGGGCAACCCCCGCGTCGCACAAGTCTCTAAATCACATGGTCCCACAATGGGTCCCACCTCGTGGCCATCCTGTATCTTGCAGGCCCCACCCCTAGTGTAGAGATACAATGCATCCTTGGAGTCGCACCAAGATGCCCTCGCATCATCCACCCACACTGGTGAGGAGACTCGATCCCTAAGCTCCCGCTCTGATACCACTTTGATAGCTCACTAAAAGCTCTAGAGCTGTTGGGGGAGCACCGATTTATTCCTATATTTTGGCTCTCCTAGGCAAACCCAGACGAGTCCTCCCCGCGGGCAACCTGCTTGTCCAACCGGTCTCCACGGTCCCACAATGGGTCCCACCTTGTGGCCATCCTGCATCTCACAAGCTCCACCTCGTGGGCCACCCTACCCCTAGTGTGGAGATACGATGCATCCTTGGAGTCGCACCAAGATGCCCCCGCATCACAACTCATTGCAATACTCAAGTCCAAATTATAAGAAATCCCATGGAAGCCACAATTGCCGAATTTACAATCTTTGGCAAGCAATAAGCAGTTAGATAATACAATTTGACTGTACCATATTCTTTCTCATGTCAAGGAAAAGGTTCGGGAGTCGAAGGAAACACCGGAGGGATCTGAATCGGACGTAAATGGGAATGACATGAAAAGTGATCATTCCCTTCTAAATTAAAAGGTGCATTTCAAGGATTATTCAAAGTAAGACAGTCTTTGAGTGGAGCATGTCTGCTTCCCGAAAGGGATATGTAGGCCTGGAATGAGGAATTTATTCCTGATCCCCGGAACTAGAAAGAGTCTCACTGCTATGGTCCCAACTTATCATACTACAATATATGGGGATGTAGTGCAGCAAATTTTGTCTAATCTCTTAATACCATATTTGGCGTATTAATGTAAGATTTGTCAGGGCATGCTGTAACTGGTCTGTCTAACTGGAGGTCTGGCCCTTAATAGAGCGGCATGGCAGAATATGATAATGTTGCCAACTCCACTTAATTGGGATAAGGTTAGATGATGATAACGATGATGCTGTAACTGGTTGAGACCCCATGATAATTTACAATTATTATAAAAATGACAGGACTCATCCACCATATAGCACAGTTGCATGGCAATCCAGACCGTCCAAATCACTTACATAATTGTGGATGGCGATTGACTCAGAATTTACACTATACACATGAGAATAATAACCGTATGATTTTGCCCTCAGAATTTGGAGCAGTCACAAAAATACTTTTAACCATCTATTTTATAGCTACTGATTTTTTTTGAAAGGCGATGATTGTATTAATAAACAAAAAGGAGACAAAAAGAAGAAAGGTCTGCTGAGATAGCAGACAAAAACTACAACCCTAAAAACAGCATATCACAACCCTTCAGGGAATCTACATGAGTGGCCCACTCAATCAATCGCCGCTTAGCCCTGGTCGAGAGTCGAGACTACCCTGCTGAATTAGAAATGCCCCTAAAACATCTGTTGTTCCTTTCTTCCCAGACCGACTGATTGACCAGTGTGATTTTCAAGATATGCTCCATCCACAGGCGCTCTCCATTTGGATGGTCTTCATGGCCGCACATGAATGTCACAGGTGTGGAGGATGAGTCACTACCATGTTGAAAGTCGTGGTGAATATCATATGAGTCTATCTCAATTAAACCGCAACCTGTCAGTACGTCTATGCATCGTTCAGCAACCTCTCGAGAGGTCGTAAGGTAGAGCAGGAACAACTGAAACAAAGCAGAACATCTCTCCACTGTACATGTGGCTTGATGATGTGTCAATTCAGGCTGTCCATCTAGTTACACCTATTGTGGATGTAAAATGTTTCAAAACTCAAGCCATTTGATTGGCATCCATCCAAAGAAAAAAAGAAAAAAAAAAGGTTAATGGTCAAATATTCATTGGGGTAAATTGAACGAAAGAGGTTGAGATAGGTGTGATTTTTGAAAAATAAGTTGTTGATGATGGGTCCTAGTAGATAGTAAGGACCTGATTGACAAATCACCTTAAGGGAGAGACATCAGCCATAAGAGGGAAGGTCCATCAGGTTCTAAAAGAGGGATGATTAAGAGATTGGGAAGTAGTTTTAGAGAGGGCGCACTGTTTTCAAAGCTGAGTTGGAGAGTGTCTATTGGTCATTTGGGTCATTTTGGTATCCGTGGTGATTAAGAGTAAGTAACTACGAAGATCAGTTTGGTTACGATTGTTGCCTGGCTTATTTAGAGATTGGGAAGTAGTTGTAGAGGGGGCTGCATTGTATTTCAAGACTTCTTAAGAGATTGAAAAGTAGTTGTAGGGAAGGCTGCATTGTATTTCAGTTTAAGAGATTGGAAAGTAGTTGTAGGCAAGGCTGTATTATTTTTAAAAGATCAAATTCTAACAATTTTGGGTCTTTTTGGTATGTGTGGTAATTAAGAGTAAGGAGTTGCCAAAATCAGTTTGATTAGATTACGGTTTACTCAGTGTGGTCTCATATTTTGGCGGATTTTGAGATGGTGTGGGTGATGCTGTGTTCAGTGACGGATCTCCTCTGGGCGTCGCATGGAGGTAATGGGGGGAAGAAGAGAGGTCTTCATGGCTCATGACTCTTCCGGCTGTGTGGTGGTCCATTTGTACCAAGAGGAATAGGTGCCGCTTTGAGGATTCCTCTAGATCAGCTGAGTTGGTTGTGAGTCAAATTAAAGTGTGGGTCTCGGAATGGAAAATTTCCAGTTGTAATCGGTAGTGGGGGTGTTGGCCCTTGTAGGCCTTCTTTCTTTTCCTTTGTTTTTCCCTGTTTTTCTGCTTTGCGAACATGCCTTAAAAAAGAGGTTATGGTTGTTGCCTGACTTATTAAGAGTTCGAGTAGTTGAAGAGAAGGTTGCATTGTATTTGAAAGCTCAGCTTCTATTGAAGTTCTTTTGGTTATCTGGGTCTTTTTGGTATTTTTGGTGATTAAGAGTAAGGAGAAGATCATCTCTAAGACTTCTATGGAATTCTTATTCTGAATAAAAGTGGAAGCATACTCTGTAAACTCAAAGAAACTTGACCTGATCCGATTAGATTTCACCGAGACTCAACAAAAACTTGCTTTATTCAAGATTGGTTTGACTCGACTCAGACAAATTCTTATTGCGAACAAAGTGGAAGGATACTCCGTAAACTCAGAGAAACTTGACCTGACTGGATTAGATGAGGGAAAATCTCATGTTTGTGATGTTGTTGTACAATTTGCCCGGCTCTTCTGAAAGAGGATGGAGTCATCTGAGGCTCGATAACCTCAAGCCGCAAACTTTTGTATGTGGAAGCCGAGAGCTCAAAAAGGACGATTAAGAAAAAGGAAGTCAAAGAGGAGTTTGGGAGGTGTTGAAGGATGATTTGATGCTTTTGTTTCAAACTATGTTGGAAGAGGGCATCTCGCATTGAGATAGGAAGCATCATTTATTGCTCTCATCCTGAAAAAGGAGGGGGCTGAACGTTTAAAAGATTTCAAACCAACCAGCTTGATAGAAGGGATGCTATAAGATATCTGCAAAAATATTGGCATATAGGTTCCTGGAGGTGTTGGGGAAAGTCATTTCAAAGTTGCAAGGTGCTTTTGTTTGTCGTAGACGAATTCTGGATGTTGCTTTAATTGCTCATGAATGCATTGGTTCATGACATAGGGAAGGTAGAAAGGGAATAGTTTGCAAGCTTGATCTTGAGAAAGTTCATGATTACGTGGATTGACACTTTCTTAATTATATGCTTCTTTAACTTGTTGTGGTGAGAAATGGAGAAAGTGGACCAAAGATTGTGTCAGTTCTGCTAATTTTTTTAGTGTTGGTAAATGGGTCCCTTGAGGGTTTCTATAATGCTTTGAGAGGCCTCAAGCAAGGGAATCCCTTGTCCCTATTTTTGTTTGTAATTATGGCAGAGGCGCTCGGTAAGATAGAAAAAAAGGGGGCTTAGTGGGTCTTGTTAACGGGTTTAATGTGGAGAATGCGATGTTTCAAGTGTTTCACCTTTAGTTCACTTAATGACACAGTCCTTTTGTATAGGTGGACAAAATGAGGAAAAATTACTTGGTGTTTCGAACTCGTTTTGGGTTTGAAGGATAATATCGACAAGAGTGAGATGTTGGGCTTCTGAATATTGAATGAGAAAATGGAGGTTTCGGTTCCATTTCCCATCATCGTACTTGGGTCTTCCATGTTGTATCGGTAAGCTGGTGAAGCACTTGTGAACAAGGTGCTTGAAAGGAAACTTTCAAAATGGAAATGCATACATCTTCCTATGGGTGGAAAGTTGACCTAAATTAAGACAACTTTGTCTAACATGTTATATTTCTTGTCCTTGTTTTAATGCCCGATCTTTGTTTTGAACGGATTGGAAAGGTTAACATAAGAATTTGTGTGGAAATGAGCAAAAGAGAAGTAGAAGTTTCACCTTTTCAATGGGAAGAGTTGTGTAAGCCGATAAGTGAAGGGGGAGCAGGTACCAAAGAGTTAAAATCTATGAACTTGGCTCTTTTGGCAGGTGCTTTGGAGATACATGGTGGAAGTAGGAGGTTTATGGAAAGAGGTGATATTTTGCAAGTACGAAGTTAAGAGAGGGAAGGCGGTTTACCAAGGATTCATAGAACTTCGAAAGTGCGAAAGGCGATTGTGAGAATGATCAAGAAGTTTTAAGGTAGGAACTGGCTTTTCATTGGGCAGCGGCTTGTGTAATTGTTTTTGGGAGGATGTTTGGTGCGGGGATAGACCACTATGTGAGATTTTTCTAGGCTGGCCAAGTTGTCTCTGGAGGCGAATATTCCCGTATTTCAAGGTTTCTTAATTTTGGAGTGTTCTGGCGTGGTCTTCTTGCTGAAGAAACCTTTTGGATGAGGAATTGGAGGATTTTGTCCAGTTGTTTCCTTTAAATGCTGAAAGGTATGCTTGGGTGTGGAAATGGGAGAGATCTGACAAGTTCTCGATTCGTTTCTTTTTATAAGGCAATTAGTACTCAAGATCCAAGGCCGCAAAGTGCCCAATTGCATTCTTTTGGGCACATGGTCCCACCGCTAAGGTCATGGTGCTTGGTTGGTAGGTAGAGTGAGGTTCTCATTATGGATAACCTTTAGAGAAGGCATATAGTTAGCCCAACATCTGTTTTATGTGTATGCTAGATGCAGAGGCGGTCAATCATTTGTTTCTTGATTGTCTTTGCTAGAACAGTGTGAGAGTGTTTCTTCAGCCTGCTTCGTTGTTGCTGGGTGATTCGGAAATTGATTCGGGGTTTTCTCCTTGATTGGCATGGGGGTGGAATAGGCCAAAAAGGAAGCTTTGAGGGCTTTCTTGTTTAGCTGGGTTCTGGGCCAGTTGGGGGGAACATAATGATGGATGTTTTTGGAACTGGAGTAGGTAGATGGAGGAGTTTTTGGAGGGGCGCTTAGGCCTCCACAATTTAGCACCTTTCTTCATGTTCCCTAGCTTCTGTCTTGGTCTCGCATCTTATAATTTTTGGTGTCGATATCTCATCTATGCTTCTTCAATAAAATTTCAGTGGCGGTTTTTGCTGGGCTAGTTGGATGGAATAGGGTGTTGACAGTTGATAACTTGAGGAAGAGAGGCCTTGTCATCATTAATGCATGCCCTTTGTGTTGGCTAGATGAGGAGTCAATGAGTTATCTTTTCATGCACTGTCCGTTCTCAAGGGAGGTGTGGGAAAGATTTTTTGGGCTTTCCAGTGTTTCTTGGGTTTTGCCGAGATCAATCGAAGATTTTTTTAGGCAGTGGCATGTTGTTGGTCATGGTAAAGGGGGGCAAAGAGTTGTGGAGGCTTTTGCTCCTAGCCGGGCTATGAGCTATTTGGAAGGAAATGAACAATAGATGCTTTCGGGATATATGTGGCAATCCAAGGGGAGTTTTTCTAAGAGCAAAATCAAATGCAGTTGAATGGGCAGGGGTCTCTTATAAAGTTGTGGCTTCTAGTTTAAGCAGGCTGTGGTGTGAGTTGCTTGTTTTGGGTCCTTTTTCTTTCTTTTCTTTTGTTTGTAATCCATCGGTTCTGCTGTTTTCATTAATAAATTGTCATCTTTCAATAAAAAATAAAAGATAAAAATTTCAGTTATCTTAAAAAAAAATCAGTTATCTTAATAATAAAAAAAACACCAGGCCTTGGTATTCAAGATTCAATCAAGATTCAATCTGTCTTCAGCTCAACTCAACTCAGTTGACTTTCAAAGCAACTGTGGTTTTGGTTCTTTAAACCATGCATGGAACCAATGCCATTAAGAGTAGTATATGAATACTTGCTTCTTACTTTTCGACATCGTAACACGCAAGGGTCACTCAAGCAATGTGCTTAGATGGTCTTCTTCTCGAGGTTATATGACTCATGATACTTCTTTGTAAAGTAAACAATGTCTGACGGCTACTATCCAAGATTGACAATGTAGTGTGGAAAACAAACGAGATTGCCAACCCCCCTGCTGAAGAGAGGGCATCCTGGTTGTTACTATGTTCACAGACTAGACCCTCTTGCATGTTACCTAACAATATACTTTAGGTTTAATTTGTAATTTGTTGTTTATTCATAAAATTAATTGTCCTTAACAAAACAATTTAATATTTTAGGGTGCGTTTGGTTGTACCAAATATCATGAAAAGTCATGATATTTTGCACCAAATTAGACTGATTATTGATGAAATTTCATGATATTTGGTGCAACCAAATGCACCTTTAACAATTAACTTATATTTCTATAAAAGATTTAAGGAAAGTAAAGGGTATTAAATCTTACTAGTTCCAACAATGATATCTCTTCAGTCTATTGCATATTTAGCATTAGATATGATCATGATGTGATCAATATCTCTATATAGTGCAAGTAGTGTTTGGCCAATTTTACCCTGCAATTAGTGACGAGGGGTGTGAACTATTTGATTTTGGAAGGAAAATGGTATGTTGGCCCCTCAACCAAGGGCACTTTTGTCATTTTCAGTTCTTTCGTGCAAGTAACCCGCTCCCACATCTCCTCCTCTTTGAGTGTAGACTACATGGACAGCATAATATTAGGGAGAGCCCATGCAACAAAGGCTCTGTAAGGTCCACTGTGATGACTGTTTGACAGCACTCCTTACATCTTTTTCTCCAACTCGTGTTAGGACATCAACCCCAAAACAAGGCATATCTAAAACTCTAGTGGGCCAAAACACCAAAAAAAGTTGGACGGGGTTACCTATTGTTGAGACCATTATGGGGTTTCTCTCTCTCTCTAGCATGCACTTGTGTCTAGCTGCACCATTTCCCTCTATTACTCTCTCCATTTTCTCTTGCCCTCCCCGCTTTACGTGTTACACATGCCATAAAAAATTGTGTATTGTAGAGCTCATTGACTATGCAATATTATGAAAAGAAGAATCTAAACCCGCAACCTATTGCATGGTTAGCTTGCACGCACAACAGCCCTGGTGGGACAGAGAGGAGCATGGATTTTGGTGGAAAGAGGTTTTGAGATCTTATGGTCCAAGCCTATATGCACGACGAGTTCCCATGCAATGGCTTGCATTGTTTAGAGTATCCCCGGTATTACAATAATATCCCTGATATTATCCGTATCTCTAGCTCAACGATACTGTTAACAATGGTAGCGATACTGATAACACTGGTAGTATAAGAAATTCTAGGTATTAGAGATATATAACTAGGTATCGCTGATGTCGCGTATGTATCGCCAATATTTTCGATTGTGTAAATTCTAGGTGTCGCTTTTATTGTTGATGTATTGATATCGTCTATTTATTGCCAATATTTTTGAATGTGTAAATTTCAGGTGTCGCTTGTATCGTTGGTGTATCGGCGATATTTCAATATTATCACCAACGTATCATATCGCCAAAAATCTATTTATTAAAAAATGTTTGGATGGATGGATATGATGGATGTTTGGGTGGATAGATGGAATGTATTGATGTTTGGATGATTGAATGGGATGGATGGGATGGTTGGATGGTTGTATCATCATGCACGCGTATTGTGTTTATATGTTTATTTATGCATGGATGTAGAGGTGGGCACCGGATGACTCGATCCGGCTAACTCGACTCGTCCGACTCGATCCGAACTGAATGGGTGAGTCGGTCCGAACCGAGTAGGCTTCGCCCAATCCGAATTCAAACCGAGTCGAGTTCGAGTTACCTAGTAACTCGACTCGACTCGATCCGAAACCCGACTCTCTAACCCTACTTGCCGCACCCTACCCCGACCCGATCCCAAAATCTCTCTCTCCCTCCCTCATCCTCATCTTCCAAGCCCGGCAACCACCCACCACCTTCACCCTCCTCATCTTCCAAGCCCGACCTCTCTCTCTCCCTCCCTCATCCTCCTCATCTTCCAAGCCCAACAACCACCCACCACCTTCACCCTCCTCCTCTCTCTCCTCTCCACTCTATCGGTCTCTCCCTCCCTCATATCTCAATCCGACTCGGTGCCAACTTGACCCGACTCGGTACTTTTGTCTGGATCGGACTCGGTCTAGATCAGTCCAGGTCAGACCGGACTCGGATCGAGTCAGGCATGTTGGACTCGGTATTGAGTCGGATTGAGTTCGGGTCAGGCCTATTTCAAAACCGGATCGAGTCGAGTCAGCCCTAACTCGGTCCGACTCAACTCGATGCCCAACTCTACTTGGATGTATAGTGTATGAATGCATTATGCATGTTTGTTTGCTTGTTTATTGGTTTAATGAAATTTAAATGATTATTGTGTTATTATTAGACTAATTTCTTACTACAACACATGCTTTTGGGTCCCATTAAACGGAAACTTATTATGTATGCATTTTTTTATTTTTTATTTTTGTAATTTTTTATTCCTAAATATGCAAATACGTATATTTTAGCATCTCTTAAAGTTTCACTGAAACATTCCATCATTTTCCCCATGTTTCCCCCGCATTTTCGGAAATCAGCGTATTATCGGTGATACTGATATCGTTTCCGTATCCCCGGTCAGGAAAACGTGTAGCGATACTAATACTTCGAACACTGATGGCTTGTAGGTGAGCATTCCTCTAAGGAATGATATGATTACAGAAATAGCAAAGTTATCTACCTTGACATCAAGTGCCAGATACAATATCCATTTTTAAAAAAAATTCAAGGTAAGTCAATCGATAAAAGGAAAAACAAAGAATAATAAGAAATGATACTTTTTAATTTTTGAAAAGAATAATAAGAAATGACACTCCTGTCATAGGAATAGAAATAGCCCTTCTTGTTGCTTCAATAACGTATTTTCATTTAAATAGATAAATCATTTGATCTATGATTCACTTGAACAAAACAAGGAAGCCGGGGGAATAAAAGAACCTTCCGTGCGAAGTAAAAGAGGTACTCTTTCTATCGGAGAGTTTCGAATCATTATCTAAATGGAATATCTGATAAAATGTGTATTATTATATTGATAAAGTTGACATATTTGTAGGATAAGCCTTCAACACTTAACCTAATACCAACATGACAAATCTTGTTCTTAGTAATTTCACAGCTAGGAATTGGAGATTTTCAGATTTTCATGTTTTCTCACATTATTAGGAAAATCTTGCTGAAAATATAATATTTTAAATATATTATAAATTACTAATAATTTAAAAAACCTGAAATATGTAAGTATAAAATTATTTATTCTAACTTCTAAACAAACTTCTGTTAAAATTGCAATAAATTTGCGAAAAATTAAAAAACTGCTGAGAGTTTGAAAATCTCATGATCAATATTATCGTTTAATCAAATTCCTGTGAAAATCTCAGGGATATTTGTCCCAATGCCTGATACAATGGCATAGAAATAGAATGCTACAACAAGGAAGGTGCCTCAAGAAGATCCTCTTTTTTCTTTTCTGGTCTGGGCTTCAGAGCCACTTCCTTGCTGGAAACAGCTGGAGTCTCGACCCAGGGTCATGTCTCGGGAGTGTGGGTAGACTAAACTTGACTCAAAAAGTCGAGGAATAACTCATTCATATCCGCTCAAGAAAGAAAGAAAGAAAGAAAAAAGACTCGGTTATGTTTAGTTTGCTGATGTGCATGAGCCCCTACTCGCGGGGCCAATGGTTCTATGATCCATCCTGTTAATTTAATAGCTGTCACTGTGGATGAGGGATGTACTAGAAGTCTATCAACTTGGTAATCCTAACCCTTAGATATTTATATGTTTTTCATTGTGGTCCAATGTGGTACTTTGCCTCTCAAATGCGATTCTTTGGCCATCAATAGAAGGTTATGAACTTCCCAAGAGGTATCCCTCCTCCACAGTGCATCAGATCATCTGGACCGAGAATCATGTGGCTGCAAAAGGAAAGGTATCTCATCCATTAAAAAACTGTATGATTTGCTGATGAGGAGCGAGACCCGGCCAGATGATCTGACCCATTCAGGTGTCCGGATTAAATGTAGACTTTTGTTACTGTCCATTTTCATTGGATAGCTAGACAATAGCCCGTCATCCATTGGTGGGCCACTCCAAACCAATAGCATGTATTACTCAAAGGTGGGTTTCACCTGTCGATTACTTTGTCACAAGAAGATGTCGTTCCATTTTTTAGTAATGCAGTTAAGGACTGCATTATTGACATAAAGCTATTTGCTCCCATGCTTTCAGGTCCAACTCGAGCTGGCTAGGAACCGGAACAAAATTCCACTGCCGAAGACCAATGCAGGGTCCGCAATCCCACTCCCCCCTGAACAGGACACGCTGATCAGCACCAACTACCAACTTGCAATGTCAAAGAAGCACTCCCCACAAGCAATTGAAGAAATGGAGGAAGAGGAAGAGGGGACGAAGACCAACCCTCCACCCGAAGACCAGAAGACAGATCCGCAGCAGCAGCAAACTCCTCAAAGGGTGTCCTTCCCCTTAATGGCAGCGAAACGACCAAGGTGAAAACATAACTCAACTATAGCAACAGAAACCTCTCAGAAACACTGGAAAAACTGCAATGGAATGGATGGTGGACTAGAAGGAAGCCCATGGGATTGGAAATTGCAAGTTTTGCTTGTGGAGTTTGTCAACTGGTAGTTCTGTTTGTATATCACATGAAGCCTGATTTGTATTGCGGCCTGCCATGGTTTAAACATCTGTTTTGAACCATGTGAAGGTGTTCATGATTTGAACTTAGGGCCTGTTTGATAAAACTTATTTTCAGCACTTACCAATGAATTTTGGTATTTTCAATGATTTTATCTTATTTAGGATGTTTAATAAATCTACAAAATTAAGTGTTTAATTTTGATTTTCACTAAAAAAATTGTTAAAAAAAAAAAAAAAAGCTACCCTCATGACTTATCACTTAACGAACAATGCGGCAAGTGATTTTGCTCCGTATCATTAATTTAAAATGATAACAATGACATTTCTCTTCTGAAAAAATGGCAAGACTTTTTGGGCCACCTTATGAGGTTTGATCACAAATATAAATTTGTTAATCTCGAGTACTGGTGTATTGCTACACATTTGGGCTATATGTGCGGTAATTACAATTTGACATTGTGATCCATTTTTCGAGGTGTTTCTATATTTCTCTTATGAAGTAGACTGCACATCTTGTAATAATCATTGATAGCTTTTTTAAGTGGTTGCACGTCCCGAATGAAGATCGGAGCGTTGAGATCTTGAACGTGGAATTAATGTGTTGCTGCACATTTGGGCCATATGTATGATAATAAAGGTTTAACTTTGTGGCATATTTTTTAAGGGAAGCTGCGTAATGAGTAACTCAGTTCACTTAGGGAGTGTTTGGCGCATGGTATTGGGAAGGATTAGGTGGGATGGGATTAAAAAAAGGTAATTATTACATATGGTGGGGATTGTCCCCTGTTACCATGGGATAAGCTTAATTCCATGCTGAGTTTGTAATACGGTGGTACATTGAATGTATATACCTACCATCATTTGAAATTATTGATAATAACACGTGTTATATCCAAACTGTTCATCTGCTTTGTAACCTCATTTTAGTGTATTGAGTAAACTCTGTGAGGTTCACAATGATTTATGTATTTTATCCACTCCATCCATCCATTTTACCAAATAATTTTAGGGCTTGAACCCAAAAATGAAGCATATCCAAAGATCAAATGGATTATGGACCACACCATAGGAAATAGTGTTAACCGAAAAATGAAGCATATCCAAAGATCAAATGGATTATGGACCACACCATAGGAAATAGTGTCAATTGAACTTCTACCGTTGGAAATGTCTTGGGGGCCACAAAAGTTTTGAACCAACCTTATATTTGTGTTTTCCCTTCATCCATGTATGTATGATCTTATGAATAGGTTGGATGACAAATAAACATCAATGTGGGGCCTAGCAAGGTTTCAATTGTGGAAATCATTATTACCACTGTTTCCTATGGTATGATCCACTTGAGAGTTGGATTTGCTTTAATTATGGGATCAACCCCTTAAATGAGCTGGAAAAACGGATTGACGGCGTGGATACATACATTCATGATGTACGATTTTTTTTTACAGGTATTTCTAGACGCCTTTCAAAGTGAACTGCACATATTGTAGTACTTATTGATAGTTTCAAAATAAGTAGTATGTCCCAAGTGGAGATTGGAGCGTTGAGATCTTGTAAATCAAAGTTGGTGTGGTTGCACATTAGGCTATATGTGTGATAATAGCAATTTGACTTTATAGTGTGGTATTTTTAGTCTCCTTTTGAGATGTGAACCACACATATTGCAATACTTATTTATAACTTCAAAATAAATAATAGCATGTCCTGAATGAAGATCTGAGTGTTGAGATCTTGGCTGCACAAAATTGTGTACCTTCACTAGCAAAAAAGTAAAAAAATGCAAAATAAGATGTCATCTGATTGTGTCCCATTTTTGGTATTTTTGTATCCTTTAGGAGATTTGAGCCTTCCATGATGTCCAACGCTTCAAGCTCTATGAAATCAAGGGATCGCTCCTCTAGATCGAGACATGAGTTGTGACAGAAATGAATGTTGAAGATGGTCTATTCCTTCATTGGACCATATTTCCTCATCCACTGATCGGATTTGGACAAAATTTGGTGTAGGTGTGTTTCTTGATGTGTTCTTCAAAATGGTTTGGTAAGATTAGACTATGCTTGGCAAGATCTGGTCATATCAGATCATGGCCATTCGATCTTGTTTTCGATAGATCTGATTCAATTCAATTCAAATTGGGCTGAAAACCGTTCTCTAGCCTAGTGAATACCCACTGAACACATCTGATGGTTCGAAATGATCAGATGTTAGTCCAATCAAAGAGATGTAAGCTATGAATGTCTAGGCTTGTTGCTTGGTGAGGAATGAAGACCTAAGGAGTTTTTAATCATGGAGGCGTTGGACGTGGACCTTTATGTTCTCTTTTAATGGTCACCAAACGAAGGGTTAGGATCTGCGCATAGGGGAGATTTTTGTGTATGAGCAACTCAAGAGTAGACCAACCATATCAACGTACGGTTTGTCCCATGGGAGAGACATGGTCCCTCTTTTACTTGTTTAGGAACTCCAAGAGCTAATAGGCAAACGAGCCACACTTCTTGATGGAATCTGCTTGGGTCAGGTACCAATAGCAACGGGATCCTATCTTGTGAAGATGGATCCAGATCGTCCAGTCAGTGGGCCACCACTTGGACGAGCCATGGATGAACAAAATGAGCTTAATTTATGAGTTCATGGCGACCAAATCAACAGCCAGATTTTATATTTTTATATTTTTTATTATTTTTATAGCCGGGAAGAATTCGTGGATCAGGCCATTTGAAAGCATCTGATTGGCAAAAAGCTTTAGCATTGGACAATCAACAAAGTAGTATGTTGATGGTTAACATTCATCCGCCATGCATTATAGGCGGGCACATCAATCTGGATGGTCTAGATCCATGCATATCTGGTGGATAAAAGGAGAGCTTCCATCCAAATCGTCTGCAACGCCTGTTTTAAGCAACGGCTAAAACTCCCAAGCTCTTTGGGGCCCACCATGTTCTATAGGCCAAATCCACTCTGTTCATCAGGTGATAACCCTTGTGTTGGCCACATACACAAATCTATGGAAATCTTTTTAAATCTTCTCAAAAGATTTTTTTTTAAAAAAAAAAAAAAAAAACATTCATTCCATCTCAACAGTTTTGAGAACTAGCCATAATTTAGATGTAGATTAGGATAAAAAAAAAGAAGAGCCTGGCTCATTATACAGAGCTTAAACAAGCCATTCATCAAAGTTGCAAAAAGAACCAAAATCAAATATCACTTCCAACAAGCAAACAAAAACAAAATTCAAACAGCTCATAAGATGTCTCTCTTGGATTTGAAATTCAAACAACTCTTACCTTTTTCTTTTCTTATTCCCTGTGAAATCTCCATTGTTGAATTGTCTGAAGTCGTTAGTTGTTTCGGCTGTGTTTTGCTTCTTCATACCTTTCTTCCCTCCGAATCCAAATTTGGAGTCTTTGAATCCCTTACCCTTCCTACTTTTATCCATCCCCTTCTTTCCAACTTGCCTAGCCCGCCCTCCAGACCTATCTCCTGGGGCTACACCGGGCCTCCTCTTCTTCGACCTCTCAAATGCCTTACCGTCTTCGAAATCCAGACCCAACTCACTGTCATCTTTACCGTCGTCTGCGAACCCACTTTGTTTCCTTTGTTTCCTCCATTTCTTAACGGATTCTATCTGATCTTTCTTCTGCTTGGACCTCTCTTTCAGCTTCTGGGCATGAACCTCTTTCGCCATGCGCTTAGCTTCCCTTGCTTTTCTCCTCTCTTCAGCCTCCTCGATCCGTTTCTTCTCCACCAACAGCCTTCCCTTCACTTTCTGCATGTGATTATCTGTCTTCACCATCTCCGCATAATAGTCCGGAGGCCTGAGAAAGGGCAACCCCATAGACTGCAGCTTCTCAAAGGCCTGCCTGGTGCCCTCCAGTGCCTGGGTATAGAATGCCAGCTCACGTGCCAAGTCATCATTCACATCAACCTCTTGCTCCTGATCAAAATCGACTGACAGTTTGTGGATAAAATCCAAGTTCTCGGGCCAGCTTATATCTCCAAGTTTCTCAAGAAGACCATCTTTGTTGTATACATGGTTCTTCGAAGGTTCGGCCAGCATCACTTCTTCTTCAGATTCAGATTCAGATTCCTCCTCAGTAATGTCTCCCACTTCATCTTCCTTCCTTCCCCCATTAAACAAGAACTGTTTTTCGATAATACCCATCACAGCCAGACGCTAAAACCTGTACCAAGCACACACAAAAAAGAAAGGTAAGACCAATCGGATCAAAGAGTGCCTCAAATAGCTTTACAAAATAAAATTCCTTCTTCCTTTTCTCTCTCCTATCTTTTCTGTTCATATATGAGAAAGCTAACAAACACTCTACTGAGCTATGTTTACATCCATTCAACAGTGAACTAATAAAAGTAATAACCAAGGCACAAGAAAATATGATGTTAGGTTAGACTAAGGCTTCACATGGACTCTAGCATAAGCAAGATGTGATTATTTTGAGTGTACTGTACAATTCAATTGAATAGTAGGATCTGCTATTATAGAGAAGGAGAGGGACTGAGTGTGTGCATTGTACAATTCAATTGAATTGTACAAGCTGCTACATGAGAGATGCCCACAGTAGAAAATGAAAAAATAAATAAAATTGGGACAGGTTATGACCAACAGACAGACTGAACAAAATCTATAAACTGACCTTCCAAACACTAAAAAATTGCAAACAATTGAAGTGAAAAACTGGAACAGAACAACAATAAACCTTTTACTGTTTTCTGCTCAGTACCAGAAAGTCTCATTCGTTATGTAGAGCTTCAAGATTGATGCAGAAAAATAACCAGCAGTTGAATTGACCAAAATAATGGAGTAGTTAAATAGCTCTGATGTCTCTTTGGATCATTTTGTTCAAATGACTGTGACATTCTTCTGACTATGGTATGGTGTTGTAGCATTTTAACTAATTGGAGATTAGGACAAAATCTTGAAAAGAAAAGAAGAAAAGCCTCAACATTTTAACCCGGAAGATTTCACAAAAGAGAACTATTTCATAAACAAGGCCTTACAAGTAGGGTCTTACTCTTGCCCTGGTGGTAGACTCACCAGGTCAAGGGTTTTAGTACCCATAAGTGGTGAAATCCCACTGCGGCAGGAGTGTGTGGGCGTGTGGGTTGTGTGTGCATGTGTTAAAAAAAAGCCTTGCGAGGAGAAGATGCAGCATTGTTAAAAGCAAGAATCGAGGAGACCCATTCCTCATCTAGGTCTGTGCCAGGTAGAATTTGCACCAGTGTTTTCAATAGCGTGAGGGCATTCACCCATCTGAAGCATGAGCTGTAAGCTACATGCTATTTCTAGACTTCTAATTAAAATAATAGAAAAAATAGGGCAAATAGCAAAAATAAAGAACAATGAAATTAACAAAAAAAGAAAAAAGGAAAAAAAGAAAAAAAGAAAAGAAAAAAAAGAAAGATGATCAGATACAACCACCGTATCATATGTTAGTACATAAAGATTGTTTTCCTGCCAACATGTCACATGTGTAAAGCATCCAATCCGTCAAAAAGGTGGGACACACCGCCATGACCATCTGAAATGAAAATCATCAACTCATCAATCAGGACACAACATAAAAATCAGTGAACAGCGAATGGTATGACTCAGTGTACTGGTTTTGCCCACCCAACTAGTGAATCTGCCTGATTTTCATTTGAGGTGATAATCATGGGGAGTCCCACTTTCTGCCCATATTGGATACTCTACACATGTAACATGTTGGTGGGAAAAAATGGTTGTATCATAACTTATGATACAACACCGCCAAATAAATTCTCAAGAAAACATCTAGAAAAAAAGGCATGATTTTTCAAGGGCTACAACCACTACCCAAAAGAACATTCAAGACAAGGTATCAAAGGCCAAATCACTTGTATTCAAGCCAAAAAACAACTGCACCAACTAGTTTCTAAGCCAACTACCTTAGCTAATGTCTTAATGAAACACCAATAAAAGAACAAAAATGGTCTCAAACTCTTAATGGCACATGTGGGACCCATTATGCTGTGTCTATGCCATCCACTTGACACATAAAGTCAGCCCCACTATGACGATGGGATGCCCCAAAAAATCATGCCTATCCAATCATCAGGTGGGCTGCACCTTAGAAAACAATGGGCAGCCACCAAAAAACCTCCAAATCCTGTGGAGGCCCACATGATGGTTGAGTCGACCCTGCTGGGCAGGTTGAATACTGCACATAATTAATACATGTTGTAAAAAGAAGAAGAAATTGCTAGAAATCCTAAATCTTCATTAAAAAAAAAACCTTAATGGGGATGGTTAAGGGTAAGAACATACCTATTTCTTGAGCATTACAAGAGATAATATCAAACGAAAAGGAAAAAAAAAACTAAAGATGAGCTCCAAAACATATTGATGTGAAAAGGGGAAAAAATCATGTTTGGCTCCAATGCCCCTGAATTTAGCCAAATGATCTTCTACTAGGGGCAATTCAACAGCCAAAATTCTGTCAAAGTTGAGTGGGTTGAGAGAATCAAGCAGCTAAAGTTTTGAGCCAAAGGTGAGCGTGAGGGCTTGCGCTTCAAATGCTCTCTTCTAAAGCCTTATGTTTCATAAAGGCTAGACTCCTGAGTTAGTTCTATACTATTTAAAACATGGTTGTGACAACTGTACACTTGGCATAGTTGTACAGATGGTTGGGATTTCTTACTCAATGTGACTTAAGAGATATTCTCCACCCAAAAGGGGATGCGCAATCTGGATGGTCTAGATGGCTGTAAATCAGCGCCACATGTGAGGAGGACGAGTCGCCATCATTCCAAGTTGGTGCTAAACAAAAATAAAAGTCCTCCCTCATCCAAACTTAAGTTTTTTGGGGGAGTAATTCGATTCTCTGGCTGTGTTTGACACTAACAAGCACTAGCAAATGCCATATTAGCCTGAATTAAACCAACTACATTGTGGATCCCTCTGTTGCCGAGCTACATCCCTGAAATTATACCTGAAATTGGATTGGTTGAACAATTCTAACCTCTGACTCGTTGACACTTGTTCATTGAATAAGACCCTTGGATCTTTTCATGTTTAACCATTCTATACATAACCACCAAATGGATACTCATATAATCAATAACGAGTAATATTTGGTTCATGATAGATCTAAATGTACTTCTAATTTCATCATAATCATCATCTAAACCTTATCCCAGCTAGCGTTTTAAATAACACATAGCGTGTTGTGTGGCGTTCATCCCTCTATAGCGGGTTGCGTAAGCTGCATGATACTTCCATTTTTTAATTTAAAAATAGAGGAAAATATGATAAATTGTAAGAAAACAAAAAACAAAAAAAAAGCACAAAAAATGATTCACTTTTCAGGGATAAGCATGTACCAGTGTTTTAAATAGAGCGTAGCGAATTGCATAACGTTCAGCCCTCTCTAGCGTGTAGTGTAAGCTACACGATACTTCTATTTTTAAGTTAAAATAATAGGGAAAAATAAAAAATACTATGAATAAATATAAAAAACAACAAAAAAAAGGGGCTTAAAATGCTTCATTTTTTTTCCACATAAAAGCATGTTCAAAACAAAGTTATTAATTATCACTTACCAAAGCCAATCTATTTATATTTAAACCAACTGTTGCATGGTGGCCTAGATGATTGTTCGATCAACCATGGAAAATAATATAAAGCCACTACACACTACAAAAATGGTTGTAGAACAAGCTTATTCCACAATATTGTACAGCACCAACTCCCAAAAATGAAGAAAAAAAATGGAAAATAAAATTAATAGACACTATAAATCAATATTAAATCAATCACAATAAAATAGAAGTTATTAACTGAGATAAAGACTAAAACAAATACCTATATTTAGCTTTAAATCAATAATAATAAAAAAAAAAAAAACGCAAATCTTCAGCTCCACAACCGTACACACTTCAAATGGGGAATCTTGAAGTTCTCCTTTGTTTGGGCTCCAATATCCGTGAAACTTCAGCCATAGGACCTTCTCTCAGAGGACCGATCAATGCCCTAAAGTTTCATCTCTAACCGTTCCTTGGATTGGGAGAATCGAAGATAGAAATTTTTGGAAGTGTACCTTTAGAATACGATCGTTGATCACGGCCCTGTCAAATGATGATTCCGGCGAAGAATATGCGATATCGTAGGAATTTTTTAAGATTTTCGGGATTTTAGGGTTCCCTCTCTTCTATGGGTGTGTTTTGAGGGAGTTTAGGGTTTTGAAACCCTTTTACAGGGAGCGGAAGTGATTATGGCCGCGGATTTTTCGCAGGAACTTCCTGCGCTGGAAACCTAGATGGGGCCCACCGTGATGTTTGTGAGAAATCCACTCCGTCCATACGTTTTTTGAGATGTTTTTAGCACTAAATGCAAAAAATGAGCCATTTTTAATACTCAAGTGGGCCTAAAATGTGAGTATTGAACGTACACAGTTGAAATATTCATGGGGCCACAAAAGTTTTGAATTAGGCTAATATTTGTGTTTTCAGTTCATCCCAGCAGGAATGACGTTATTAACGGTATGGATGGATGACATGTAAACATCACTTTCTATCCCAGAGAGTTTTCAATGGTAGGAATTTTCCTACCCACCTTTTCCTCTAGTGCGGCCCACTTGACTCTTGGATCCTTCGCACTTTTGGTCTCAAGTCCTAAAATGGGCTCAGAAAACAGATTTACAGTGTGCATTTCTCAAAAACATTACGTTGGGCCTCACCCAAGTTTCCAGCGCAGGAACTTCCTGCGAAAGGCTTTTGCAGGAAATCCGGGTCCGCGGATTAGGTGTTACGTGTTGGTCTGGAGCGTGCGACCTGGGGTGGCGTGGATGTCACCAAGTTCCGTGGACCACACCATGATGTATGTGTTATATCCACACGGTCCATCCATTTGGAGAGATTATTTTAGGTCATGAACCAAAAAATGAGACAGATCCAAAGCTTGGGTGGACCACATCACAGCAAGCAATGGGGACAATGATTCCTATCGTTGAAAACTTCTTAGGGCCCATAGTGATATTTATTTGTCATCCAAGCTGTCCATAAGATCACATAATCTTCGATGAAGCAAAAAAAACAAAAATTACATGGATCCAAAACTTCTATGGCCCCTAAGAAATTTTCAACGATAGACGTTCAATTCACACTATTCACTACGGTGTGGTCCACTTGATTATTGGATATGCTTCATCTTTGGAATCGAGCCCTATAATTATATGGTAAAATGGATGGACAGTGGATAAAGTATATAAATCACAGTGGGCCCCACAGAGTTGACTTGGTCCATTCAACATAATAATTTACATGGTGCGCAGTGGACTTCCATGTCCAACTTGTTTAGGGTCTCCAGGGTCGGTGGCTCGGTGCTCTGTGGGGTCCATTATGATTTGATATATTTTATCAATGCCATCCATATATTTTGCCAGATAATTTTAAAGCATGAGCCCAAAAATTTGGCAGATCCGCATCTCATGTGGAGCACACCAAAGGAAGCAGTGGTGATTAAATACCCACCATTATAAACTTCTTAAAGCCATTGTAATGTTTTTTTTGCCATCCAACCTCTTAGGTGGTCCATTATATCATTGGATATGCTTCATCAGAATCGAAAACACAATTATCAGCTTGATCGAAAACTTTTTGTGACACCTTAGAAGTTTTTAATGGTGGGATTCAATCGTTACTGTTTCCTTTGGTGTGGTCCACTTGAGATTTGGATCTACCTCATTTTTGGGACCATGTACTAAAATGATATGCTGAAACGGATGAATAGGGTGGATTTCTGGCATATATCATGGTAGGCCCATGGAACACTGTCCAGTAGCCACCTCGTTATTGGAAACACGATAAAACAAATGCATTACGGTGGGTACACAAAGTCCTTACGCTAGGACATGATTTGGCTAGTGATGTTAACCAGATGGCTAGTGGTTGATGCTATGTGGGCCTGGGCCTAATCGTGATGTATTTATTTGATCCACGTTGTCCATCCATTTTTTTAAAGATCATTTTAGATCTTGATCCAAAACATCAAGCATATACAAATCTCGAGTGGACCACACCACAGGAAATAGTAGCGATTGAATGTCCACCATTAAAAACCTCCTAGGGTTCGTTGTAATGTTTATTTGGCATCCAACCTGTTGATTAGGTCATACAGACCAATTTGTTGCAAAACTTGTGGCCCTTAAGAAGTTTTTAATGGTGGGCATTCAATCAACACTGTTTCCTGTGATGTGGTCCATTTGAGATTTGGATCTACCTATTTTTTGGGCTTATACCATAAAATGATCTAGAAAATTGGATGAATGCATCAGTATGTCAAATAAGTGCCATATCCAAGCCATCCATCACCAAGTATACCACTATATAGATTCCATGTCTCAAGAAAGGTGTACTTTTTTAGTTCATTAACTTTTGCATGGCTTAATCATTATATGCTATTTGCATTTGTATTATATGAACTCATTTTGGTTACAATTGGAGTGATTTCTTACAACAGAGCATGCTTTTTAGGCCCCATTAAATGAAAACTTATTATTTAATGCATTCTTTTTATAATTTTTTTTATTCATAAATATGCAAATATGTGTATTTAGGCATATCCTGAAGTTTCACTGAAAAATTCCATCATTTTCCCCATGTTTTGCCATTTTTCTTCACATTTCCGGTTATCGGCGATATCTTTATCTCCGGTCAGCGAAACTTGTAGCGATACCGACAACTCGAACACTGGTATTAGGGCTATCAAAAGAGGGCTTTTAAAACCCTCTTTCGAAATCCATTTCTTTTAAAACATACATTGATTAATATGCCTATGTGAGTTTCACACCATTTAGAAAACTCATAAATCTTAAACGGGTAAGGAAATACCCACCATTGAAACCATCTCAAGGCCCACCGTGATGTTTATATGCCATCCAATCCATTCATAAGCCCATTCCCACCAGGATGAAGGGAATGAACTGTCAAAACTGATGGATGGGTTGGATCTCACACAGACATCACGGTGGACCCCACAGACGTTTGGGTTATAGGAAAGTCGTCGCGTAGTCAAGCAACAGTCTAGTCCACCCATCAGGTGGGCCACGATGTTAGAAACAGATGGACAACATAAAATAATTTGGGTAAGCCTTTCTAAAACACCACCGCCATTGAAGAGATGGCCGAAAATGCACATGATAGTAACAGAGAGAAAGAAGAAGAATCAAAACAGAAATAATGAAAAATGAGAAGAAGGTGAGAATGCATACCTGCGAAAATAGACGAGAAGAGAAGAACCCGAATTGAAGAGAAGCACAACTCGATGGCGGGCTTTTAGGGTTTTGGAAAATATCCGCAATAGTATAACCAGCGCCTGGGTTAATGGATTGGTTGGGGAAAGATGGGACTCAAGCTCTGTGGGTCCCACCGTGATGTATGTGTTTTATCCTCGCCGTCTATCCGTTTTTCCAGCTCATTTCAGGGCATGAGCCAAAAATATTAATATCCAAAGCTTAAGTGGACCACATGACAGAAAACAGTGGGGATTGAACGTCCACCGTTGAAAACTTCCTAGGGCCCACAATATGTTTTGTTTTCTAGATCACACCACAGAAAACAGTGGGAATTAAACGTCGTCTACGGTTGAAAATTTATTGGAGCGACGGAAGTTTTGGATCAAGAAGATACTTGTGTGATGACAAATAAACATCACTTTAGTCCCTAAGAAGGTTTCAACGGTGGAAATCATTATTCCCGCTGTTTCATTTGTTGTGATCTACCTCATATTTTTATTGTTGGAAATTATACAAAATAATAATATTTCTGTAAAATATGGAACCTGAAAAATTAAGATGATCTGTATTAAGGATAGGCTGAAGCACATCTGAGATGCTGTCCTTAAAGCGTTATGTGCCCCTAGTTAAAAAAATTGAGTATGCTGATAGGTTACAGGCAAACCACTTCTAGAATATGACGAGCCTGGTGTGAGCCTGCGTTCAGCAAACATGAAGGCCCACTAATGGAACTCTATTACACACTATCTAACAGAATTACAATAAAAGAAAAAATCCCAAAAAAGAAAAGAGAAGATAATAGAATTTGTGATTTAAACCACAACACTGGTCAGTTCTTCAACCACTGGTTCAGTTGAACCGTTCTAGACTATACCGCTGGTCTGTTCTTCAAGCAATGGTTCAAGCTTGCTGTCTTGCTGAATTCACTAGAGTATAGGAGATGAGTGGCTGTCTTAGTTTGTATGGGTCTGTTGTGCGCCACTAGCGCCTCTACAGCCACACTGCCTCACATGCTCACGCTCTCGCATCGAGCCCGTGATCGAGACGGAGACCGAGACCGAGCTCGTGCCCGTGCCCGTGCCCAAGTGCGAGCGCGAGCGCGAGAGCGCGAGTGTTCCAGTGTAGCACTGGAACATGCAGGGTCTATAGTCCTTGGACTAGGTAAGCAAATATTATAGTACTCCACTATTTTCATTTAAACCACAAAAAGTTCATCTCTTTTTCCAATGTGGGACTATTCCCAAAACCATGAAAAATGTGTTTTTTCCAAACACTTTTTGAATATAATATTTATTATATTTAGTATATATATATATATATATATATATATATATATATATAATATATATATATAGATATATATATATATATATATATTAAAAATCAACTTTTTGCAACAATCCCCCACTGATTTTTTTAAATATAATTTTCTCGATTAAACGTATCTGCCAGAATAATCAACTTATATGCATAAAGAAAGATATCTTTCGATTTTAATCTTCCCTTAGTGTAAGTATCTCAAACTCTATTGAAATGACTGGTAGCCATAGCGTTGAACCAATTATTCCTAGATAACAGAGTCAGAGAAACGACACACATATTTGCTATATGTTAGTTGGAGTTCCCACAATCTTGCTTAGCACAATTAATGACCATGTGCTTATCCTATTTCGTGAACGATCCCGAAAGAAAACTCGTAGGAGTCTGTTTCGCTCCCCTTCGGCCGACTTATATGCAAGCTTACACGTAAATTCGGCTACAGACTTGATGCAGAAATTCCTGCGTCGATACATTTCATCAACGATACCACTTTCAACAACATGAATATTAGGCCACGACAACGTTAAGCCCGACTCGATGGGAGTGAGGATGAGACGGAAAGTAAAGAGGAAGAGAGTGATGAAGAAGCCGGAGATGAGATGGAGGAAGAAGGCGAGGAAGAGGAAGGGCAGGAAGAGGAAGAAGAGGAGACCCAAGACACTGATGAGGGCTCTCCTCCTGTTACACATGAGCGCGACAGTAATCGGGCTGCTTTAGAAGCCCATTTGGCTCAGATTGAGAATGGTCAGGTTACCCTGTGACAGGAGGTTAGAGAGACCCGTGCCAAGCTTGAAGAAAGTCAGGGCCTTCATGAAACAGAAATTCAAGAAGGTGTCTCACACCTTGAAGGCTCTCCTGTGCTGCATGCATGACAAGGGTGCCCCTCCTCCATCACCAGATTCGGACGACGAGTCATATGTGTAGTCGTATCTTAGATTGCCTTGTTGCTAGTCTTCGTTTGTACTAGCCTTGGTAGGCTTGGTTGGTTGTTGGTATGTTTTGGTGTTTAAAACTTATTTAGGTTAGCTCACATGCATCTTCTGTCATGATCCATGTAAGGCTATATCCCATGTATTGTGACAATTTTGGTTAAATGAAATGCATAAAGCTCTTTTTGTTATGGAATGCGTAGAATGCTTGACAAGTTGAGTAATGCTATGCTAAATCTTACACGTGTTGCACCCTATGTTGTATATAGGGAATGCCTCCGAAAACCACTCTGAGTACGATTCGTCTTGCTCTTGATGGATTGATTGACGGGGCATCTCCCCTGAACGGTAGTCATATGGACCCTAACTTGGGCCCAGACTTTGAGATGATGCCGGATTCACAACCGGCCACCGGTCCCACTAATGGGTCAACACCTTATGCACCTCCGATTCCCAAACAGAATCGTACGTTCACATCGATGCCACACATACCTTAGTTGACTCTTCCTCTTGATAGGTTGGAGCAGATGATGCTCTTGATGCAACAGCAGCAGCAGCAACAACAACAGTTTTTCGCCACCATAGCAGGGGCCCTTGCCTAGAATGTGAGTGTGGTTATGCATGCACCACCTACGCACCCTGCTGGGAACATGAATACCAGCGAACTCTTTGAGCGCTTTCAGCGTTTCCGTCCTCCAACTTTTGCGGGTACTCACAGACCCGAGGAGGCTGATTGCTGGCTAGATCGCATTTCTAAGATGTTGAAGCCGCTACACTGCACCGAGACAGAACAAGTTGAGCTAGCCACCTATATGTTCGAGAAGGAGGCTAGTTTATGGTGAGATAACATCCTACGAACGGCTTCTGTAGGACACATGTGGACCTGTGAGACTTTTGAGACGCGCTTCTAAGGGAAGTATTTCCCTCTCACGTACTGTGATGAAAAGGAGGGTGAGTTCATTCGCCTCCGACAGTGAGGGATGACCGTGTCAGAATATGAGAACAAATTCACGGAGCTAGCCAGATACGCTCCTTTGATACTAACTGATGAACCGATGAAAATGCGGCATTTTTCAGATGGGTTGCGGCCCGATATCCGTACTAAGATGTGTTGCGCTAGCATTCCCAATTATGCCGAGCTAGTCAGCGTGTCTCTACGAGCCGAACAAGATGGAGACAGAGTTTCTCAGACACGTATACCAATGGGCTCGGGGCCTCAGCTCGAATCACAGCACCGGCCAGTCCTAGGTAAGAGGCCACATGTAGACTCACCTCCCAGGCTCGTGACTCCGCCGACCCAGTAAAGGCGAGCGAAACGTTGGTGTACATATTGCGATAAAGCGGACACACTGACCCCTTCTGTCTCACCAAGATGAAAGACAACGGTGTCACGCCACCTAAGAAGATCGACCGTCAGCCACCACGTGGTATAACGACTCTACCACTACGATCTGCACCATCAGCGCAACCATATTACCGACCGACTGTACCTCAGAATAGGATACCTCGACAACCGTGACAGCGCAACTAAACCATCCTTAACAAGCCCGTGTGCATGCACTTGCAGCTGAAGCACCTGAGTCAACAATTGCAGCACCTTTGACCTTTGAGGTCACTGCCCACATTCAAGGTACACCTGTATTCCTATTGGTAAACACTGGGTCTATTAAACCAATTCGTATGAAAGAATAGGCCTAACAGTGGATTACTATACACATTATAAAAATAATATGGTAACTAGAGGTGGCAAATATGTTGTAAATAATAGAAGGGTCGAAACGAAAAATTTCTACAACTTCGAGTTGCCAATAGGCTGGTCATATCTTTTCATATTAAAGTTTAGTATGTGGTATCTATTTAGGAATTATTTATAATCATACAAGGAATTATCCTGTGATTAAATTTGATTATACGTAAAGATATATATATATATATATATATATATATATAATATATATATATTATATATAGTTATTTTGTATAATTAAATTAGAACCCTCGGGTAGGATTGAGTTTTATAGTTTAATACTCCGTAAGCTCATGTTAGAGGCGGACTATAGTAAAATGTTATAAGTTTCTTATTTCCCTTGTAAATTCAAGGTTCATACCGCATCGAGGAGATGTCCCTCTTCTTTCCTTTCCCGCGGCTTTATAATGCTAGCATTGCAAACCTCTGAAATATTTTAGAACTCTCGACTCTTCCTTCCCTCCTGAAGTTAATGAAACCAAAGTGCAATCTGCCCATAGCCCCCTAGCCGTATGATCGAAATGGTTACATACAAATATAATTTTAAGAGATTGAAAACCCTTCTAGTATAGTCTTTTGACTATGAGCACCATGGAAGAACTTATTATCTACCAAGTTAAACATAGGTTAAACAAGAACTCTCGTTGAACAAGACTCAAAGGACAACCTTATAGACATGAGGCTTGAACCTCCTAATGAATTATAATACTCCTTAAATACTTAGGATGATTAGGTTTCGAAATTTCAGAACCGTATCCCTACGAGGCATTTGCGGCTTAACTCAATTCTCAATCTTGGGTGATTACGAAAGGACTCACTGCTTTGACCGAGCAGAAGACCAAGATCCATTAGGATTAGGAAGGGATACAACGAGTTGTCTGCCCTGGTCAGACAGACAATCGACGTATCGGATTTGAGCCCACCACAACTGTCTTTCCGTATTAGCCCGATCATAAAGAGTAGATTATATCACCCTTAGGTAAACTTTAACATCAGACACTTAGCACGATAATAATGATTTGGACATTTATCTTCAAACCTTAAAGGTAGAAACTTTTAAGGGGGGTAGACTAATATGAGCTAGGCTGATGTAGTTATTATATACCCTAACACGTATGTAAACCTTTACATATTACCCTTAGGCAATTTCGGGGACGAAATTGTTCTTTAAGGGGGGTAGATTGTAACGTCCCAGAAAAATTCGTACAAAGACCCGAGTACCACCTTAGGCAGAAATCACTAGGGACCAAATCCTTTAGAAATTAAACGAAGATTAATTAAGTGCTTAACTAAATCACCTGTCGAATTAGCTTGAACAACTTTCGATACGAACTGCAAGACCCAAAATCAGTAGGATCGCTGACGCTACGTTAAAACCTAGGATTAATCTCTAAACCCAGTTGCTTTCGGGAGTGCATCGAAACTTTGTATCGGACCTGGACCGCACGTCGAAAATTCGATAACTATGAAAATATACTGTTATGACCAACTCACTGGACTTGACAACCACCTCGGAAATCAAGACCAGATAATATGCTGAAACGCACAACTTGAGCCCGGAGCGAAGTGTGTGAGAAAAGTGAATATCTTTAGAAAATGAACTCAGACTTAAGTGAATTGAGTCATTCGCTCGCAGGCCAAATCTAAGGATTTAGACCGTCAGAATCTGACCCAACTACACCCTCGGATCAGGAAAAATTTTCAACACACGTCAGTGTACTTGTGGCCCTGATCGAGTACCGGTGACCGTTGAACTGAAACTGGGCCCCGCGGTCGATCTGTAAATCCGATCGGACTGAAAACTTATCTTGACCAAGATCCAATGTCAGGAGACTTACTCCCGACCGTATGCAGAAAAGGAGCCCCCAGATGCGCTCCGTTGGGCCGAAACAGACGAGTTTTGGATATAACCTAAGTATACCATGGCCCTGGGGCCATTCCCATCAATTCTGGGCCTATATAAGGAGCTAAAACCCTCTCTCTCCCATTCCATACGAATTTCAAACCTTAGGAGAGAGAAGAGAGAGAAAAGAGAAGAAGAAAGTGAGGAGAAGAGAGAGTGAGTGAGAGTTTGTTCCTGAGATTTGATCCCACCCCTCCACGTGCTTAACCATCGCTACTGTATCGCTATACCGGCAATTCTGATTCCATTTTCGGGTAAGCAATCCTAACCCTAATATATTTTAGGGATTCAAATAAAGTAAATAGTGAAATAACTAACCTATTTCATGCTATAAGTTACCGTTGTGTAGTAGGCGAGGACTTAGTGTTTAAATTGAGTTCGTTATGGGTCTACCAGCGAAAGGTGAGGACTATAAACATTTAGGTTATGGTTTTCAAGGCTTTCAATGTCAGTTAATGATTTATGACTAACTTGATCACTATCACATGCTTAGATACGATGTTTCCCGCACTTTACACATATATATGAACTATGTTGAATATAGTGTATTCCATGTGTTTGTTGATATGATTGAATGAGTATGGAATTTCGATTTGTGTTTGCCATGATTATTCGTCGTGAATATATGACTGTCATACATGTGACAAATCTTTGGTGAAAGGATTTGCCGTAACACCTGTTTTAACCAACATACGTCACGTATGTTGAAGTGTGTAGTCTAAGTGCTTGTAAAAATGTCTGAATGAATATGAAATTTGGATCTGTGCTTGCCATGATTATTAACTATGAATATATGCTTGTTGTGTATGTGGCAACTTCTTTGTAAAAGGGCTTACCAGGATATATGTTATAACTAGTCTAATACATGTATGTTGAAATATGTAGTTTAAGTGTTTTATAAAATGCCTGAATGAGGAAATGCTTGTTGGAATGTATTTAATAAGGGTGTTGAGATAGGATTCTCAATCCCCTTCTCTATAATTACAGTTCCCTTTATGTAACCTATCTTACTACTATGTGTTGTACGGATAAAATGCCTATGTAAGATAACATGTGTATTATGTATTTGTTGAAATGCTCAACTAAGATTTATATTTAGATTTAGTTGTCACATGTTGTCATTGATTATCACTTGTGAATGCTATCGTTTGAAGTGTGATTGGGGCTACGATGTAGTCCAGGCAATCGGTAATGATTCTTGAGTAGTGGCTAAGGTCATTTCGCCACAGAAGACACGTTCGATGAATCCGAGGCGTACGATGATTGTTGATAGTGTATCATATCGATTAATTCAGCGTACACTCGTACCAGTCGAACTTGTCTAATAAACCGATTGACCTATTGTGTGTTTACCATGTATGGACGCTATTACTTGAATCTAAGGTACCACTTACCAATGTAAAATCCGTTAAACCTTGGTACCATGATCCGCTAAGACTCATGAGCCGGACATAGTGGTATGGGACGCCGTGGTCGAGCTGTCGGCCTACGCTGGGGCGACGAGCCTCCCCTTAGTGACCAGTGAGCAACCTACACTCGTGAGCCGAATACGGTGGTATGAGACATTGTATTCGAGCTGTCGGCCTACACTGGTGCAGCCTGGCTGTGGTCTCCAGTCCGGTCGGTGACGAGCCTTCGAAAATAGACTGCCAGTTGGTAGGGCGTTGGTGGAGTGACCTCGAGTATGAAATAGGCCTATCCCGGCGCAGCCTGGCTGTGGTCCCCAGTCGGGTTGGTGACGAGTCTTTGAAAATAGACTGTCAGTTGGTAGAGCGTTGGTGGGGTGACCTCGAGTGTGAATTAAGCCTACGCTGACGGTGACGAGCCTCTCGTAGTGACCTATGATGTAAACTCACGAACTTGCCTATCGTATGTGATTAATTAGGATTGACAACCATAGATGGATCATTATTTGGGTTAATAATATAAAAGGAGGTACATTAGCTTCCCAATCCTGCTGTATGAAAAGGGTCTAATAAGAACTCAGTAATCATGCTCATGCACCGCATTGCATGTGCCTTTGGCGTTAGTGTTGAGCATAGAGGAAGGGGTGCATGCCGCGACCGTAAGAGGAAGATCGCAGAGGGAGTGCAGACGAGGGCAGAGAGTGCAGGCGAGGGCAGGGAGTGCAGGAGAGGGCATACATCATTAATACATATCATGTTTGCATTAACCAGATTACTTAGGGATGTTTGATTGTATTGCTTTATCATTACTGCTTGATTGAATTGATAACACGTTAACCTTTGCCTTATAGCTCCACTGACTTGATCACTCACTCCCATGTTCTGGGATAGTGTTTTAAACACCAACCAGACCCTGTTGTAGTTGCAGATGATGATGATGCTTATGTAGCGGAGCCGGACTTTTATGATGATGAGGAGGAGTTCTCGTATATGTAACTTTCAGGCGGGTCTATGTAGACTATATTCTGATCGACGGGAATTACTAGGATGCTGACTAGACGATATTACACATTTTGTATATTTTAAAATTTTACATGTAATCAATTGACCTGGTAACATGATCATACTCAGGAGACTCACAATCACATATATGCTTTATATACTTATCACAGTCTTCTGCTTGCGTAATTCAATTGTATCTGGAGTATGATATGCTGTTTTGGTATAATCTCATTCATGTTTAATGCACTAATACGGACAACATTTAATCATCATTATCTATGTTGCATAAGTGATGCGTTGGAACTCGGGAGTTGAGCTTCTGCTCGACCCCCGATTTTCAGGGCGTTACAAGTTGGTATCAGAGCATGATTTGGATTAAACTGGACTTGGGTTATGGTCACACGATGCACACTGACGTACTTTTACTTAGGAGGGTGCGATAAAAGGTAGGAACATGCATAGGATTCCCACTTTCACCAATCGGCGAAATTAACTGAAATCGACCGCCGAGATCGGGCTCGTACGCACCCGTGATCACTTGAGGCGATCCCGGATAACTTCTAGACCGTCAATCGATGGGTTTAGACGAAGATTTAACCCATTCCAACCTCAAATAACCCGAAAAATGCGAATTTACATGAGATAGGACCCGAAATGACTCGAACGGACTCCGGGGCTAAAATCGTACAAATCGGGGGGGGGGGGGGGGGGGGGGGGGCAGAGTGGACCCTACATGTTTCCGGCACCCCAGGGAGGGGGGGCATTACCCATGGGGTGAGGCCTCGCCGGTCAGACGTTCAGGGCCTGTCGGGCTGACGCGGGCCGACGCGTGTGAGCTGCTGTGTGGCCCGCCAAATCGAGTGAGAATATTTTTTATTCATTCCATTTGCTTCTCCTCTTCATTTTTCACCCCTCCAAGCTTTCCTTTCTCTCAAAAAATCCCAAATTTTTCCTCTCAAATCACCCCTCCAAGCTCATTTTCTTCCTTTTTTCTTGCACCATCTACACCATTCTCTCAAACCCATCTTCCACAGCTGTCTATCTCCCTTAATCCCTCTCATTTGAGTACACAAATACTGCTTTATGTCTCAAAAACCCCAAAGTTCAACAACCCATTTTGTTCCCTCTATCTTATTTCACTACAATGGCTCTTTTTGAGTTGGTAGCGGCCATATTTTCGCTTTCCACCCTTCTTTCCCTCATAGGGAAGAAGAGAGCTCCCACGGATGAAGCCGGGCCTAGCCGCCCTACTCGTTCGAGGAGACCGAAAAGTGCTGCCGTAGGTACAAGCATCGTTCGTGAGACAAGGACAAAGCGGGACCTCGATCACCAGGCTCCCCTCGAGGGAGCTCTACTGGCGGATCTGTCCCATGGAAGATTTGAGGGCCGTAGGGTCCTTTTTGAAGCACATGTGGACGAGAAACTCTTTTGAAAATATCTGATGATGGACCGCCTGGTGGATGCCGGGTGGGTCCCATATTTGAGGGCAAGTCTCGTGCGAATGTGGGCACTGTTCGAGCCTTCTATGCCCATATTCGAGAGCCGACGCTGGAGCCCTTGCAATTCAAAATTTTCGTGGGAAGGCGGGAAGTCACAGTTGATGTCGGCTTAATAGCCCGACTCATGGGGATGCCACTTGGCGATGTCCATACTTGTGAGAAGAGTATTAAGAGTGCACGTGAAAGGGATCGCCGCACGCGCATGATAAACTCCCTCAGCGACATCATCTCACGATCGCGCATGGCAAACTCCCTAAACGTGCGCTTCCTCGCCAAAGCACATGCAATGCGGTGCATGATCGTGTTAGCCAAGTAATTATTTAGGCTTATTCATACAGCAGATTCTGGAAGCTAAGGTACCTCCCTTTATATCATTAGCCCAAATAGAGATCCATCTAGGGTCGTCAATCCTAGTTAATTACATACGATAGGCAAGTTGTAGGGCGTCACCCCAAATGAAAGCAGTGGATAGACAAGTTTAAGAGTTTACACTCTAGGTCGCTACGGGAGGCTCGTCACCTCGGCGTAGGCCTAATTTATACCCGAGGTCACTACGAGAGGCTCGTAACCTGATCGTAGGCCGACAGCTCGAATACAGTGTCCCCATACCACCGTATTCGACTCACGAGTTTGGGTTGCTCACTGGTCACTACAGGGAGGCTCGTCACCCCAGCGTAGGCTGACAGCTCGACCATGGTGTCCCATACCACCATGCCCGGCTCATGAGTCTCAGCGGATCGTGGTACCAAGGTTGAAACGGGCTTTACATTGGTAAGCGGTACCTTAGATTCAAGCAGGAGCGTCCATACATGGTAAATAACACATTAGGCCAATCAGGTTATTTGACAAGTTCGATTGGTACGAGCGCATGCCGAATTAATCGACATGGAGCGCATGAGCACTTTACGTGGCCTAACCACTGTCGACAATCACTGTACACCTCGGATTCATCGAATGTATCCAATGTGGCGAAACTAGTTCAGCCACTCAATCAGAAACTGTTACCGATTACCTGGACTACGTAGTAGTCCCAATCATACTCAAATGTAATGAGTAGTCACATGTGATAATCATAACAATATTTAACAGATAATTCAAACATAATTCTTTTTTGAGCATTTCAACAAATATATTGAGCATGTTATCATACATATGCATTTCATCCATAATTCACGTAGTAGCAATATAGATTACATGAAGGAAACTATACGTATGATAAGGTAATTGAGAATCCTATCTCAACACCCTTCTTAAATGGAATTCATCCAACAATTTCTCATTCAAGCATTTTATCAAACACTTAGACTACGTATTACTATATGCATGAACTAAATTAGTTATAACATATTTTATGGCAAATCCTTCCACGAATGAGTTGTCATATGTACAACAAACATGTATACTAGATTAATAGTCATGACAAGCACAACTCATGGTTTCACATTCACTTAAACATTTCAACAAACACATGGAATGCATTATATTTTCACCTAGTTCACACACATGTATAGTTTATGGAATACATCGCAACTAAGATCATATGGTGGTAAACAAGTCAGACATAATTCATTAGCTGACATTGAAATCCTTGAAAACCATAACCTAAACGTTTATAATATGCACCTTTCGTTGGTACGCCCGTTACGAACTCGGTTCGTACACTACGTCTCCATCTACAACACAACGACTACCTAAATCATGAAATAAGTTAGCTATTTCGTCGATTCCTCTATTTGGATTCCTAAAACGAGATTAGGGTTAGGATTTCTTACCCAAATCAGAGTCGGAATCGCCGGTGTAGCGAAGCGGGAGAGATGATTCGGTACGTGGAGTGGTAGGAGTGAATCCTAACAATGATCTACTGATCCCTCTCTCTTCTCCTCACTCTTCTCTCCTCTTTTCTCTCTTCTCTCTCCTAGGGTTAGAGAAATTCACATGGAATGAGAGAGCGGTGGGTTAAGGGCTTTAAATAGGCCCAAAAGTGATGTCAATGGCCCCAGGGCCATGATATACTTAGGTTATAGCCAAAGGGTGTCTGTTTTTGACAAACGGAGCCCTTAGGAAGGTCCATTTCTCACCTAAGTCGTGGAGCAAGTTCCCTGACAATAGATCTATGCCAAGACTGTGTTTATGGTGCGATCTGACAAACTGATCGGCCGAGAATGACCTGTTTCAGTTCGACGGTCATCGTTACGCGATCATGGCTATAAGTATATGGATATGTGTAGGAAAATTTCCCCGATCCACGGGTATAGTTTGGTCAGAAACTGACGGTCTGAAGTCCTCATTTTGGTCTGCAAGCGAACGACCCAATTCACTTAAGTTTCAAAGCATTTTTAAAAGATATTCGCGTTTCTCACACACTTCGCTCAGGGCTCAAGTTGTGCTGGATACTATTTGGGCTCGATTCCCACGATGGTTATCAAGCCCAGTAAGGTGGTCATAACTTTATAGTTTCGCGGTACTCTGACTTTCGATGTGCGGTCCAGGTCTGATACGTGGTTTCAATGTGCTCCCGAGAGCAACTGAGTTTTGAGATTGCTCATAGGTTTTCAGGTAATGTTGAGTTAGCAATTCTAATGGTTTTGGGTATTGTAGTTCGTATAGATAGTGGTTCAAGCTAATTCCACTGATTATTTAGTTTAGTACTTAATTAATTTTCATCTAATTTTCACAGAATTTGGTCCGTAGTGATTTCTGCCTGAGGTGGTACTCCGGTCTTTGTACGGATTTTTTCGAGACGTTATAGCTTTATACAGAAAGAGATTTCTAATAGAAGATCTCTTAGCCACTCAGCCTCTTTGCCTGTTGCAGCCAGGGCTATGAATTCAGACTTCATAGTCGAGTGCATTATGTAAGTCTGTTTCTTGGATCCCCAAGATACAGTTGCACCTCCTAGGGTGAATACTTACCCTGTAGTAGACTTGTTGTCCCCTGCACTCGATATCCAACTCACATCGGTATATCCTTTCAATAGGGTAGGAAATTCTGAATAAGATAGTCCCAAGTCTTTGGTTGCTTTTAAGTAACCAAGGACTCTACTGATTGCATTTCAGTGTTCAGTACTGGAATTACTAGTAAATCTACTAAGTTTACTCACAGCATATGCGATATCAGGTCTAGTGCATTGCATAGTATACATAAGACTCCATATAACACTCGCATATTCTAATTGTGCAACTATTCTTCCGGTATTTTCTTTTAGCTTGATACTTGGATTAAATGGGGTTTTTGCTTCTTTTATATTTAGATAGTTAAACTTATGTAGTATCTTCTCAATATAATGAGATTGACACAAAGCATAATCCTCACAATATTTTTTAACTTTGATATCTAGGATGATATCAACTTGTCCAAGATCCTTCATTTTGAATACAAAAGACAAAAACCTCTTCGTTTCAGTCACACATTCTATTTTATTACTTATTATTAACATGTCATCAACCTATAGACAAATAATAATCATGCAGTTACTATCTACTTTTGAATATATGCATTTATCAACTATATTATGTATGAAACCATGAGATAATATTTTGGAATCAAACTTCTCATTCCATTGTTTTGGTGCTTGTTTTAATCTATACAAAGATTTGACTAATCTACATACTTTGTTTTCATTTCATGGTAGAACGAATCCTTCAGGTTGTTCCATGTATACCTCATCATTGAGGTCACCATTCAGAAACGCGGTCTTTATATCCATTTTGTGGATGTGAAGATGATGTATGGAAGCTAGCGCAAATAATATCCTAATGGATATTATCCTAGCTACAAGAGAGTATGTGTCAAAGTAATCTATCCCTTCTTTTTGTCTAAAAACCTTAGCTACTAGTCGAGCTTTAAATGTTTGGATAGTCCCATTAGTGTGATATTTCTTCCTAAATACCCACTTACAACCTATGGGTCGAGAACATGGTGGTAAGTTTACTAGTTTCCATATTTGATTTGACATTATGGATTTCATTTCATCGTTTATAGCTTCTTTCCAAAAAGCTGAGTCTCTAGAGGATACAACCTCTTTATTTATTTTATGATAATCTTCTATAGTCATCACTATAGGTATTTTTCTTATAACATTTTCTCTATCTCATTGTACAAGATGAAAAATAACGTGTTGTAAGTCTATGTAGTCATCTCCCAGACTCTTCTCTATTCTTGTCATTTGACTCCTACGAGGTTCAACAGGAGTTTCCACTATCTGTGGAGCTGTGTTATCTGGTTCTCTATCAGGAGTTTGAACTTCATTATCCTTTGACTCGAAGGATAGTGAGTTCTCAAAGAACTCAACATCTCTTGATTCTATTATTATATTAAACTCTATGTCTAGAAGTCTATAAGCTTTACTATTTTATGCATACCCTACGAAGGCGCATTTAATAGCTCTTGGTTCTAACTTAGTTATTTTTTTATCAGGAGTTCTGTAATATGCAAGACACCCCCACACTTTTAGATATCCTAGGTTAGGTTTTTTACCTCTCCATGTTTCATATGGAGATATTTTATATTTTTTAGATGAAATTCTGTTTAATATATGACACGCTGTAAGCAGTGCCTCACCCCATAGACTTAGTGACAACTTTATTCTAATCAGCATTGAGTTGACCATTTCCACTAATGTTCTATTCTTCCTTTCAGCTATTCCGTTTTGTTGAGGTGTGTATGGCGCAGTACATTGATGTATTAGTTCATGTTCTTCACAGAAGTTATCGAATTCATTTGAGAAGTATTCTCCTCCTCTATCACTACGGAGAATTTTTATCTTCTTGTTTAGTTGATTCTCTACTTCTGCTTTATATATTTTAAACATGTTCAATGCTTCATCTTTACTCTTTAATAGATAAACATACACATATCTAGAGCAATCATCTATAAAGGTTATGAAGTACCGTTTACCTCCACAGTAAGAATGCCGTTTATCACTATACACAAGATCCAATACTTGAAACGATTTTTTAACACTTGGAAAATGTTTCTTCATTATTTTGGATCGTATGCACACTTCACATTTATCGGTTTCATTATCTGTGTACGAGATTAAACCATTCTTAGCCATGAACTTCAAGGTACTATATCCTATATGGGCTAGTCTATCATGCCACAGTCCAGCGGATTCAACCATATACGCAGAAGTGCTACTTTCATTCAGAGAAAACTTAATCATCCCGTTACAAGCATATCTCTTTCCGACAAAATTTTCATTCTTGGACAGAATCAGTTTTCCTGAATCGTACACCACCCTTATGCCTGGTTTACCCAAAAGATCCCCAAAAACTAAGTTTCGCCTCATGTCTGGGACGTGCAGTACATTAGTTAGAATCACTTTCTTCCTAGAGATGAATATCAGTTCAACAGTTTCTTTGCCGACGACCTTCGATCGAACTTCATTACCCATTTGGACTTCTTGACCATCGGTCAATTCCTCATAGGTTTTGAAGGTTGATTTGTCGTAGTACACATGTACTATAGCGGCAGTATCATACCACCAACTTGGAACTTTGCCTTGAATGATATTCACCTCAGTGATCATAGCCACAATATCGCCTTCTTCTACTGCACTTGCTTCTTTTTTATATTTGCGATATCGGCATACTCAAGCATAGTGCCCGGTTTTCCCATAGACATGGCATGGGCCTTTGAACTTTTGGGAGTTTTTCTTGAATTTCCCTTTATTGGGTTTCAGGGAATCATCCTTCTCGGGATTCTTGTTATTAGTGTTCTCTACTGCATGTACCTTGGACGAGGTATTCCCGTTATCATTCTTTCTGTCGTGGTTACGGGATTCTTCCTCAATTCTGAGATGTTTCTGGATTTGTTCCAGTATGTAGTCCTCAGTTTTATGCAGCAACTTCTTTTTATAGTCTTTCCACATCGGTGACAATTTAGCGATTATAGCCCCGACTTGGAATGTTCAGGAAGATCAATTTTGATGGCTTTGATTTTGTTTACTATTAGCTACAGTTCTTAGATTTAGGGCAGCAGCGGTTTGTTATATACCATGTTGAAGTCAAAATACCTGGTGATGAGAAATTCGTTGATACCTTCTTCTTCAACCTTGTATTTGAACTCCAGAGTGGCCCGGATCTTCTTTGCTGATGACGTCTGTTGGTATAGATCGTACAGGCAGTCGGAGAACGCGTTCAAAATGTGTCCTCGACACGAAAGTTCGTCTTCAGCTCGTTTGGTGCGGGCAGCCACCTGTTCAGGTGTGTCTTTGTCAGATGCTTTAGGTAGTGCTTGCAGATTATGATCTAATATGTAGTAGATCTTCAGCGCCGTCAGAAGAAATTTGAGCATGACGCCATCTCGTAAAATTGGTTCCATCGATCCAATCAAGACGTATCAAGTCCTAATTCATCAACTTGATGGATAAAATACTGTTGACTTTCATCAAATAACGCTTTAAGATTGTTGGAAATTATACAGAATAATAATATTTCTGTAAAATATGGAACCCGAAAAATCAAGATGATATGAATTAAGGACAGGCTGAAGCACGTATGAGACGCTGTCCTTAAAGCGTTATTTGCCCCTACTAAAAAAGATAGAGTATGCTGATAGGTTACAGGCAAACCACTTCTAGGATACGACGAGTTTGGTGTGGGTCTGCGTTCAATAAATATGAAGGCCCACTAATGGAACTCTGTTACACACTGTCTGACAGAATTACAATAAAAGAAAAAATTTTAAAAAAGAAAAGAGGAGAATAAAATTTGTGATTTAGACCATTGCACTGGTCAGTTCTTCAGCTACTGGTTCAGTTGAACCGTTCTAGACCACACCGCTGGTTTGTTCTTTAAGCAATGGTTCAAGCTTGCTGTCTTGTTGAATTCACTAGAGTATAGGAGAGGAGTGACTATCTTAGTTCGTATGGGTCTGTTGGAGTGGGTTGAGAGATGGTTTGGAATCTCATCCAGACCCTGTTTGTATAGGCGGTGGTGGCTGGGGGATTATGGTCCAGGGAAATAACTCCCATTAAGTCATTTCTAGATGTTGGAAAACTAGCCGTTTTATGGCCTTTTTCTGACTGTTGTGCATGAGCCATAACCACTGCTGCATGTGACTGTTGTGAGATCTCAACTAGCCGTTTTCTAGCTGTTGGGCTAGCCATGCAGTAGTTATAGCTGGTCTCTGCACTAATGGCACTAAGTGCAAAATGTGCCACTAGCGCCTCTACAGTCACACTGCCTCACATGCCCACGCACCGAGCCCGTGCCCGAGCGCGAGCGCGGGTGTTATTATAATACTCTACTGTTTTCAGTTAAACCACAAAAAGTTCTTCTCTTTTTCCAACGTGGGACTATTCCCAAAACCATGAAAAAAGTGTTTTTTAAAACACTTTCTGAATATAATATTTAAAATATTTAGTGTGTGTATATATATATAATATATATATATATATATATATATATATATATATATATTTTTTTTTAATTAACTTTTTGCAACATTTATAAAAGTTAGGTTTCAACCCCTTAAATGAGCCGGAACAACCGATGGACAGAGTGGGTAAACCACATACATGTGTTTGATTACGCAATCCGATTTCCTCGACTTCCACTTTCACAAATCGAGTGACGTCCTAGGAGCGGATGGGCACAGAAATATTTCTGTGCTCGGGCCTGTCTGGGGTCCACAAGAATATTATTGACAAATCCACTCCGTTCATTTATTTTTAAAGAGGACAGAATTATAAAAATTAGAAAGATCCAAAACTTAAGTAGGCCACACCAACAAAACAGTGGAACAACAACGTCCATAATTGAAACCTTCCTAGAGTTGAACATAATGTTTATATGTCATCCAAACCAACGTTTAATCCCCACTGTTTCGTGTGGTATGGCCCACATGATTTTTGTATCTATATGATTTTTTTTATATATCCTATTGTGGTCTTTCTAAACAGATGAACGGAGTGGATTTTCCAGGACATCTCTATGGGCCTCACACAGTTCCTGTCACAGAGACACTACCTCAATGTAGTGTGTTGACGTCATCAAGTTATGTGGGGCTACATGATATATGTGTTACATTTAAATAATCAGATAGTTTGAGGGCATGAGCCCAAAATTACCAGGATTGAACGACTACCATTAAAAATATTTTGGAGACCAGAGAAGTTTTGGATCAATCTTATATTTGTATTTTTATCTTCATTCAGATTCCAGTGTCTGGCATGTCCCGCAATCTGCTTTCCTCATTTTAACGGGCGCCGATTAGGTATTATCCAGACGTTTTACCCTAATTGTAGGGTATACCTTGATTATATGTTGTATATCCACTCTGTCCATCAGTTTTTACAGCCAATTTTAGGGCATAATTCCTAAAATTGAGCATATCCAAATCTCAGGTGGACCACATCACAAGAAACAGTAATAATTGAAATCTCACAATTAAAAACTTCCCAAGGCCTACTGCAAGCAGATCTGTAATGTATATTTTCCATCCAACCCGTTCACCAAATAACATACTTAAATTGGCTGAAAAAAATGAAATAGCGGCGTGGATATAAAACACATTCATCAAGGTGGACCCCACACGGTAAGGGTAACACCCACTAAGCTGTTTCTCGGGTAACAGCTAATCAACTTCCCATTTTATCCTTCGAACCCAAAAATCATCATCACGCAGGTAGGCCACACTACATGAAACGGTTGGGATGGAATGCCCGCCATTAGGTTTTTTTTAGGACCCACTGTTATGCTTATATGCCATCCGGTCCATTCATCTGACGTGTCTCATCAGGAAGAAAGCATTACCCAAAAATTACAGTATTCTAAAAATCAGGTGGACCATACCATGCGGCTTTATAGGGTTTAGGTATAAAATTTTTAGTGGCCCACATGAGAGTTTAATCATCCAGAGTAGCTAAGTTTTTTCTTTTTAAAAACCCAATCAGAAAAGCTAAGGGGCCGTTTGGCACCATGGATTTAGGGGGATTTGAGGGGTTGTTTGGCACCATAAAGTAATTGGGTTTCAAATCCCCTCAATCAGGGTTTGAAATCCAAGTAGAGACCTTAGATTGCATCTAAAATCATTCCCACGGTTGCATGTGTAACATGTATATCACTAGACTATTAATTTATTGGACACATGGCCCACTAATGATACCCTAAAATAATTAGATTATCAATTGCATCAGTATAATTACTTTAATACGATGATCCGCACTGTCCAAACATTGTCCATGTAAATCAATGGTTAAAAATCGTTGGTTAGTCACTCGGACGTGATCTTATGCTTGTGGCCCATCCGAGACTTGGAATTTCATCATTTTTTGGCAAAGTATATACTTCAGCAGGTTTATTACAACCATTGTGTCAAAAATTACATAAGTTCACTGATTAGAGATATTAAAGTTGATTTAATAATTAAATTCAAATCCCTACAAATATATTATGAATGGCTACTTTTGGATTAAAGTTGATTCTTAATCTATGGTGCCAAACATAACAAGAGGATTTCAAATCTAGGGGGTTTCGAATCCAGGTTCCGAATCCACGCTCCCAAACAGGCCCTAACTGTTTTGTGTGAGTTAGGACAGCATGGACACGGGTGTAGTACGACCCCGCCTGTCCAAAGCTCGGCATAGCCAGGGGCTCTGAGTGGCCCACCATGATGTATGGATTTATCACACTGTCCATCCATTTTCCCCTATCATTTTAAGGTATAAGCTCAAAAATGAGACAAATCCAAAGCTCAAGTGAAACACGTTATAGGAAACAATGGTAATAATTATGCCCACCATTGAAACCTTCCTAGGGCCCACCATGATGTTTATTTGCCATCCAACCTGTTCATAATGTCACATAGACTTGGAAGAAGGCAAAACGCAAAAATCAGCTTGATCCAATACTTGTGTGACTCCCAATAACTTTTTAATGGTGGGCATTTAATCGCCACTGTGTGGCCCACTTAAGCCTTATATCTGCCTCATTTTTGAGCTTTTAACCGAAAATGATATGAAAAAAATAGATGGACAATGTCCCATACATCACGATAATCCCCTTAGGACATGTTTGGATGGTGAGCCCACCTTGTACAACATTGTATATTATAATATATTTTACATGATGCAGCAGCTCTAACCAAACGTCCACACGCAGCAGCTCTAACCAAACGTCCACACGTGGTATGTTGACGGGCGAGTACATTGCCGAACCAATTTTTAAAATCCATGCGGCTCGATTTCGATGTACATTGTAGGAGGCTTGCACTGCACCGCCACCACGGAGAGATTTAATAATAATAAAAAAAAACTGATGGTCAGTGCTATGTGGGCCCCACCATGATGTATGTGTTTCATCCATGCCGTCCATATAAATTTAGAGATCATTTTAATGTATGATTTCAAAAATGAGATATATCCAAATATCAAGTGGTCCACATTACATGAAACGGTGTTGAATGAGGGTCGACCATTAAAAACATTTTGAGGGCCATAAAAGTTTTGGATCAACATGATCTTTGTTTTTTCTCTTCATCTGGGACTGTATGACGTAATGAACAGATTGGATGTCAAATAAACAGTATAGCAGACCTTAGGAGGATTTTAATGGTGGATATCCAATCTCTATTGTTTTCAAGCCATAATATGATCTTAAAAAATGGATAAACGGAATGGATGAAACACATAAATCATGGAGGGGCCCACAGGGCACCAACCACCAGCACGAAGAAGACTCTTTTTCCAAATCCAATTGTTTAGGTATACATTTCACATCTAACCCAAATGATGTGACGGCTTTTCAAAATGGGGACCCCATGGCACTACAGTGCCATGATTTACTTGATGGGACCGTTTTACTTCCCTATACATTACTACACGCGAAACCAAACACGCCCTTAGAGCCCCAACGTGTTCCATGCTCCAGAGAGGCAGGCAAGGCAGGGGTAGTACCCAATCCGGCAATGGCCAAGTAAGCCCAACGGTGGATTTATTATATTTAGGGCATCCTATATTTTCATGGTGGGACAACCTTGATAAAAGGGTGAGATGTCATATAGAAAATATAGTGGGCCCCATACATCAACTAGTTGCATGGGAACATTTATCTTATATTACAACTTATCAATCACATGCTTAGGCCTCATTTGGATACATCTTGGTAAGCCACTGACTTAGCAGCTGACAACAAATCAGTAGCCTGAATGGGTTCAGGTCTTCAAGAAAGAGACTCATGACCCAAATGAAACTGAAACGGGCAAGACCCAAAACTGGCTAGCTAGGGGGTTACATGTACTATAGGATGCACGGCCTAACCAGCTCTTCAGCAAAATCACCAAGTCCCATTGAAACACATGATGTCAGTGGTAGAAATGGCATCTTATTAAGGTTTAAGTCCCATGAAAACACATGATGTCAGTGGTAGAAATGGCTTATTAGGTTTATGTTATTTACAAGAGGATATGATGGGATAAAAGGTATATAAGTGTCTCCAAGCTTTTATATATGAGATATCTCAATCTACTTGGGTGAATTCTAGTGCATTTGCATCTGGATCTCGTGCAAAGATCGCCGGTCTCCCAGATTTGCTGAGAGTGTAGCTGATACCTGCAAAAAGAAGGGTAACCTGCATGGTGAGTCATCTTCCGTTGTTTTTTTTTTTTGGAAGTCATAACAAAATTTTTGTAGTACTGTCAATGACTCATAAATGTGATTTCTGGCTGTCACAGAAATGATGAAAGGATACATGAAATGAAGTTTTGCTTAAGCCCACACGCCTGAAGCCCTGGCCATCCATTCACAAGAGCATGTTGGCGTGAGATCCAAGCCTCCCATCAGGTGGTACAGTATACAAAACAAATGGATGACTGAAAAACTTGTTTCGGTCATCTGTTTGTTTCGTACACTTCGGCATGAGGGTGAGATAGCCTGATTTTTAGGCCAAAACACTAAACAGTGTGGCTCATGCGATCGAAAGCTGGATCCAGCACATGTCTGTCACATTGGCATGTATACTTGGGGGTTAATGGGTAGCATGGGCTCTACCAGATGTATGACAGAGTAACATGATTTGTTTGTATGTGAAAGTTCTAAAATATTAAAACTTGAGTTTTCTCCATTGTTGTGCTCCTGAGATCAACATGAATGTTGGGCGGAGTGGAACTGCCTGATTTTTCTATCAGAAGATTTAAACAGTATGGTCCACCTAATGGAAAGCTTGATCCCATACGTGTGCCATATTGGCATGCACGCTCAGGTGTTGATGGGTGGTGCTCCATATGTGTGCGCTTAGCATATGAATGAGAGAGTGACATGATTTGTTTGTATTTGAAAATTTGAAGAACCTACGGAAATTGTGTTTATCTAACGAGGATGCTAGACTAGTGCACAAACACAATGCAAAATCAACAAGAAAAATCTTTCAAAAAGGGCAATGGTGCAAATCATAATCTCTAGAACACTACATAATTGATGAAAAACAGAAAAGACGTGCAGATATCGAGTGCGATAGAACAGGATTTGATCGCTTAAAGCCTTGAAACTTCTCGTCTCAAAGCATATTTATGATCCAAATCAAGAAAATTTATTGACTCCCATGGATTCCATTTACATTAAAACTTCAAGGGGCCCATGGGAGATGCCCCCTTAAGTTGTAAAGCACCTGAGGTACTCCTAGTAGGTAGTTCTTACATTCCTTTCTAGTATTTGGTCACACTAAAACCAGAAACCGTTCCATATATATATATATATATATATATATATATATAATATATATATATATATATATATATTATTACACCACACACAGTATTGTGGGATTTGTATGAGATTTCCATTTACTACCTATACAAATTCAAATCTGGAATCTATGTTTCAATGGTTCTCATGGAAAAATCATCACTGGATAATTATCATTTTTTTCCTTTCTTTTGCCTTGGATTCCCAATTACCAAAACTGTCCTTAAGGATATTTGTGCCTTTTCCACTGAGAGCCTTCTAGTCTATGAACATGATATTCTATGATGGAATGATCACTCCGTCTTTCTAGTTTATTAACGCTCCTGACAGTAGGACTCTCTTTGCATGATTAATGGTCTATCATGCATTCCTTCACAAAATGATAACATACCGAGGCTAGCATCAATTCCTACATTTCCCATACAATCACCCATATCAAACAATATAGAACCTTTTGAAATAAGTTTGATTTTGGAGAAACTAAGCAACAGAATGTAATATTGGCTAGAGTTTCTGACTGTTGACTTACCTGCTTTATCGAAAATCTCTTTCAGCTTTGACACATCTTGAACTGCAATACAAGCATGACGATCTCGGCCCCCATGTTCAGGACGCCCTGTTAAGGGGTCTGGATTTGGAAGCTCCATCAAGTGAATCATCTCAGAACCCACCCATAACCAAGCACCTCTGTAGGGGAGCTTTTCATGTGGCCTTGCTTCATTTATCTTAAGACCTGACTAAAATAAGAAATTTTCAACACACCGCTCAAATCAAGAAGAATGTTATAACATTTCCCAGTGAAGAAATCCATACCTAGGACATTCTGATAAAATTCAAGTGACCTTTCAAGGTTTTCGCATAGAAATCCAACATGATGGATGCTAACAATTCCAATACCTGCACAAACAATGTAACTCATGTGGAACGGAAAATGAAAACTAAAAAGGTGAAGTACCATAGCAGCTGAGTAAGAGAAGGCTAATGTGCAAAGCTTCTCTATCTTTTAATTAGTCGTAATGAGCTTTGCTAGGCACATCCGCCTGTGTGATAAAGCTCATGTACATGCCACACACATGCCAGAATGGCACATAGGTGCGAGATCCAATCCATCCGTCAGGTTGGTCCGACTCTTTTCCAAAAAATACATCTAGTCCACTCAGCATGTGGGTCCCAATGTTGGAAACAGGTGGATGGGTTAGAAAACTTCAGCTAAGTTTTCAGAGCTGGACATTCATTTTGCTAACTGTGTGACAAGTGGATCAACCTGATTCTTGGGCTAGGGCATCAATGTAGTGGTGCCGTTCTCATGGATGAATTTGATTGCGGACCTATTGTGCCTTGTTGACACGTGTGCTCTGTATTTTTATTGCACGCTAATGTGCACTTGGCAAAGCTCAGTCATAATTGGGCTTCAATAAGGAAATCATAGCTTTTATTTCCTTCATTCTAAGCATAACTCATCTGCTTTTAGTTCCATGCTGGATAGGACTAATAGGTTTATAAGGGGGCATTTGGATCGTAAGTTACTTTAGATAAGCTACTTATGCCACAAGTAGCTTATCTTGGTTTCTACTTATTCGGCAGATAGGTATGTTTTGTAAACAACATACTTATCAGCTAAGAAGTAAAAAAAAGCATGTTCGGTTTCCAACATCGTAAGTATTTGTCCCTCAAGTCAGTTTGGTCCCCCTCACATCCACCATCCATCATGTGGGAACAACCTTTGATGTAGACCATTCATTGTGCAAGGCCCACCTTTGATGTGGGCTGTCCATCATGCAGGGCCTACCTTGGATGTGGGTCATTCATCATTAGGGCTGACCTTTAATGTGCGCCGTCCATTATGTAGGGCCCACCTTTAATGTTGGTCATCCATCATGTGGGGCCCACCATCAATGTTATTGTCCATCATGTGGGGCAATATCCGCCACCCATCATGTGGAGCCCACCATTGATGTGGACCGTCCATCATGAGGGGCCCACCTTGACGTGGATATCCATCATGTAGGGCCAACCATTATTAATTGCCCATCATGTGGGCCCCACCTTCAATGTGGGTTGCTCATCATGCGGGGCTCCCCTTGGATGTGGGCCATTCATCATTAGGGGCTGACCCTTGATGTGGACCGCCCATCATGTGGGGCCACCTCGATATGGGCCATCCATCATGTGGGGCCCAACTTCAATGTCCATTGCCGATCATGTGGAGCTCACCTTCGATGTGGACCGTCTATCGTGGGGGCCCCACCTTTGAAGTGGGTTGTCCATCATACCCTCTCATTTTGGATGTGGGCTATTTATCATTAGGGGCCGACCTTTGATGTGGACCATCCATCATGTGGGCCCCACCTTTGAAGTCGGTCATCCATCATACCCTCCCATTTTAGATGTGGGCTATTTATCATTAGGGGCTGACCTTTGATGTGGACCATCTATTATGTGGGCCCGCATTAATATGGGTGATCCATCATGTGGAGCCCACCTTTGATGTGGACCGTCCCTCGTGTAGGCCTCACCTTCGATGTGGACAGTCCATCATGTGGGGCCTCCCTTGATAACCATGAGAGAGAGAGAGAGAAAAGAAGAAAAGTTAAAGGTTAAAATGCTTTAAAAATAAAACTTATGGGGATTGGGGATAAGTAGCTTTAAGCACATAAGTTACTTTTGCAATCATGTTTACCAAACTAACTAAAGTAGAAAAAGTAACTTGGGGCCTGTTTGGATACCACCAAAAAAGTTACTTTTTCTACTTGCAGTAGTAGAGAAGTAACTTATTTCAGATAAGTTTGGTTTAGAATTGGTTATAAGTAGCCTTTTTACTTAAAATCACTTAATCACTTTGCCCCCTCAATGACTTAACATAAGTTAAAAAGTAACTTATTTGGTGGTATCCAAACAAGCCCTTAAGATTTTTCAGTCACCTGACATGACTTGGCTTGGTAAATTAAAAAGAACTGTCCATAATTGCTGTTAAAGGATGAAACCAGCAATATGTAGTTGCATGTAGTTTGAAGCGAAGAGGTAACAGATTCGGGTTTAAGAGCAGGGAACTGTCTGTGTTGGAATGTTAGCAACTATAATACAGTTAGGAAGCGGGAGCAGGCTGCAAGTATGAAGCGCGATTAGAAATGGAAGCAGCTCCTTGATAGAAAGATCGTGCAACTAACTATTGCCTATGTAACTTGGAGAAGATCAAAGAAGAGTTACGTGAATGAATAACTAAAGAGAGAATATTCAAGGAAAATTGTGGATGAATTATACACCCACAAACGTGAACACGTTTTAGAAGTCTAGACATTTCTAAAAAATTAGTTCTAAACTTGTAACAATACAAAAAACCCGAATGTATGAGCTCCAAAACTACTCTAAATAAAATCTCCCATTCCTAAAACCTTTAACCCAACTCATTAAACTAGAGCATTTTATAACCTGTTACAACTCAAAATATACTACATATTTTAAATAAAACTCCAGCTACAACTCATATTTTCAAAGTCTTGGAAAATTTTCTTTGGAATCCCCATATTTTGCGGACAATACCAATGATCCCCCTGTATTTACCAGAATATCAGTAGAACCGCATGATGAAGTTTTCATATCGACCAATGCCTATAAGCCAAATTCAGACCAAACTTAAGTTATTTTAGTCGAAAATACCTGTGATCTTCCATTTACTTTTAGTTTACATTCCTTTGAGTATGTTGTGTCTGTGAGTTCTCAGTTATACAAGTGGGGTGCATGGCTCAACGATCTAAACTGTTGATATGATGGGCCTCATCCTAGATGGCCCACAAAAAAAAAAAAAAAATCCCTCAGATTTGAAGATCATAGCAACAGAATATTTGGCTTGGCACTTCTTTCATTGAATGCATTTTCACTATTAGCTGCCTATTTATTGGACTACCTATTGAAGGTTTGAGATTTTTTTTTTCCACATTGGAGATTTTTGGTGCATTGGCCATCAATAGTGGTGCCTACAAAGTCAACGGTTTGTACCGAGTTGTACAAACCAAAAGCCTGAACCTGCACAAACTCTTGGTCCAAGCTTTGCATAATATCTCAATTTTGAAACTCTACGAGAGCATTACCATTGACACACCTTCATACAACTACCTCACACTCAACATATAAGCACCTCAATTAAGACCACACCAATCATAACCCTAAGGGCGTGTTTGGATGCACGTTTTGGTTGTATTGTATTGTATTCCGGTACTGTTCACGTATACGTTGGGCGATTTTCAGAATACATCCACCAAAAATGTGCCAAATGCAATGTTTGGATAGGACATATTGTCCTTCCATGTATACAATTTGTAGTACAGATTAATGTTTGGAAACGACGTATATGGGGCACACGTTGTATATACATACTGATATGGTAGTCTGTAGACGATGAAGCATATTTGCACATGCGACGGTGCAAATTTCTCTGATGGGGCCCAGTCTTGTTGCTATGATTAATCACTGCCCTCCATCACGTTCTGGGACTTGAATGATGACCATTCTACCAGACGGGGCCACTTCCATTCATTACAGAAAAACATGTTGAAAGGAATGGTATATTGATGCCCTTTCCAGTCTTGATAGGAGAAGATTGCCCCACCCTCGCCTGTATAAGCATGAAGATACTGGCTATAGGGTGTATACGGTCAGGAGATAAACCCCCAACCGTATAGGGTGTGCAAATACGATCTTCGTACACGTCGTTGGATGAGTAGAAACCCATTTCCAGAGGAGTCCATATCATACCTGGAGGAAGCGACGAACGGCGTTGGAATGGGTTGCACGGACAGCCGGAACCACAAAATGAAGGTGGGAGCAAGGTCCTCTCACCACTATATGCTGATGTCGGTCTAAGAGATGAACGATTCAGCCGTTCGTCGTCGACATGCAGGCATGGGAAGATGATATCCAGAGACGACGGAGTATTCCTTCTATCGTTCTCTCAACGAGCAGATGAAAAAAGAGTAGGAACCGACTTAAAGACGCTTCAATGCAATACACTGCCGAGACGGGACTTGTGCCTGAATAGCCGTCCACTCGTACAGTGCAATCGATCACGCCAACTGGTTACGCGCTGTATTCGCGCGCGTCAAATACGTCTCCTGACCGCTCGTTTCCAAACGAGGGACATGTCCCATCAAGCCCCCTAATACGATACTCTACCATCCTTCACTCTAATCCAAACACGCCCTAATGTAGTTTAGGTGTAGCTGTAGCTCCTACATCAAATTGATTGGACAAATCTAATCTTCAACTAATGACATTTGTATGCTGATTTGGGCCAAGTTCAGCATACAAATGTCATTAATTAAATGTTGCGTCTGTCCAATCTTAATTAATTGGGATAAGGCCTAGATGATGGCGATGATGATGTTTAATTTGGGCCAGCGACCATGTTCATTTTGATTGCTTGCTTAATGGCCACCAAATACAGTTAGGATTCTATTTTCAGTGTGATTGGGTTATACGCTCCATCTAGAGTGGCATCCATAATTTGGCTTGCGATTGAATGGCACATGCATGCTACAGATAGGCACCACATATGATTGTTGATTGAGGTACATTTACTCTCACTTTTTACTTCTAGATCTGGATTTTATCAATAGATCTTGGTTTGTATCACAATTCTGGTCAAGGTGTACCAAATTGGTTATGTATCGGCCGTAACGGCAGAGTCCTTTACGTGATATGAGGGTCAAAACGGTGACCCCCCAATTTTTGGCTTGGATCAGCCGTTACGGGGGCTGTAACGGCCATTACTGCCCCGTAACGGTCATAAACTTTTTTTTTTTGTTTTTTTTTTTTGTTGTGATTTTTCTCATTTTTTGGCACTTTTCTATTTCAAATTCTTTCCTAAACTACTCTAATACAAATTCCGACTACTCGTAGCTTGAATTTGAGGATAAAAACAAGTTATTTCAAGGATTTTGTTGAATTGAAGTTCTGTGGTCCATTTTTCGAAAAAAAATATTCAAAAATAAGTATTCATACAATTTTTTTTTTTTTTTTTTTTTAATCTTTGTTGTTATGGTTAAATATGATGCATTATTCAAATTAGAACATATGAATGTGCATTTTACAGATTATGGGAGTTATTTTCTTTTATATATATAAAATTTTGGAATATTTTCGGTAAATTTTTAAAAATTAGCAAACACCTCAAATGTGAGATATTTTGATATTAAATTCATTCTAACATGTCTATCATTAATATTAGATAGTTAGAAAATTAAATATATGAGTTTTTGCAGTCAATTCCAGGCTGTCAAGTTCATAAATTCATCAAACCACCCGATACAACTTTCTCACCGAGTGGACCATTACACCACCATAAACACGTTCAAAATTATAAATGAATGCATATTTGGCATATTTAGAAATTTCTGGATTTAATAGATATTTTTTTAGAACAAAAGAATTTCTGACCGTTACAGGGGTGTATTGGTCGTAACGGCCGATACGACCCATAACTGTATCGGTAACGGTGGGCACCTTTATGCCCACCGTTACCACAACGGTACATCTTGATTCCAGTTTGTATTTTAGATCTAGCTTGTATTTTTATGCAGCTCATGCAACCCAAAATTGGCCTCGACCACCATGAACTGTTTGACTTGTCAGGTGGTCAACAAAAGCCGCAAAGGACATCTAATGAGCTTGGCTAGACTTTTATTTATTGTTTACATGCCAACTCACATTGCAGGGGCTTTAGCTCAGTCATATTCTAGTCTTTAGGTTAGGCTTGAAAAGTGGGCCTGGCGTGATTAATCATGCAGAATAGGTATATATCACTTTTTTTTTTTTTTTTTTTCCAGCAAGGATTGGTTGCATGCTATTTAAGTTGTTGCTCTACACACAAAATCTATTTTAGATATAACTCAGAGGTGTCAATGGGTGAGAGTTGGATGAAAAAAACGAAGAGACAATAGCATCTTGAAATTGTGTATACAATGTATATAATAGTCGGCTATAAAATAGCATCTTGAAATTGTGTTTAATGCTTTAATGCATGGTATTAACATGGTTCTCCAATTGCTTATGTGGTTGAGAGTTGTCACGCTTAAGAGTACTAGTGTCGATTTTTCACTAGGCTTTGGTGGTGGTCGTCAATAAGAATCTAACAATGATTTCTAAATGGGGGTAAGAAGATTAGGGTTTTGCTTTATATACAATGTAGAAACTTATGGACCCGTATGCCATGGAGCAATCATTTCCATGCCCCCATGCCATGGAGTTAGCCACTTTGGTTCACCTTGTGTTGTACATAGAAGTTTTTTTTTTTTTTTGTTTTAGAGTATTCTAGAAAAGATTCAAGAGAGTTGTTGAGATCTGTGAAACATTCCATAATTCTGTAGTAATTTCTTGTAGCTAGAGTAGTGTGGAGAATTCTAAAATTTTTCTAGAGTATTCTTGGTCGTTGGATGATCGCCTCATGGCATCATCCTAACCATACATATGTAGTTCTAGAATATTCTTATGCCTATGTAAAGGGGTAAGCTCCTCATTTGTAACCATCCATAAAAGTTGTAAGCTCTCTTTGGTTCTAGTGCAATACGAGTTCTTTTATCTTCCAACTTCCAAGTTCTCATGTCATCTCTCTTCTCTTTAAGTAGCTAGGTTAGCACTTGGGTGATTAGCTGACTCACTTACGAAGGAACTATGAAGGAGTGTAGCACAATAAAGCTTAGACCGTGCAACATTTGTCTCACATAAGCGAGTCGAACCACCACCCGAGTGTCCATCATACAAGTGTCTCGCTCAATATCCACAAGATGCCTTCACCACCATAGGGTGCGGTGTTCGTGAGCTACATCATTACATTCCACACATTCACCTTTCACCCTCTAGCGAAATCGCCTTAAAGTAATGCTCCATTTGCCATAGGAAGAAGTAAAACTCCTTGGCACCCTCAATCCATTAAAAGACTAAGGGTCTGGTATATGCATGATGCATCCTTGGGGTGTCCCTCATGGGCCATTCCTCCATTGGCCATGGCCCTCTTCCATAGGACATAGTCACTCATCTCCTCCATTTGTTCCAAAAGGTGCATGAGGGTCTCCATCATCCTAGCTGAAAAGCTTCTATCTCTCAACACTGCATGTCAGCTACCGCGTTTATAGCACCTTGCATTTCTCTTTTTTAAGTTCTTCAAGTGTATCTTTGAGCTCCACCATGCTGTTGACCATTACATCCATCATTTCTTACCCATCTCCCACGAATAGCTCCATCTTTGCAAGTTGTGCCTCCATTGCAACAACTAAGTAGCAGAACCTTTCCCTCCTTCGCTTGCATGCACCATCATTGTTGTTGGTCACCTTCGACACCATAGCACTCCGCTTGATCTACAAGAATTATGATCTCCTTCATACATAGCTTTGATATGACTTGCCATGACCCAAGTGTTCACCCAAGCATCGACCGTGCGACACTCATCTCACAGTCCCATCATGAGGTAGTCAGCCAACCACCCAAGTGCTAGCCTAGCTACTTGAAGAGGAGAAAGCACAAGCGAGCTTGGAAGGTAGGAAAACTTATGCTGCACTAGAACACAAGAGACCTTTAAACTTTCTTAGATGGTTGCAATTTGCAAATGGAGATCTCACTTCATTATTTAGGCATACAAATCCTCTAAAACCTATACATGTATGGCTAGGATGATGCCACATGGCAATCATCCAATGGCTAAGAATATTCTAGAATCTCTACACCATTCTGGCTACAAGAAAGGACTAAATAACTCCATAGTGTTCCAAAGATATTTACAACTCTCTTTTATTTTCTATAGCACACTTTATATAGAAAAACCTTTATTACATAAGGACAACCAAAATGGTTGTCCATAGCATATGGGGGCATGAAAATGATTGGTCTGTGACACAGCTAATAATGGAACTAGAATTGATATCTTTTGTTCCCGCTTACATACTTTACATCCCTAATTCTGATCTTCCTACCCAATCTGATATTATGGTGTGTCTATATAGACAGAAAAACCAGTATGGTAATTCAGAACATCAATAAATACTGGGGCTTTGCAATATTTGATTGATTGTGATTCTGTATTTTCCATTTAATATGGAGGTTCCTAGGCAGTTTATTAGAGGAACGCTTCCAATAGACAGAGTTCTGTTCTTGAATATCTCTGCCAGTTCTAAGGTAAATCTTTTATTTCGGAATAAGAATCTTACTAAGAGATTCCTCTCTTTCCTCGGTTTAAGGGCTTTCATACAACAAAAGTGGCTCATTTCCTTATTAATGTGTTACTCCATCCTTGTTCTCCAAATAATTATTCTTGTTCGCGATGTAACTTGTGCAAAGTTTTGGTGTGTTCTCTTCACCTAATCTCTACCTCATATTCTCAGATCTGGAAGAATTGTATACTGAAGCATTCGTTTGATCACTGTTTTCCCCCCATTTAGTTTTGTAGAATTAGTTATTAAAATTAACCTAAGGGGGTGTCGCATGGAATTAGATGGTATTAAGTGGGATGGAATTGCTTTTTTGCAATAAATGTATGTGGATTGTCTCTTAATGCCATGGGAGTGAGGTATTCACTTTGGTGTTTGGATCATGTATGATGTAGGGCTTAAATACATGTTTTGATTCATGTAGTGTACATGAAAAACAACTACCAATCTCGAAAATCATGTTTGAAAACTACAGTGAGAAATAAGGTGGGCCCACCTTGATGTTTGGGAGTAATCTACCCCGTCTATCCATTTTGTGAGATCATTTTAGGACATGCTACCGAAAGTCAAGCAGATCCAAAACTCAAGTGCCCCTATGAGGGGAAAGAGTGGGGAAAGAATTTTGTACCGTTGAAACCTTCCCGAGCTCCACCTTGATGTTTATATGTCATCCCAACCATTTATAAGTTCATTCCTACCGGGATGAACTGACAACATAGAAAACTTTATCGTGATGCAAACCTTTTGTGGCTGTATGAATGTTTCAATGGTGGTCACTCAATCCCCATTGTTTTCTCTTGTGTGGCCCACTTGAGTTTTAAATCTACCTCATTTTTGGTCACTTACCCTAAAATGATCTTGTAAAACAGATGGATGGGGTGGATTCCTCACAAATATCAAGGTGGGCCCCACCTCCCTTACCAGCGTAAGAACTTCCTAGCTCATGCTTTTAGGAGGAAATCTCATGGATTTTGCAAATCCTGGTTGAATTGGGGAAAGCCCTCCCTAGCCCTCCCTACTCCATGCACAAGATCCAATGTTGGAAACCTATGATGAACCAAACAGGGATGATTTTTCAAACCAAGGGATTTAAAGTTCCATCCCACTTAACACCATCTAATTCCATGCGCCAAACACCCCCTAAGTTATATGTCAATGTCTATCATGATTAGGCATACATGTAGCTATTGTCATTTGTAAAATGTGCTAATTTCGACCACCAGTTTTTGCCCCACCCACTAGACAGTTTATATCAATCACAGAAGCAAAATAAGAACTAACCATTATCATCTCCAATAGCAATAGAATCTTTTGCAAGAAGATCTCCTTGAACAGATGTCTTAACTTTTCTCAAGAAACCATGCTTATGATTTTCTCCATTTCTTGCAATTGCATTGCAAGTTTTAGTGAATGGCACGTTCACAGAAATGAGGTTGACACTGACATTGTCTGCCTGTCAAAAATGCTCCAGGATCAGCAAGAGAAAAGAGTGACAACACAGTGAACACACATAAGCATGGGAAACAACCATGGAATAGATATGTGAGGTGACAAAATTCATTACTTGGATACAATCATACCAGTAATTACTGCTTTTCTCCACATACTATATTAAAACAAAACCAGAATGTCTTTATAAGTGTTTGCAAAGTTCAATACAAAAACCAATAAACCCCAAAAAGACTTTGTCAGGTACTTGGATCTTCATTGCTCCTGATTTTTCACCTTAATTTTGTCAAGCCAATAGGCTATAAAACCAGAAGAGATAAATCAACAACTAGAGGAGGGTTTGGTACGCTCTCATAAATCAATGTAATGTCACATTCAATCAATGCAGTCAACCCCTGCAGTGGGGTAAGGGAAATTATCGAGGATTATGATCATCACTGATATAAAAAAGTTGACACTAAATGTAATGGATTGCAGCAAGCATTGAAGAAGAGGGTGGAGGTTTGACTCTAAGATGACAACCCAGATGGAAACAGATTGCATGTTTAAGAGATGGTAACCCAATCAAGGTTTTAAATCGGTGAATTGGGTATTGTTTCATTCAACACTGATATGGCCCCGCATCGCCCCTGTATTGGGCCGTTTCAGCTCAATATGGGCCGATACAGCCGTATCGTTCATGGGCAATACTGATATGTATCAGGCAATATGTACCAGTTTCAACAATACTTAAAACCTTGAACCCAATTGGTTAAGTTGGAAAGTCAACTATTTCAGTGGGTTAACTAAGTATTAATAGTTAAGGCACCAACAAGTACCAACAAAAACCATCAACTAACACCATTTATGTATAAACTTACACAAAGTAATTATTCACAGCCCCAACATAGAAGTATGCGTTGGTTTAGGATTTGGAAATCTGTCTAGAATATGTGACGATAAAAAAAAAGATTAATAATAATAAAAGGGAGTAAGAAAACTTATTAAAACTCTTTGTAGTTGAGGCATGATTTGAAATCACTCACTAAAAGTTGAATTTGCCCCTTTGGGCTGCGTCCCAAGTGCAATAGGAGTCTTAGGCAATCAACCTCCAGGATACAGTGACTATCATCAAGTCACAACAGTGCGCTCACTATACAAAGGCTTGAACCACATGCAACCTCAACCCGTAGTAGTGAGTTGACATGGATACAAACTCAGTAAACAAAAACTCAACAAACTGGAGAGATTTTAGAAAGAGACTTCATTAATTTTGACCGTATAAAAAATAGACTAAGTTAAATCTATTGATAGACTTCGAAAGGGTTAGGTCCATTGGGTTTAAACCCAACTGGTGCAACCACCCCCACGGCCTAGCCCGGCACGACATGGCCCAGCTTGGCGCGCGCGTGCATTGGAAAGAAACAGTCCAACACAAATCCCCGTGTCCCTTGAAGGCCCAAGCCTTCTACAACACATCCCGAATATAAGCAATTAAAACTTCTTTTGCATTTCTAACGTGGGACTATTCTCACCCAAGGCAACACATACAAGGGACAGAAGATTTTAAATGAAAATTTGGTGGGAAAGTTTGGCGGGGATTTTGAAACATTCAAAATTTTTAAAAATTACAACAGTATGAACTAACTCAAAAGGATTTCACATCTACTTAAAGATAGCCTAAATGGTTATTTAGGCATGTTTGTGAATTGATACCCTTCCACATGAAATAATTAGGAAGCAAATTTGCTAATCTTTGTGAAGAAATCATTTTCACTTCTTGAAACCAACATGCCCTGAACTAAAATACCAAATAGAGATTTTGTCATCCTGGAAAGTTTTCTTTACATATGCCTTGCTCATGGCATTAAAAGAAATTTCTCTCTTACAATTAAATAACACCCACACCAATACCTCTACCTATTAATGCTTAATATTCGATGATGAATTTGGGATAAGTTGCACATAGAAATCTTCTTTGCTATCCAAGCATACTCTAGTGAAGATGAAAAACCTAGCAGCATTATTTATTTATTTATTTTTTAAAATAAAATAAAATAAAAATGAAAAACCTAGCAGCATTATTTTTTTTATTTTTTTTTAAAATAAAATAAAATAAAAATGAAAAACATTGCAGCATTAATACTCTACCGTATTAATGCTTAATATTCGATGATGAATTTGGGATAAGTTGCACATAGCAATCTGCTTTGCTATCCAAGCATACTCTAGCGAAGATGAAAAAAATTCATAGAAAAGCATTTATTCCATAAACTGCCCATGACCAATGACAAAGTTAAAAAGTGTTTTTGCTGCAAATTATCTATTCTCAAACAATCAAATAAAGATATTAGGGGAGAAAAGCAAGCAAGAAACCACTAATACTTTCTTATACCAAAAAAAAAAACTTTCAAAAAATCATGGCCCGCTTTGCTGAAAGTTGGGCCATTCTGATGGAAACCGGGATAGTCTGCTCAATATGGAATCCGCATCCTGCACTTCGCTAAAAGTGGAGCCCTTTTCCATGCAGGGTAACCAATAAAAAAATTCGATTGGAAACATGGTAGGAGCATACTTCCAAACACAGCCTTGAATCGAAGAACCAAATTAGATTTCTTATCAATTCAACTGCTGGCATTCATCAAAACCATCTTAACCATTGGTGTTTAAAGCATAATAAACACTAGACTTTGTCAAAAACATCCTAACCATCAGTGTTTAAAGCATAATTACCAGAAACACCACGTGCACAAATAGAAACGATTCCGACTAAAAAATTTCATGAAACACCTAAAATCTCATCCGAAAACATTTGTGAAGGGTCTGTACGGTTGCTCCTAATATTATGAAATTTCATAATTAAACCGTCTAATTTGGTGCAAACTATCATGATATTTCATGAAATTGGGTGCAACCAAACACACCCAAATTAAAAAGGAAGATATAAATGATCAGGTGGCATGGTCACCACATTATAGTGGTTTAAACAACTCTACCGATACACTTGGACAGTCCAATCAATCGATCCAAATTGTCAATTAGGTGCAGCATACATTTTATGGTGTACCATCTAAAATCACACCGATAAGATGGCCTACAAAATGAACAGTTAGGATCACATTTGCAAAAGGAAAAAAATAAAATAAAATTGCCAGTCAATAATTTGAACCATCTCTTTGTTGGGGATCATCATGGGTCACTCATGTTTCTGTGTCTATGTAATATCTCCACCGTCCATTGGTTGCGCCGGCTCATCTTAGAACGTGACCTCAAAAAATCAGGAAAATTCAAAACCCAAGTAGGCCACACCACAAGACACAGTGGCTACTGAATGCTCATCATTTGGGGCCATAGAAGTTTTGTGTTTTCCCTTCATCCCTATACGAATCACCTTATGAACAGGCTGGATGGCATATAAATATCACGGTCTGCCCCAGGAAGATTTCCAATGGGGGTTTCCATCCCCCACTGTTTCCTATGGTGTGGCTCACATGAGTTTTGGATCAGCCTCATGTTTGGGTTCATATCCTAGCAAAAGCTGGCGAAACTGATAGACGGTTCAGATCGATCAATTGGACCACAACGACCACCTGATAATTTCCAGAGAGAGAGAGAGAGAAAGAGAGAGACCTGCTGGGAATGATAACGAACGGTAGCAGAGGCGAGTGAGGGTTTGATATGGGAAGAAGAGGGGTAAAATGGGAAGCATGTGGATGGATTTTGAGCGATTTTCATCATTTCTGGAGGGGGGGGAATTCCGAAGAGCGGAGGAGAGTTGGAGGGATTTTGGTGGCAAAGTAGCAGATGATATTGTGATGATGAGGTTTTAATGGTGAAATGGGACGCGGATCAAGTGGTCTTGGTGTGTGGATGTGTAGGGCGCTGTGGGGCCCAAAATGATGTTTTTGTTTATATCCACGCCGTCCATCCGTTTCCCCCCCTCATTTTAGGTTATGTACTCAAAAATAAAAAATGATCTGAAGTTCAAGTGGACCACACCACAGGAAACAATGGTGATTGAGCGTCCACCATTAAAAAAAAAAATTGTGGTTGAAAGTTTTTTTTATCAGGCTGATATTTGTGTTTTCCTTAGTTTATGTGACTTTATGAACAGGTTAGATGACGAATAACCGTTACTGAGGGCTCTAGATGGCTTCAACGGTGGGTGTCATTACCGCCACCGTTGTTTACTGTAGTGTGGTCCACTTGACCTTGAGCTTTTTGTTGCAAAAATATTGATTTTAATAAAAATATATATTAATAATAAAATAATATATAATATATAAAAGTTGTTTTGAAAAACACTTTTTCCCACATGGGAAAGGAAGAGAAGGAAAATTGGTTTAAATGAAAATCGTGGAGTATTATAATATTTACCTACGTAGTCCGTGGACTATGGACCTTGTGTGTTCCAGTGCTTGCTCGGGCTCGGGCTCGGGCTCGGGCTCGGTCTCGGTTTCGGTCTCGGGCGTGGGCATGTGAGGCAGTGTGGCTGTAGAGGCGCTAGTGACGCACTTTGTACTTCACACAGAGAGACTAGAGAACTGAGAGAGAGATCTCTCAGTATATATAGACTGACTGAAAAGAGTTGTTGCAGCAAAACTGTAACAGCTGAGCCATTAATGCAGGACCCAGCTGTAACTGCTGCATGGCTAGCCCAACAGTCAGAAAACGGCTAGCTGCTGTCTCACAACAGTCAGCATGTAGCAGATTAATGGTCCATGCACAACAGTTAGAAAACGGCCATAAAACGGCTAGTTTTCCAACAGCCAGAAATGACTTAATGGAATTTAAGTCTCTGGACCATAACCCCCTAGCCACCATAGCCTATAAAAGGAGGGCCTGGATGGGTTTCCAAAACATCTCAACTCACTCCAGAAAACCCATACGAACTGAGATAACCATCCCCTCTCAACTAAAATACTCTAGTGCTTCCAGCAATATAGCAAGACTTGAACCTTAGCTTGAAGAACAGACCAGCGGTGTGGTCTAGGATGGTTCAACTGAACCAATAGCTGAAGATTTGAACTGACCAGAGCAGTGATCGAAACCATTTTTTCTCTCTCTTCTCGGATTTTCTCTATATTGTAATACTGCCAAAAATTGTGAAATTGAGTTCCAATAGGTGGGCCTTCGTGTTTGCTGAACGCAGACCCACACCAGGCTCGTCGTATCCTAGAAGCTATTTGCCTGTAACCTATCAGCTTACACAATTCACTTGAGTAGGGGCAAATAACGCTTTAAGGACAGCGTTTTTTCAGACGTGCTTCAGCCTGTCCTTATTTCTGATTATCGTGATTTTTCGGTTTTCATATTATACAGAAATTACATCAATTTGTATAAAATTATCAACAATCTTAAAACGTTTTTTTTTTTTATGGAAGCCGACAGTGTTTCATCCATTAAGTTGATGAATCAGGACTTGATACATCTTGATCGGTTCGATGGAATCAATTTTACGAGATGACAAGACAAGCTGAAATTTCTCCTAATGGCGCTGAAGATCTACTATATATTAGATCCAAATTTGCAAACGCTACCTGAAGCAACCGACGACGACACACTTGAACAGGTGACCGCCCGCACCAAAAGAGCCGAAGACGAACTCTTGTGTCGAGGACACATTCTGAACGCACTCTCCGACCGTCTCTACGATCTGTACCAACAGACGTCATCAGCAAAGGAGATCTGGGCCGCTCTGGAGTTCAAATACAAGGCTGAAGAAGAAGGTACCAAAAAGTTTCTCATCGCCAAGTATTTTGACTTCAACATGGTAGATAACAAACCGCTGCTACCCCAAATCCAAGAATTGCAGCTAATAGTAAACAAAATCAAAGCGATAAAGATAGATCTTCCTAAATCATTCCAAGTCGGGGCTATAATCGCCAAATTACTACCGATGTGGAAAGACTATAGAAAGAAGTTGCTGCATAAAACTGAGGACTACACACTGGAACAAATCCAGAAACACCTCAGAATTGAGGAAGAATCCCGTAACCACGACAGAAAGAATGATAACGGGAATACCTCGTCCAAAGTACATGCAGTATAGAACTCTAGTAACAAACATCCCGAGAAGGACAATTCCCTGAAACCCAATAAAGGAAAATTCAAGAAAAACGGCCAAAAGAAGAACGAAAAGTTCAAAGGCCCATGCCATGTCTGTGGGAAAATCGGGCACTATGCTCGAGTATGCCGATATCGCAAGTCTAAACAAGAGGCAAGTGCAGTAGAAGAAGGCGATATAGTGGCCATAATCACTAAGGTGAATACCATCCAAGGAAAAGTTGCAGGATGGTGGTATGATACTGACGCTACAGTACATGTGTGCTACGACAAATCAGTCTTCAAAACCTATGAGGAATTGACCGATGGTCAAGAAGTCCAAATGGGTAATGAAGTCCGATCGAAGGTCGTCGGCAAAGGAACTGTCGAACTGATATTCACCTCTGGGAAGAAAGTGATTCTGACTAATGTACTGCCCGTCCCGGACATGAGGCGAAACATAGTTTCTGGGGATCTTCTAGGAAAACCAGGGATAAGGGTGGTGTACAAGTCAGGTAAACTGATTTTGTCTAAGAATGAGAATTTTGTCGGACAAGGATATGCTTGTAACGGGATGGTCAAGTTTTCTCTGAATGAAAGTAACACTTCTGCGTATATGGTTGAATCCGTTGGACTGTGGCATGATAGAATAGCCCATATAGGGTATAGTACCTTGAAGTTCATGGCTAAGAATGGTTTAATCTTATATACAGATAATGAAACCGAAAAATGTGAAGTGTGCATACGATCTAAAATGACGAAGAAACCTTTTCCAAGTATTGAAAGATCGTCCCAAGTGTTGGATCTTGTGCACAGTGATATCTGTGAGTTAAACGGCATTCTTACTCGTGGAGGTAAACGGTACTTCATAACCTTTATATATGATTGCTCTAGATATGTGTATGTGTACCTATTAAAGAGCAAAGATGAAGCATTGAACATGTTTAAAGTATATAAAGCAGAAGTAGAGAATCAACTAAATAAGAAAATAAAAATTCTCCGTAGCGATAGAGGAGGAGAATACTTCTCAAATGAATTTGATAACTTCTGTGAATAACATGGACTGATACATCAATGTACTGCTTCATACACACCTCAACAAAACGGAATAGCTGAAAGGAAGAATAGGACATTAGTAGAAATGGTCAACTCAATGCTGATAAGAGCAAAGTTACCATTAAGTTTATGGGGTGAGGCACTGCTTGCAGCATGCCATATTCTAAATAGAATACCGTCTAAAAAGTATAAAATATCTCCATATGAAACATGGAGAGGTAGAAAACCTAACCTAGGATATTTAAAAGTGTGGGGGTGTCTTGCATACTGCAGAACCCCTAACCCAAAAAGAACTAAGGACCAAGAGCTATTAAGTGCTCCTTCGTAGGGTATGCACAAAATAGTAAAGCTTATAGACTTCTAGACATGGAGTCTAATACAATAATAGAATCAAGAGACGTTGAGTTCTTTGAGAACTCACTATCTTTGGAGTCTAAGGATAGTGAAATCCAAACTCCTAATAGAGAACCAGATAACACAGTTCCACATATAGTGGAAGCTCCTATTGAACCTCGTAGGAGTCAAAGAACAAGAATAGAGAAGAGTCTAGGAGATGACTACATAGACTCACAACGCATCATTTTCCATCTTGTAGAAGCAGATAGAGAAAATGTTATAAGACAAATACCTATAGTGATGAATATAGAAGATGATCATAAATCATATAAAGAGGCTATATCCTCTAGAGACTCAGCTATCTGGAAAGAAGCTATAAACGATGAAATGGAATCCATACTATCAAATCAAACATGGGAACTAGTAAACTTACCTCCAGGTTCTAGACCCATAGGTTGCAAGTGGGTATTTAGGAAGAAATATCACACTAATGGGACTATCCAAACCTTTAAAGCTCGACTAGTAGCTAGGGGTTTTAGACAAAAAGAAGGGATATATTACTTTGACACATATTCTCCTGTAGCTAGGATAACATCCATTAAGATATTATTTGCGCTAGCTTCCATACATCATCTTCACATCCATCAAATGGATGTAAAGACCGCTTTCCTGAATGGTAACCTCGATGAGGAGGTATACATGGAACAACTTGAAGGGTTCATTCTACCAGGAAATGAAAACAAAGTATGTAAATTAGTCAAATCATTGTATGGATTAAAACAAGCACCAAAACAATGGCATGAAAAGTTTGATTCCAAAATACTTTCTCATGGTTTCATGCATAATGTAGCTGACAAATGCATATATTCTAAAGTAGATGGTAGTTGTATCATTATTATTTGTCTGGATGTTAATAACATATTAATAATAAGTAATAAAATGGAAGGTGTAACTGAAACAAAGAAGTTTCTATCTTCAGTATTCAAAATGAAGGATCTTGGACAAGTTGATACCATCCTAGGTATCAAAGTTAAAAAATATTGTCGATGTTATGCTTTGTGTCAATCTCATTATATTGAGAAGATACTAAACAAGTTTAACCATCTAAATATAAAAGAAGCAAAGACCCCATTTGATCCAAGTATCAAGCTAAAAGAAAATACTGGAAGAACCGTTGCACAATTAGAATATGCAAGTACCATAGGGAGTCTTATCTATGCTATGCAATGCACTAGACCTGATATCGCATATGTTGTGAGTAAACTTAGTAGGTTTACTTGTAACCCCAGTACTGAACACTGGAATGCAATTAGTAGAGTCCTTGGTTACTTAAAAGCAACTAAAGACTTATGACTATTTTATTCAGAGTTTCCGACCGTATTGGAAGGATATACCGATGCGAGCTGGATATCGAGTGTAGGGGACAACAAGTCTACTACAGGGTGGGTATTCACCGTAGGAGGTGCAGCTGTATCTTGGGGATCCAAGAAACAGACTTGCATAACGCACTCGACTATGGAGTCTGAATTCATAGCCCTGGCTGCAACAGGCAAAGAGGCTGAGTGGCTAATGGATCTTCTATTAGAAATTCCTTTCTGTGTAAAGCCGATATCGGCTGTATCACTACATTGTGATAGTGAAGCCACATTAGGTAGAGCCTACAGCAACACTTATAATGGTAAGTCTAGACATATTAGTCTTCGACATGATTATGTCAGACAATTGATTCGAGATGGAATAATTGTTATTTCCTATGTGAAATCAAGCAACAACCTGACAGATCCTTTTACTAAACCTCTACCGAGAGAGGTAGTAAAGGCTACATTTAGAGGGATGGGGTTGAAACTCTTCAACCAAAGTTCCGCCAGTGATGGTAACCCAACCTGAAGTTAGAAAATCTTTAAATTTGGGTTTAATGGGTAAAAATCAAGTCACTGATATGTGGAAAGTTTTCAGCAATAAATTATAAAACCTCATCCATAATAGATAAGTGCTGAGCGTTACGAAAGAGGGTTGAGTCAGAGAACTCTTAATGAAATCCAGTCTATAGGACAAGTGTCTTATAGTAACGGAGACACTGGAAGGATTTCACCTATATGAACGTAGAGATGGTGCCGTCTCTCATGAGAGTTAGGAGTTTACTCTCGCGATCGTTCACGAATTAGGATAAGCACATGGCCATTAAATGTGCTGAGCAAGATTATGAGAACTCTAACAAACACATAGCAAATATGTGTGTGGTTTCTCCAACTCTATTATCTAGGAATAACTGGTTCAAAGCTGCGGCTACCAGTAATTTCGATAGAGTTTTGAGATATTACACTAAGAGAAGATTAAAATCGAAAGATATCTTTCTTTATGCATATAAGCTGATTATTCTGGCAGTATTGTTTAACCGATAAAAATATTTTTATAAAATCAAGTGGGGGATTGTTGCAAAAATATTGATTTTAATAAAAATATATATTAATAATAAAATAATATATAATATATAAAAGTTGTTTTGAAAACACCTTTTTATGAGTTTTTGAGAATAGTCCCACATGGGAAAGGGAAGAGAAGGAAAATTGGTTTAAATGAAAACAGTGGAGTATTATAATATTTACCTACGTAGTCCGTGGACTATGGACCTTGCAACACCCACACGCGCGCTCGCACTTGGGCTCGGGCACGGGCTCGGCGGGCTCGGTCTCGGTCTCGGATTCGGACTCGGACTCGGACTCGGTCTCGGTCTCGGTCTCGGGCTCAGTGCGAGGGCGTGGGCATGTGAGGGAGTGTGGCTGTAGAGGCGCTAGTGGCGCACTTTGCACTTCGCACGTCCGTATCGTGTCGCAGAGGGTCACTCTTTCACGACCTTGAGCGAACCGGAGCGAGACGTGTGCGAGTCGCGGTGCGACTACGTGGCTTAGGCGGGTGGCTGGTTGGCAGAGAGACTAGAGAACTGAGAGAGAGATCTCTTAGTATATATAGACTGACTGAAAAGAGCTGTTGCAGCAGAAACTGTAACAGCTGAGCCATTAGTGCAGGACCTAACTGTAACTGCTGCATGACTAGCCCAACAGTCAGAAAACGGCTAGCTGCTGTCTCACAACAGTCAGCATGCAGCAGATTAATGGTCCATGCACAACAGTCAGAAAATTGCCATAAAACGGCTAGTTTTCCAACAGCCAGAAATGACTTAATGGAATTTAAGTCTCTAGACCATAACCCCCTAGCCACCATAGCCTATAAAAGGAGGGCGTAGATGGGTTTCTAAAACATCTCAACTCACTCCAGAAAACTCATACGGACTGAGACAACCATCCCCTCTCAACTAAAATACTCTAGTGCTTCCAGCAACATAGCAAGGCTTGAACCTTAGCTTGAAGAACAGACCAGCGATGTGGTCTAGGATGGTTCAACTGAACCAATAGCTGAAGATTTGAACTGACCAGAGCAGTAGTCGAAACCATTTTTTCTCTTTATTCTTTTCTTTCTTCTGGGATTTTCTCTATATTGTAATATTGCCAAAAATTGTGAAATTGAGTTCTAATAAGTGGGCCTTCGTGTTTGCTGAACGTAGACCCACACCAGGCTCGTCGTATCTTAGAAGCTATTTGCCTGTAACCTATCAGCTTACTCAATTCACTTGAGTAGGGGCAAATAACGCTTTAAGGACAGCGTTTTTTCAGACGTGCTTCAGCCTGTCCTTATTTCTGATTATCGTGATTTTTCGGTTTCCATATTATACAGAAATTACATCAATCTTTATAAAATTATCAACACTTTTGATCTATTATTTTTTGTGTGCATGCCTTAAATGAGCTGGAAAAACGAATGAACGGTGTGGATATAAAACACATAAATCAAGTTAGGTCCCAAAGTATACAACACATCAACACACCACCTAATCCGCGTTCGGTGAAATGCCGGGACCAGACCGGCCCTCATATTAGAGAAGCGGATTGGCTGGTGTACCTCACACCAGCTACATAGCTGCTGTATTGGCGTCAGCAAGTTCTGTGGGTCTGATCATGGGTATGTGTTATATCCTAACCATCCATCCATTTGATGAGCTCATCTTAAGGCTTGAAATGAAAAATAAGATAGATCTAACTATCAAGTGGACCACACTGCAAAAAGCAGCAGGGGATTGAATGCCTACCATCGAAACCATTCTTGGGGTCATGGAAGTATTGTATCAATACGAAATTTGTTTTTCCTCTTCATTCAGGTCTTTGTGACCCTATGAACAGATTGGTTGGAAAGTAAACGTTATGGTGAGCCCTATAAATTTTTTAATGGTGAAAATTATCATCTCGGCTTTTATTTGTGGTGTGGTTCAGATGATCTTTGGATATGATTAATTTTTTGGATAATGCTCTAAAATGATCTCTAAAAATAGATAAACGGTATAGATATAATAAATACATCATTGTGGGGCCATGTAATTTTGATCTCCTTTGAACCGTTAGTACAACTCTCGAGGAGCATCAGTAGTACTCGTCTTTGCACGACAGCAGCTATATAGCTGGTGTGTGGTACATTAGCCAATCCGCTTCCATTAGCTCATATTAGAGAAGTGGATTGGCTGGTGTATGACACACCACGGAACTTGTGTGTTGATGTCAGCAAGTTTATGGGTCCCCCATTAGGCATGTGTTATATCTAAACCGTCTGACCGTTTGGAGAGCTCGTTGTAAGGCTTAAGCAAAACAAATAAGACATCCAAAGATCAGGTGGACCACACTGCAAAAAGTAATGGGGGATTGAACTTTTACCATTGAAAACCTTTTGGGGTCCGGAAGTTTTGGATCAATATGATATTTTTTTTCTTCTTCATTTAGGTGTGTGTGACATTATGAAAGGATTGAATGGAAAATAAACATTATGGTGAGCCCCTACAAATACTTTAACAGTAAGAATCATTCTCCTTATTGTTGTTTGTGGTGTGATCTACCTGAGAATTAGATATATCTCATTATTGAGATCATTCTCTAAAATTATCTTGCCAAACCATATGGATATAATAAATAGATCATTTTGGGGCCATATAACTTTGATCTCCTTTGAACCCTACCGGGAGAGCTGGGGAGTGTCAGCGTTGGTCTTCGGACGACACGTACGCACATCAGCCAGATCGGTGGTGTGTGATACACCAACCCATCGGATGCGGATTTCCCGCCAAAACCTTTCGCAGGAAGTTCCTGGCCAAGGATGCTGTGTGGGGCCACTGCCATGTTTGAGGGAAATCTACCCTGTTTATCCGTTTTAAGAGCTCATTTTAAGTTATTTGACCAAAAAAGAGGTGGATCCAAAACTCAAGTGGGCCACACGAGAGGAAACAATGAGGATTCAGTGAAAACCGTTGAAACATTATTGTGGCCATAAAAGCTCTATTTCATGCTATTGTTTTTTGTTTTTACACTTCATCCCAGTGGTAATGACCTTATAAACAGTTTGGATGGCATATAAACATCAAGGTAGAGCCCAGGAAGGTTTCAACGGTAGGTGTTTCTTTTCCCAATTTTCCCTCTCGTGTGGCCTACTTGATTTTTGGATCCTAACTTTTTCTCTTTTTTCCTAAAATGAGCTCTCCAAACGAATGAATAGGTAGATTTCCCACAAACATGGCAGTGGGCCCCACACAGTGTTGGGAACTTCGGCTTTTCTAGGAAATCTTCGTCCCAGCCCATCCGCTTTCCTAATATGTGGAAGCGGATTGGATGGTGTACCGCATACCAACTATATGGCCGATGGGTTGACGTCACCAAGTTCTGTGGGCCCCATCATGAGGTATGTGTTATATCCCAACCGTCCTTTCATTTGGCTAGCTCGTCCAGAGGCTCCAACCGAAAAATAAGACAGCCAAAGATCAAGTTGTGGGGGATTGAACATCTACCATTGAAACCCTTTTGGAGGTTGCGGAAGTTTTGGATCGATATGATATTTGTTTTTCCACGTGACCTTATGTAACGCCCCGAAAATCGAGGGTCGAGCAAAGGTTCAACTCCCGAGTTCCGGTGCATCACTTATGCAACATAGATAATGATGATTTAATGTTGTCCATATGAGTGCATTAAACATGAATGGAATTATACTAAATCAGAATATCATACTCCAGAGTTAATGTAATTTGGCAAGCGGAAGACTGAAATATATGCATTTAATTTTGAAAACGTTTCACGAATTTTGGAGTATGAGTATGAAACCGGACTAAATATGTACATGTGTTGTTTCTAACCATATAAATGCGGGAAGTAAATGTGTTCAACTAAACAAGTATGCCAGTAGTCCCTGCGCATTGGTATGAGATCGACATAGATCCGCCCGATAGTTGAACGTATGAGAACTCTTCCTCCTCGCCTACAAAGTCCAACTTTGCTGTATAGACCTCGCCATCACCTGCATCTAAACCAGAGTCTGAGTGGTGTTTAAAACACCGCCCCAGGTGGGAATGAGTAGCTAATTCAGTGGAACTATAAAATAAATGTTAACATATTATCAATTCAGTCAAGCAGTAATGATAAAGTAGTACGACAATCATGTCCTAAGTACTCTTGTTAATGCAAGGATGATATGTTATAATGATGTATGCCCTCGCCTGTACTCCCTCAGCGACATCATCTCACGGTCGCGCATGCAACACTCCCGCTGTGTTCAACTCCATTGCCAAAGGCACATGCAATGCGGTAGATGTGCGTGTTAGCCAAGTTCTTAATTAGACCTATTCATACAACATGTTTGGGAAGCTAAGGTACCTCCCTCTATATTATTTACTTAAACAATGATCCATCTAGGGTCGTCAATCCTAGTTAATCACATATGATAGGCAAGTTCGAGAGTTTATACTCTAGGTCGCTACGAGAGGCTCGTCACCGTCAGCGTAGGCCTATTTTGCACTCAAGGTCACACCACCAACGCCCTACCAACTGACAGTTTATTTTCGAAGGCTCGTCACCAACCCGATTGTGTACCACAACCAGGCTATGCCAGGGTAGGCCTATTTTATACTCGAGGTCACTACGGGAAAGATTCGTCACCTTAGCGTAGGCCGACAGCTCAAATACAGTATCCCATACCACCGTATTCGGCTTACGAGTTTGGGTTGCTCATTGTTCACTATGGGGAGGCTCGTCACCCCAGCGTAGGCCGATAGCTAGACCACGGTGTCCCATACCACCATGTCCGGCTTATGAGTCTTAGCGGATCGTGGTACCAAGGTTAAACAGGCTTTGCACTGGTAAGTGGTATCTTAGATTCAAGCAGTAGCGTTCATATATGGTGAACATACATTAGACCAATCGGGTTACTTGGACGAGCTTGATTGGTACGATCGCACGTTGACTTAATCGACATGGAGCGCATAAGCACTTCGCGTGGCTTAACCACTGTCGACAAACAACGTACGACTCGGATTCATCGAACGTATCTTGTGTGGCGAGAATGATTCGGCCACTCAAACAGGCATTGTTACCGATTGCTTGGACTACGCAGTAGTCCCAATCATATTCATACACAATAGGCATTTATATGTGATAGTCAAACAACATGTGACAACTAATTTCAGTATAAATCTCGTTTGAGCATTTTAACAAACACATCGTACACATATTGTCATACATAGGCATTTCATCCATGAGGCATGTAGTAGTAAGATAGGTTACATGAAGGAAACTGTAACGATAGATAAGGTAATTGAGAATCCTATCTCAACACCCTCATTAAATACATTTCCACAAGCATTTTCTCATTCAGGCATTTTATCAAACACTTAGACTACACATATCAACATACATATAATAAATTAGTTATAACGTATATTATAGCAAATCCTTTCACAAGGGAGTTGCCATATGTACAACAATCACATATTCTCAAATAACAATCATGACAAACACAAATCATAATTCCATATTAATACAAACATTTCAACAAACACATGGAATGCATTAATTTCAACATAGTTCATATATATATGTAATACGCGGAAAACATCGCATCTAAGCATATGTGATAGCAATCAAGTCAGTCATAAATCATTAACTGATATTGAAAACCTTGAAAACCATAACCTAAACGTTTATAGTCTGCACCTATCGCCGGTACGCCGATTACGAACTCGGTTTGAACCCTACGTCTTTGTCTACGACACAACGGCTACCTAAATCACGAAAGAGGTTAGCTATTTCGCTGATTCTTCTACTTGGATTCCTAAAATGAGATTAGGGTTAGGATTCCTTACCCAAATCGGAGTTGGAGACGATCGTGAAGTGATGTGGAAGGGTGAATCGAGGAGTGGAGTTGTGGGAGAGAATCCCAGCAACGATCTCCCACTCTTTCTCTTCTCTCCTCACACTTTTTTCCTATTTTCTCTCTTCTCTCTCCTAGGGTTTGGAGCAAATTCGTATGTGAGAGAGAATGGGTGGGTTAAGGGTCTTATATACGCCCAGAACTGGTTCAATTGGCCCCATGGCCATGGTATACTTAGGTTATAGTCAAAGGGAGCCTGTTTCTGATAAACGGGGCCCATCTGGAGGTCCATTACTCACCTACGGTGTAGGGTAAGTTCCCTGACAATGGATCTAGGCCAGGTTAAGATTTCGGTCCGATCGGATTTGTGGATCGACCGTGGAGGAATAGTTTCAGTTCAACGCCTATCGTCGCTTGATCAGGGCCACAAGTACACTGACCTATGTAAGAAAATTTTCCTGATCCAAGGGTGTAGTTGGGTCAGAATCTGACGGTCTGAAACCTTAAATTTGGCCAGCAAGCGAACAACCCAGATCACTCAAATCTAAGTTCATTTTCTAAAGATATTCGCGTTTCCCACACACTTGGCTCTGGGTTCAAGTTGTGTGTTTCTAGATACTATTTGGACTCGATTCATGCGATGGTTGTCAAGCCCAGTAAGGTAGTCATAACCTTATAGTTTCATGGTTATCGGACTTTCGACACGCAGTCCATGTCCAATACGGAGTTCCAAGGTGCTCCTGTGAGCAATTGGGTTTTGAGATTGCTCCTAGGTTTTTAAGTAATGTTGAGTTAGTGATTTTAATGGTTTTAAGTCTTGTAGTTTGTATAGAAAGTGGTTCAAGCCAAATCCATCGATTGTTTAGTTTAGTACTTAATTACGTGTCGCCCAATTACGACAGACTAGGTTGCTCTATCCAAATCACCTATTTATTTTGTCAGATTCCATAAGACTAATGGCCCAAAACTCATTTTTATTTATATATTTACTATTATAGTAAATTTAAGTTTAAGTATTGTTTTTCATCATTTAAATGTTATGATTAGTGTCTAATATGAAAGTACTTACAAAATTTTGAAGAATAAGGTGGTGAATGTGAGATTTTTGAAGGAAATTAGTTGAAATGAGATTTGAGACTTTGGGATTGAGTTTTCGAGAAGTCAATAAGGTGTTATGATCGACCTATTGCCTAAGGACATATAACTCCAAGTTAGCAAAAATCCGGGATGTTACACCTTATGAACAGATTGGATTGAAAATAAACACTATGGTGGCTCTACGAATATTTTAACGGTGAGAATTATTATCCCTATTGCTAATTCTGGTGTGGTCCACTTAAGCTTTGGATATGAATCATTTTTGGTATCATGCTCTAAAATGATCTCATAAAATGGATGAACCGTGTGGATATAATATATACATAATTTTGGGGCCATCTAATTTTGATCTACTTTAAATCGTTTGTACAACTTGGAGCTCGAGGAGTTGCAATGCCCGTCCTTGCACGACATGTACCCACACCAGCCATATCGTTAGTGTGCGGTACACCAGCCAAACCACTTCCCTCTTCTATGGGGCCTTTGGATTGTAAGTTCCTTAAGATAAAGCTACTTATTCCACAAGTAGCTTTATTAAGTAGCTTTATCTTAGTTTTTGCTTATTAAGAAGACATGTATGTTTGGCAAACAACATACTTATCAACTTTTCCTCTTTTGTCTCTCATGATGACTTTTTCCAGTGACTTATGAAAAATAAAAAATTTAAAAAATAAAAAGATAATTGAAGTAATTATGTATTTTTAAGTAAAAAAGTAATTATAACTAATCATAAACCAAACTTATCTAAAATAAGTCACTTATCTACTGTTGTAAGTGAAAAAATAACTTATTTGGTGGTATCCAAGATGGCGCTTAATGTGATTTCAGCATAACAAGAGTGAAATTCCTTTTTTAGTTTCTTTTTTTTTTTCAAGGTAGGAGAGTGGCATGTGTCACTAAGCTACTAATCCACTATATTTATGGCACAATAATGATACCTGAGACAATCTGAATATTAGTTACATCACTAAAATCACATCAATAGAACTATCCGAATAGTTTGAACATTGGCCATATAAATTAGCACCTAAAAAATGTTGGATAGTCGCTCGTTTGTGATCCTTATGCTTAATCATTGATTTCACTTGTCCAATTAAAAGTGGGTCCCACATGATTGATAAATATGGGGCATAAAGTTTCTCTTTGTAATTAACTTCAATATAAATATTAGCGGGGCAGCCAAGCATGGTTGAATGACCACCTAATATTTTCTTCTCTTTTTCTTGGAATTGAATTTTTATCTTTGTTCTCATCCTACCATATAACCGATTAATGAGGTCATGGGAGAGCAATACAAGTGTCATGCTGCTAGGTGAAGTTGCGGAGTGATGCACTTGAGATGGTTAAAGTCCAAGGGCCAAAAGCATCACTAGCTTACACTTTGACCCAAGTAGCATGGGCCCACATGATCAACAGTTTTGATCAATGATCATAATTTCTCTAATATAATCAATATGGACTGGCCTTCTTCCTATCAGTGGAGCAAATGGTTTCAAGTCATTTGATTAAAGATGGAAAGCATAATGGATGGTCTAAATCAATGATCAAGCATTTCTCAACATGATCAATGAGGACGAATCACATCTTTTAGCCATTTATCAATGCTTTCAGTTGTACAGCCCAAAAATTAGCCCAGTCCATGTCATCATATGACCCACTCGATGAATGACTTGTACATGTTTGTCACTTGTAAGATAGATGTTTTAAAACAAAATAAAAATAAAAAAATCTTTTAATAAGATCTCCCCAACGGTAATCAAACAGATTTTAGACATTCCAGAGGAATTTCTAGGTCTCTCTCTCTCTCCTCTCTCTCTCTCTCTCTCTCTCTCTCTCTCTCTCTCTCTCTATATATATAATTATATATATATATATATATATATATATATATATATATATATAATATATGGCGAGGGAATGGAGCCAGGTGGATAAGTTGATAAAAAAGATGGTTGTGGTAGAATAATTGGTTGAATGGTACAAACTTGACTATGGATATACATTTTCTCAGCTTCCTTCTGGACAATTATAGAGCTAGCGACAAAAAAAAAAAAAATTGTCATAGTAGTAGCATATACGGTAAATCTCCCTTTTCAAGTGATCGATCTTTTACTGGATCATCTCAATAATGGGAGTATGATGAGAGACAGTAGAAATCTTCTTTTGTTCATCAAGAATTTTATGAAGAGCTTTGTTATCTTGAAGCGAATTTTCGGCTAGCCAATTCAAGACATCTTCTGTTGTTGAGACACGTCTTGGAGTATTGTCAGAGTTAAGACCAGAAGGGTCTTTAACCTTCCGGACATGACGACCATTCACTACTAGGAATTAAAATTCTTATGGTTCTGGGAAAGGAGTGGGTTCATTCATGCAAATAGGGGGGATTAATGTCAGAGTTGGAACAGAGGAGGAAGAAACTTGTTTGTAATGAGAATCAAGTAGTAACAAGGCTTTTTGATAATATGGCATCAAGGTAGGCTTTGATGGTAAATCTTTTGGTTTTGGCTGGTGGGAGCATGAAAGAGGCTGGCTTGAAGGTGCAGGTCTTTTCTTAGGCTATAATACAAAGAAGTCAAACTCTCCGGATGGTTCTCCCAGCAATTTAACTTTTGGGTCTCCAAATACATACATTTCTGATGGGGACATCACGCGCACATGCGCATGCACGCCGCCCCTCACGCACATACGCCAGAAGGAGGAGGACCCCACCGTCGATCTGGATTGATGACGATGTCCAGGGAGGGCCTCCTAATTTGGAGACGATTTTTTGATTCAAAAGAGTGGGCCCGACAGTTAAGAAAAGCCCACCATGGAATCTCATGATCATGGCCCACTAGTCGGATTAATTTCGTATTTTAGGTTTTGCTTATTGTTATTATTTAGAAAATCATAAATGCTTTAGATTTCTTCGTTTGGTTTTTATTTTGGTTTACTTCATCGCCAAGTATTAGCTTGCACACATGGCGCGAGTTTTGGAGTATAGAGTTTTCTTATAAATAGGTACCCCTTGTAGTTTTTTTGAGGGATGAAAGATTAATAAAAATTTTACGTTTTCCTACTCTTCGAGTTGTGAAGCCTAATTGGGTGCGAAGCCCTCCCTTCATTGAAGGGTTAATTACTGTGGTGCGAAGCCACATCTATCCCGATCCACCACCATTTTATACCATCTACCCTTCTCATCTCCCATAATCATCTGCGCTATAAATCTGTCCCTTATTGCATCAAATTCTCTATCTTCAACAGATTTTCAGAATTTGGCCCTATAGTAGGACTGAAACTTCGGCAGAGCACCACACACAAACCGTGCATCAGATCGAGCTGCAATTTGGGGGTTTTGGAGTCTACCCTAGCCGACGAAGGCCAAGGTGGCATTTTTCTAAATAGTGGGCCCCACACACGTGTAGCCGAGATCACACGCACGTGCGTCTGGGCCATCGTTGTTGTCCACGTGTGCGGTACTTCTCTGGTTCGTCTCTCTTCTATCTTTCACTCCGCTTTCACCCAAAATCTCTAAACCTAATCCTAAATTACTCAAAAATCCAATTTCATACCCTTTCTTTAACCTTAAGGATCTCTGAATTGAAATTTGTGAACCCCTTGGATCAGGAAATTATTTATGTGCATGTGTGGATGAATTTACCCTCATTTGATTCTTGTTTGGTCTATAATTTTGATTGATCTGGCCCTAGCATATGCAAGTTTGGATCCGCATAAGATTCCCCTTGATTGAGTGTTTGCACTTTTATGTGGGATGTGGAAATTTGTGTAAATGTTTTTGAACTAACGTGATCTTAAGCCTGAAAATCTTGCACATCATACTTGAATTTCATGTCTTACATCAAAATTGGTATCAGAGCTTAGGGTTCTTATATGGGAATGCATTACGTGTTTAGGGTTTAGTTGTTTATGTCCATTATGCATCAATTCTCATCATATATAGCTGTTTAGAGGTCCATAAACCCTGACATAAGATGCTGAAATTTTCTGTTATCCCCTTATTTGAATTATTTTATAAATTAACTTAGCTTTCTATTTCTAGGTTTAGAAACTTTCCTTTTCTGTTTTTAGAAACTTTCTTAATCTGTTTTTAGAAACTAATTTCCTTTCCTTTTTCTTTTTTAGAAACTAGTTTACTTTCCTTTCTCTTTTTAGAAACCAACTTATTTTCTATTCTTAGAAACTTTCCTTTTTCTTTTTTTTTAGAAACTAGGTTGTTTTTTTAAAGAAAATTTCCTAATTTATTATTTTTTTATATATAGAAACTTTCCTAATTTATTTTTTTTAGAAACTTTCATAATTTGTTTTTAGAAACTTTCCTTTTTTTCGTTTTTAGAAACTAGGTTGCTTTTTTAGAAACTTTCCTAATTTGGTTTTTTTAGAAACTTTTCTAATTTGTTTTTAGAAACTTTCTTTTTTGGTTTTTAGAAAATAGGTTGCTATTTTAGAAACTTTCCTAATTTGCTTTTTCATTTTTAGAAGCTAGGTTGTTTCTTATATATAAAAAAAAAACTTTCTTATATTTTGACAACTATATTGCTGAATTTTGGTTTGCACTCTGCACTAAACATGGAACAACTGCTAGAGTCACTAAGCACGCTGTCCCAACAGATCGAGTCTTTGGATAAACGCTTAGAAATGGACCAATGCTTTGAACAGCTTGATGTGCGCATTACCCGACTAAAGACCATCACCAGGACAAACCCCGCGATTGTGGTAAATGTCCAATATCAGACAGGTGGCCTGGAGGATAGACAAATGAATGGAGTTGGTCAAGGAATTAACTATGGGTGTGCACCCATGCATCCATCCCATGAGAGACATCAAGACCACTATTTTAAGGGGTACAACATGTGAGGAATTGTGGCTGGAGAGAGTGCACGAGAGGCTAGTGTAGAGTTACCCACTGAGGCCATTCCGGTAATGGATGAGTTACGTGATGTCTTTCCTGATGATCTACCGGATGAGTCTCCCCCTAGGAGGGATATAGAGCACACCAGAACATAGGACACCGTAATACCTACAGCCGAGTTTGCGTTTAATAGTTCTATCGATGGGTCCACAGGTCTCAGTCCTTATGAAGTCGTTACTATTTATAAACCTGGGAAACCTATTGATCTTATCCCTATGTCACTGTCCCATAGGGCGTCAGAGCCTACAGAGTCTTTTGTGCTTCACATTCATTCATGACATCAAGGAATCAGACAGAAGATCACAACTAGTAATGAACATTACAAATTTTCTGTAAACCAGCATAAACGTTTCAAAGAATTCAATATTGGGGACTCTGTGATATTCCGCATCAGGCCCGAGCGGTACCCTCCAGGGGCCGTTCGTAAGTTACACGCGCGTAACGCTGGACCCTTCAAAATTATAAAATGAAACGGTCTCAATGTGTATGAGGTAGATCTTCTATCTTTCATGGGAATTAGTTCCACTTTTGATGTGGAGGATCTAATTACTTTTCAGGAGACCATTGATACTTTGTCCGGCCCTTCGCCCACCCATCCTAATTCTCTAGATTTATCCCTTGATCCATGGCCCCCTCCCGACCCATTTTTCTAGCCTCTACCTTCCATAGCTACCCTTCCCGACCCATTTTTCCAGCCTCTACGTCCCATACCTACCCGTCCCGACCCATTTTTCCAGCCTTTACCTCCCATACCTACCCGTCCTGACCCATTTTCCCAGCCTCAACCTCCCATACCTACTCTTCCTGACCTTTCTTTCCAGCCTCTGCCTCCTATACCTAACATTCACATATCCAAAGAGGAAATAGATGATATCCTGAACCATCAGATAGTTTCAACGTCGGACGACGGGTTTCAGAAGTACCTGGTTAAATGGAAGTCACGCCCAGCTTCAGACAGCATGTGGCTCACTGAGGAGGAGCTTTAGAGACTTGATCCTGACTAGGGCTGTAAATCGAGCCGAGTTGAGTCGAGGTGGGCCAAGCTTGGCTTGGTTCGTTTGTGCTCTCCTCGAGCTCGAGCTCGGCCTCGGCCTCGAGCTTACCATTGGAGCTTGGCTTGTTTGCCAAACCTTTCGAGTCGAGTTCGAGGGAGCTAATGTATTGAGTCGAGGCGAATTTACCTCGAGTCGAGTCGAGCTTGCTCCTAACCCGACCCAACTCAGCACTTAACCTGCACCTGACTCAATCCAGCAACCCGACCCAACCTACGCCTTACTCAACCCAGCCACCCGACCCAACCCAGCACCCAACCTGCACTTGACTCAACCCAACAACTCGACCCAACCTGTGCTCGACTCAACCCAACCACCCGACCCAACTAACCCAACCCCGAAATAAAATATTCAATTAATAATATATATAAAATATTAGATAGAGTCATAGAGGGTACCTTGTTATTAGTGCTGAGAGAGAGAGAGAGACAGAGAGAGAGAGAGAGAGAGAGAGAGAGAGAGAGAGAGAGAGAGAGAGAGAGCTCGGGCGAGGGTAGGCCATACGATTGAGACAAGTCGGACAAACGCTGAGTCAAGCTCAAGTGAGTGGCTGAGTGGAAGGGTAAGAAAGGGACAGACGGATAGGATAGGGTTTAAGTTATATAATATATATATATATATATATATATATATATATATATATATATATACATATATATATATTCTCGTCGAGTCGAGCTCAAGCTTCGAGCTGAGCTAGGTTCCAGTTAAGTTGAGTTAAGCTCCACTATGTTCGAACATGACTTGTTTTCAAAACGAGCTGGGTCATATTAAGCTTGGCGTGCCTTGAATCGTCGTTCGAGTCGAGTTGAGTCGAAGTAGATCGAGCCAAGCCGAGCGAGCTTTTCGAGCTAGCTTGGCTCATGTACACCCCTGATCCTGACATCCTAGATCGGTTCAGGAGTTTTATTTCGCCAGTGGCGAAATCTTCGTAGCCGGGGAGAATTGATGGGGACATCACGCGCACGCATGCTGCCTCTTACGCACGTACGCCAGAAGAAGGAGGACCCCACCGTCGATCTGGATCGATGATGACGTCCAGGGAGGGCCTCCTAGTTAGGAGACGAAGTTTTGATTCAAAAGAGTAGGCTCGACAGTCAAGAAAAGCCCACCATGGGATTTCATAATTGTGGCCCACTAGTCGGATTGATTTCATATTTTAGGTTTTGCTTATTGTTATTATTTAGAACATCATAAACGCTTTAGATTTCTTTGTTTGGTTTTTATTTTGGTTTACTTTATCACCAAGTAATAGGTTGCACACATGGCGCAAGTTCTGGGGTATAAGGTTTTCTTATAAATAGGCACCCCTTGTAGTTTTTTTGAGGGATGAAAGATTAATAAAACTTTTGCATTTTCCTACTCTCTGAGTTGTGAAGCCTAATTGGGTGCGAAGCCCTCCCTTCATCATCGAAGGGTTAACTACTGTGGTGCGAAGCCACATCTATCCCAATCCGCCCCCATCTTATACCATCTACCCTTCTCATCTCCCATAATTATCTGTGCTATAAATCTGTCCCTTATTGCATCAAATTCTCTCTCTTCAACAAATTTTCAGAATCTAGCCTTGCAGGAGGGCTGAAACTTCGGCGAAGCATCACGCACAAACCGTGCATCGGATCGAGCTGCAATTTGGGGGTTTTGGATTCTATCCCTGGCCGATCAAGGCCAAGGTGACATTTTTTTAAATAGTGGGCCCTACACACGTGCGGCCGAGATCACACACACGTGTGTCTGGGCCATTGTTGTTGTCCACGTGTGCGGTACTTCTCTAGTTCGTCTCTTTCCTCTCTTTCACTCCGCTTTCACCCAAAATTCCTAATCCTAACCCTAAATTACTCAAAAACCCAATTTCATGCCCTTTCTTCAACCTTAAGATTCCCTGAATTGAAATTTGTGAACCCCTTGGATTGGGGAATTATTTCTGTGCATGTGTGGATGAATTTACCCTCCTTTGATTCTTGTTTGGTCTATAATTTTGATTGATACGGCCCTAGCATGTGTAGGCCTGGATCTGCATAAGATTCCCCTTGCTTGAGTGTTTGTACTTTTATGTGGGATGTGAAAATTTGTGTAATTGTTTTTGAACTAATGTGATCTTAAGCCTGAAAATCTTACACATCATACTTGAATTTCATGTCCTACATCAATTTCTTTGAGTTGCTACTGAAAGGATTTCTTCTTCTTGTTTGTTTGTTTTTTTTTTTTTTTTTTGCTTAAAACAATGATGGTTCAAATTCATCATCTAGACTGTCATCATAGTCACAAACGTCCCACCAAATATGACCAATAGGAGATTTTCCTTCATAAATGGGAATACCATCGACATCATATCTGACAATTCGTAGCTCAAGCCTGCCTGGGGCTGGAGAAATCGTTCATATCTCATGTAAGGCAGTTGGAAAGGCAGTGTCAGTTTGAGAGGTAGACGGGATATAAACCGTGTCTCAACCATAAGGTCTTTCCTTCGTATGAACATGGGCTATTCATTATGGATTACCTGAGATTCTTCATAAGCCTTTTTCATAGTTGGTGATCCAGCTGTCAAGAAGGATTTCCTTGAGTTGAGCATTTGTGAGTTATCTGGGGATAAATGTGCATCGGGGAGCCTGATTGTTGTCCACAACAATCAGAAGAGCATCTTGACTATTTTGGCCCGAAATGAGCACATCAAGTGCATGGTTTTGAACTAAAAAAGCCACTTGGTAGTGCAGAGTGGAAGCAATGGAGTTTTGTAACTGAGGTGCACCAGTGAGCTGAACTTGGACTTTGAAGGCATCAAAGAGACATGGATCTCCTAGTGACATGTTGAAGTTTGGGGAAAATGTAATGAAAATTGTGCCAGCATTCATGGTGGCTTAGACTGTTCCAATGGAAGCTTGTTGGTATTCTTTGAATCTGGTATCTAGTAGGGAAATTCTTGGTGAGAGTGGAAGCTCCTTTCGTCCATGGGAATGTGAGGGCTAGTTTCACTGCTCCAAAATAGAGGTAAGTATAGCTGTCTTTTTTCCAAACAGGGTGAAGTTCTCTTGGAAGGGCAAGAGCAACAAAAGACACAAGTTGGTTGGCTATTATGGGATATTGATCGAACTTAGAGGCCATTACATACTCCTTTGTCAAAGATGGGTTTTTGAAATAAAGAAGCTTTTTGAAGGTTTTTTGAATCACAGAAGACTAAGGCTTATCAAATACCGAGTAGGGATTTACAACGTGGCAGGAATCTTAGAGTCATGGTATTCTATCTCATATAGGTAGTCTAATTTAAAAGAAGAATGAGATATAAAGCATGAAGAGAGGGAATCTGAATAAGGAGATGAAGCCATAATTTTTTTCGTAAGTCCGTGGTAGGTGGCTATTAGTCCGAGCAGATGTTATAAAAGCCCATAAAAGATTGTGCTCAAGATGAACACTAAACTGTCAGAGAAATGGTTACAGCTTGGCTTCTCGCCTTTGAAACCCAAGACATGGACTGTTTTTGTCCAGATAGTATAGAACTATATCATGATCTCATCTTATGATAATAAAGATCAAATTATATCATTATATTGAGTTTTCAGTTGTTCCTTCAAACCATGTTTTATGATATAGAAAATCCCACAAAGGGGCAACTGTAGAGTATACTAATCATGGCACAAGAACTGAGCCTACTAGTCACAATATAGAGTAACCAAGACATCTGTAGGGCTTAGCCATAATAAAACAAGGATTAATAGTAACCCTGACAACAAAGTTACTCACACATGGCTCTGATACCAATATAATAACAAGAAGACAACAAGACCACAAATTGCAATAATAATTGAAGCAGCCATAATATAACAACAAATAAAAACAAAATTACATACTGAAAGACCAAGCTGGAATCCTCTCGTCGGGACTTACTATACCGGATGAGTGAGAGAGTTCCTTTATTTATAGAGTAGAAGTTTGGATTTTACAACGTCTCAGATCCACTACAGTATTTTGATAAGGATATCCAGACTTTAGGAGGTTTGAGTTCCACTAAAGTGTTCTGCTGACAAAATTGCTATAAGATTACTATTTACAACAATATTTTGCTACAGTGATTTTACTATTAGGTACTATAACTACAGTAGTTTCGTCAGAGTGCTATAATAACCTGAACAAACAATTTCTACAGTGGCCTCATTTTAGCTTGTTCAAGGGTTGTTGGACTTTTTCGGGTGGACTTCAGAGTGTTTGGGATCGGCCGGGAGGACAAATCTTGGATAGTTGGCATCTTCAAGTTGGTAACGATCAACCTTCATCGGTACTGGAAGAGTCTGAGCCTATGCCAGTGTAAGGAGATCTCAGAGCTTCATCCACATTTGCAAACTAGTCATGTCTTTCAAGAAAATCCTTGAGGTCTTGGAGATGATTTTCATAAGAGTTGTCTGCAAATGGAAATGCCAGAATTTGAGAAATACTGATCATTGGAACATTGTTGAGGTTACACATGTACTGCTTGAATTCGTTTCATGCACCATGGTCATACGCGGTAATGACGACCCAAATTGAATGGATGCCATTCTTGGATGATGGCTTGATGGCTCTGATGAAGATATAGAATATAATAGGCTACATCTTCTGTTTGGATGTAATCTCAAGGATTGTAAAATGTGATATGGACATATCGTCCAAAATGATCGTCAAGCATGCGTCTCCATTATGGAGGGGATGAAACCAGAATAACCACTTAGAGTGTTTGTGCTTCTGGTGCCAATCTGTGTCGTCCTAGTTTCATTTGCAAAACATAAGTCAATAGTCGAGGGACGTCAAAGACAAAGGCAATAGTGTATTTCTCAAAGAGATACCACAGTAGGCATATGGCTTCTTTGGGACAATAATAAAGATTTGTCAGGCTCATGAACGTGAGAAAAATGGTATTTTGAATGAGGTATTTTTTCAAAAACTGGCATGTTTTCTGAAAAGATGGATTTCAAGGAATTGGCGAATGCTATGGCCTCTTCTTTTCTAAAAAAGGAGGTGGGCAATTGTTTCTTGGACTTCATCAGGTAAGGATGTGATTCTTTCAAGGGGGTAGATCGTTGTGAGGGTAATAGAGTGAACTGGAGAGGTTACAAGAGAGAGTGGTTGTGGTAACCTCGAGAGGAAATCTACAAAGATTTTATCTTTGCCTTTTATGTTCTTGACTTGGAAGGTACATTGTGAAAACCAGCCAGCCCACCTCAAGAGCTGAGGTTATGGGTGATGGGGATTTTTCTCCTCAGGCTCGACTGGTCGAGCGGTCGAGGGTGGTGCTTGACCAGTCGAGGGCCGCTCAACTCAAAGTCCAGCGAGCAATTGGTTTGGAAATTCCGAGGTGCTGACCAGTCGAGAGAGGTGCTCAACCGGTTGAGGAACCTACTCGACCAGTCAAGGTTACGCAGATTTATGTTCGGATTTTGTGCGAATTATGTAAATTTGAGGCGTTTTGCAAGAGGTGCGAAAGGGAGTTGCCTAAACAATAAATAGGGGTTCCTAGGGCTGTTCTAGGTAATGCAAGAGAGTTTCCTAAATCTTTGCAAGAGTTTGCTAAAGGGTTTATGGCTATCAAAGGTGTGTGTGTGTGTGAGAGAGAGAGAGAGGAAGCTTGTGGAAGGGAGGTTCTGCTCGTAGAGGTGATCTACTGTACACTCGACATCTCAGTGCTTCTACGTCCTCGTAATCGGTGAGATCTCTCCGTTTTTCTTTATTCTCTTATTGTTTATCCACTCCTACGTGAGTGAAGAAGGTTTGATCCAAGCAGTGTGTGCTTGTGATCGGTTGTAATGTTCTACTTCATAGTGGATTGTTGCTCTGGACGAGGTCCCGTGGTTTTTACCTCTTTGAGGGTTTTCCACGTAAAAATCTCTTGTGTCATGTGGTTTGTGCTTTGATTTATTTCATTACTTTATTATCCCATAATTCTGGTGTTTTTGGGAGGCTAGATCCTAAGGTTTTGTGTAAGGCCCCCAACAAAGTAGTATTAGAGCGTCCAGGTTTATTAAACAGAGTGGGATCGATTTTGAATTATGGAAGGTGGCTCATCAAGGATGATCAGTCTCAATGGTTCTAACTGGACCATATGGAAGGCTAAGATGGAGGACTTGCTCTAGTACAAAGACTTGTATGCTCCAATCTTAGGCATATTAGCAAAAACAAAGGATATGACAGATGATGATTGAAAGAAATTGGACTGGAAGGCAGTGGAGTTTATTAGACAATGGTTGGACGATTCCGTATTCCACCATGTGTCTATGGAGACCTCAGCCGTTAGCCTATGGCTGAAACTGCAAGGGCTGTATGAGAGGAAGACAACCGGCAATAAAATTTTTCTGATAAGATGACTTGTGAATCTCAAGTTCAAAAATGGTAGTTTTGTGGCTGAGCACATGAATGAAGTCAGCAATATATTGAACCAGCTCTTCGCCATGAAGATGGTCCTGGACGATGAATTATAGACTTTACTATTGCTTAGCTCATTGCTTGATAGTTGGGAGACATTGGTGGTGTCTCTGAGTAACTCCGCGCCAGATGGAAAGGTGTCCATGGAACAAGTAACTAGTTGTCTCTTCAATGAGGAGACAAGGAGGAAGTCTCAGGGGTCTACTCAGTAAGAGGCCCTTGTGACACAAGAATAGGGGAGATGAAAAAATAGAAAGGGTGGGAAGGCCCGAGATAAATCAAGAGGCAAGTCGAGTTCTAGGAAGGATGTTGAATGCTGGAATTGTGGTAAGAAGGGTCACTACTATTATGAATGTCGTAAGAAGAACGATAAAAAAGAAAAAGGAAAGGAGAATGAAGATAAATCAGATTCCACTACAGTCACTTCAGATGGCGACGTTGTAGTTATTCTTTCAGCAAATCACGATGTATATCTCACGATTACGAGTCAGGACATCGACTGGGTGATAGACTCGGGAGCCTCGTTTCATGCGACTCCATGTAGGGACTTCTTTACAAGCTACAAGTCAGGTGACTATGGGACTGTGAAGATGAGAAATTTTGGCGTATCGAAGATCGTAGGGGTCGGTGATATTTATATGAAGACTGATGTGGGCTGCACATTGGTTCTCATGGATGTGAGGCATATCCCAGACCTTCGCCTCAACTTGATGTCGACGGAAAAGTTAGATGATGATGGCTATGAAAGTCGGTTTGCTGGTGGGAGCTGGAAGCTCATCAAGGGTTCGTTGATCACAGCCAGAGGAAAGAAGTGTTGCACCCTTTACAAGGTAAGTGTCAGTGTGTGTAAGGGTGGGTTGAACGCAACAGAAGATTCAACTATTGACATGTGGCACAGGCGTCTAGGCCACATGAGTGAAAAAGGGCTTCAGCTACTAGCGAGGAAGCGACTCTTTCCAGACGTGACAGGTATACCTCTCAAAACCTATATTGATTGTTTATCAGGGAAACATCATAGAGTTTCATTTGTTAAATATGCTTCTCATGTTAATAAAGTACATGCATTAGATTTGGTTTATTCTGATGTTTGTGGTCCTGTGAGGACAAAAACCTTGGGTGAGGCATTGTATTTTGTCACTTTTATAGATGATGCATCTAGGAGGGTTTGAGTTTATGCTTTGAAATCCTAGGATGAGGTCTTTGGTGTACTGTTTAAATTGTTTCATGCTATGGTTGAGAGAGAGACAGGTAGATCATTGATGTGCATCCGCACTGACAATGGTGGTGAATACATCGGTGACTTTCATGAGTATTGCAAGTCCCTGGGTATACGACATGAACAGATGGTTCCCAAGACCCCCCCAGCATAATGGTATAGCTGGGCGAATGAATTGCACCATTATAGAGAGAATCAGATGCACGTTATCCCATGTGAAGTTGCCCAAGACGTTCTGGGGAGAAGCAATGCACACGGCAGTGTATTTGATAAACAGGTCTCTTCAGCCCCGTTGAATGGAGAAGTACCCGAGAAGGTGTGGACTGGACAAGATCCATCGTACAGTCATCTCAAGGTGTTTGGATGCAAGACATCTGTTTACGTACCAAAGGACGAAGGTCCAAACTCGATATGAAGATTATGCAATGTATGTTCTTGGGGTACAGTGATAAAAAGTTTGGTTATAGATTGTGGGATTTGATCGAGAAGAAACTTGTCAGGAGCAGAGATGTGGTATTCGTTGAAGATCAGTGTATAGAAGACATTGGTAAGCCAGAGAAGAACCAGCCTAGTTCAAGTGAACTAAAGGACATGGATCTGGTTATTCCTCCCATGGTGCCCGATGATGGAGGAGTACAGAAAGGTGTAGAGGACAAGGGAGTTCGTACAGAAGATGGACCAGGGGAGTAGCCCCCACTCAATCCACCTATTGAGCCACAGGTGAGGAAGTCATCGAGAGACAGACAGCCGTCTGAGAGGTACTCGCCGCATGAGTACATTATGCTCATTGATGGGGGAGTGTCAGAAGATTATTCTGAGGCCTTAGCCGACAAGCATAAGGGGGAGTGATTGAAAGCTATGCAAGAGGAGATGAAATCCTTGTATAAGAACCACACCTATGATATAGTGAAATTGACTAAGGGCAAGAAAGCTCTTAGTAACAAGTGAGTGTCAGAAAGAAGATTGAGCAGAAGAATTCACAAACAAGGTTTAAGGCTAGACTTGTGGTAAAAGGGTTTGGTCAGAGGAAAGGTATAGACTTTGAGGAGATATTCTCACCAATGGTGAAGATGACATCCATATGGGTGTTGCTTGGGTTGGCGGCTAGCATGGATTTGGATATAGAGCAGTTAGATGTTAAAACTGCCTTTCTCCATGGTGACCTGGAAGAAGAGATCTACATGCACCAACTAGAGGGGTTTGAAGTCAAGGGCAAAGAGCATATGGTGTGTAGGCTGAGGAAGAGCTTGTATGGGCTGAAACAAGCTCCACGACAATGGTACAAGAAGTTCAACTCGTTTATGTTAAAGCATAGATATGACAGAATGGAGTCGGACTATTGTGTGTTCACGCGCAAGTTCTCAGATAGTGATTTCTTAGTTTTGCTGTTATACGTTGATGACATGCTCATCTTGGGAAGAGACATCAAGAAGATTGACAGGCTGAAACAGGAGTTGGGCAAGTCGTTCGCTATGAAAGACTTGGGCCCAGCTAAGAAGATCCTAGGAATGGAGATAACCCGTGACAGAAGCAGCAGGAAGCTTTGACTGTCACAAGAGCGGTATATTGAGAAAGTCTTAGAGCGCTTTAATATGAATGCAGCGAAGCCGGTCAGTACTCCACTGAATGGTCACTTCAGATTGAGTGACAGATAGTGTCCCAAGACGAAAGCAGAGGTGGATGAGATGCAGAAGATATCCTACGCGTCAGCAGTAGGAAGTTTGATGTATGCTATGGTGTGTACGCGCCCAGACATAACATATGTGATTGGTGTTGTCAGTCGGTATCTTGCCAATCCTAGCAAAGAACATTGGACAACGGTGAAATGGATATTGCGATATCTAAAAGACTTATCCAGGTTGAGCTTATGCTATGGTGATGGAAAACCTGTGTTAGAGGGCTACACAAATGCAGATATGACAGGTGACATAAACTCCAGGAAGTCTACATCGGGGGTTCATGTTCACGTTTGCAGGGGGAGCAGTCTGTTGGCAGAGCAAGCTACAAAAGGTCGTAACATTGTCGACGACAGAGGCCGAGTACATTGTGGTCATAGAGGCATGTAAAGAGATGCTTTGAATGAAGAGGTTCCTACAGGAACTTGGCTTGAAGCAGGAGCAACACGTGGTCTATTGCGATAGTCAAAGTGCTATACACTTGAGCAAGAATCCAAGTCAGCACTCCAGGTCGAAGAACATAGAGATTCGGTATCACTGGATCAGAGATACTTTGGAACAGAAGGTGTTATAGCTTGAGAAGGTCCACACGGACGATAATGGGTTAGACATGATGACCAAGCTTCACTCAAGGGCAAGTTTGAGGTTTGTAGAAACTGGGCTAGCTTGAAGAAGGTTAATTCCTCCTGAGTCGAAAAGAGGGAGATTTGATGGAGATTTTTCTCCTCAGGCTCGACCGGTCGAGTGCCTTGTTCGACCGGTCGAGGGTAGTGCTCGACCAGTCCAGTGGTGTTCGACTCAAAGTCTAACGAGTAATTGGTTTGGAAATTTCAAGGTGCTCAATTAGTCGAGGGAGGTGCTCGACCGGTCAAGGGCCCTGCTTGACCAGTCGAGGTTACGCAGATTCATGTTCGGATTTTGTACGAACTGCGTAAATTTGAGGCGGTTTCGCAAGGGGTGTGAAAGGGAGTTGCCTAAACTATAAATAGGGGTTCCTAGGTCTGTTCTAGGTAATGCAAAAGAGTTTTCTAAAGCTTTACAAGAGTTTGCTAAAGGGTTTAGGGCTATCAAAGGTGTGAGAAAGAGAGAGAAAGAGAGAGAGAGGAAGCTTGTGGAAGGGAGGTTCTGCTCATAAAGGTGATCTACTGTGCACTCGACATCTCAGCGCTTCTATGTCCTCGTAATCAGTGAGATCTCTCCGTTTTTCTTTATTCTCTTATTGTTTATCCACTCCTGCGTTAGTGAAGAAGGTTTGATCCAAGCGGTGTGTGCTTGTGATCAATTGTAACGTTCTACTTTATAGTGGATTGTTGCTCTGGATGAGGTCCCGTGATTTTTACTTCTTTGAGGGTTTTCCACATAAAAATCTCTTGTGTCGTGTGGTTTGTTCTTTGATTTATTTTATTGCTTTATTATCCCATAATTCTGGTGTTTTTGGGAGGCTAGATCCTAAGGTTTTGTGCAAGGCCCCAACAATGGGAGCATCTTTTGCTTGAAATGCTGCATTTGTGGGAAGGATGACATATCCATTTCTACAAGGAAGTGGTGTCCACTGAGGTGAAATTGGAATCTAGAAATACCATATTTTACTGTCAAAATTTCTTTATATGTACAATGGTAATGCTACTCAGAGGACTTAAATTGTCCACTTACATCCGCGGATGTTGCGGACACCATTTGGGTCTTCTTCAAAGAGGACAACACTCCAATGAGTATCACTAGCATCTGTCCGAATAACTCTTTTTCCTTGATGGCTTGGAATCTGTAAGGCAGGAAGGAAATGGACAATCTTCTTGAGAGATTGAACTACATCAATATGATTATCAATCCAAGGATGAGGCTTATTTTTCAGAAGCTGGGACAAGAGGCTTTGATATTTGGAGACATGGAATAAAATCAGAGACATAATTGACTGTGCCAGAAATTGTTAAATTTGTATAGTGCCGTTCAGCATGGAAACTGGAGAAGATGCGTTGCAATATGTGGTTGGGGTTTATACTTGTTGTATGAGATTTCCATGCCAAGAAAATCAATATCTATCTTGCCAATATGCGTCTTTCTTTAAGACAACATGATTCCATGTCTTTTGCAAATTTCATGAAAATTACTGGAGGAGCTCACTATGATGTTTTGCATTTGGAGAATACAGAAGGATGTCATCAATGTAAATTAATACATTATTCAGTAGTGGCTAGAAAATTTTCACTATTGTTTTCTGAAATATTGATGGGGTGGTTTTGAGACCAATGGGCATAACTGTCTACTTATAATGGGTATTTGGAATTGTGAATGCCGTCTTGGGCCAGTCTTCTGGATGTATTCCCAGTTGATAGAAACTTAGAAAAAACATGTGCATTGGTAATATGCTAGAACAAAGATGATCGTTATGGCAGGGGGAATTTATCATCAAGAAGGAATTTGTTAAAAGGCAGGTAATTTATAACTAGGTGTGGCTTGCCTCTTGCTTGCTCAAAGTGCTTGTTTACATAGAAGGCCTCATAGGCCCATGGTGAGGTTGTGGGCTCAATAAGTCTTTTTAATAGCACTGAAATCTTTTCTTGAGCCATTCGGAGGTGTTCAAGGCTCATTCTTTGATTATTACTCAAGTGGGATTGATGAGTGCATTGACTGCAAGGGCAAACAGATGAAGAATTCAAGGCACATCCACAAAGGGTGAGATTTTTTTTGGAGAAAGGCAGCAGAATGTGTGTTTGCACAACAATCTTGAATTAAATTGGCTCGAGTGTCTTCAATTAGCTGGAAAATATGAAGATTGGAATAGTTGACCAAGGAAGAAAATGAGATTGGTGACATAGTCCTGTCGTTGTCCATTTCAAGTGTTGAATTTGATGCAAAATATCGAAACCAAGGAGCAAGTCTTTGCCAGAAAGTAGTAATCCAAGAACTCGATGAGAAACTTTGAGAGATGGAAAAATGGAAAAATATGGAGTTCTATGGGACAACTAATTTTATCGATATAGAAAATTTTTCCATCAGTTGCTCTAAAGGATTGGGAGTGAGGTTGCTAGAATTTTGGTGGGAGGATTAAAGGGTTGAGGATTGTGGTAGAGGCACCAGTATCCACAAGAGCAATGGTAGGAATTGGGAGAGAAGATGGAGATGGGAAAGGGTGAACATGGATGAGAGGAGTTGGTAGGGAAATAAGTATTTCGGGAGGTTGAAATACTTGATAAATACCGTTAATTCCAAGAGTTTCATGCTGCTCATCAGAATTATAATCAGTCTTTTGCACTAAACTCGATAGATAGAAGAGTTTCTGATCATACTCATCATAGAGCGAGAAGACTACTTCAAGATTATTGAAATAAGTTTCTACCAATGCTGAAGCTTGCTGAATAAATTGTGCATTTTTAGACCGTTTACGCTTTGGGCATTGTTTGGCGAAGTGTCCCTTTTTCCGACATATGTAGCATCGGTCAGGTGTCTTTTGCCAGGACTACTTTTTGTGCAGAAATTTTCATTTTTGCTCCTTGGATGTGTGTCATGTTAGCTCAGAGGGATGAGAAGAATGAAGTTTCCTGATGTGTGACTTCTTTTTGGAGTAGTTGTGCAGTCCTTGCACTTGATTGAGAAGTATGGCTTATCACAAGAAGTACTTAAGAGTTTTGCCAAGCTTTTCAACATTTCTGATGAATTGGTGTTGATTGCAGAGTTTCTCAATTGCTATGAGACTAAGCTGATGAATGTAGCCCAAAGAGACCTGGGCTAACTGCAAACCTATTAAGTGAAATAAGCTTTTGCGTCTCATCTCCAAGAGATTAGGGAGGGAGGGAGTTGATATATGCTTGTTTCAGATTTACATCATTTATACCATTGATGATATAAAACTGCTTAGACATATTTGCATAATGTTTGTCAAGATCAGGTTTCTTTAAAGAACAAACCTTCATTTTAAGAAATTCATCACGACCTATTTTCTAGTATGATTCAACAGTACCAAGAAATTCGTTGAAAAGAATTCTACCATTATCTCTCTCTCTATATGTGTGTGTGTGTGTGTGTGTGTGTGTGTGTATAGAGGGAACATTTTTGTTTCTTGGGTTTCACTAGAGAAAGATAAACACCATGGAATAAAAATTTCCCAATAAACAGGTCAAAAGGAAACCTTAAACTGAAAATATTACCAGAGCCAGCCCATGCTGCTACAAACGCTTTTGCCAGATAAATCTTATATCCCTTGATTTTGTTGTTTGTTCGGGCAAGTCCTATATCACTTCAGTACCTATAGCTATAGCTCTAAAGCGTTGCTTACTAGTGCCTAAGAAAAAAAAAAGGGGTAATGTTATGAATCACATGACCAAGTCTCATTTTAGCTAATAATAATAATTATGTATTAAAGATTTTGCAAGGATTAAAATGTATATAAACTATGATGTATACTAAAATGAGATGAAATCATTTTTATGTGGCAACCAAACAAGAGACCTTATACTTTTGACTAACTGAAAAGTGTAACCATGACCTACACCATCCAAATTGCGATTCATAGTTTTTAAAACTATAAACCAACTATACTAATCTGGGTACTAAATTAGCCAATAGGTGGACTCTTATTGGACAGTTGAAATTAAAACTATCCAACTGTCGGTGCATCCATTAATCAGAGGTTAGAGTAGTTGAACCAAAAAATAATTAATTTAGGACAAATGACCCATTCACAATGGGATGGTTATAGCATGTGTCCATTTTGACAAGCAATTATTCATTGATTGGATGGGCTAGTATCATCCAATCTGATTCAACGGGAGGTAGTAATGCATTGGGTGAAATCATGCCCAGGAGACTCTAGTTAGAGCTTTACGCGAACTGAGTTAGCTCAGTTAACTCGCTCAACTCAACTCGTAAAAGCTTGACTTTGACTCGACAAATTGGGTTCAAGCATAGTTGAGCCGATTTTTTGAACTCTGAAAAAATTTCAAGCCAAGCCCAAGCTATATCGAGTTCACTTAATATAAATATTTTGTAAATATTTATATATTTAAATAAATTATATATATATATTATATATATATATATATATATATATATATATATATATATATATATAATATATATATATAATATTAAAAATAGAGTTCACTTAACTATAAACCAGCTTGAATGCTCGAGCTGGTCCGAACTGACCAATCAGGCTCGAAGACCAAGCCGAGCCAGGTAAGCTCAATTTGGTTTGACTCGTGTACAGCTCTTTCTCTAGTACCACATGGCATACTTGGAGCTTGCACCGTTGATATGATAGGTCTCACTGTAGTGGCCCATGCACTAAAGATAGTTTTTACGGCAATTTTCTAGTTGAATTTAGAATGCTACTTGTATTTTCTTTTTTAACCGTCTGCTTGTGGGCCACCATTGAAGTACAGGCCAACAGTGGGCGATCTGCAGGTGGATTCCAGGATAATTTCCACTTTCTTCTCACGAACTCATTCCACAAAGGAGCCCATTTCCACATGCCAATCCTGACATTCGCTTTCACTGACGAATCTGTTTCCAGATGCCCAACCTTTCCTTGCACCTTGTACTTGTACCAGAACAATTCATCAGGCGTCCATCCTTTCAGTGCATGACCTCTCCTAATAATCAGGCCGACTTGCTCATGTGAGTGCGACATACACAACCAAGGTAAAACATGTGTGGCCCATGGGATAAATGGGCCACATTTCTGCAATGCTTGTGGCAACGAACCGTGAAAAATGGGATTTTAAAAAAGCATTCCTTCAGTAAAACGGAGCATTTGAATTTGGACAGCTCGTCAATTATTTTCAACCAACCATTTGTAGCTGCCAAAGACATGGTTGGGATCATCTGAAATTAACATATCATTATAGAACATCCCATCCATATATATTATCTGCCCACAACAAGGATCCAGATTGACATACATTTATGACACATAAATATTATGGGCCCACAGCAAGAATCACTACAATAATAGCTACATTCGCACATAAGGTAGATATTACAATGGATCAGACAATTTTAACCTTTGGATTTTGTTGCAGCCACAAAGGTCCCAAGCAAATATTCCATTGACTTAAGCATCTATCAAAAATATCTGAGGCACAGTTCCCCAGTAAGAATTTTTGTAGGAGAAAAAACAGCTTTAGCAAAACATATGCCAAAACCAGTTCATGATCTAATCCAAAATACTAATTGTCATATTTTGCTGAACTCTCTATCAATGGTAGAGAAGTTACAAAACACTAGAACTCTCCCAGGAAAATTGAAAGATTAATGAGATCACTTCACGATCAGGCCCCAACAACCTCAGTTTCCACCTCAGCCACTGGTTCATCAGCAGGCCTCTCCACCTTCACTCCAACGTCTTCAGAGTAGTCGCCGTGAACCTACAACCCAGAAATTTACATCACGTTTCAGTATTATACATTGATTAACAACTACCCATCACAATCCATATAACAAACACCTGACATACTGTTTGCAATAAGTAAACAACTGACTAAATAACCAAATGATTACTTCCTCAGCGTCTACATTACTACTAATAAAACAGTCAAATACGTCCACGTATATAATATGGATGCATGATGCATCAATACTACAATTGAACCACCAAACATTTAACTTGATGTGGTACTAATGTTGTCAAATGGCGTAAGTGGTACTAATGTTGTCAAATGGCGTAAGCGATGCTGTGCGCACAACCTTTTTCTTTTTGAAAAAATAAAAAATAAAAAAGAAATGAAAAAAATGGAAAAGTACGCGATCACATAATCGCATATGTGATCACTTTATGCGATTATTTGATCACATAATCGATTATGCGATTGCTTTTGACAACAATGTGTGGTACATTGATACCATCATTGTGGACAATTGAGTAAATCAACTGCAGTCACTGCAAAGACTAGGAAACAATTAGAGGGAGGGCATTAGGTGGAACAAACAGCTGTTACAATTGGTATCCTGAAGTGAGAAACTTGGGCATTTGTGAGGGAAGATGGTTTCCTTAGTGAACACAGGATGGACTTTGGCTAGCCACATTTGTACATTGAAATAAGTGCATGGGGCTGATGGCAGCATGCCCCAAGTTCTTGTTTGGGTAGGGATGGACTTTGACTCCCTTGCATATCAACCATCAGGCCAAAGCAACTGCATATGATTTTTCATAAACGGAAGCTGTACATGGCCATAACGACAAGGCCAATCATAAAAATGGTAGGGATAACACTGGACATTAAATCAATGATATCGATCACTACACAGGGGATAATGGGACCAACTCTACAAAACATGAGTCGCCTGAGTCATTTTGCTGACACGCTCCAGTGAAATTTTGTAGGTGGATCGAGTCAAGTCCCAAGTTCGGAGCTTGGCAACCACGGTTTGAATTAGTTGTCCAACTCACCACAAATACTAGGAAAAGCCACTAATTCTAAATAACTGAGAGAGTTGAGAGTTCAAAATCCCAGAAAATCAGGATTGCAGCTCTTTGGGAAATGGGGATTGCTTATCCTGGCCCTATTTGAGGATCCAAGCATCTGACTCGGGTACCCCTTGTTTTTTAACCAGAAGGATCCGGGTATCATAGGATTCAATCACTTGTGGAAGGAAATGATCCACATGCAAAGTTCAGTCAATAGTAAGTTGCCTTTGAATGATAGAAGGGGCAACTTCTTTCCAGAACCAACCTCAAAGGTAATGCTTCGAAAGTTAGATCCAAGTATCTAAAAACCTTGAAAAATGAAGAACACAAACAAACCCTTCAATGGTAAGTACACTTTGATAAAGGGCACAACTTCTTTCCAGAAACAAGCTCAAAGTTAGTGCTTCAAAAGTTTGATCCAAGTTTGAAAAAGTCAAGAACACAAACCCTTTTTAAACTTGAAAAAAAAAAAAACTCAATCACTAACTTAAGTTCAACTTGTGTTTTATCATTTAGAGTTACTTGTTAGACTTAGGCATGCTTCCAGCAATTATTGTTCAGCATTTTATGATTTCCTTCATTCCAGTCCACCGAACACTATTGATTGCCACTTTCTACAACAGAGACAGAATGATCATGTTTGGGTTTACAACTTCATGGAGAATGTGGCATCCAGTTTTGTTACAGATCAACTGCTCTAGTAGTAACTTTTGGTGAAAAAGGGGAAGAAAATGATGACAAAAAATAAGGGCTTGTTTGAGTTTCCATGATACATGTAAATCAGGGTAAACAAGTAATTATTACTTTTCCACCATGTTTGAAAATATGAGAGTAATTCCACCTCGAAAATCGAAACAAAAGTGTTGACTTAAATATGTGGACCCCACTGTAATGTATATGATATATCCACACCTTCCATCTATTTTATTAGAACATTTTGGAACATGAACCAAAAAATGAGGCAGATCCAACACTCAAATGGCCCACATTAAAGGAAACAGTGGCCTTAATTCGTCCACCATTGAAAGTTATTTTCTTCACTGGGCCCACATTGAGGTTTTTTTCATCATCTAACCCGTTCATAGGGTCACACAGGCGTGGATAAGGGGAAAACACAAATATCAGCTTGATCCAAAACTTTTAAGGGCCCCAAGAAGATTTTAATGGTAGGCATTCGATTCCCGTTGTTTCTTGTGGTGTGGTCCACTTGACCTTTGGATCTGCCTCATTTTTTTGCTCATGCCATAAATTCGGCTGGCATAACAAATGAGCGGTGTGGATAAGTAACATACATCACGATGGGCCCCACATTGATGTTGTAAATTTCTCGATTAAAGTGTTAAAAAAGTAAGTTGTCACATCTGCATTGGAAAAGATGTGGTAATTACCTAGGTAAATAATTATTACCCATTTACATGGTAATTATACTTGAGCCAGAAAATCAAACAGGCACTAAAGGATATTGAGGGCAAGGGAACATACCTCCATCAGCTTGCCAAGATCAAATTTGGGAGCCTTTAGAATCTTGACTTTCCGAATGAAGACGTTCTGGAGAGGATAAATACTGGATGTTGCCTTCTCAATCTCCTTTCCTATCACCTCAGGGATGAACTTCTGCACCAGCTCTTTCAGATCACAAGATGTTGCTTGGTTGACCATTATTTCCCTCATCTTCCTGCGAATCTGATACAATAAAAACATCCATATAGCTATAAATCAATCATGCATACACATCAAAAAAGAGTTGAAAAGAAATAGAAAGCAACATATCAATCATGTATACACAAAAAAAAAAAAAAGAAAAAAAAAAAAAAGAGTTGAAATGAAATAGAAATATTAATGCACCACCCCTATACAACATTAACCCAAAAAATGGAAGAAGCGAGCGTAAAAATTCCAGATCCCATACATATCACCATTAATATTTCACAAAATCCGGAGCACAAAATGAAAGAAGCCACAGAATAATAGTACCCACTACATTAAAAAAGGATTGTGCCATGCTTTCACCTGTCTAATTTGGCTAGATTGTGCATAGCAGGTCCGCTTAACTTGGTTAGGGCGCCTCTTGGTGAATCCAATGCAAAACATTCTCAGAGTGTAGTTATCCGTTGTCTTCACATCTACATGTGCCTCAATCAAGGTCTGCCACTTACGGACCAATGACCTTAATTTGTCGGTTGTAAAATCCATTCCCTGAACAATTCACAGTGAATCAGGATATTTTTCTTCACTCAGGTCCACCTTGAAAACAACCCAATCACAGTTGGGGCTCAGATCCTCAATATGAATGCTAATGGAGTCAACTATAACTGGGTTATTTCCAATTTATTAGATTCATACTTGTAAATCAATGCACTACTGTATCCAAAAAACAAAACCAAAATGTTGCTAGTTACCCAGAAATTTGTTAGGACATTTCTTCCTTGGATGTCCTCCGCTCTCAGCCGGATCTTCCTGTAGGACTGATCCTCATCAGCCTGAAGGTCAGCTAAGGAACACTCAAATACACGGTGTTTGAGACCTTCAGAAGCAATCTGTCGCAAAAAGGGAAGTAATCAAGTTAGAAACTCATTTAGGTGTGTTTGGATGGTAGGATGTATCAATGTCAGTATATCTTAATGCATGTATCATTCCAATTTCTGATGTGCCTGCTGTTGTCTTTTAGTACACTGTTGAATGAGAGTTTGACACTTGCGGTGACTGGTGACCCCATTGACTTTTAGCTCATGCAGCATTTTTGGTGAAAATAAATCCAGAATTGCAGATGTGGAAAGCAAATGATAAAAACATACTCATGTTTTGACATCTGACTAAGATTTTATCCAAGTCAATGCTCGCATCATCAATTCATCATAAAGTTACTTGGTTTGTGTTTTCATGCTCAAATCTAGTAAATAATAGTTAAATTCCCTTCCATAAGAGTTTTAAAAAAAGCCATAATTCACAGAAAAAAATGGCATCACAGATATCACCTTAAGCATGTCAACCATATCAACATAAGGTATCAGTGTTCTGCTGAAAAAAAAAGCCTACTATGAATATCATACAATACGCATGAATTGATAGAGACAAAACCATGAAGACTAGGATTGCCAACAGTGTAGTGCTGAAAGCTTAATTCCACAAAAGAAATATTTTTTCCCTTTTAATCATTAAACAAAGACAACAAAGTGTGCAATAAAATATGAGCAAGCTATCAAAAACATGATTAATGGGAAGTTGCACCAACAGAACTGAAGATAAGAGTTGTATAAAATCTCTTAGAAGGGCCAAATTGGAAAGAACAATTATCAAACAATAAATACCTAGATTTCATATATCAGATTAAAAAGTGTATGTAATAAAATCCAAAGGAATATTGGGTCATGCTGATCAATCTGGATGTGAAAGGGCCTGATGCATCAGTCTAGACATGTGGGTCCCATGTTTGATTTAACCAAAACATTGATCTAGTTGGCCGGCCAGATGATGAAGCCCAAAAAAACCCTCCGGACTGGAAGATCATGGTCATCTTTGGGCTTTTCCTAAACTGTTGCTGTATCATTCTGTCAACCATCTATTTGCAAACCAGTAATCAGGGCATCACTGATTGACAGTATGGCAATAATATTGATGGTCACCGAAACCAAGGCCCACCTCATGCTTTGATGCATCAAGACCAAGGTATTCCGCATTGGTAATGGTGGTCACAACGGTTACCACCGTTACCAATACGGGTATTGGCTGTAACAGCCTATACAGGAGCGTAATGACTGTTATGACCCTTTGTAACAGTTGATTTTTTTTGCCAGAAAAATTCTGGAAAAATATTTAGAAAATTCAGAATAATATAAATATACCAAATATATATTCATTTTTTTTGTTTTGAAAATATTTATGGTAGTGTAGCAGTCCACTCTTTGGTGAGAGTGTTGTATCTGGTTGTCTGGTGAATTTATGAACATGGTTCTTTGTCTTTAATATTTACACATCGCAATCAAGCATTAGAACTAGAAATTGAAGAAAAAGGGGCATAAATATCACTTTATATATATATATATATATATATATATATATATATATATATAGCCCTCAGAACTTCTATTCGCCCAAATTGATTCAATCTACAGTTTTAATTCTACGAACTATAGTAAGAGTGATCGAAATTTGTTGTAGAATAATCTAGGAAAGTTTTTTGAATGAGAAAAGTAGAAAAATGAGGAGAAAATGGATTTACATAGAAAAAAATGGCTCTTTTTCGACGGTTATGGGGGTAACGGTCATTATGCCCCGTAACGGCTGATACGGTTCCATAAAACCAACTGTCCCGTTCAACCCCGAATCGCGTAATAGTCACAACCGTTACCTATATGTATCGGCCTTTATGGCCTTATCATAACAGATAAGGAACACCTTGATCAAGACCAAACAATTCGTCAAAAGATATTGCCAAGTCAACAATGTTCTAAAATTGAAATCTGAGTTCAGTTCATATTTTTAAGAGGTATTCTCCTTCTCATATAATGTGAAGAACATAGCATCCAAACAAAATCAAACCAATCAAATATCCAAAAGAACTTAATGTTAGTATGGACAACCTATACATTTTGTCCACTACAGTAAGGTGATGTTTCAATTGAGTTTTTTTTTTTTTTTGGAAAGATTGAGTGAATACTCCTGAAATGAATTCAATTTCCATGCAATCAAGTTTGCCGATGTTTGTGGAGAAGAAAGTACCTGTCATTTGTCAAATTCAATTTTGATTTCCAAGGCTCTACTAAAAAGAAGGTGGATATTAATTTCTCCCAAAAACCATTTTACATGTTGATTACAAGGTTATGAGAGCCAGCTCCCATGATTGTTGAACTTTTAACATTGCCATGGTAAAACTGCACCCAAACCAAACAACAACCTATTTTGGATTCCACAGTTTTCCATTCACTGAAGGATTCCATGGGGTTTCCACATTCATATTTTGGATTGTCTCCATCCAAACAGACCTAACATAAAACTAAAGAAAAGCTAACGAAAATGGACACAATATTACAGTGATTTCCGAGCATACGAATGCAAAAGCTGTATCAAATCACATTATTTGTTTTGCTTTTGGCAATGTAAAGCACTGAAATGCCATCAAGAAGCAGATTAGAGACTAATTTCTTGTCCCTAAAACAAATTTGGAGTCTCAGCAACCATGAAGTTGTACATAAAACTAAAAATTAGCTAAAGAAAAATAGACAAAAAGTAAGTGATTTCCGAGCATCTGAATGCAAAAGCTGTATCAAATCACAACATTTGCCAGAATCTCCACCCGAAATTGCTCTCGGCAACGTAAAGCACTGAATACGAAATTAAGAAGCGCATCAGAGACTCTAATTTGCTGCCTCTAGAACACATTTGAAGTTGGTAGCAACCATGGAGCTGTACAGTGTAGACTACACCACTCTCTAAAGAATCATGTAATTACCCTAAATATTCTGTCAACAATCCTAACAGAATTATGAAACACAATTTTTAAAGGAATAACGGGGATTCAGAGTGTCGCTCACCAGGAGCTTCAAACTATTATGGCTCATTACAACTTGCCTGAAACTATATCAAATAGTTGTGGCTCATTTGGGAAATATACAAGCTTTGGGAGGGGCAACTAATCTGCTTCTCAAGCATAGCTAGGTTGACTCATCCAAGTCGACTAAGTTTCAGGTGAGTTCTGACTCCATGTTCTTTAAAAGACTTGAATCATAATTAGTTAAGATACTTTACACCTGGTCAAATGAAGAACTACATAGTTGGTCAGCCAATCAACCACAAATTTCAACCCTTAATCCACACGAGAGATCCTTGCTAAATCATGATAGGAAAAATCTCCAGCTAAAAAAAACATGGATTACATAACTTCCTAACTTGGCGATAAAAGTCAATGAAAATGCTATATTCACGTTTATTATTTTCAACCACCACCACATGGGCATTAAGAACTCAAAGCCAAAAAAAATAATAATAAAAAAATAAATGCAAAATTAGAATTAAGTGCCTCTGTCAGGAACATAGAAAAACAGCAAACGTAAAAAAAAGGCATGAAAAATTTTCGCGTTTATTATTATTATTATTTTTTTTAGAGAGAGAGATTCGCGTTTAATTCAATCTCGATTGTCATAAATATGGTAAAAAGTAAGTAAAAAAATCAGAAAAACCAAAAACTCTGAGAATGAGAAGTTCGGGTTTAATGCGGCTTGGACAAGAAAAAAATGAAAAAAGGCTACATGTGCATATATATTATATATAAATAAGGTTAAAATAGAAAATTTTAATTAACTAATTAGAATTTTTAAATGTATGAAAAACAATGCATATAGATAGTCAAATGGTGTTGTTTTCCAAATCAAATCCTTCCTTTTCAAGTAATCCTTGTATACTTTACTCTGTATCTATTAACAAAAATTCACCTCATATCCAAATTCTATTTTTAAGTTGTCCCCAATTTTTTAAATAAGCATGTTTCCATTGAAAAAGAAACATGTTTAATTTGGTTTGCCCAAAAAAGATTTTTTTTTTTTTTTGGCCTATCATAATTAGTTAAGATTCTTTACAGCTAATCAAATGAAGAACTACATAGTTGGTTAGCCAATCAACCACAAATTTCAACCCCTAATCCACATGAGAGATCCTTGATAAATCATGATAGGAAAAAGCTCCAAATAAAAAAAAACACTTGGATTACATAACTTTCTAACTTGGTGGTTAAAGTCAATGAAAATGCTATATTCACATCTCATTATTTTCACCCACCACCACATGGGCATTAAGAACTCGAAGCCAAAAAAAAAAAATGCAAATTAGTATGAAGTGCCTGTGTCAGGAACATAGCAAAACAGCAAATGGGAAAAAAGGGCATGGAAACTTTTCGTGTTATTTAAAAAAATAAATAAATAAATAAAATTTTGAGAGAATCATGTTTAATTCAACTCGATCATCATAAATATGGTAAAAATTCAGTAAAAAAAAAAGAAAAGAAAAAAGAATGCCAAAAACTCTGAGAATAAGAAGTTCGGGTTTAATATGGTTTGGACTAGAAAAAAAAGAAGTGAAAAAAGGCTATATGTGCAAATATATTAATATAAATAAGGTTAAAATAGAAAATTTTAATTAACTAGTTAGAATTTTTAAATGTATGAAAAATAATGTATATAGATAGTCAAATGGCGTTGTTTGTCGACTCAAATCCTTCCTTTTCAAGTAATCCTTATATACTTTAGTCTGTATCTATTAAAAAAATCCACCTTCATATCCAACGTCTATTTTTAAGTTGTCCCCATTTTTTTAATAAACATGTTTCTATTGAAAAAGAAACATGTTTAATTTGGTTTGCCCAAAAAAGAGTTTTTAATTTTTTTTGGCTATCTTCTGAAATATGCAGTTTCAAAAATTCGACCAATATTAAAAAGATTTTTTTTTTCCAAAAAGGAGTTTAAAGCGGACTTATGTTCCACACCTATTTAGTGGAACATAAAGGTATGTGGGCCCTCAGAAGATTTCAATGGTGCACATCTCTATTTCCACTGTTACCTATGGTGTGGCCCCCTTGAGCTCTAGATCGAACTACTTGATGGGCTCACATCCTAAAATGAGCTGGCACATGTGGAGGGGCAGATTGGATGTCATATGTACATCACAGTGGGCCCTACAGAAACTCATGTTTCCTGCAATAGCTCGGTCCAGTCAAATGTGGGGAGGAGACACATGTCAGAATAAGACGGTGAATCGCTCGAGGAATTTCCCTGAGGGAATCCCTGTAACATTATTCATGGGGTTAACTATAGCTACTGGCATCGATAGGGTGCTTGGTATTAAATCTTAACCACCGAAACATGGGATCCACATACATTGATTATACTTATATCCCCAAAAAATCCAATTGACAGCAATACTGACCTTTTTCAATGAACATTTGTGTCCATCAAATTTCGATTATTTGCTATTTTTCGTTTCTTCAGCCAGTTAAAATCATACTTTCAGTGCAATTGCTTTTTATAATCCATAGACAGTGAATATGATGAACTACAGAGTAAATGCCGCATTAGGTAAACGTGAGGCCCATGGTTTGGTGATCTGAACCGTTAAGTCTCCACCACGGATGGGGGATACAGTGGGAATCTCCCATACCAGAAGATCCCAACCCGCCATTGATGTTTAGCCTGTTGTCCGCTGAATGTGGACCCGTATTCGGCAATATACGGGCTGCTTATCAGATCAACGATTTGGGATCACCGAGCAACGTGGCCCACACGTTCTAACTCCTATATAGACGAATGCAGAGGATTGGGAGAGGTACCTTAGTGCCCTGCGTCCGAGTGACGAGGGTCTTGCCAACGTTCCGCACGTTGAAGATTGATGGAGCTTTAATATCATACCAGTCCTTCTTTGCAAAAGGATCTACCCTGCAAAATATTCGAATTTCCGTTTGCACATATTAAAAGAAGAAAAGATCGTCGATGTAAATAAAAGAATAGATGAAGGATCTGATCTAGGGTTTCCTCTTCTAGGGTTTTTGAATACTCACGCTTTCTTCTTTCCTCCCTTTTTCCCCTTCGAAATCCTCTTGTTCTTCCTGAAATGATGGAAACGGAAATCAGTCAAGCAGCTGCAATGAAAGATGACGTGAAAGGAGGGGTAGAGAGAGAGAGAGAGAGAGATACCCGACCGCCATTGTCGAAGGTGATGAAGCTTTCTAGGGCAACTGAGCAGCAAGAGAGAAGAAAAACCCTAGTAAATCCTCTGAAACCCTAGGATTCTCGTATTCGTGTCGTTTATATAGGTTTATGCAAGAAGAGTATGTGCCACTGGCTTTTAGACGAAATTACCGTGATTTTGGGCTGGACTTAGGTAGGCCTTTAAACGGACTCGATTGGACAAGGTCCGAAGTTGGTCTCATATTCGTATCAGGAGGGATGAAATTGCTCATCCAACGTTTGAGGAGAATGGGAAAGGTTAAAATTTAGTGAGATGGATTTAAATTTTGTCACATGAGGATTTTCCGTGGATTTTGAAATCCACTACATAGCTCCACATGGATGCATGTGTTTTACTCATGTCTTTTCATGAAATAGAGTAACCGAACTCTCGGTTGTATTATGAAGGGGCTAAGCCTTTCCTAGGGTTCGTAGAATTGGGTTTTTTGTATACCCACAGTGGAGGAGCTACCTCCACTAGGCAGGCGGCCATGGGTCATAGCGCACTCTTGGCACAACAGATCCACTTTGAAGTTTACTTATTTACTTGGTCAATCGTTGAAATGTGTACGAGATGTCATAAGGGCCCAATATCTCAATAACACATTTGTCTAAAACTACAATTGGTTATTTTTTCCAAATTTTATGTATCCCTGTGTTAGAAGCAACACATTGTCTAGTTAGACCATGAATGACAAACATAAATCTATTGTTATTTCTCGAGGTAATCCACATTGATGTAATGAAAGCAAAGGGCCCATGACAATGATGGAATGTCTTGAATAATTCACCCATTTATCAAGTAGAGTCTTACAAAATCTTCCCGCATTGCCTTCAATTACATCTAAAAATGACTTGTAAACTTTATTATGATCGTCCCTCATTGGTTGTCCGTGAATCCCATTATCAAGAAGTGTATCCGCAGCTTCTCGTACCAATTTCTCCTGACACATAACCGAATCTCCTGGCGTAGATCTACTTGTTGTTAATGGATCTCGGTAAGAGTATTGTTCCGCTAGATAACTCTTTGATAGAATTTAACTCGAACTTCACCATATCTATCTCACACCCCCCCACCGGTGAGTGATACTGTAACGCCCCGGATTTCGGGGGCCGAGTAGATATTTGACTCCTGATATCCCGGGTGCCACTTATGCTTTACAGAAGCGGAATTTTATAATTCGTTTCACCTGACATTCGATTAGTTCATAGAATTAAAATAGACTATGCGATGTGCTCGGGAATAAACGTAAATTTTAACGTGAGTAATCAACTAACAAGTAAAATAGGTTTATCCAGAGTACAAGACTACAACTAAACAAAATATACAGTTTCAAAAATACAAAATGTATCGACTCTAAAATCTCATTAATGTCCTGAAAGTGTCCTATATCGGCCCACCCAACAACTGGAAGAACGAGGACTCTTTCGAGTCTGTGTGCGCGTCCTTCAATGCATCAGACTCCATAGCACCTGCATCTACAAAAGTGTCTGGTTAGTGTTTTAAAACACCGTCTCAAAGTGGGAGTGAGTGATCAACTCAGTGGTTTCATTAACTCTAAGATACACATGTTATCATATCCATATGCACAATTAATGAAAAATAACTTAAGCATACGGTCCTTATACACTCTTGTTAATGCATGTGTATGGTATTATGATATAATGCATGCCATCACCATCTAACACTCCCTCAAGCGACTCCATCTATACGTTCGTATATGACCAAAACTCCCTTAATGCGACCTCGACCGCCGAGTTACCAACCTATGCTAATATAATGCTATGAATGTTCATGTTGGCCGAGTATTTAATTAAGTCTGTTCATCCAATAAGATTGAGGAAGTTGAAACACTTTCATTTAATCAATGGCCTTATCCAGATCACTTGGCTAGGGCGACCATAGCGGCTCCGAGCCTGCGATCCATGATCCAAATTTAGATATCACTCATTTATCTCACGAATCAATAATTCCAAAGGTAAGGCATGATACTCAAAGGTATGAGGATCAACTCGGTATGGGTTGTCACCCAAACATCGAGTATGATCATTCAGTTCCGAGGTACGGGCTTGTCACATAAACAAATCACCACAAGTAAAAGGGCTCGTCACCCAATTCCATTCATGCCCGGGTCATTCGAACGGTACTCTGCACAGAACCATCGGCTGAGTAATTTAAAGAGGGTCGTTCGAACAAGGATCTATCACCTCCTATGCTCGCTGGTCACTATGGGGAGGCTTATCACCATAGCATAGTCCGACAACATGGACACAGTGTCCCATACCACCATGCCTGGCTCCCGAGACTTGGGGATCGCATACTAATGGTTAATAGTAGGCCTCTTAAAGGTATGAGGTGCTTCAAATTCAGGCAGGCGTGATCATACATGGTGAACACACACGGTTGGTCGGCCGTTAAGCTAATTTGGTTGACTCTCAGACAAACTCTGGCATAACCGGCATTGGGTGCAAGTATCCCATGTAGTCTGACTACTGCCGGTTATTCGTATTCGGTCCGGATCAATCAAATTAGTCTGGGGCAACCAACCCAAATAGGACTGCCCTCGTAAATTTATGATTTGTCGGCCATCCCGATTAACTAAATAGCCACAGTTAATCGATAACACTAATAAATCAATTATGTATTTATAGGAACGGATACAAGCAACAAATCAGGAATTTCTACTCTATTGGGCATTTTATCGAACATGCAGGCTACATTACAACTAACATATATAGCAATTCATGTGAGGTAAGACATATTTAGTGCATAAGCATGTGAGTAACAGGAAGCATGAGCAATAAATTTTGTAATTTCAACTTATTCTAACATCCAATTGAACGTTCGAGCTACATTACACATGATTAACAATTTATGGGAGGCAAAGAGCCATACAAGCACGCACTGGTTAACATGCAATCATTTATTCACTACACAAATCATTAATCATGACATAGAGTTCGATAAATGGTAACCTAGGGATAATGGTCCGCACCTAAAAACGATTCGTCGATTTTTGGTGTCACTCCTAAGGTTGGGATCCATAGGGTAGTGTGTTGGTGCCACGCGCTAATGAAATTTGCTTGTAAGGGGCGCATGCAATCGGCCTATAAGGCTCAAATCACAAGGAGGGCCCGATAGTTACCTCTTTTCTACTGCCAAGCTGGCCTTTACGGCGTGGCGCTGTCATGAGCTCTGTTGTGGCCAAAAATGGTGGGGAAATCTCCCATACAAGCTCCCCTAAAATCTCTCTTCTCCACTCTCCACTCTCTCTCTTCCTTTCGCAACTGAATTTTCATATGAGAGTATGGGAGAGAATTTCTAGGCTTTTATAATTTTAGATTTTGTGACCAAATGGCCCTTGAGGCCTCTTTTCCATTATACTTGCCCATAAGGGGGTTGATTTCGATTTATAGTGTCCTTTCGGAGGCCCAGTAGCTCATCTGTGTCAGGGGAAAGGTGCCCCACTACAGGATCTAGAGTTTGTCATAATCGGGTGACAATCAACACTTTAATCAACCATGGGGGCCCCACTTACGATGGATGGTCGTCGGTGATCGATCGAGCCCACAGTTATACGAATATGAGCAGGAAAATATCCTTAACTCATGCCTCGAATTTCGTTGCGATCTAACGTTTGAAAAGTCACAACTTTGCAAAATAACGGAAGGTCTATTTTACTTAAGTTTTTAGATTTCAACTTAGGGGATTTACACGTTTCAAGCACTTCGCTTATAGCCCAAGTTGAGCAGTTCTGGGCACTTTCTTGGTTCGCCACCCATGATGGGCATCAAGCCTAGTAAGGCGAAAATTATTCTATGGTTTAGGAACTAGTGGCCCATTAACGAGTGGTCTAGAGCTCGTTTGAATAATCAAGGCTTTTTTGTAATGAATTAGGTATCAAGATTTTTTGTGCGCAATGATTAGGATTTGGATTAGCTAATTTCATAGTATGGCCTATTCGCAACTAGTGGAAATGGTGATTCGGTCATAATCACTCTAAACCATTGGTTCTTAGGCTAAATGGATAATTGGTTCACTTTGGTTTGTAAATTAAGATCCGACCCTTAGTTGTCTCTGCTTTGGGTAAATCTTTAATTTGGTTGCGGTTGTCTTGATTGGTCAGTGATATGTTGGCTAGATTTGAGCCCTATATGAACAAATCATGAGGCTAGACTTGAGGTTTAAGTGATTAGGCAGATTTGTTGACTTCTTATGGTTGATTAATCAGATTCATGTGGTTCTTTATTGGTATCACCTACATATAGGCTCACCTCAAGCATCAAAGGTCAGTAAGTGACAACGTAGACTAGTTATATATAAAAAAATTTAAGAATTTTTGAAAATTCAAAACGGCAAAAATCCAGGACGTTATAAATACACACGAAGAAAGAGGTCAGCCCCCTGCCCCCTCAAAATCATTGAGGCCGTTCCAGCGAGCAGCCCATTCATTCCTTCTCCCTCATTAACATGGCTAAATCTAAATCGTCCGAAGTCTGGGCACAACACTACATTAGTATGGAGATGGTTTGAAAATGAATAGTTGGCAATTTATTCAATATAGAACACTCATATTGATAAAATGATTTGAACCATTTACTAGAAAAAAGGGTGTCTCTCTCTTTGTATGTGTTGTCCAAAAAGAGGTCTCAATGATTATTCATTCGCTGGAACCAAAAGTAAAGATTGTGGTAGATAGGGATCCCTTAAAAACTTCTTTCGAGGAATGGATTAGGAGGGGAAGATAGAATGGGAAGAATCCTACATGTTGTCGATGGACCACGGAAGAAGTAGTCGAGACAATCGATTGGGAATTTAGTACTGAACCAAGAGAAACTATGAACTAGAATAGAAGAGCTTGCCCCACTCATGAGTAAATATTTCGTAGTAGCCTCATTAGAATGCACATCTCTCTTGGTATATGTAATGCCCGGTCAGAAAAGGAACGATGTCCTGAGGCGCTCAAGTGCGAGCCGACGAAGGACCGAGTGATTCGGTCGCACGTGTGGGCCTATTACTGATAAATTAAATTCAAATTTAGCGGTTGATATGATTAAATTCAATCGTGTTCGGGTCGAGCACGGGTCGTAGAGCCAGATGGCTAAGCTATACTTGGCGACTGTCTTACGGGCCGTGTATCACCCGAGAGAAGGACAAAAAATTTCAAAATTTTGGTAGGCCAAGGGTCTCGTTGGGCTTGTGGTCCCACGCAGATGTCAGGCTCAAACGATGCCCCAGGATGGACAAATTGTGCCGTCCAGCTGGCACTTGAAAGCCGTCAGTCGCTAGGGCTAAAGAAGAAAATTCTGAAATTTAAATCAATTGGCCCTGTTTCTTGAGACAACAAATCTGGGTATTTCAGTTGTCGTTTCTCTTCTAAATTCACACCGAAGGTTAGAAATAATTCCCTGCCCTTGCCCACAAAACCTGACCGTTGATCATGGAACGGTGACCGTTGATCGCATATCGGGCCATTGCGGCAAAACCCGACATCTGTTTATGATCAAACTTTGCCCCAACCCTTCATTGGGCCATGGGGCATCTGATTCATGAATCGGATGGGGAACAGCCCCAATAACCTGAAAAGGGCCCCACAGGGCCATTGGGGGAATTACACAAAATGTTAAGGTCAGTTGTAATAAATCTGGACATATAAAAGTCTAGCCTTCTCTCTCTCAATCCCATTACTTTAGCAGTAGAGAGAGAGGGAGAGAGAGAGAGAGAGAGAGAGAGAGAGAGAGAGAGAGAGAGAGAGAGAGAGAGAGAGAGAGTCTTTGGTGTGTGCATGTGAGCTTAGTGTTTGAGATTTGAAAATCTCGGCATCCTCACCTCTCCATTGCCGGAAAGCACCGACACATTTCATTGTTGGAGTGAGATTCCGTCCCCATCTAAGGTTAGATAGGGCTCTAATCACATTTTTTCTTGCTTCTAACAACATGCATGTGTCTTTCCCTTCTTTTCATGCAATGCAGGGCCCCGACACCTCAAGCTTGCGGACCTGGCAGCGTTAGGACACTCTCAACGACCTTGGTTAAGAATAGGTGCGGACCATTACCTTTAGGTGTCCATTATCATGCCTAGCATAGGTTTAATGAATGTGGTTGGTGAATTGTTAGTGCATGTGGCTGAATTTTCATTTGGACTACATAAATATGATAATGGACTAGAAATTGTTAAAATGATGGAAAGGGGCTTGGCCTTAATACCCCAAATACGTGACTTGTGCATTTGCATGCTCATGTAGGTTACAAGTATTTAACTTTCCCCAAATTGCTCCTGGTTGGTTGCGATTTTCTGTTTAGGTGTTAATCATGCTTAGAATGAAGTTATGAAATACTAAAAAATACTAATTTGTCACGCCCCAAACTCAGAAACCGGGCTCACAAAATTCTCGCTCGCCGAATCCAGCACCGACAGCTTCCGTAGTACCCCATTCTAGGCTCCCAGCGCTCATATGCCAGATTCCGATCCTAGGATTCTACAAGGAGGATTTTTGATGTACATTTATCTCGCAAGAAGTATAACTATAAGCATAACCCACAAACAACAACAACCAGAGACATCACCACATATCCACTATAATCAAAACTTTAAGTACAATGCGCATAAAGGGAAATACAAAGATAATAATGATAGAAACTCTAGAAGCTCTGCGGCACGCTCCTGCTCCTACTCAGTTATGACCTAGTGTCACTTGCACGCATCAATCATACATAAACTTATAAAAAGCTTAGAGGGTGGTGAAAGTGTGTGTGCAAGGTAGCAATGCAAGTATGCAATATCAGAGTAATGCGGAATATGCTAGCGAGTCTATGAATATATCAGCCGTACCAAGGCTATGCAATGCAAGGCATGAATGTTGTCGGCCACACCGAAGGCCATGCGATGCAATGCAAGGCTTACATAGCCAATGTCATGTGTAAGATACAGCTCAAGCATACCAATCCACATATCAATCCAGCTCATCTCTGGAGCATCATATATCAGTACAGTTCTCTTTGAAAATCACTGGGGTCTAATACACTCCAAACTAGATTGCCGCCACATCACGCGCAACAAGGTGAGTGGAAGAGACCTCACTATCCGCCTGCCAATATCAGGCTCGTCTCGTCGATAACGGACCCATTCCTCAAGCTGGTCAAACTCAGCCTAGCGTTGCCCTCTCTTCTCAGGCGGGTAAGGCCGCACCCCTTCCAACTGACCACGACATAGTGGGAAGCGCGACCTCCTGGTATCGATACTTAGCGCTCATGCATCCACTCTGTCTAGACGTTGGAGCGACCTCCTGGTACATAAGGGTTTAAGAAATTTCACCTAGGGGCATCTATAGCACCCATGTAGAGAAAAGATTTTCGGTATCCAATCCTGCCATTCACGCTATACCAGCAGAGGCTATAACCCTTATGTCGCTAGGGCGTACAACAATCATAACACACAATGCAAGATGCATGAGTCACAATCCAGTCATGTATCAATCCTGCGCGTACCGCACGATCATGTGGGGTACTCCATCTCATAAGGAGTCTCATAAATGTCTTAGCCCAACGGCATATGGTATGATCAAACACTCCTCATAACAGGCATACAAATGATGCGTATGAGGATGTAATATGATGCTATACTAAGCATATTCTCAATGTGTCTTACCATACTAAGTAAACTAGCATGATTATCAGATATAACAGGCGATGATCGGCCTTAACCGGTATGCTACTTACAAGAGTAAGGGCTGAACGATACACCCTGCTAAATATATAGAAGTCTATATGGAGTGGTCCATGTTAGACTATCATAACCTATTCAAGGTACTAGTATATCGTATATCCTAAGGCGGGGTCCACTTGAAAGGATGGTGGAAAGTATCATCATCAATGGGGGCTCAACGGCTTGGGTTAGCCCACTAAGGGAAGATGAGAATGGGCCTAACAATGGGCCCTAGGGAGAGTTATAATGCGGACATTTAACCATCATTGCTTTTACAATGTGGACATCAACCATCATTGCACCCAAGCATGGCCCGTCAAAAACATTATTACATCACATCATGGTGGAATCACACATCGCAATGGACCTCATATACATCACATCAGGCCTCACACAAAGGCCTCACATACATCTCATTGGGCCCTCACTCATGGCCCTTATATACATCAAGATGGGCCGCAATAATGGGACTCATAAACATCAAGGTGGGCCGCAACAATGGGTCTCATATACATTAAGATGGGCTGCAACAATGGGCCTCATATACATCAAGGTGGGCCGCAATAATGGGCCTCATATACATCAAGTGGGTCGCATCACACGGGCTTCATATACATCACAATGGGCCACAACCCATGGGCCTTAAATACATCACAATGGGCCTCATATCTTGTAACATCCCGGATTTTTTGCCAACCTAGGATTAGACATCCTTAGGCATTGGGTCAATCTTAACACCTGATTAACTTTTCAAACGCTCAATTCAAAGCCTCAAATCCCGTCTTAAACCATTTTCCTTCACAAATCTCACCTTTCACCACCTTGTTCCCTAAATTTTCTAAGTACTTTCACATTAGACACTATCTTAAAGTTTAGGTAATGAAGAACAATACTTAATTTAAACATTACTGCAAAGGACTAAGTACCACCTTGACCAGAAATTAATTAGGATTAAATCCTTTAGAAATTTAACAAAGTTAACTAAGTGCAAAACTCGATTAGCCATGAAATCCGTTGGGATCGCTTTAAATACGATCTGCAAGACCCAAAACTTGCAAAATCAGTGACTCTAGGTTACCCTAAAGTTTAGAACCAAACTCATTTCCAGGCTGCTCTCGGGAATAAAACGAAACTTCATATTAGGTCTAGATCGCACATCGGAAGTCCGATTAACACGAAGTTAAGGAACTAGGACCGCCTCACTGGGCTTGACAATCATCTCAAAAATCAGATCCAGCCGATGTCCCACGGCCATTCGTTTCGATCCGGAGCGAGGGAGTGTGAAAAACACTATTCCCTTTGAAATTAAAATATCTGGAATAGTGATCTGGCACCATTCGCTTGCGCATCAATATTAAGTAACCAGACCGTCAGAATCAGACTAAATTACACCCTCGGATTAAGAAAAATTTCAGGAACATTTACATGTACTTGGAATTTCGGATCGTGGCCCACTGACCGTTGAACTAAAAGTGGTCCGCCACGTGCGATCTGGGAATCTGATCGAGTCGAAAAAGTAATCCCACATGGATCCATGTGTGGTGAGCTTAAGTCTGACGTTTGCCTCAAGGAGAGCCACCAGAACCTCTCTTTTGAGCTGGAAAAGTGACGAATATCCTATATTAGCAGTAACCCTTGAACCTGAGTCTATTTTGGGGATGTTTTTGACTATAAAAGGGGTTTAGAACAGCCCCTCTCACAGCCATACGAATTTGGGATAAAAACCCTAGAGAGAGAGAGAAAAGAGAGAGAATAGCTTGTGATTTGTGGGAGATCTTCTCCTGCTGCTTTCATTCATCACACGGCCTACACTGCCTCATTCCAGGCGCTCTCCCGACGGTATCCACTCCGTTCTAAGGTGAGAAATCCTAACCCTAGGTCTGATTTGATGTGGGTTGGTTGTAGGTTATGTAAAGGCTAACTGATTCCGCTCTTTAGGCTAGAAAGCTCCCGTATACGGAAGCTCAATGACCCTTGCTGATTTGTTGTGATTCCAAGGGCAAAGGTGAGGACTTTAAGTGTATAGGTTACGGGTTTTCAACACTTTCAATGTCAGATAATGATATATTCATGATCTGCATGCAATTGTACATGTACAAAGTGCTTTCCGTTTCCTGTTTCGATTAACGTTGTAGAATATGGAATTTCACATACTCTAGGTATACGTAGAAATACCGTATACGTATTTTTTTTGGAAAAATGTTTGACATGTTTATTTAATGTATGATTATATAATATATGGATAAAATACTAGTTTGGTGAAAGGAATCGCCGTAATACATGTTCGCTTGTAAATGCTACGTATGTTGAAATTGTGTATTCTAGAAATACCGTATATGTGTAATTTTTGGAAATGCAATTATCATGATTATTTGATGTATGATTATACTATACATGGATAAAATACTCACTTGGCAAAAGGTTAGCCCTAACACGTATTTTGCTAACATACGTCATGTATGTTGTAATAGTGTATTCTAAGTGTTTGTGAAAATGACTGAATGAGTATAGAATTCTCATTCGTGCTTGCCATGACTAGTTGTCATGGATTCATGATTGATGTATTGGCGATACTCCTTTAACGAAAGGATTTGCCCTAAGTCACGCCACGGTCAATATACACTATATAGGTTAAAATGTGTGGCCCAAGTGTTTGTGTAAATGATTGAATGAATATGGAACTTGGATTCCTGCTTGCCATGACTATCCGTCGTGGGTGTACGCGTGTTATGATTGGGGCAACTCCCTAGTGAAAGGATTTGGCCTAATGCCTATGTGATCGACATATGTCATGTATGTTGATGTATGTTTGTTAAGTGTTTCTTGAAATGTCTGAATGAGTAGTAGTTAGCAAATCATAATGTATAAGGGTGTTGAGATATGATTCTCAACCTCTTTTAACTATGTGTATGATCTCCTTGGATAATTGTGTGATTAGGAATTGAACATGTACAAACTCATGCTTGTGTTGTGATTCATAACATGCTCAACTGCTTTATGATTTTAACTATGTAATGCATATGTTTAAATTTATATTTACATTGTATGATCCGTCATGGGTGATGGGGGAGCGGAGCAACGAGTGCGTGCAACAGCCCTGGTGCCCTAAACGGATAATACCAGATCTTGATTGTATGAGTTGAATCTTGATCCATTACTGCTTTATCTATCTGCAATGGATTGTGTTTGGGGCTATGATTATGGCCCAGGCAATCGGTAACGGGATTGAATTCGTGGCTGAGATTCATTTGCCACGTGGGATGTGTTCGACGAACTCGAGTCATGCGTTGCCTGTTGGCAGTGGCTAGGCCACACGAAGTTGTTCATGCACTTCATGTCATGCAGCTCAACGGGCGATCGTGCTAGTCGAGCTCGTCAAGTAACCCGATCTGCCTTATGCATGGTCACCCTGTTTGGACGCTACTGCTTGAACCTGGGGTACCAAACTTACCAGTGAAACCCCTTTTAAGCATGGTACCTCGATCCGCTAAGACGCATGAGCCGGGCATGGTGGTATGGGACACCGTGGTCGAGCTGTCGGCCTACGCTGGGGCCATGTGCCTCCCCGTAGTGACCATTGCGCAACCAAACTCGTGAGCCGAATACGGTGGTATGGGACACTGTATTCGAGCTGTCAATACTTACGGCGAGAGCCGAGTACGGTGAGACCTGTGCTCGTGCTGACGGGCGACGAGTCCTCCGTAGTATCTTCGAGTATACTCCAAGGGTCTGTGATTGGCGACGAGTCTTTCACAACAACTAGAGTATGAGTTGAGCCGAGTGCGGTGAGACCTGTACTCGAGCTGACGGCTAGTGATTGAGCCGAGTACGGTGAGACCTATACTCGAGCTGACGACCAGCAATTGAGCAGCATACGGTGAGATCTGTATCCGCGCTGACGGGTGACGAGCCCTTTGCGATGCTTCACTATGCTTCTCGAACCATAATATCGTATGAGATTAACTAGGATTGACGACCCTAGAATGGATCATGTTTGGGAATGATACAAGGGAGGTACCTTAGTTTTCCAATACTGCTGTTTGAAATGGACTAATAATAACTTGGTAATCATGAGCATCATCGCACCGCATGTGCTTAGTAGATGTGGCGCACTGAGGGAGTTAAGCATTCGCGAACGTAAGATGATGTCGCTTGAGGGTGGTTTGGCAAGGGCATACAACATCATGTCATTTCATTCTCGCACTTAATAAGAGTAGATAGAATTGTTTGATTTGTACTGCTTTATCATTACTGCTTGGTTGAATTGATAACATGTTAACCTATGCCTTATTGTTCCACTGAGTTAGCTACTCACTCCCACGTTACGGGACGGTGTTGTACACACCAACCAGATTTGTTGAGTTTCAGGTGATGGCGATGCTTGTGAGGCAGAGCTGGACTACTTCTATGATGATATGAGTTCTCCTATCTGTATCTCTCCAGCAGGTCAATGAAGACCTGATATTGTATTGACAGGGCTATGGTACTTGGGACAGGAGACATTACACTTCCTCACATTTGGTATATTTTAGAACTGTACTTGTAATTATTCAACCTGGTAATGTTATCACACTCTGGAGACTCATCATAGTTTATATATTTTATCTATCTATCTATCACAGTCTTCCGCTTGCAAATTTAACTGTCTCTGGAGTATGATATGCTGTTTTGGCTTAATCTCACTCATGTTCAATGCACGAATACAGTCAACATTCAATCATCATTCATTTTGTTGCATAAGTGATGTTCTGGAACTCGGGAGTTGAGTTTATGCTCGACCCCCCGATTTTCAGGGCGTTACATATCTGGGCCTTATATACATCAAGTGGGCCACATCACATGAGCTACATCAATGGGCCTCATATACATCAAGTGGGCCGCACCAATGGGCCCACCAACCTAGCCGATCCATCTACACCATTCATCTATTTTCGAGATCATTTTAGAGCAGTTCCCAAAAAATGAATCATATCGAGAGATCATCTGAGCCATACCACAAACAACAGTGGAGATAATGATTTCCACTGTTTAAAATTCCCAGGGCCCACTATAACATTCATTTTCCATCCAATCTGTTCACAAGGTCACAAAGGCTTGAATTAAGAGGGAAAACAATTTCATATTGATCCAGAACTTCTGTGACCCCAAACAGTTTCAATGGTGGACGTTCAATCTCCACTGATTTTACAGTGTGGTCCACCTGATAGACGGTTGGATATAACATATACATCACGGTGTGGCCCACTGTTCAGCTATCTGGATGGTGTGGATTACAACAGATGCATCAGTGTGGCCCACCGTCCAGGTGGGCTACAACAAATACATCATGGTGTGGCCCACGGAACTTATTACCGTAAATATAACAGCTATATAGCTGGGTGAGGTACTAGCCAATCAACTCCCAGGTGGGTCCACACGTGTGAGATCCACCAACATTAGATGGACGGTTTAGATAAAAACATAGCTCATGGTGGGGCTGCAGAACTTGCTAACGTCTCTGCAGCTAGGTGCTGATGGCATGGGATCCACCATCCCTACCAATGGACAGTGTGAATCTAGAATACATACATCCAAGGTGGGCCCCACCCCCACACGTGTGGGTGGCCCCATGTCCAAAATAGATGGACGGCATGGCTTAAAGCACATACATCACGGTGCCATCCCACCGTCTCAATCAAATGGACGGTGGGGATAGAGAATACATTCATTAAGGTGGGCCCCATCCCACACGTGCAACACATGTGGGTGGGTCCCACCCACCAGGAAATCGGGTGGGCAGCATGGCTAAAACAAATGCATCAGGGTGCGTCCCACAGCAATGGACGATATAGATGAAGTACATACATCACAGTGGAGTCCCACAGAACTTAGTGACGTCACTACAACATTTATGGCTGCTCATCCAGTGGGTGGACAAACGGTCTGGATCATTGTCGGCCCCACGTGTGGGTGCCACACATACATTCCAGCGGGCCCCATCGTCCAACTCAACTGGATGGCAGGGATAAAACATATATATCATGAGGGGACCCCACAGATGTACGGTTGGGATATAACACATATCTCATGTGGGCCCTACGCTTGCTGACGTAAATACATCAGCTATGTCGCGGGTGTGCGGTAGACCAGCTAATCCGCTTTCCATCAGGTGGGTCCCACGTGGATATGGCCCACCCGTTTTGGATCAGCTGACATTTGTGTTTTCCTTCGTCTAGGTCCACCCGAAAATGGGCCGTAAGGTGGGCCCTTGGATGTATAGCGGCGTGGTCCACGTGGTGGATGACATGGATAAAAAAATACATCATGGTGGGCCACAAGATGAGAAAGAGAGATAGAGAGAGAGAGAGAGCGTGATGATGGAGGGACCCCACCACTATGGGCCCCTCTAGGATTACCATACATACATCAAGATGGGTCCCAAATGGGATCCATACCATTAATCGGTAGGCCCCACTTGGCCCATCATAAAAAATGCAAATCTAATCCTATAAACACCCATTGTTGGATCTTCTTGGTCCGATGAAATGCCAAACTCCTTGGCTCTCTCCTTGATAGAGGTTGATAAAGGTTGAAAGACTAGGATGAGAGATGAGAGGGATAGGAAGTGGGCCACACTTGGCAAAATCTTAGAGCTTGGAAATGCTTGGATGATTGCTTCTCTTGGTGCTTGGGGAATGGGTGGAGAATGAGAGGGAGAGAGAGGGTTGTAAGAGAGAGGTGATGGGTGGGTGATGGATGTACTTGACTTGAGAGTTGACTTAGGTGGGTTGCTTGTCTTGGGGAGAAAGAAAACATGGGCTATAGATGTGACGTATACTTGACTTGACTTGATTGATTGATGGGGTGGGTTATAGAGATTCTCTCGGGATTGCGAATGCGCGGCGTTTCTTCGAAATATGTGCGGGCTCACAACTCCTGGCCTGGGTATCACATCGGTGCGCAAGACGCGGCGTTGGAACCGTAGCAATGACACGGTCACAATGGTATAAGTCTCGGGTCGAGTCGACTCAGAATTATAGGATGTGACTTAGGGTCATGCGCAAACGCTGACTACAGATCGCAGGTCACCGAAATTCGACAAGGAGGATCACGGATGCCTAAGGAATGGTACAGACTAGGATACGGGCCTTACATATTGGTTGTTGATTTCCTGATTAGTTGTTAATTTTACTTAGAATGAAGACATGAAATGCTGTAAATTGTTGATTGGTGGTTGATTCCCGTATTTCGTGATTAACTATGCTTGGGCGAAGGCATGAGATGTTGGCAAATTGACTAACTAGTTGAGTTACTTGCCTTGATTTTCAATGTATGACTGAATTATGTGATTTATGTTGGTCCATGGAAGATTAAGTGCATTGTATTATATATGACCGTCCATGTGATTGTATAGGCTGGAATATGTTAAGTATAATCTGTAAAATTGGATGGAATTTAACATGTTGTTGTCCACGTGTTGTTTTATACTAAAATGGTGTCTGTCTTGCAATGAATTGTATCCAATGATGACCCTGCTTGTTGTGTATTGACGCATATTCCCCTATGGATCGGCCGACTACCTGGAATTACTCGGGCGGTCTTTGTTGGGCCTGTCCGCAAGTGAATCTGGCCCGAATAGCTAAACCGTAGGTTGTTGGCCGTAGTTGGACTACACGAGACAGTGTTCTCAGGCCGATTAGCTATGGTTCAGTCCGTGAGGGCACATTGACTCTAAAGTCGACCATCCTTATACGTTAACCATGTTTGATCACGCCTGTATCAACCAAAGTACCCTGAGGCCATTGCGCCCACTATTAACTATAATTTACGGCCCACAGGACTCATGAGCCGAAGATGGTGTTATGGGATACTATACCCATGCTATCGGCCTACGATAGGGTGACGAGTCTCCCCTTAGTGTTCAGTGAGCACTTAGACTCGTGAGCCGGGGACGGTGGTATGAGACATTGTGCCCGTGCTATCGCCTGTGCTGGGGTGACGACCTCCCCATAGTGACTGCGAGTAGGACATTAAAGTCCCAATTGTTTTTGTCTAAGATCATGTTTTACAGGATTGACGACACTATACAGGGCTAATGATCACGAGAGTCTTATGACCACAACCCTTGAGCTGCGCGATCGGGTTAGGGCAGTAACTCCACCAAGGGTATTCCGGTTTCCCCAATCTGCTAGATGAATAAACCTAATTAACCAATCAGGCTAATATGTTTCACGACATTACATTATTATTGTGGCAATTAGGCAGTCGAGGTCGTAATTGAGGGAGTGTTGGTCATTGCGAACGTTAGATGTCATCGCTTGATGGAGCGTTGGTGGTGAGGGACATGCATCATATCATTGAACCACGTATTTGCATTAACAACAGTATTTAGGGTTCTATGTTATATGTTGTTCATTAAATGTATTCTATGCATGATAATTTGTGTGGCCTATTGCTAATGGTACCACTGAGTTAGTTACTCATTCACACTTTGGGACGGTGTTATAAAACACCAACTAGAATCTGATATAGATGCAGATATCCTGTAGCGGGACGCGCTGGACGATGTCGATGCAAACGACGTCGAAGAGTGAGCATATTTCCAGGCATTTGGCGGACCTTATTAGTACGATGGATGGTGGTAGGATTAGGCCAGAGCCCAGATCATTCGGGGATTGACACAAGTATGGGACAGGGTCCCTAGACGATGATATTCCGGAATTGTTGGGTTTATGTACGGATGGTTATGTATTTATGTTGGAGTATTTATTGTTTTAGTAACACTTGGATCTTACTCACCTGGTTAGTATTAACATGTTTAGCTTAATCCTTTATTCTTGTTAATACCTGCTAACTGTACGTATTCGTGACTCATCATTGCACACGTGACACTCAAAAATCTAAAGCAAGTTGCTACTCGGTTCTTAAATTTCGGGGCGCGCTAAACTTGGTATCAGAGCATGGTTTAGATTAAACCGGGCTTAGGACGACGAGTTTATCGCGACGCACTCTGACTTAGGAGGGAGCGACTGAACTTAAGATAGTACTAGGATCCCTTTAATTCCTGGTTCAATTGAGATAGGAAGTCTCTATATCGACTAAGGTAATTTTAGACTCGTCTGAAATGTCCTTTGAAGGATTTCGAACCTAAATTGAATCCTAGCGACACAGCGAAACAAACCCTGGACTCCAGTCCATGGACCATACCCAACAGGGAGACCAAATGGATGCATATGGGGGGACCCTGAGGGGTCCCACAAAGCATAAACAACAACCCAAGGGAGGCGGCCACTGCGAACGGCCGCAGTGCCGCCGAAAAGTCTAGAGGACCGCGCCGCCGCTGGCCCGATTGTGTGGGGTCCCTCCCACGTGTGGGCCCCCCTTTGCTCGTCCCTACACCCTTTTAAACCTATGTTTACCCTCCCCAACCCATTTACACCCTTCAAACCTCTCCTAAACCCTTCATCTCTCTCAATCCCCATCTCTAAGCTCCTAGATCCATTTCTTCTTTGCATGCTTCATCTCCAACCCCATTCAACCTCAATCTTCCTAAACCCTCCTTGCACCTTCCTATTGTCACCCATTTAAGCACCAAACCCTCATTCTAAGTCTCCATAACTCTTATTTCTTAAAAAAAAACTCCATTCCTTAAGCATTTTCATTTCTATGGCCTTCTTTGAGATGGTGACCTCCATCTTCTCCATTTTCATGCTTCTCTCTCTCATGGGAAAGAAGTGAGCGGCCCCGGATGAAGCCGGGCCGAGCCGATCGAGAGGATCCAAGAAGAAGCTGAGCGTCGGTGTGGGTCCAAGTGCCGAGAGGAGATCGAAGCGGGATTTTGATCCCCAAATTCCATTGGAGAGGTCACCACCATCGGGTATCGAGCATGGTAAGTTCCGCCACCGCAAGGTTGTGTTCAAGGCCCACGTAGATGAGAAATTATTTGACGAGTATCCATTATTTGATCACCTTTTAACGAATGGATGGGGTCCAATGTTTGAGGGGAAGTCTCGCGCTAGTGAGGACCTCATACAGACCTTTTATGTGCGCATGAGGAACCCGACCCTCGACCCTCTTGAGTTCATCATCCCTTGGGCAGACAAGAGGTTAGGGTTAACGTTGATACCATTGCCCGCATCCTTGGAGTGGAGCGCGGTACTGTTCATGCCAGTGAAAGTAACCTTACTGAGAGACGGGAGAGAGACCTCCGCACGGGCTTCTTATGTGGCCAATTGGTTGAATGGAGGTGGGAAAATAGCCTCACGCTGACGGAGATGACCCCCAACTATCACTTGCTCCACCACATATGCACATACAATGTGTATCCCAGATCGAGTAACCGTACAGAGTGCACTAGATTCATGGTGGACTTCCTATACCGAGGGGGGCAAGGAGAAAGGATTTGCCTGCCTACTCTTGTACTGACTTAGATCGTGAAGGCGGCACAATCTATTCGGGAGAATTAGTCTCTCCCATTCGACCGACTGATCTGTAAGATTGCCCATAATTATGGGTACATGCAGCATGTGGACCATCTCGTCCCTATCAGACTGATTGATGAGAACACTCTCAACAATATGAAGATGGGCCCTAAGTAACGTATGGTCCGACTAGAAGAGCTTGAGGATGAGATAGAAGAAGAGATTGAAGAGGAAGAAGAGAGCGAGGATGAAGAGCGGGAGGAAATTGAGGCCCAGGACTTTGACTAGGAGCCTCCTGCAGCTCGCTTTGAGCGCCAGGATTGGGTCACTAACGACAACCGCCTAGCCAAGATAGAGGAGAACCAGGAGAACATGAGGAAGAAGCTAAAAAGGATGTCCCGTACACTGAGGAAATCCTGTGCTGCATGTAGGATAAAGGAGCACCTCCACCGTCGTCGGAATCGGAGGAGTAGAAGTTTAGGGATGTAGTTGTTTCCGTTTTGTAATGGCCTTGGATAGGCTTAGTTTGGTTGTTTTGGTTTGTTAGCTTTAAAGTCTCCTTGTTTAGTCAATAATCATGCATTTTCTGTCATTGTACATGTAATGCCTTAGCATATGTAACAGTGACAATTTTACTTAATGAAATGCATGAAGTGCTTTTACTAGAGTAATGTGTTGAAATGCTTGAGGTATTAATAAAACATGTGTGATATTGCTCTAACTTCATGAATATTGTATGCTGTGCCCATGGGTACTTTGTATCTACATGTTGTGAAACTATCTTCCAGGACAATGAGGCCCCAAGGCGATAACGGTCTTATTCGCCTAACTCTGGGCGGGAGAGACGACTGTGAGCGACTCGCCCCGAATGAACCACCAGTTATCCAGGGCAGAGCTAGTCAGCTCGATATGAATAATGAGATACCGGGCCAACTCCCAGAGGCGCCACCAATTCAAGGCGAGACCTCTTCATACCGAACTGCCCTAACCGTGGGCACCATGGAGCAAATGTTACACGTAATGCAACAGCAGCAACACTCTCTACATACTTTGGTGGGAACTATGGCTCACCATATGAATGCGCTGTCGCCTGATTGAGTCGAAAAGTCAGTCGCTCCGTATAATCTTTTCGAGCGCTTCCAAAGACTGGGGCTACCCACATTTGCCGGTACTCACAGACTTGAAGAGGCCAAGAGCTGGCTAAATCGGGTTACTAAGGCGATCCAACATCTACATTGCTCTGAAGTAGAGTAGGTGGAACTGATATCCTACCTGTTCGGGAAGGAGGCTGATGTATGGTGGGACAGTGTATTGAGAACGTCCCCGAAAACTTCATATGGACTTGAGAGGACTTCGAGACACGGTTCTTCCAAAAGTACTTCCCACATACATACTGGATAGAGAAGGAGAATGAATTTCTACGTCTCCAGCAAGGAGGTATGTGTGGGTGGTAGTATGAGAATAGTTCATCGAGCTGTCTCGATACGCTCTAAAGATAATGGCCGAAGAAGAAACTCTGATGAGGCGTTTTGTTGAGGGACTGAGAGCCAGAATTCGCACTAAAAGTGGGTGCGAAATTCAGACTTATACTGAATTGGTAGAAATGTCCTTGTGGTCAGAACAAGACCACAAGAGGGTCTTTCGGGCATGTGTTCAAGTTGAATCCCAAGGAAGAGCCGGAGGACAGTCTTCATCCTCCTCTGGATGAAGGGTACCGCTTGTTGTGCCTCCCTAACACATGTCACCTCCACCCATCCCGATCGTGTGTGCGGGTATTGCCGGAAGGTGGGGCATTCCGAGGCCTACTATTTTTCGAAGATGAGGGACCATGGATATGTACCCACACAACACATGAGTCGTCCGCCGCAGCTAGCATCGCCTGCTCCCTCTCAACAAGCCAGGGCCCATCTCAACAGATACATAAGTCGCCGGCCCCTTAGGCTAGGCTGCCCCCTTGACCTACGCATCAGCCCAACCGACCACACTAAGCTCGGGTTTATGCTCTCACAGCCGAGGGCATTGATACAACCGCAACCACTCCTGCAGCGTTTGAGGTTATGGCCCACGTTCAGGTACCCATGTTTTCTTCTTGTGGACACTGGGTCCACAACTTCACTTATATCATCCACGACTGTCAAGAGTCTAGGTCTACCAACCGCTCCCATGTCTGGAGTAAGAATTATAGTGGTAGCCGGAACCTTCACTGAAGCTACATCCGTCTGTCGAGGTTGTCCCATCAACTTGGGAAGAAAAAGGATATATGTGGATCTCATAGTCACGAGGGTCTTCCACTATGACATAATTTTGGGTATGAACTAGTTCTTCGCAATGAGATTCGAGATCGATTGCGAGGACCGGACGGTGACAATTTATGAAGATGGTAGCCCTCCTTTTACATTTTCGATACAGGTCAGCTACCCACAACGAGTCCTCTATTATGCATCCCTAAAAGAAGGTTGTGAAGAAACCTCACTGACATGTACACCTGTTGTGAGTGGTTTCATCGATGTGTTTAAGCACATTCCGGGACTCCCTCTCCGGCGGGAGATTGACTTCCCCATCGATTTAGTGCCGGACACTACACCCATTTTTCTCCCAACCTATCAGATGCCTCCGTACGAACTAGAGGAACTTCGAGTTCGAATTAACGAACTATTGAACACGGGTTTTATCCAACCTAGTGTGTCCCCATGGGGAACCCAGTTGTAATTGTGAGAGAGAAGGATGGCTCCTTACGGTTATGCATTGATTATGAAAGCTGAATCAAGTCACTATAAAGAACAAGGACCCTTTGCCTTGGATCGATGATTTTGTTCGACCAATTAAGAGGTGCCCAATACTTCTCAAAGATCGACTTGCAGTCCGGGTACCATCAACTGCGGGTTAGAGCTGAAGATGTACTAAAGACGGCGTTTAGAACCAGTTTTGGCCATTATGAGTTCTTGGCCAAGCCTTTTGGACTCACGAATGTGTCAGCTGTGTTCATGGACCTAATGGACAAAGTCTGTAAACCTTTTCTGTATCGGTTTGTCATCGTGTTCATAGATGACATTCTGATATATTCCAAGAGTCGCAAGAAACATGAGGAACATCTACGAGCTGTCCTAGAAACGCTCAAGCAAAACAAGTTGTATGCTCAGTTCCAGAAGTGTGACTCCTGGAAAGAAGAAGTCAAGTTTTGGGACCGCATGGTGTAAGAAGGCATCTCCGTGGACTTAGCCAAAGTAACGGCGATACAAGATTGGAAGCGACCGAGCTCAGTTACAGAAGTCAGGAGATTTTTGGGCTTGGCGGGATATTACCGACGGTTCATCAAAGATTTTTCTAAAATCGCTCGACCTTTGTCCCAGTGTAACGCCCCAAATTTTGAGGGTCGAACAAAGCTCAACTCCCGAGATCCAGCATATCACTTATGCAACATGGATAATGATGGTTAAATGTTGTCCATAATAATGCATTGCACATGAGTAGGATTATACCAAAACAGCATATCATACTCTAGAGATAATGTAATTTAGCAAGCGGAAGTCTGAAATATATGTATTGAAGTAAGTGGTTCACGGCCTCTAGAGTATGATAATGTAACAGGGTTTAATACATACAAACTTTGTTTCAAAAAATACAAAATATCAAAGTGTAGATGTTCGACTAATCCGTGTAACCCTGTAATCTCGTCGAATCAGTACAAGGTCTACATAGACTCGCCTGATAGCTGTACATAGGAGAATTCCTCCTCCTCGTCCATGAAGTCCAATTCAGCCACATAGACTTCATCATTACCTGCATCTACAACAAAGTCTGGTTGGTGTTTTAAAACACCGTCTCAGGGCGGGAGTGAGTGATCAACTCAGTGGTACTATAAGGCAAAGGTGTTATTGATTCAATCAAGCAATAATGATAAAGCCGTACATCAATCACTTCCTAATTACTCTTGTTAATGCAGGAATGATATGCAGTAATGATGTATGCCCTCGCACAAAGCTCCCTCACAAGCGACTACATCAACTGTTCACGCATGACAAACTCCCTAAATGTGCAGCTTCCTTGCCAAAGCACATGCAATGCGGTGTATGATCATGTTAGCCAAGTACTTAATTAGGCTTATTCATACAACAGGTTCAGGAAGCTAAGGTACCTCCCTTTATTTCATTAACCCAAACCGAAGGATCCATCTATGGTCGTCAATCCTAGTTGCTCACATACGATAGGCTAGTTGTAGGGCATCACTCCTAGTATAAACCAGTCGATAGGCAAATTTAAGAGTTTATACTCGTGGTCACTACGGGGAGGCTCGTCACCTCAGCGTAGGCTGACAGCTCGAACACGGTGTCCCATACCACCATGCCTGGCTCACGAGTTTGGGTTGCTCACTGGACACTACGGGGAGGCTCGTCACCCCAACGTAGGCCGACAACTCGACCATAGTGTCCCATACCACCATGCCCGGCTCATGAGTCTTAGCGGATCATGGTACCATGGTTGAAACGGGTCTTTACATTGCTAAGTGGTACCTTAGATTCAAGCAGGAATGTTCATACATGGTAAACACATAATAGGACAATCGGTTTAATAGACAAGTTCAATTGGTATGGGCGTACGCTGACTTAATCGACATGGAGCACATAAGCACTCCATGTAGCCTGACCACTGTCGACAATCGTCGTACACGGATTCATTGAACGTATCCAATGTGGCGAGACTAGTTCAATCACTCAAATGGAAATTGTTACCGATTGCCTGGACTACGTTGTAGTCCCATTCTTACTCAAATGTAGTAGGTAAATACATGTGATCATCATATCAGTATTTAACAAACAATCCAAGTGAATCCTTCATTTAATCATTTTCATCAAACACATTGAGCATGTTAACAAACATTTGCATTTCATTCATAAATCGCGTAGTCAAAATTAAGATTACATGAAGGAAACTATATATATGGATAAGTGAAATGGCCAAGCTATATGTCCTAGAGGGGGGGGGGTGAATAGGACTATACCAAATGTAAGATAATTACAGCGGAATTTAAATAACAAGATAGCCAAATAAAGTAAATCAATTCACAATACTGAAATGAATAGCAACCTCAATAAATAAGTATTGAGAGATTGATACAAAAGTTGTTCTAAGGACAACCTTACACTAAAAACCAAAGTTTATGGTAGGACAACCTGATTTCTAGAAAAGTCATTGTATCAAGAACTCAAACCGTAAAGAAATAAATAAATTCAAACTGTACGGAGGAATAGAAAGTAATTTCAAATATTGATTGTTCTTAGGACAACCATGCACCATAAAAATGACAGGGCAACCTTACAAGAACAATTAAAGAAACTAAAGCTCAAACTTAATAAAGGAATAGGTAGAAATAAATTACCGAAATTTAAATTTAAACTATTACAACATTCCCACTGAGATTGAAATAAAATGATTACAACATTCACAACCACATATACATTCCTCAACTGAATAATTAATGATATGAAAATAAAGCACACATCCACACAACACAAAGAGTTATAGTGGTTCGCCTGCGTGTACACCAACTGTTCAACAACAGCCACATAGAATGCTACTTCACTCCTAATATCCTCACACAGGGGATATTAGCATTCACTATCACATAGGCTTTCATAGGTTTACCAAAAGCCTTCACAATTGTGTCTTTTTCAAAGGGCTTACACATTTCAAAAACCCTCTTTTCTGAGTTTTCCTGGCTCTCCTCAGATAACCAATACAATGAGATTTTTTTGGCTTAACCTCAAATAAAATCAAATAAAGTAAATTACATAAATTGTAAAATACTTGTTTTTCTTCTTTGTTGTAGCAGCCCAAAAGAACCAAGTCAGAGTAGAGATTTGAATGTCAAAGTTCAATGTCCAATACTCACTATATAATGGTTCTAATTTCTAATAGATTTTAAATTAAAACAAATGGGCTAGCTTTAATTGATTTTGATTCCAGAAAAAGGAAAGACAGCACTTCCTCTTTTCAAATCTAATTGGAATACAAGAAACAAAATCAATTAAGAAAGCTAAAGAAAGAATATATTAAATATGCACACTTAGCTTAAACAGAGCACAGATTTATCTCTCAGAAGGCCAGATTTTAATTGTTTGAATGATCTATTTTATTCTGAGATTCGTGCTCTATTTATAGGTGAATAAATCACGTCTTCGACTGGTCTAAGGACCTCTACAACTGGTCGTAGGTCCAACAGAAGTTTGAAAATTCGGGCGCGATAAGATAAGACGGTTTCACGACTGGTCGTAGGGCACCTTCGACTGGTCGTAAGGCACCTTCGATTGGTCGAAGGTCACACACGACTAGTCGAAGCTAAGGGCAACTCATCGTTGTAGTTTGAGTCGAAGGTCTACGACTGATCGAAGAACCAGTCGACATTGTTCCTACAACTAGTCAAACAGTCCCTAAGACTAGTCGAAGCCTAACAGAAAATTTTCGAATTTTGCAACAAACTTACAACTGATCCAAGAAATCTTTAGACAGGTCGAAGCAGTGCTAGGACTAATCAAACAAAGTCCAGGACTAGTCTTAGAACAAGCCAAACTCTCTTATATAAAATATATGAATTATGTATCCAAAATGGCCTACTTTAAAGGTCAACCTACGGTCAGTCATACCTCAATAGTGAAGTAAGGACATTGAAACTTAAAGACACGTGACCTTGAAAGTAGTGAAGCTTGAAGTCTTGATGTAGTTCAAACTTGAAAGCTTCTTGAGATCTTGAAATTGAACTTAAAAGCTTCTTGCATTATCCTTGTCTTTGAATTAAGTCGAACAAACTCACTTCCTCGAGTCTTGACTTGTGAGCTATGCTTGTCCATCAAAGTTGATCTTGAGTAGAGCTTTGATCTTCACATATGCAAGCTTCCTAACAATGTCTTTGGCACCATAAATTTAACAACAAAAAGGGCTATAAACAATAGCACTTACAATAAGGTAATTGAGAATCCTATCTCGACACCCTTACTAAATGCAATTCACCAACAATTTCTCATTCAAACATTTAATCAAACACTTGAACTACACATTACCAAATACATAGACTAGATTAGTTCCAATAAATATTATGTCAAATCCTTACATTAAGTGATCATAATACATATGACAAACATGAATCCTAGATTTACAAGCATAACAAGCACAAATCATAATTTCATGTTCATTCAATCATTTCAACAAACACATGGAATGCATCTTGTATTCAACATAGTTCACACATATATAATATATCGAAAACGTCATAACTAGAATCATATAGCAACAATCTAGTCAGACATAAATCATTAGCTGACATTGAAAGTCTTGAAAACCATAACCTAAACATTTATAGTCCGCACCTTTCGTCAGAATACTCGTTTCGAACTCGGTTTGAATCCTACGTTCCCGAAAATGGAATAACGGGTACATAAATCACGAAATCCGTCAGCTAGGTTGACAAACAACCATTCTACGGCATTAGATTTCTTACCCAAATCGTAGTTGAAATAGGTTAAAGTAACGATGGTGGGGAGGTGAATCAGCACGTGGAGCAGTGGGAAAGAATCCCAACAACGATCTCCCAAACTCTCTCTTTTCTCCTCACACTTTTCTCCTCTTTTCTCTCTTCTCTCTCCTAGGGTTAGAGAAATTCGTATGGAATGGGAATGGGGTGGTTTAAGGGCCTTATATAGGCTCAGAACTGATGCAAATGGCCCCAGGGCCAGGGTATACTTAATTTACAACCAAAGGGTGGCTGTTTTTTACGAACAGGGCTCGTTGGGAGGTCCATTACTCACCTACGTCACGCAGTAAGTTCCCTGATAATGGATCTATGCCAGGATTTGAATTCGGCGCGTTTAGATAAGCCGATCGACTGTGGAAGACCCGTGTCAAATCAACAGTCGTACTTGCACGATTGGGGCCATAAGTATACAGATATGAGCAGCGAAATTTTCTTTTTCCACGGATGAAGTTTGGTCAGAAACTGACAATCTGAAATCTCCAATTTCGCTCTCAAGCAAATGACCCAATTTACTTAAGTTCTAGTTCATTTTCTAAAGATATTCGTGTTTCTCACACACTTTACTCAGGGCTCAAGTTGTGCATTTCTGGATACTATTTGAGCTCGATTCCCGCATGGTTTTCAAGCCCAATAAGACGGACATTTCCCTATAGTTTCGTAGTCATCGAACTTTCGACGTGCGGTCCAGGTCCGATATGGAGTTTCAATGCGCTTCCGAGAGCAACAGGGTTTTGGGATTTTTCTTAAGTTTTTAAGTAGTGCTGAGTTAGCGATTTTGATGGTTTTGGGTCTTATCATTTATATAAATAGTGGTTTAGCTAAATCCACTATTTAATTTAGTTTAGTACTTAATTAACTTTCGCCTAAATTTCTACAGAATATGGTCCTTAGGGATTTTTTCCTGAGGTGGTACTCAGGTCTTTGTACGGATTTTTCTGAGACGTTACACTCTACCCCCCTTAAAGAAAAATTTCATCCTCGAAATTAGTACCTTTTCGTACTCCTCGAGGATCTGAGGGTAGTTCTTACGGACTTCGGCTTCCGTTTCCCAGGTAGCCTCTTCCTCAGTGTGGTGCGTACATAATACTTTCATGAGTGGGATCACTTTGTTGTGTACACTTGTTCCTTCCTACCTAGAACATGTGTTGGTCGCAACACATAGGTAGCGTCTTCACTTAACTATACTTGCTCCCATTTGATAATGTGGGTAGGGTCAGGAACATATTTCTTCAACATCGATACGTGAAATACATTGTACACGCCTGCGAGTGGTGTGAGCAAAGCAAGGCGGTATGCTACCACACCCACTCAGTCTAGAATCTGGAATGGGCCAATGAATCACGGCGTGAGTTTCCCTTTCTTGTCGAATTGAAGGACTCCCTTCATTCGGGAAACCTTCAGGAATACATGGTCTCCAACTTTGAACTCTAGCTGTCTCTGTCTTATAACGACATAACTCTTCTGCTTACTCTGGGCTATAAGGAGTTGACGCCTGATAATATCAATCTTCTCTGAGGTCGCCTGAACCAAGTTTGGGCCAATCAGACTCTTCTCACCAACTTTTGCCCAACAATGTGGTGCTCGACATGGGCACCCATACAAGGCTTCATAAGGAGTCATGTCAATGCTTGCTTGGAAGCTGTTGTTATAAGCGAACTCAGCATAGGGGTCACGGTCGTCTCAACTGTCCTTGAAACCAAGCACACATGCTCGCAACATATCTTCTAATATCTGATTTACCCGATTCGTCTGCCCATCAGTCTGCTGGTGGAACATGGTACTGAACTTCAGTTACACTCCCATTGCTTCTTAGATTCGAGTCGAGAAAATCGACGTGAATCGCGTGTCTCGATCTGACACAATCTCCATAGGAACTCCATGCAGACGTACTATCTCCTTGATGTATGACTTGGCTAAATCATCTGGTGAGTTTAAAACTCTAATCGGGAGGAAATGAGCCAATTTAGTCAATCGGTCCACAATCACCCAAATGAAGTTAAGTCCCTTCCTGTAACATCCTAGATTTTTGCCAACCTGGGATTAGACGTCCTTAGGCGATGGGTCGATCCTAACACCTTATTAACTTGTCAGAACTGAATCCCACAGTCTAAAATCGCTCCTTAACCCATTTCCTTCACAAATCCCACCCTTCACCACCTTGTTCTTTAAATTTTCTAAGTACTTTCACATTAGACACTATCTTAAAGTTTAGGTGATGAAGAACAATACTTAAACTAAACATTGCTACAAAGGACTAAGTACCACCTCAGACCGAAATCACCCAGGACTAAATCCTTTAGAAATTAGGCGAGAATTAGCTAGTGTTAAATTAGAGTGCCTATGAAATTAGTACCAATCACTTTAAATACGATCTGCAAGACCCAAAACTTGTAAAATCATTGACGCTAGGTTAACCTAAAATCTAGGATAAATCTCATTACCCGTCTACTCTCGGGAGCATCTCGAAACTCTGTATCAGATCTGGACCACATGTCGGAAGTCCGATTAACACGAAGTTAAGGAATTAGGACCGCCTTGCTGGGCTTGACAACCATCTCTGAAATCAACTCCAAATAGTGTCCTACTGGTATTCGCTTGAGCTCGGAGTGAAGAGTGTGAGAAATGTGAAATTAATTCAAAATAAAATATCTCAAATAGTAATCTGCCACCTCTCACTTGCGGAACAGTTTTAAACAACCAGACCGTCATAATCAGACCAAATTACACCCTCGGATCAGGAGAAATTTCATACACATATCCATGTACTCGAAATCTCCGATCGAGATCCGCTAACCGTTGAACTGAAACTGGTCCGCCACGCGTGATCTGGAATCCTGACTGAAACGAAAACTTAACTAAACGTAGATTCGGTGTCGGTGAGCTTAAGTCTGACCTTTGGCTCAAGGAGGCCCGCCAACCACGGTACCAAACTTACCAGTGGAATCCCGTCAACCATGGTACCTCGATCCGCTAAGACTCATGAGCCGGTCATGGTGGTATGGGACACCATGGTCGAGTTGTCGGCCTACGCTGGGGCCACGTGCCTCCCCGTAGTGACCAGTGAGCAACCAGACTCGTGAACCGATTATGGTGGTATGGGACACTATATTCGAGTTGTCGGCCTACACTGCTTGATGGGTGATGGGGGAATGGTGCAACGATTCCTGTAACAGCCCTAGCAGCCCTGACCGTACCCGGTGTAGTGACCTCGAGCATACTCTAAATCTGCGTTGAGGCGATGAGCCTTCCCGTAGTAACAGAGTATAAACTAGGCCTGTATTGATAAGGTGATGAGGGAGTGGTGCAACGATTCCGTGTAACAGCCCTAGCAGCCGTTACAGCGACCTAGAAACACATTATCGTATGAGATTAACTAGGACTGACGACCCTAGAACGGATCATGTTTGGGAATGATACAAGGGAGGTACCTTAGTTTCCCAATCCTGCTGTTTAAAATGGACTAATAACAACTCGGTAATCATGCTCATCATGCATTGCATGTGCCTGGAAGATGTGGAGCACTGAGGAAAGCAAGCATGCCGCGAACGTAAGATGGTGTCGCATGAGGGAGTATGTTGGTGAGGGCATCCATCATGACTACATTCATACTCGCATTAATAAGAGTAGTTAGGAGTGTTTGATTATACTGCTTTATCATTACTGCTTGACTGAGTCGATAACATGTTAACCTATGCTTTATTGTTCCACTGAGTTACCTACTCACTCCCACGTCACGGGACGGTGTTCCGAACACCCACCAGAATTTGTCTGATTGCAGATGGCGTCGCTACTCTTGCGGTGGAGCCGGACCTTTATGACGAGAATGATGCTTGTTCGTGTATGCTGTGTGCTGACGGCTTCATGCGAGCCGTGTCTTGATCGACGGGATTACAGGGATGTTGACTAGATGACACTACACGTTTGGTATAATTTGAACTGTACTTGTAATTCATTAACCTAGTAACCTTATCACACTCTAGAGACTTACCATAGTTTTTATATTTCATATATCTACCACAGTCTTCCGCTTGCAATTTAACTGTCTCTGGAGTATGATATGTTGTTTTGGTTTAGTCTCACTCATGTTCAATGCTCTATTATAGACAACATTCAATCATCATTCATTTTTTTACATAAGTGATGCGTTGGAACTCGGGAGTTGAGTTTATGCTCGACCCCAAATTTTCAGGGCATTGCAAGATGGTATCAGAGCATGATTTGGATTAAACCGGACCTGGATTATGGTCACACGACGCACTCTGACACACTCTGACTTAGGAGGGAGCGACGAAACGTAGAAACAGTCATAGGTATCCCGATTTCGCCAATTGGCGAAGTTCACTGAAAAACGAACGTCGAAATCGAGTCTGTATTCAACCATGGTCACACGGGTCGACCTTAAAACATTCCTAGGCCGTCTATTGATGAGTCTAGATCACAATCCACCTCATCTCAACCATTGAAAATTGGTAGAATATGGGATAAACGTGATGAGGATAACTACTCCGAATCCTTGGAGCTTCACTAGACTCCTCACAGAGACTTCTCGAGTCTACGAGAAAAGAAAGCAAAAAGTAGAAATAAATTCTAATAAATTCGAAATTGATTAATGAATGACAAAGAAAAATGAGTTCACAACCCTTTAAATAGGGATACCAAGTAATGGGAAAGAAATCAGAAACAAACTACAACTAAAACTCCTAGAATTCGCGACTTGCTATAAGGTCGTGATGTCTAATCGTGCGCAGGGTTTTTGGCCAAAAATAGTAAGTATCCTATTTGGCTTCACCAAATCGTTCTCCTAATTATTCTAAGCTCTTTTCGCGTTGGGCACAACTTCTAAAGCCCAACGGATGAAGAGTAATCAAACTAAAACTACTATTTTTAGTAAAACAAAATTGAAACAGGGAAACGACCGTCAATCAGGGGTTTTTTTTGCAATTCTGGGCTGCACAACCCGGTATTATGGGTTGGTTGGCTTCATTAGCTCGTTCTACCCCAAATTCATATATTTTATGTCAGATAACTCATTCCGGATTGTAAAATACGTCCGATTGTCCCGAAACTATCCGAAATGGAGCGAATTGGGGTCGGGGGCCACACGCGTCAATCCGGGGGGGAACCAAGTGGACCCAGGGTGCATTTAGCACCTTGGGGGGATGGTGAACATCGCCCAGCAGCGGTGGCACGGCACCGGGCAAGGCGGACCGCGGTGGAACCGCGGTCACCGCGGTCGACCGCAGTCAGGTTGGCCCGCTCAGGTTGGGCCGGGCCTGGTTGTGGTAGGCCCGACCCCCTGACACGTTTGCTGCGTGCAAAATTTTCAGGGGGCCCCTATTTCTCTCCAGTTGGAGCCCCACTCCTCATTTCTACCCTTCCAAGCCCTCCAACTTGCTGTTTTTCTCTCCAAACTCCTTCAATCGTCTCATCTCCCATTTTCGACCACAACCTTTCCATAAACACCATCCACAGCCATCCCTACCCCCTACCTTCTCTGTTCTCTCTCATTTGGGCTCTTACATGCCCCATTTGTGACTCAAAATTGTGTAGCCTTCCCTATCCCATTTCTCCCTTTTACCTTCTTTATTCCCTGTCACTTGGACCTCTACAACCCCTGTTGAGAACCAAATCCGTGGAGACCTAAATACCCTTTCCTCCATTTCCTTTACTTTTCCGTGGCTCTATTCGAGGATGTTTAGGGCCCATTCGGCCAACTACATGTTTGGTCCCTAGATGGGTGTATCCTATGTTTTCCAATACCATGTTTGGAATGTATGCAAATTAAAAAAAAAAAAAAAAAAAATCCGAGGTTTCCTTTCAATTAAATTAGAAATACATCATCCTGGGATTTGGAACTCCCATCTCACCCTTTCCCACACAAGACTCATTTTCCAAGCTTATAAAATTAATTTTTATCCCACCCACTCTCGTACAAACCATGCCACTCCTAATCCCGAGGAGGGATTAGCATTGCAAGCCCATTAAATGCAACTTAAGACCACTGGCCAGGTAGTGTTGAAGTGATAAAGTCCCTTGATATACATTAACCCACCACACTCTAACAGCTTAAGCTTTTAGAGTAAATGGTTGTTTGACAAATAGGCCCTTGGAGTTTTGGACCTAGAGCGGTGCTCCTAGATTTCAATAGACCTGACCATATAGGAAATCCAACAAAATTAATAATATGAACCCCAGGATCTTCTTAGCGGTATGAACATGTGTGAAATGCTTGAGCGTAGTGAAAGTCAAGTGCAGGCAACTCAATTCCAACCAGACAACATTTGACCTTAAATGATAAACAATTTCTTGTATTAGAACATAGACTTTGGATTATAACTATTAGTTGGTTATACTAAGGAATGTAGATAAATTAGTTAGTTGACTTGATTAGGTTGGAGCGAGACCCCGTTCCTTCGTTAAATCCCCTTGGTACTCATAAGCTTCTTTAACAACTCTTAGGAGGCTTGTTTGATTAGTAACTAGTCACGCTCAGAGGAAACTTCTATATCCCTTGGATTTAATGTTAGGTCAAATCAATACACCCCTTAGAATCGCCTTCTCAAGGACTTAGTACTATCGGGAACACGGAGTAGAGAAACTATATCTAAGCGAGGTATTCGCGGTTTGAATCGAATTCTCAATCCTGGTCGTTACCAATGAACTCTATGCTCTGATCAAGCAGAAGGTCGGGATCAACTAGGATTAAGAACTGATTCGACAATTTTCTATCTTCGCGAGGCAGAAGATCTATGTATCCGGCTCAGCCCCACTGCACACCTTTCTTTCCGTGTTGGCTGAACCACTTACAACCAAACGTTTATAACTTCATCTTTGAGAAGTGTAAAAAAAAAACATATAGCCAATAGGGATACTTTGTCTTTTAAGGCCTGAGGAATTTCTCAAATGGGCAATAGAGAGAGTTAGGGATTAGGTCTTGAACCATAGACCATTCTGGCATGCGTATTGTGCCTATGGACTTAGAAGAATAGGCTCTCCCTTAACCTATGTGTCTAGATTCTTTATGTACTAAGAGTGTGCAAATTATCTTACAGTATTCAACTAGATATGATTAAAGAGGTAAGTCGGGACCATGGCAAAGGTCCTCCTTTGGTAGAATTAGACATCTTAACTCCTTTCTATAACCATAGGTACCAATGCCATAGCACACATCATCGATGAAAGGAAGACCAATGTATTGATAGATCGCTTCCCATTTCATACCAAAGATAGGTCTAAAATTTCACCTCGTTCTGACATACGGAGCGAGACATGGATCCTTAAGCCTTAGGGAATTAAGTTTTTAAGGGAGGTAGAATATTATGAGCTCAATCTAGTTAGGTCAGCTAATACATCCGTTTGACCAAAGTGGCGCAGCGAAAGCGTAGTGTACCCCTCTCCCACTGGCCCAGGATCGAAACTATGCTCGTTGAATACGAACATTATAGAAGCCCTAGCAAGTTCTACTATGAGAAACCGTTTTAGGATAGCCTAGTAAGATTTGATTCACCATTCCCTTGGACATAGATAATAACGAGGACTCTCTTAGACTAAGACCTAAAGGGCAACCTTAGAAATAGACAATTTGAACCTTCCTGTGATGGGCAATCCCTAAGCTTTTAGAGTGATCGGACTACAGAGTTACTGAAATATACAACTGCGAAGCATTCGCGACTTGACCCAATTCTCAATCCTGGGCGACTGCCAACGGACTCACTGCTTAGCTGAGCAGAAGACCAGGATCCATCAGGATTAGGAAGGGATACGATGAGCCTTCTACCCTGGCAAGGTAAATGATCAATGTATCGGGATCAAGCCCACTACAATCGTCTCTCCGTGCTGGTCAAACAATGAAAACAACTATCTTACTCTAAATAATTGAAAATTATCGTCAAGACTCCAAATAGGTAAAGAAATAAATTGTACCAAACCATCAGGGTATGAGAATTGGATAAAGAATTATGTTTTAAGGGGGGTAAACTAAAATGAACCAGACTAGTATATACCTTACGCAATAAAACTTAGGCAAAGGAAATAATTAAATCTTTCCTTATTACCCTCAGCCAATTTTGGGGACGAAATTTTATTTTAAGGGGGGTAGATTGTAACATCCCAAATTTTTGCCAACCTGGGATTAGACGTCCTTAGGCGATGGGTCGATCCTAACACCTTATTAATTTGTCAGAACTGAATCCCATAGTCTAAAATCGCCCCTTAACCCATTTCCTTCACAAATCCCACCCTTCACCATCTTGTTCTTTAAATTTTCTAAGTACTTTCACATTAGACATTATCTTAAAGTTTAGGTGATGAAGAACAATACTTAACTAAACATTGCTACAAAGGACTAAGTACCACCTCAGACTGAAATCACCCAGGACTAAATCCTTTAGAAATTAGGCGAGAATTAGCTAGTGTTAAACTAAAGTGCCTGTGAAATTAGTACCAATCACTTTAAATACGATCGGCAAGACTCAAAACTTGTAAAATCATTGACGCCAGGTTACCCTAAAATCTAGGATAAATCTCATTACCCGTCTGCTCTCGAGAGCATCTCGAAACTCCGTATCAGATCCAGACCGCACGTCGGAAGTCCGATTAACACGAAGTTAAGGAATTAGGACCGCCTTGCTGGGCTTGACAACCATCTCAGAAATCAACTCCAGATAGTGTCCTAGTGCTATTCGCTTGAGCTCGGAGTGAAGAGTGTGAGAAATGTGAAATTAATTCAAAATAAAATATCTCAAATAGTAATCTGCCACCTCTCGTTTGCGGATCAGTTTTAAGCAACCAGACCATCAGAATCAGACCAAATTACACCCTCGGATCAGGAAAAATTTCATACACATATCCATGTACTCGGAATCTCCGATCGAGATCCGCTGACCGTTGAACTGAAACTGGTCGGCCACGCGTGATCTGGAATCCCGACTGAAACAAAAACTTAACTAAACGTAGATCCGGTGTCGGTGAGCTTAAGTCCGACCTTTGGCTCAAGGAGGCCCGCCAGAAGTCCTTCGTTGAGCTGCAACAAGTCCGCTTTGGTTATAACCTAAGTATACTTTGACCTGGAGTCTATTTCGGTGAGTTTTTAGGCTATATAAGGACCTTAAACCCTCTCTCATTGCAGCCATACGAATTTGAAAGAAACCCTAGAGAGAGAAGAGAGAAAAGAGAGAGAAAGTGAGAGAGAAGTGGGAGAACCTCCCAACTACTATTCCCTACCACTACACAAGCTGCACCACTCCGTTCTCATCGCTTTCCCGGCGATTCCGACTTCATTTCTAGGTAAGAAACCCTAACCCTAATCTGTTTTGGGGTTGGATAGGTTGTAGGTTATGAAATAGCTAACCAATTTCATTCTTTAAGCTACCAAACTGTCGTATACGAAAGCCTAGCGAATCTACCGACTCCGTTACGATTCTACGACAAAAGGTGCGGACTTTAGGTGTATAGGTTACGGTTTTCAACACTTTCAATGTCAGATAATGATAGATTCATGATCTGCATGCAATTGCACATGTACAAAGTGCTGTCTGTTTTCTGTTTCGATTAGAGATGAAAAATATGGAATTTGACATATTCTAGGTATTTGTAGAAAGTACCTTATACGTATAAATTTTGGAAATGTGTTTGCCATGATTATTTGTTGTATGAATATATTATGTATGGATAAAATACTGATTTGGCGAACGGACTCGCCCTAATACTGTTTTGCTAATATACACTATGTATGTAGAAATAGTGTATTCTAGAAAGTACTGTATACGTATAACTTTTAGGAATGTGTTTGTCATGATTATTTGTTGTATGAACATATTACATATGCGTAAAATACTTGTTTGGCGAAAGGACTCGCCCTGATACATGTTTTGCTAATGAACACTATGTATGTTGAAATAGTGCATTCTAAGTGTTTGTGAAAATGCTTGTGAGAGTAAGTGCTTGGATGATAGTGTCTTAGGTACGTGTTGAGATGGGATTCTCAACTACCTTAGAGACGTTTATGATTTCCTCCATGTTGGTTGTTTAATGTAACCGTTTACTTATGAGATATATGTGTTTGTATTCCTGTTTATATAGTGCTTTATAACATGCTTTATAACATGCTTTATGATATGCTGTTAACGTGCTTGAATTACTTTATTTCATATGCTTTACTCTACATGCTCTCGATAAGGATTGATTGAGTTTGGGACTATGATTATAGTCCAGACAATCGGTACCAGACTTGAGATCGTGGTTGAGATGCATTTCGCCATGTAGGATATATTTGACAAACCCGAGTCATACTTCAGTTGGTGACAGTGGTTAGGCCACACGGAGTGCTTATGCACTTCATGTCGTTCAGTTGATTGTGCGCTCGAGCTAGTCAGGCCCGTCAAATAACCCGATATGTCTAATATATGTTCACCATGTTTGGTCACCACTGCTTGAACCAAGGATACCAAACTTACCAGTGGAATCCCGTCAACCATGGTACCTGATCCGCTAAGACTCATGAGCCGAGCATGGAGGTATGGGACACCGTGGTCGAGCTGTCGGCCTACGCTGGGGCCACGTGCCTCCCCGTAGTGACCAGTGAGCAACCAGACTCGTGAGCCGATTATGGTGGTATGGGACACTATATTCGAGCTGTCGGCCTACACTGCTTGATGGGTGATGGGGGAGTGGTGCATCGATTCCATGTAACAGCCCTAGCAGCCTTGACCGTACCCGGTGTAGTGACCTCGAGCATACTCTAAATCTACGGTGAGGCGATGAGTCTTCCCATAGTAACAGAGTATAAACTAGGCCTGTATTGATAAGGTGATGGGGGAGTGGTGCAACGATTTCGTGTAACAGCCCTGGCAGCCCTTGCAGTGACCTACAAACACATTATCGTATGAGATTAACTAGGACTGACGACCCTAGAATGGATCATGTTTGGAATGATACAAGGGAGGTACCTTAGTTTCCCAATCCTGCTGTTTGAAATGGACTAATAACAACTCGCTAATCATGCTCATCATGCATTGCATGTGCCTGGAAGATGTGGAGCACTGAGGAAAGCAAGCATACCATGAACATAAGATGGTGTCGCATGAGGGAGTATGTCGGTGAGGGCATCCATCATGACTGCATTCATACTTGCATTAATAAGAGTAGTTAGGAGTGTTTGATTATACTGCTTTATCATTACTGCTTGACTGAGTCGATAACATGTTAACCTATGCTTTATTGTTCCACTGAGTTAGCTACTCACTCCCACGTTACGGGACGGTGTTCCGAACACCCACCAGACTTTGTCTGATTACAGATGGCGACGCTACTCTTGCGGCGGAGCCGGACCTTTATGACAACAATGATGCTTATTCGTGTATGCTGTGTGCTGACGGCTTCATGCGAGCCGTGTCTTGATCGACGGGATTACAGGGATGTTGACTAGATGACACTACATGTTTGGTATAATTTGAACTGTACTTGTAATTCATTAACCTGGTAACCTTATCACACTCTGGAGACTTACCATAGTTTTTATATTTTATATATCTACCATAGTCTTCCGCTTGCAATTTAACTATCTCTGGAGTATGATATGTTGTTTTGGCTTAATCTCACTCATGTTCAATGCTCTATTACAGATAACATTCAATCATCATTCATTTTGTTGCATAAGTGATGCGTTGGAACTCGGGAGTTGAGTTTATGCTCGACCCCCGATTTTCAGGGCGTTACACTTCCACGTCTTCGGTATCTTGAAAATGAAATCCATAGATTTGAAATCCCATTTCCACTCAGCTATGGGCATGGGCTAAAGTAAACCAGGAGGTCGGCGATGCTCGGCCTTGACTGCTGGCGACAACGGGACACGAAGTCTGTTATTTGGGCCTTCATGTTGTCCCACCAGTACGACGCTTCATGTCTCTATACATCTTTGTACTACCCGGATGCATCACCATCCTTGAATTGTGAGCGGCTTCTAGAACTTCCTTTCTCAAGTCATGAAGATTCGGGACGCATAGGCAGCCACGATATCGTAGACCTCCATCTAAGCTAATCCTCCATTCGGAGTCTTCACTGTCACTCGCGCGTTCTCTCATTTTCACCAACAGTTCATCTTCTTTATGAGCCACAATGATTCGGTCATCAATAAGTGGTTGTACGTGAATTTGTGCGACGCTCTCAAATGACTCCTCCACTGTCAGCTTTTATTCGAAGTCTCATACGAATTCCACCATATTCTACTCATCTATCATCAGTGGGGTTACAAATGTTATGGTATTCTTATGGCTCAATGCATCGGCCACAAGGTTGGCCTTTCCAGGATGGTAGGAGACCTCAAACTTGAAGTCTTTCAAGGTCTCCATCTAATGTCGTTGCCTCATGTTTAGGTCTCTCTAAGTAAATATGTACTTGAGGTTTTTATGGTCTCAAAAGAGCTCGAACTCCTCTTCATAGAGGTAATGTCTCCAAAGCTTTAATGCGAAAATGACGGCTGCCAATTCCAGGTCGTGCGTGGGGTAATTTTCTTCATGTTTCCTCAACTGTCGTGAGGCATAGGCAATCACCCTATGCTTCTGCATCAGTACACATCCCAATCCGACACGAGAGGCGTCGGTGTATATAATATATTTGACCCCTTGCTCTGGCAATACTGGCACGGGTGCGGACGTCAGTTTGTCCTTTAATTCCTGAAAGGCTGCTTCTGCTTTCTTGTTCCAAGCAAACTTAAGATCTTTTCGAGTGAGTTGAGACAATGGTCGAGCTATCTTGGAAAAATCTTTAATAAACCTGCGATAGTAGCCTATAAGTCCGAGGAAACTCTTCACTTCTGTAACCGAACCGGGCTGCTCCCAGTCTTGCACTGCAGTCACCTTGGCTAGGTCCACGGCAATTCCTTCCTTGGACACCACATGTCCCAAAAACTTGACTTCTTCCTTCCAAAAGTCACGTTTCAGGTACTGAGCAAATAACTGATTCTTCTTGAGAGTATCAAAAACTGCTCGCAGGTGTTCTTCGTGATCCTTCCGACTCTTGGAGTATATTAAAATGTCATCTATAAACATGATGACGAATTGGTACAGATACGGCCGAAACACCCAGTTCATGAGGTCCATGAACACGGCCGGTGCATTTGTAAGCCCAAATGGCATCACGAGGAACTCGTAGTGCCCAAAACTGATTCTGAATGCTGTTTTCTACGTCTTCATTCCCAACGCGCAACTGATGATACCTGAACTGTAGGTCAATTTTTTAGAAATACTGTGCCCCCTTTAACTGGTCGAACAGGTCATCTATTCTGGGCAGAGGATATTGTTCTTAACTGTGATGTGGTTTAGCCTGTGATAATCAATACACAACCGCAGCGATCCATCCTTCTTCTTCACAAATAGTACAGGTGCTCCCCAAGGAGATATGCTCGGTCGTATGAAACCTGAATCCAACAAATCATCAATCTGCCTCCTCAATTTCTCCATTTCACACAAAGGTATGCGATACGTCGGCAAAGAGATAGGTGTCGCACCCGGCACCAAGTCGATGGAAAAATCGATCTCGCGCTGAGGAGGTAGCCCAGGGATCATTCTGAACACGTCCGTAAAATCCTGGACTATAGGTGCGTCTCTAAGTGATGGACCATCAACAATTTCTATTAGGGAAGCATAACAACTAATGTGATAGGGCCAACTGACCTAAACTGGAAAAGTGAAGGTTGTGTTTTCAGGCCCATGGGCTGTCACCACTCTAGTTTCGCAGTCGATTTCTACTTTCATCTCGGTGAGTCAATCCATACTGAGGATGATGTCGTAATGATACAGCGGGTTGACAATCAGGTCAATGCGCATCGTTCTGCTCCCTAAGTCTATCGGGCAATCTTTACAAAGCTTAGTAGCGTTACAGAAGGTCCCTGTTGCAGTAAGGACTCTCACCCCAACCATAGGGGTAGTATCTAACCCCAGTCGCTTGACTGCAGAGCATGCTATTATTGAAATGGTGGAGTCGGTATCCACCAACAGGAATACGGGTGTACCTTGGATGTGGGTAGTGACTTCGAAAGCTAATGGTATTTCAATTGTTAACTCAGATGCTCTAGCTGCAAGCGCATGTACACGTGCTTGTTGTGGACGGTTTGGTTACGCTGTCATAGGTTGTTGAGGCAACCTATTTCAAGGTACGGGTGGCCGATAAAATGGTTGTGCTGGCAGTGCTGATCGTACTGGTGGGGCTGATATAACTTGTGGTGGCTAACGGTTGATCTTCTGAGGTAGCGTAAAACCATTGTCCCTCATCTTAGTAAAGCAAAAGGGCTTGTTATGGCCCATCTTCTTACAGTATACGCACTAAAGATCTGATCGCCTCTGCTGGGTTAGTGGAGCCATTAGCCTAGGGGGTGAATCTGAACGCGGCCTCTTGCCGAGGAATGGTCAGTTCGGCAATTCAGGTCAAGGCCCACATGTCTGAGACACTCTCTCACCATCCTACTCATCTCGCAGGGATATGTTCACTAGCTCAGCATAGTTGGGAATGTTAGCGCAACACATCTTAGTGTGGATATCGGGCCGCAGACCCTCTGAAAACCGTCGCATTCTTATTGGCTCATTCGCTAGAATCAATAAAGCATATCTGGCCAGCTCCGTGAAGCGATTCTAGTATTCAGCCACGGTCATTCCTCCCTGTTGGAGGTGGAGAAATTCGCTCTCCTTTTCATTATGGTAAGCGAGGGGGAAATATTTTTCATGGAAACAAGCTTCGAACACGTCCCACGTCCACATATAGCCTGCAGGAACTGTTCGTAGGATGCTATCCCACCAAAGACTATCCTCCTTCTCGAACATATAAGTAATAAGCTCCACTTGCTCTACCTCAGTACAGTGTAATAGCTTCAGAATCTTGGATATACGATCCAACCAGTACTCAGCCTCCTCGGACCTGTGAGTACCGGCAAAAGTAGGTAGGTGCAAGCACTGGAAGCGCTCAAATAGACCACTTGTATTCATAGTTCCAGTGGGCTGTACAGGTGGTACAGGCGGGACCGTATTCATGTTTTGGGCAATGGCCCCCGCAATAGTAGCCAAGACTTGTTGTTATTGCTGCATTAGGAACATCATCTGTTCCAACCTATCAGGAGGAGGAGCCGCCTGAGGGATGTGTGACGTCGAGGAAGATGCATGGTTCTGTCCCAAAACTGGTGGTGCACTAGGTGTTGGCCCATTAGTAGGGTCAGTGGCCGGCTGTGAATCTGGCATTGTCTCAGTATTTGAGCCTAAACTGGGGTCTGTATGGCTATCGCTCAGGAGAGGAGCCCCGTCAATCGATCCTCCAAGTGCGAGACATGTTATATTCATAGTGTTTTTAGGAGGCATTCCCTATACACAACATGGGGTGCAACATGTGTAAGATTTAGAATAATATCACCCACTTTTCCAAACATTCTACACATTCCATATCAAAAGAAGCTTCATGCATTTCATTTAGCCGAAATTGTCACAATACATGAGATGTAACATTACATGAATTTATGACAAAGAATGCATGTGAGCTAATCTAGCAAAAGCTTAAACACTAACTACTCCAACATCCAACTAAACCAACCAGGGCTTATTACAAAGAAAACAAGAAATAAAGAAAACCAAAAGACAACTGTAACACATGACTAGTCCTTTGACTCTGGCAAAGGCGGAGGAGCACCCATATCCTGCATGTAGCAAAGGAGGGTCTTCAAGGTACGAGACATTCTCTTGAATTTCTGTTTTAAATAGGCCTGATTCTCCTTGATCTCTTGCTTCAAGGCGGCCTGGTTCTCTTCAATCTGGGCCATGTGGGCTTCTAAGGCGGCCCGATCATGGCGGTCCTCACGAGTAGCAGTAGGAGGTCCCCCATCCGAGTCTTAGGCCTCCTATACCTCTTCCTGCTCTTCTTCCTCACTTCCCTCCTCTTCACTGCCTTCCTCATCCTCATGCCTTCTTCCTCTCCACTTACTTCCTTATCATTTTCTTCCTCATCTTCACTTACATCTTCCTCTTCACTTTCATCTTCTATTTCATCCCCATACTCGTCGAGTCGGGCTTGGCGTTGTCTGGGGCCAATCCCCATATTGTTGAGTGTAGTCTCACTGATGAAATGGATAGGCACAAGATCATCCATATTAAGTATGAAACTGAAGTTACGAGCAATCTTGTAGATAAATTGGTCGAATGGGAGTGAGGCATCTCCCTAAGTAAACGTGTGGTCTTGATTATCTGTCGCAAGGCTAAAGTAGATAGACACAGCTTGTCTCCCTGTCCAGCTCTGTACAGGAAGTCCACCATAAGGCGAGTGCATTCTGTACGGTTACTCCAGCTTGGATATACGTTATACGTGCATATGTAGTGGTGCAAGTGAAAATCTGCCATCATACGTGTCGATGCGAGGTTATTGTCTCGCCTCCAGTTAGCCAATTTGCCACAAAGAAAACATGTGCGGCGATCTTTCTCTCGTCTACTAGTGAGATGTGTTTCACTATCATGTACCACACCACGCTCAATTCCTATAATACGAACTATGACGTCCACATCAACTATGGCTTCCTGCCTCCCCAAGGGAATAGTAACCTGAAGAGGCTCCAGTAGTGGGTTCCGTATGTGGGCATAGAAGGCTCGTGCCTTCACTTGCATGAGACTTGCCTTCAAATATAAAACCCCACCTAACCTCCAATAGAAGGTCAATCACTGGACACAGTCCAAATAATTTCCCATCAACATGTGCTTCAAATACAACTTTGTGGTTATGGAACCTACCTAGTTCGGCGCCCGCCAGTAGCGATCTTTCCAACAGAATTCGAGGATCAGGTCCCATTTCGATCTTCACTCTTGCTCGGCGCTGGTAGTAGCCACGACGCTCACCTACTTCCTCGAGCAGGTAGGATAGCTCAGCCTAGCCTCATCCGGGGCCGCTCTTCTCTTCCATATAAGGGAAAGGAGCATTGAGATGAAAAAGATGGTGGTGACAAGCTCAAAGAGAGCCATGGAAGTAAAAAAGCTAAGAGAATGAAGTGGATCAGGAAGTTTGAGAGTTATGAGACACAAAAATGTGGGGTTTGCGCTCAAATGTAGGGAAATGAGGAACATGGAGAGTTGTAAGAGATGAGTTTAAGAAAATGGTGGAGGATGGGTGCAAGATGTGGAAGAAGATGGAAGATTGAGTATATGGGAGAGTGGATTTGAGAGAGAAAGAGGGTTTTAGACGGTTTTTAGAGGGTTAGAAAACTTGAAATGGGAGGGAAATGGAGCAAAAGGGGGGTAAAATAAAGGGCCCCGCACATGAACAGGCCCCACATGAGTGGGTGGAGGGCGATGGGCCACCGCTGCGGCCCACTGTGAAGTCGGGTGGTACGTCGCCAACTGGGCGGCGTCGCCACGCCTCTGTGGACTGGCCGGTAGTGGCTCCGCCCTGGGTGGTGGCCACCCCCTCCGAGGTGTTGTACACGTGCAGGGGACCCCCTAGGTCCCACTGGATTTCGTGGTTTAGGCCCCTATGCCCGTATGATACGTTTTCCTCGTCCAACTCGCACGTATTTGCACCTTTTGATTTGTTTTAAGTTTGGGATTTGTCGAATTATAATTCAAACCCATTGATTGACGGCCTAAAAGAGACTGAGATCATTTCACATGACCGGACGCGTACGGGCTACATTACAACGGTCAATTTCGCCCGTCAGCAAAACTTAGGATCCTATGATCATTTCTGCATTTTATCACCCCCTCCTAAGTCAAAGTGCATCAGAGTGCATCGTGTTACCATAACCCAGGTCCAGTTTAATCCAAATCATGCTATGATACCAACTTTTAATGCCCCAGATTTTGAGGGTCGAGCAAAGCTCAACTCCCGAAATCCAGCACATCACTTATGCAACATGGATAATGATTGTTAAATGTTGTCCATAATAATGCATTAAACGTGAGTGGGATTATACCAAAATAGCATACCATACTCCAGAATGTAATTTAGCAAGCGAAAGTCTGAAATATATGTATTGAAGTAAGTGGTTCACGGCTTCCAGAGTATGATAATGGAACATACAAAGTTTGTTTCAAAATATCAAAGTGTAGATGTTCGACTAATCCGTGTAACCCTGTAATCCCGTCGAATCAGTACAAGGTCTACATAGACCCGCCTAATAGTTGTACATAGGAGAATTCCTCCTCGTCCATGAAGTCCAATTCAGCCGCATAGACTTCGTTCTTTACCTACATCTACAACAGAGTCTGGTTGGTGTTTTAAAACACCATCCCAAAGCGGGAGTGAGTGATCAACTCAGTGGTACTATAAGGCAAAGGTTAGCATGTTATCAATTCAATCAAGTAGTACATCAATCACTTCCTAATTATTCTTGTTAATGCAGGAATGGTGTGCAATAATGATCTATGCCCTCGCACAAAGCTCCCTCACATGCGACTCCGTCAACCGTTCGCGCATGACAAACTTCCTAGACGTACAGCTTCCTCGCCAAAGCACATGCAATGCGGTGCATCGTCGTGTTAGCCAACTACTTAATTAGGCTTATTCATACAGTAGGTTCAGGAAGCTAAGGTACCTCCCTTTATTTCATTAACCCAAACTGAAAGATCCAACTAGGGTCGTCAATCCTAGTTAATCACATACGATAGGCAAGTTGTAGGGCATCACCCCTAGTATAAAGCAGTCGATAGGCAAATTCAAGGTTTATACTCGCGGTCACTACGGGGAGGCTCGTCACCTCAGCGTAGGCCGACAGCTCAAACACGGTGTCCCATACCACCACGTCTGACTCACGAGTTTGGGTTACTCACTGGACACTATGGGGAGGCTCGTCATCCCAGCGTAGGCCGACAGCTCGACCACGGTATTCCATACCACCATGTCCAGCTCATGAGTCTTAGCGGATCGTGGTACCATGGTTGAAACGGGTCTTTACATTGGTAAGTAGTACCTTAGATTCAAGAGCAGGAATGTTCATACAAGGTAAACACACAATAGGACAATCCGTTTAATAGACAAGTTCAACTGGTACGGGCATACCTGACTTAATCGACATGGAGCGCATAAGCACTCCATGTGGCCTGACCACTGTAGACAATCGTCGTACGACCAGGATTCATTGAACGTATCCAATGCGACGAGACTAGTTCGATCACTCAAATGAAAATTGTTACCGATTGCCTAGACTACATTGTAGTCCCAATCTTACTCAAATGTAGCAGGTTAATACATGTGATCATCATAGCAATATTTAACAAACAATCCAAATGAATCCTTCATTTAAGCATTTCATCAAACACATTGAGCATGTTAACAAACATTTGCATTTCATTCATAAATCATGTAGTTGAAATTAAGATTACATGAAGGAAACTATATATATGGATAAGGTAATTGAGAATCCTATTCAACACCCTTATTAAATGTAATTCACCAACAATTTCTCATTCAGACATTTAATCAAACACTTGAACTACACATTACCAAATACATAGACTAGATTAGTTACAATAAATATTATGCCAAATCCTTACACAAAGTGATCATAATACAAATGACAAACATGAATCCTAGATTTACAATCATGACAAGCACAAATCATAATTCCATGTTCATTCAATCATTTCGACAAACACATGGAATGCATCTTGTATTCAACATAGTTCACACATATATAATATATCGAAAACGTCATAACTAGAATCATATGGCAGTAATCTAGTTAGACATAAATCATTAGCTGACATTGAAAGTCTTGAAAACAAAACCATAACTAAATGTTTATAGTCCACACATTTCATCGAAATACTCATTTCGAACTCGGTTCGAATCCTTCGTTCCCGAAAATGGAATAACGGGTACCTAAATCACGAAATCTGTCAGCTAGGTTGACAAACGACCATTCTATACCTTAACTATGGCATTAGGGTTTGGATTTCTTACCTAAATCGTAGTTGAAATAGGTTGAGTAACGATGGTGGGGAGGTGAATCAGCACGTGGAGCAGTGGGAAAGAATCCCAACAACGATCTCCCAAATTCTCTCTTTTCTCCTCACACTTTTCTCCTCTTTTCTCTCTTCTCTCTCCTAGGGTTAGATAAATTCGTATAGAATGGGAATGGGGTGGTTTAAGGGCCTTATATAGGCTCAGAACTAATGCAAATGGCCCTAGGGCAAAGGTATACTTAATTTACAACCAAAGGGCGGTTGTTTCTGATGAACAAGGCTCGTCGGGAGGTCCATTACTCACCTACGTCACGGAGTAAGTTCTCTAACAATGGATCTATACCAAGATGTGAATTCGGCGTATTTAGATAGGCCGATCGACCATGGAAGACCCGTGTCAGACCAAGGGTCGTACTTGCACGATCGGGGCCATATGTATACGGATATGAGCAGCGAAATTTCCTTTTTCCATGGGTGAAGTTTGGTCAGAAACTGACGGTCTGAAATCTCTAATTTCACTCCCAAGCGAATGGCCCGATTTACTTATGTTCTGGTTCATTTTCTAAAGATATTCGCATTTCTCACACACTTTACTCAGGGCTCAAGTTGTGCGTTTCTGGATACTATTTGGGCTCGATTCTGGTTCATTTTCTAAAGATATTCGCGTTTCTCACACACTTTACTCAGGGCTCAAGTTGTGCGTTTCTGGATACTATTTGGGCTCGATTCCCGCGTTGGTTGTAAAGCCCAATAAGATGGACATATCCCTATAGTTTCGCGATCATCGAACTTTCGACGTACGATCCAGGTCCGATACGGAGTTTCAATGCGCTCCTGAGATCAACAGGGTTTTGGGATTTTTCTTAGGTTTTTAAGTAGTGCTGAGTTAGAAATTTTGATGGTTTTGGGTCTTGCCATTTATATAAATAGTGGTTCAGCTAAATCCACCATTTAATTTAGTTTAGTACTTAATTAATTTTCGCCTAAATTTCTACAGAATACGGTCCTTAGGGATTTTTTCCTAAGGTCGTACTCGGGTCTTTGTACGGATTTTTCTGAGACGTTACACCCAGTTTACCAAGAAGGACCTCAAGTTCCCCTGGAATGAGAAGGCGGACGCGGCCTTCAAGGAGTTGAAAGAAAGGTTGACCTTGGCCCCAGTACTCATTCTGCCTGAGCAAGGGGTCAAGTACACCATTTTTACGGACGCGTCTTGCGTGGAGCTAGGTTGCGTCCTTATGCAGAAGGACCAGGTCATTGCCTATGCTTCACGACAGTTGAGGAAGCATGAAGAAAATAACCCCGCTCATGATCTTGAATTGGCTGCGGACATTTTTGCCGTGAAATTATGGAGGCATTATCTTTATAGGGAAGAATTCGAGCTCTTTTATGACCACAAGAGTCTCAAATACATCTTCACCTAGAGGATCTAAACATGAGGCAACGTCACTGGATGGAGACCCTGAAAGATTTCGAATTTCAGGTTTCTTACCATCCTGGTAAAGCCAATCTAGTAGCAGACGCATTGAGCCGAAAGAAGACTGTAGAGTTTGAGGCTCCATTGATGATGGAAGAATGGAATATGATAGAATACGTGCGGGACTTTGAGCTGAAATTTAAGATAGAAGAGCCATATGAAGCCATTGCACATGTTCACGCCCAACCAATGATTGACAGTCAGATCATTGAGGCCCAAAGGGGCGACGAATTGTTGAGAAAGATGAGGGAATTTGCTGCCGTCCGAAGTGATTCCGAGTGGAGAATCGGCACTGATGGAGGTTTATGTTTTCAAGGTCGCCTTTGTGTCCTAGACCATCCTAAACTAAAAGAGACGCTGCTAGTAGAGGCCCATAACTCTAAGCTAGTCATGCACCCCGGAAGTTCCAAGATGTACCAGGACCTCAAACGCAATTACTAGTGGGACAACATGAAGAGAGAGATAGCTGGCTATGTATCTTGGTGCCTTACATGTCAACAAGTCAAAGCCGAGCATCGTCGACCGCCAGGTCTCCTATAGCCATGTCACTCACCGAATGGAAATGGGACTTCATTTCCATGGATTTCATTTCAGGTTTGCCTAAGACAAAGAAGGAACATGATTCAATTTGGGTGATTGTGGACCGATTGACTAAATCGACTCATCTTCTCCCTATCCAAGCTTCTTACTCAGCCGATGACTTAGCCAAGTTATACATCAAAGAAATAGTTCGGCTTCATGGCGTTCCTTTAGAGATTGTGTCGGACCGGGACACACGATTCACCTCAATGTTCTGGACCCAAATACAGGAATCCATGGGAGTTAAGTTGAAGTTCAGCACCGCTTTCCACCCACAGACAGATGGGCAAACAAAACGGGTGAACCAAATATTAGAAGATATGCTAAGAGCGTGTGCATTGGATTTCTTGGATAGTTGGGACGAGTGCCTCCCCTATGTCGAGTTTGCCTACAACAATAGTTTTCAGGCTAGCATTGGCATGACGCCTTTTAAGGCCTTATATGGGCACCCGTGTCGAGCTCCGCATTGTTGGGCCGATATTGGTGAGAAAAGCTTATTGGGACCTGACTTGGGGCAGATAACCACTAAGAAGATTGAAATCATCAGGCGACGCCTTTTGACGACCCAGAGCAGCAGAAGAGCTATGTAGACACAAGACGGAGGGATTTAAAATTCGAAGTAGGAGGCCATGTATTTTTGAGAATCTCACCGATGAAGGGAGTTCTGCACTTTGGTAAAAAGGGGAAACTTACCCCGTGATATATTAGCCCTTTTCAGATCTTGGATCGGAATGGACCAGTCACATATCATCTGGCCTTACCCACTCCCCTAACTGGTGTACATAATGTATTTCTCGTCTCCATGCTTAAGAAGTACGTTCCTGACCCTTCACATGTCATCTAATGGGAACACGTGGAACTCAAGGACAATGCCACGTATATTCTTAAGCCCACTAGAATTTTGGACAAGAAAGAGCAAGTGCTGCGAAACAAGGTGATCCCACTGGTAAAAGGTGTTATGGAGGCATCATGGGGAAAAAGAGGTCACTTGGGAAATTGAAGCCGAAGTCCGCAAACAGTAACCCAACCTGGTCAAGCAATACGAACAAATACAAATTTTGAAGATGAAATTTATTATAAGGGGGGTAGATTGTAACGCTCCGCCTAAAAAGGAACAGTGTCCTGAGGCGCTCACGTGCGAGCCGACGCAGGACTGAGTGATTCGGTCGCACGTGTGGGCCTATTACTGATAAATTAAATTCAAATTTAGTTTTTGATACGATTAATTCCAATCGTGTCCGGGCCGAGCACTGGCCGTAGAGCCAGATGGCCAAGCTACACTTGGCGACTGCCCGTACGGGCCGTGTATCACCCAAGTAAGGACCAAAAATTCTGAAACTTTGATAGGCCAAGGGTCTCTCTGGGCTTGTTGTCCCACACAGATGTTAGGCTCAGACGATGCCCCGGGATGGACAAATTGCACCCAACCAGCACTTGAAAGCCGTGAGTCGCCAGGGCTAAAGAATAAAATTCTGAAATTTAAATCAATTGGCTCTGTTTCTTGAGATAGAAAATCTGGGCATTTCAGCCGTCAGGTCTCTTCTAAATTCACACCGAAGGTTAGAAATAATTCCTTGCCCTTGCCCACAAAATCTGACCATTGATCGTGGAACGGTGACCGTTGATCATATATCGGGCCATTGCGGTAAAACCTCGCATCCGTTTGCGATCAAACTTTGCCCAACCCTTCATCGGGCCATGGGGCATGTGTTCCATGAATCAGATGGTCCAGGGGTCCATCATAGTAGCCCCAACAATCCTAAAAAGGGCCCCACAAGGCCATTGAGGGAATTACACAAAATGTTAGGGTTAGTTGTAATAAATCTGGACATATAAAAGTACAGCCTTCTCTCTCTCAATCCCATTACTTTGGCAACTGAGAGAGAGAGAGAGCAAGGGAGGAGAGAGAAAGAGCCTTTTGTGTGTGCATGTGAGCTTGGTGTTTGGGATTGGAAATCCCGGCACCCTCACCCCTCTATTGCCGGAAAGCACTGCCACATTCCGTTATTAGAGTGAGATCCCGTCTCCATCTAAAGTAAGATAGAGCTCTAATCATGTTTTTCCTTGCTTCTAACAACATGCATGTGTCTTACCCTCCGTTCCATGCTATGCAAGCCCCGGCGCCTCGAGCTTGCGGACCTGGCAGTGTTAGGACAACCTCAGCAACCTCTGATCAAGAATAGGTGCGGAAAATTACATTTAGGTGGCCAATTATCGTGCCTAGCGTAGGTTTAATAAATGTGATTGGTGAATTGTTAGTGCATGTGCTGAATTTTCATTTGGACTGCATAAATAGGATAATGGACTAGAAATTGTTACAATTATGGGAAGGGGCTTGGCCCTAATGCCTCAAATATGCGACTTGTACAATTGCATGCTCATGTAGGGTACAAATATCTAATTTTCCCCAAATTGCCGTTGGTTGGTTGTGATTTCCTGTTTAGGTGTTAATCATGCTTGGAATGAAGTTATGGAATGCTGAAAATTGTTGATTGGTTGTTGCTTCCCTGATTTGTGACTAATTATTCTTGGGTGAAGGTATGAAATGTTGTGAAATGGTTGACTAATTGTGTTACTTGCCCGATTCCCGATTTATGGTTGAATTGCGTGATTCATGGTGAACCAGGAAAGATTCATTGCGTGTATTATTATATGATTGTCTATGAGATTGTATAGGCTGGAAAATGATATGTATGAACTGTAAATTTAGGTGGAAGTTAATATGTTGCTGTCCATGCAATGATTATACTAAAAATGGTGTCACGCCCCGAAAATTGGATTCACAGGAATCTTAATCGCCGAATCTGGTGCCGACAGCCTCCGTAGTACCCCATTCTCGGCTCCTAGCGTCCATACGCCAGATTCCAATCCTGAGATCCTACAAGGAGGATTTTTTTTATTTTTTTTATACATTTAACTCGTAATAAGCATAACCACAAGTTTACCCAATTCACAAAGGCAACATCATCATCACATATCCACTAATATAATCATTTGAATACAATGCTGAAAGGGAGATACATGTATTGAAATCAAAGCTCCAGAGGTCCGCTGCATGTTCCAAGCTTAATGTTATTGCAACCTAATGCCACCTACACACATCTATCGTGCATAAGCTTATAGAAAGCTTAGAGGGTGGTGTAGGTGTGTGCACAAGATAAGTGTCAAGTATTCAATACAATGTCATTACCATACAATGTCGGAAATAAGCGAAAATACTAACAAGATCATGAATCATACGATATCAGATTAATGCGAAAACATATTGATAGGCCCATAAATACCATCAGCCTTATCTAGGCTATGCGATGCAGAAATATAATAAAACAATATCATATACTGATGAAGCAATGCAGATTAGCTATGCAACGTGGAGACAGTAGGCCAAATATCAGATGCTGATGATGCAATGCAATAGGCAAATCCTGATGAGTCCACGAATACCGTCAGTCGTATCTCGGCTGTATAAATGCAGAAACATAGCAACCCAAAATGTCATATGCTGCTGATGTAATGCGATATGCAATGCGAATGTAGTGACCCTGCTAGAGTGTGAAACCGGGATGATAGTACGTAGTATCGCAGGCTGTGGAGTCTATCACAAAGGACTTCTATCCAAACCAGTCCTATACCTAAATTTGGATAGTCAGACTCGATGTGGTAAACTCCTGATCTCAGGTTAGTCATGCGCCCCAACCGAAATCTGGGCCATTGCAAAGATACGCGTAATAAATAGTTGCGCACCACCAGCCCAAGTGGATAGTGAATGAATGAATGAATGAGTATGCAACTCCTGCTCAATAAGTCTACATATCAGTACGGTTCCTCTCTAGGATCATCACCGGGGTTTGGTACACTCCAAATGGCACTGCCCCTCTCCCAGTAGCATAGTCCAAGTGAGCGTAAGAAACCTCACTATCCACCTGGCCAATAATTTGCCAATACCTATCCGGTACGTCGATAGCGGACCCATTTATGAGCTAGTCAAACTCATCCTAGCAATGCCCCCTACGCTCGGGCGGGTAAGGCCACACCCCCTCCCAACCGACCACAACACAGTAGGAGACGCGGCCTCCTTGTATTCGGCACTTGGGCACTCATGTATCCACTTGGTCTCAATGTTGGGGCGTCTCCTGGCCTAGAGGTTTAGGGATTTTCACCTAGGGACATCTATGGCGCCCGTATGCTAGAACCAAACATTTCTGGTGTCCCATCTGGCCATCCACGATATGCCTGTGGAGGCTAGGGCCCTGATGTCACTAGGGCATACAGTAATCACATTACACAATGCAATATGCATGAGTTATACAATCCAGTCATGCATCAATCCTGCGCATACCGTGCGCTCATGTTAGATAACCTTCGCCTATCAGGGAGTTTCATAACAACCTGCCCAATGACATATGCAATGGTCAACCACATCTCATAACAAACATGCAGATGATCGTATGGGCATGTATCATGATGCTACGCTGTCACGTACTCATAAATCGGCATCAATAACCGACATCGACAATCGACCTCGATAATGTGGACATTTAACCAACATTGCCCCCAAGGAATGGCCCACATAGAGTCTAACATATAATGAACCCATGGCCTCACATAAGGGCCTAATATACAACACCATGGGCCTCACTCAAGAGTTTAATATACATCACGATAGGCCTCTCACATGGGCCTAATATACAACACAACGGGCCTCATCGCCTGGCTCTCAAATGCAACACAATGGGCCTTATCACATAGGCCTCATATACATCAACATGGACCTTAAACATGGGCTGAATACACATCACAACGGGCCTCGAATACGGTCGCATATACATCACATTGGGTCTTAATAATCGGAATCGGCAATCGGCCACGATAATCGGCATCGATCGATAATCGGTCAATCGGCAATCGGCCACGATCGATAATCGGTCAATCGGCCACAACAATCAGAATCGGCAATCAGCCACGATAATCAGCCTTGATCGATAATTGGTCAACCGACCATGACAATCAAAATTGGCAATCAACCATGATAATCAGCCTTGATCAATAATCGGTCAACCGGCCATGACAATTAAAATCAGCAATTATCCACGATAATCAGCCTCGATCGATAATCGATCAACCGGCTATGACAATCAGAATCAACAATCAGCAATAATAATCGGCCTCGATCGATAATCGGTCAACCGGCCATGACAATCAAAATCGACAATCATCCACGATAATCAGCCTCGATCGATAATTGGTCAATCGGCCATGACAATCAGAATCGGCAATCGGCCACAATAATCGGCCTCGATCAATAATCGGTCAATTAGCCACAACAATCAGAATCGGCAATCAGCCATGATAATCAGCCTTGATCGATAATCGGTCAACCGGCCATGACAATTAAAATCTGCGATCAGCCATGATAATCAACCTCGATCGATAATCGACCAATCGGCCACGACAATCAGAATCGACAATCAACCACGATAATCAGCCTCGATCGATAATCGGTCAACGGCCATGACAATCAAAATCGGCAATCAGCCTCGATCGTTAATCGGTCAACCTGCCATGACAATCAAAATCGACAATCGGCCACAATAATCGGCCTCGATATTCAACCTTGGCGCGAGGCAGGGTCCATAAATAGACAGTCGATGATTGACTAATTAAAATCAATGGGGCCCAAGTGTTTGGGTTAACCAGCGAGAGAATGATGAGGAAGGGCCTAATAAGGCCTAATGGAAGGTCACAATGTGCACGTCCAACCATCATTGTCCATCAATGTGGACATTCAACCATCATTGCTCCCAAGCAGTGACCTATATAGAGCTAAACATATAGTGGGCCCATAGCCTCACGCAAGGGCCTGATACACATCACTATGGGTCGCATCACATAGACCTCGAATACATAGGATAAGGCACATCCCATGGGCCCCAAATATATTACAATGGGCCACAACCCATGGCTTCAAACACAATAGGTGGGCCCTACACATGGGCCTAATACAATCAAGTGGGCCTCATACCTAGGCCTCCAATATATCTCAATGGGTCTCAACCCATGGGCCCCAAATACATCACAACGGGCCTCGACCCATGGGCCCCAAATACATCACAACGGGCCTCGACCCATGGGCCCCAAATACACAATAAGTGGGCCCTACACATGGGCCTAATATATATCACAGGTGGGCCCTACACACAGGTCTCATATACATCAAATGGGCCACGTATCTGAGCCTCAGACACATCAAATGGGTCACGCGTCATGAGATCAATACATATCACAATGGGCCTTGCATCAATGGGCCGCACTAATGGGCCTCATATATATCAAAGTGAGCCTCAACAATGGGCCACAAACTCATCGAGATGGGCCTAATCACATGGGCCTTATATATATATATATATATATATATATATATATAATATATATATATATATATCCAGGTGGGCCCCGACAATGGGCCTAGTCAAATGGGCTAAATCAAATGGCCAAGTCAAATGGGCCGAGTTGAATGGGCTAAGTCCAATACACCATTCATCCATGATCGTGATAGAGCATACCGAAAATGAATCATATCCAAAGAATCATCTAGACCATACCACAAACAACATTGGTGATAATGATCAACATATCATTTGGACCACATCACAATTAGTAGTGGAGATAGTGATTTTCATTGTTAGAAATTTCATAGGGGCCACCATATCATTTATTTCCCATCTAGACTGTTCATAAGGTCATAAAGACTTGAATTTAGAGGAAAACAAATATCATATTAGTCCAAAGCTCCTATAAACCCAAAAGAGGTTTCAATGGTGGGATTTCAATCCACTACATATATTTTTTTGTGGTGTGGTCCACCTGATAACCGGATCTGCCTTATCTTTAGTCTCAAGCCTTGAGACGGACTTGCCAAATGGATGGGCAATTTTAAGTGTAACACATACATCAGCAGGCCCCACAAGACTGCTAACGTCGTGGGGCCCTAATGGACGGCATGGATGAAGCACATACACCACGTTGGGGTCCATGAACGTGGCAACACTTCAGTTGGGTGGATGGTGTAGGTATAACACATACAGGGTGGGTCCCACCGATCCAGAATTTTTGGACGGCCTGGATGAGAACCATACATCACGGTGGCTCATCTAGCAAGATGGATGGACGACTTGGACGTCATGGCTGCTGCACCGTCCAGCAACTGGACGGTGCAGATGTAGCATACATCATGGTGCGGTTCACGTAGTGGCCCACCGTAACATTTATTATTATTATTATTATATATTATTTAATATTATATATACAATATACCCATCCAGCATCCAACCGTCCATCCATTGGTGGATGCTGGACGTTGGATGCATGGATCAGTATATAATATATATATTATATAATATTATATATTATATACTAAAGGTAATATAATATTATATATATGTGTGTGTAAGTGTGTGTGTGGGAGAGTGGGAGATCAGCACTATCAGCATCTTGGACGGACGACTGATGGTGGGTCTCACGTATTTGGACGGTTTGGATCCAACATACACATGAGGTGGGTCCACACGTGTGGGACCCCACCAGGTTAGCCTGTTGGTATACACCCATGTCAGTACACACACTCCATGTTAGTCACCCTTGCTAGGGATCGTTACTACGACCTCAAGTGTTGAAACGAGGTATCTCTACTCAGTCTGCAAGTTGAGCTATGGATCTGGGTGTCCAGTGGGTGAGATCCCCACCGTCCCAACAGTGGACGGTGTAGATCCTCACCAACAATATGGTGGGTCACACCTTCTGATGGATGGAGTGGGTATATCACATATTGGTGGGGCCCACTCCAACATAATGAATATAGAGAAAAAGAGAGGGAGAGAGAGAGAGATATACGTGAAGGGGAGGGACCCGCCACTATTGGACCCTCCCTTGTACAATGCATTCATCAAGTGGGTCACACAACAAGTGGGCCCTCAAATCATGAAATCATCGGCAGAGACTCAAAGATCACCCACCATGTTGGCCTCCTTCTTGCTCCCTTAGGCTTGTATGCTCCTATGCTTAACTTTTAATGGTGGTTGATGAGGTTTTGATGGTGGGGATGAGAGATGAGAGGGTGGGCCACACTTGTTGTTTGGGAAAGCTTGGAGAGGCTTGGACGTATAAAGCTAGGGAGATTTGAGAAATGAGAGAGAAAAGAATAATAAAAGGGATGGATGGAGTGGTGGGTGTAAGGAAAAGGGATGGGGAAGTAAGGTGTTGTTTGAAATTTGTAAAAAGAGTGATGGTTAGGGGAGAGAGAGAGTTGACTTATGGAAAAGGAGGGATGGGTTGTTTATACTTAGGGTATGGTGTGTACTTGACTTAGTTGATTGATTGATTGATGGAACACATTGTAGAGATTCCCTCGAAATTCGTAACGCGCTGCATTTTTCTCAAAATGAATGTGGGCCCACATCTTCTAGCCTGGGTATCGGTTCAGTGCGCGAGTCGCGGCGTTAGAACCGTGGCGACAGCGCGGTCGTAATGATACAAGTCTTAGGTCGAGCTGATTCTAATATACAGGACGCGACTCAGGATCACGAGCAAATGCCGATAATATATCGGGGGTCGTCGGAATTCAACAGGGAGGACCGCGAAGGCATACAGAACGGTACTGGCTATGATACGAACGTCATAAATGGTGTCTATAATGTGTGAATTGTGTCCAATGTGACCCTGCTTGTTGTGTATTAATACTTATTCCACTATGGATCGGCCGACTACCTAGAATTACTTGGGCGGTCTTTGTTAGGCCTGTCCGTAAGTGAATCTGGCCCGATTAGCTAGACTGTAGGTCGTTGGTCATAGTTGGACTACATAAGATAGTGTTCTTAGACCGATTAGCTACGGTTCAGCTGTTCGGGGCATATTGACTCTAAAGTCTACCATCCTTGCATGTTAACCATGTTTGATCACACCTGTATGAACCCGAAGTACCCTGAGACCATTGCACCCACTATTAACTATAATTTACGGCCCACAAGACTCATCAGCCGGGGATGGTGGTATGGGACACTATGCCCGTGTTGTCGGCCTACGTTAGGGTGACGAGCCTCCATGTAGTGTCCATTGAGCACTTAGACTCGTGAGCTAAGGATTGTGGCATGGGACGCTGTACCCGTGTTGTCGGCCTGTGCTGGGGTGACGACCTCCCCATAGTGACAGCGAGTAGGAGACTAAAGTCCCAATTATTTTCATCTGAGATCATGTTTTTCGGGATTGACGACCCCACACAGGGCTAAGGATCGCGAGAGTCCTATGACCACGGCCCTTGAGCCGCGCGATCACGTTAAAGCAGTAACTCCACCAAGGGTATTCTGGTTTCTCCAATCTACTAGACGAATAAACCTAATTAACCAACCAGGCTAACATATTTCACTACATTACATTTTTGTTGTGTCGATTTGGCAGTCGAGGTCATGATTGAGGGAGTGTTGGTCATTGCGAATGTCAGATGTCGTCGCTTGAGGGAGCGTTAGTGGTGAGGGGCATGCATCATATCATTGAACCTTGCATTTGCATTAACAACAGTAATTAGGGTTCTATGATGTATGTCGTTCATTAAATGTATTCTATGCACGATAATTTGTGTGGCCAATTGCTAATGGTACCACTGAGTTAGCTACTCATTCGCACTCTAGGACGGTGTTCTAAAACACCAACCAGAATCCGATATAAACGCAGGTACCTTAGAGTAGGATGCGCTGGAAGATGTCGGTGCAGACGATGACCAGAAGCGAGCATATTTCCAGGCATTTGGTGGACCTTATTAGTGCGATGGATGGCGGTGGGAATGGGCTAGAGCCCAGATCATTTTGGGGATTGACACATGTCTAGGACAGGGTCCCTAGACAATGATATTCTGGATTTGTCGGGTTTATTTATGGATGGTTATGTATTTATGTTGGAGTATTTATTTGTTTTAGTAGCACATGGTTCTTACTCACCTGGTTAGTACCGAACATGTTTAGCCTCATCCTTCATTGCTTATTAATACCTGTTAACTATACATATTTATGACTCATCATTACACACATGGCACTTGGAAATTCGGGAGCTGAGTTGCTACTCAGTCCTTGAATTTTGGGGCGCTACAGTAGGCCATGTCCAGGTGGCCACAAAATGGAGGACAGGGTAGATACAACACATCATCAAGGTGGGCCACACAGGAGGGTTGACGATCAGCCCTCCTGCTGGACGTTGGCCCAGTTGGGGCGTCCAGCAGGTGGGCTATTGGCCCAACTGTGGTGTCCCATAGATGGACAGCCTGGATACTCCACAAATATCTGAGATGAGTCTCAGTAAGGTGGGCCACAATGGAGGTAAAAAGGGAAAGACTAAACACATGCATCAAGGATAGACAATTACTGGACAGCAAGTTGCTAAAAAAATGTTGTTAGCCCTGTTTGGTTCTACCTATGAAATGGGCTCAGGTCTACCTAATCATGGGGAAATGGGTGGATGAGGTGCATCCTCAACTATACAGCAAGGTGGGGTCCATGTGAGTGGCCCACCAACCCAAAAATCCAGCTGATATTTCCATTTTCCCTCCAAACAGGACTGTTGGACGGTCCCAACTGCTGGACCGTCCAGGCCCTTGGGCCCAGCCTGGAGGCGTCCCACCAAGGGCTGGATGGTGTGGATACATTCATACATCAGGGTGGGGTCCACAGGCCGATGGTCCACCCCTCTCTCATCGAAATCAAGCTAAGAAATGAAGGTTAAACTCTACTCAAACAGTTAGCAACATGGACCTAAAAATCTAGACAGCAAGATGTTGCTGCTTAGTGTAGCCCATAGGTTGCTAGACAGCAAGAAAATTCATCACATAGATCAATATAGGGCCACCTAGATGGGCCACACACACCCAGACCAAGCTTGTGTTTGAATCAAACCTTGCATGCAACATAGGACAACAAGGTGGGCCAGCCTGCGTCCAGATTTTTGAATAGCAGGACCGTCCCACCCTGCTGGACAGTCTGGATGTGTTGAACACATCAGGTGGGCCACATCCATCAGGGAAAAAGAGAGAGAGAGGAAGATCAGCTAAAGGGAGGGGCTCCGCCACTATGAGCCCCTCAAAAGATCCAAACCATACATCATGATCATCACATGGGTCTCATGCATACATGGGCCCTACATCAGAAAATCTGAGGTGGGGATGCCATCCCCACCATGAAACTAAAGGTATAGATGACCACTTCATGATCTAGATCAAACAATACATCATGATGGGGTCCATGGAGAATGGCCCCATCATGGCTTGTGCATGCAACTAAGGTGGGCAGTTGGCCACACCTAGGGGTCAAAATAAGATACCCACCATTGATTGGTGGGTCCTACATTCCCCAAGCAAGAAAACCTAGAGATCTAACCAAGAAAACAACAAATTAAATCTTAGAAAAGCACCCACATATTATCTTCTTCTTCTTCTACCCTTGGGTTCTCTAGCTTCAAGGGAGGTGTTTTAATGGTGATAATGAGAATCTAAGGGTTGGATAGGGAGGACTTAAGCTTGAAAGGTGGATGGAAATGGAGGCTCTCTTGGATGTTTGGAGGTCTCTCTCTAGCTAGGAAAATGAGAAAGAAGAGAGGGAGGGAGAGACATAAAAGAGAATGATTGCATGTAAGACAATGATTACCATATAAGAGAAGCTAGGCATGCTTGTCATAATTATTAGCATGCTTGGGGGGTAGAGTATGGTGATGTCACCCCTAGGCTAGTAGCCTAGGATAACATCATCCTAATGAAGATTCCTAGGGAAAGCACTTTATCTGGAATGCCATGGCCCTGCAACGTGCGGTCCACAGCCGGGATAATGCGCGTGTCATAACTCTTAATGTAAGAGTCATATTGGTGCATGAGACGCGACATTGGAACCGTGACGACGGCGCGGTCGCAATGGCATAGGTCTCGGGTTGAGCCAACTTGGGTCTACAGGATGTGACTTGAGGTTGCTCGCAAATGCTACCTACAGGTCGCGGGTCGCCGGAATTTAACGGGAAGGATCGCGGGATCCTAAGGAACGGAATGGTACCAGGACACTAGTCTTACAGCTCTCCCCTCCTAATAAAAATTTCATCCTCAAAATTTACACTACCACATGGAATAAAACAAGAAGGAAGAGAAAACGTGGCATTGCATAAATATATATATATATATATATATATATATATATATATATATATATATATCAAAACACAATACAAGGCATAATCAGTCAATAAAAAGATGGGGATAGTGCTCTCAAATCTCAACCTCGCACTACCAAGACACCTCATCAACACTATGGTGACCCCACTACACTTTCACCAAAGGAATGACCTTAATCAGAAGGACCTGCTTCTTCTGATCAAGAATACGAATCGGCTGCTAAATGTAGGAAGTGTCCTCATAAACCTCTAGCGGCGGTCAATTAGTCACAGGAATGGTGTTTGACCCACACTTCCGCATCATAGAAACATGGAAAACGTTGTGAATGCTAGACAACTAAGGTGGTAAGGCGAGCCTATAGGCCACGGCGCCAACGGGCTTAGTGATCTTAAAAGGTCCAATAAATCTTGGGGCAAGCTTGCCCTTGCTCCAAATCGAACCACACCCTTCATGGGTGAGACCTTGAGATACACTTGACCCCCAACTGCAAACTCTAAGGGACGACGCCAACGATTAGAAAAACTCTTCTATCGACTTTGAGCTATGCGCATCATCTGCCTGATGATATCAATAACCTCTGATGTCTGTTGCATGAGCTCGGGAACTAGGAGACGGTACTCTCTAACTTCGGCCCAATAACTAGGAGATCGACAAGGTCTGCCATACAAGGCCCCAAAAGGAGACATGTCAATATTTGCCTAATAGATGTTATTGTATAAGAACTCAGCCAAATGTAAATGCTCATCCCAGCTACCCTAGAAGTCAATCACGCAGGCCCGAAGCATATTCTCAAGAATCTAGTTGACCCTCTCGATCTTCCCATCGATCTGCGGATGATACGCGGTGTTGAGCTGTAAGGCAGACCCCATCGCCTTCTGAAAGCTCCTCCAAAACTGAGATGTGAATCTCGGGTATCGGTCAGAAATGATCGAGACTAGAACACTGTGCAGTCTCACAATCTCATCAATAAACAATCTGGCAAGCCAGTCCAAAGGCCAGGTCGCACGAATTGCGAGAAAATGTGCCGACTTCATCAGGTGATCCACGACAATCTAGATGGTGTCCTGATCTTGCTGAGTCCTCGGCAAGCCCATAATAAAATCTATGGATACATGCTCCCGCTTCCACATCGAGACCTGAGGGTCTCTGATGATCGGCCTTGACATGCTGGCACGTGTCACACTCGGCCACGAAACTGGCAATCTGGTGCTTCATCTCTGCCCAAAAATATTATCGCCTCATATCGCGGTACATCTTCGTCGAGCCAGGGCGGATAGAAAACCTCGATTGATGTGCGTCGGTCATAAGATCCCTGCACAACTCTAGAACATTGGGGACACATAATCGGCCTCTGAAATAAAGTCTACCATCAGAACCAATTTTCCAATCTGACTGACTCTCAGATGTCGCCTTTGTTCGATAAACACGGCAGGGTCAAGTAGAACACCTTCGTCGATAAGTCCTTTCACGACGTCTTATTCTCTCCCTATTCCGGCAGCAGTTTCACCAGGAAACGGAGAAGCCACGTATGTATGGCTGGGACAAGTGAAAACCCTCCGCCCATCGCCGAGGACAGGTTAATTAAAATGGCTCGAGCACAAAAGGCATTGATGGATGAATGTAAGAATCTGCGGGAAGCTCTGGCCACTCTTGCACACAACGTAGCCCAAATAATATCGCTTTCAATGATAGCTACTGCGAATGAACAGGAACAACAGCCTGAAGGCTCCCAGCTACCTCGAGCAGGATCTCATGGATCCATCCCTATGACGAGAGTTATAACATAGGAAGAAGTGCAATAAGTGGTTGCAAAAGTCGTGAGAGAGCATGATAGTACAGGAAGGTTCCGGTATCGAACGCTATATCCGAAAGAAGTGGAGGACATACCCTTTCCTGTTAATTTTACACATCCCTAGTTTCAGAAATTTAATGGAGACAGATCACTTGATGAACATCTGATGCATTTCATCACATCTATGGGAAATTTCTCCGTTGTTCCCCAATATTGTCTGCGTCTATTTGGGTCTTCCTTAACGGGCAAAGCATTTCATTGGTATTCAAGTATACCCCCGGAGTCAATACAAACGTGGGAACAAATGCAAGATACGTTTATGTCAAATTTCTTCTCGTCAGATCGTGATGTTAGCATAACAGAATTAGCGTCTGTAATACAAAGGGAAATGAATCAGTGGAGAAATTCATCGGTAGATGGAAAACTTCAGGAGCAGCATGTCGTCGGTTGCCTGAATAGAGGGAACAGGTAAAAATGTACTTGAGTTCCATGGATACGGGGATTGCATTTGGACTTACTAGTGCCAATATAAAGACTTTTTGAGATTTGGCCACCAAAGCACATGCATTAGTGTGAGACCCATATCATAACCCGTACCGTTTCGTATGCCTTCGCGGTCCTCCCGGTCGAATTCTGATGACCTGCGATTTATTATCTGTAGTTGCGCACAACCCTGGTTCGTATTCTATTTTCCAGATTCAGCTCGACTCGAAACCTGTACCTTGGCGACCGCGCCGTCGCCGCAGTTCCAATGCCGTGACTCGCGCACCGAACCGATGCCCAGGCCAGGAGATGTGGGCCAGCATTCGTTCCGAGGAAACGTCGCGTGTTGCGAATCTCGAGGGAATCTCTACCATATGTCCCATCAATCAATGTCAAGTACAAGCCATACCCCAAGTACAACAACCCATCCCTACCTTTACAAAGGTCAACTCTCTCTCTCTCCCCTTACCATTCCTCTTTTTCCCCATTTTCAACCACAACCATACCTCTCATCACCCTTTCCTTACAACCACCACATCACCCCATCCCCTAAGCCACTACTTCTCTTTCTCTCTCTCATTTCAACACACCATCCCACATCCAACTCTCTCTCCCGAGCCAAGTGTGGCTGTTACGCCCCAAACTCGGAAACCGGGCTCACAAAATTTCCGATCGCCGAATCCGGCGCCGACAGCCTCCGTAGAACCCCATTCTCGGCTCCCAGCGCCCATACGCCAGGTTTCGATCCTGGGATGCTACAAGGAGGATTTTTTTTTTCAACATCCGTTTAATTTGTAATAAGCATAACCAAAGGCATAACCCACAAACAACAACCAAAAACTCTATCACATTTCCACTATGATCAAAAACTTTACAAGTACAATGAGCATAAAGGGAAATACAATGAGAAAGGGCAAAAAGCTCTAAAAGATCTGCTCTGCGCTCCGGCCTCAGCGCTGCTGCGTCCTCGTGTCACCTGCACGCAACGGTCGTGCATAAGCTTATAGAAAGCTTAGAGGGTGGTGAAAGTGTGTGCGCAAGGTAGTAATGCAGATATGCAGTATCAGAGTAATGCGGAACATGCTAGTGAATCCATGAATACCGTTAGCCGTACCGAGGCTATGCGATGCAAGACATGAATGATGTCGGCCATACCAAGGCCATGCGATGCGAGATGCAACTCAAGCATACAAATCCTCATCTATATCCACATATCAATACAGCTCAAATCTGGAATATCACCAGGGTCTAGTACACTCTAAACCAGATTGCCGCCCCATCGCGCGCAATAAGGTAAGTGGAAGAGACTTCACTACCCACCTGCCAATATCGGGCTCGGCTTGTCGATAGCGGACCCATTCCTCGAGCTGGTCAGACTTAGCCTAGCATTGCCCCCTCCTCTCGGGCGGGTAAGGCCGTACCCCCTTCCAACCGACCACGACACAGTGAAAAGCGCAACCGTCTGGTAATCGGCACTCGGCGCTCCTGCACCCACTCGGTCTAGATGTTGGAGCAACCTCTTGGTACCATAAGGGTTTAGGGACTTTCACCCAGGGATATCTATAGCACCCCATGTAGAACCAGATTTCTGGTATCCAATCCTGCCAACCACGATATGACTGTGACGGCTACGGCCCTGATGTCGCTAGGGCGTACAGTAACCATATCACACAATGCGAATGCATGAATCACACTCTCCAGTCATGCAGAAATTTTGCGCGTCTCGTGCGCTCCTGTGGGGTAACACCGCCTAAACGGGAGCCCCTAAACAATCTGCCCGAAGGCATATGCTATGATCAGCCGCCAAGCATACATATGATGCGTATGATCATGAATCATGGGACTATACTAAACATGTTATATGGGATAGATGTTGTTCATAAGGGGATGGGCCTAGACGGTCTACAAGTATGGGCCTAACAATGGGCCCTAGGGAGAATCAGAATGCGGACATTTAACCAACATTATTCTACAATGTGGACGTCAAACCAACATTGCTCCCAAGGCATTGCCCGTCGTAAAACATCATTACATAAATCATGTTGGGATCACACATTGCAATGGACTTTCGGTACATCTCATTAGGCCTTAAATACATCAAATGGGCCGTATCACATGGGCCTTACATTCACATCAAATGGGCCGCAATAATGGGCCTCACCAATGAGCCTTATGTTCATTGCAATGGGTCATAACCCATGGGCCCTAGATACATTAAATGGCCTAAGGACATGGGCCTTACATCCACATCAAAGTGGGCCCCAATGATCTACCACAAATACATTAAGATGGACTTCAAAACATGCCAAGGTGGGGTCCACTTGGACTATGGATCTGGCTCATCTTTAGCTCATGCCATAAAATGATCCTTCAAAACGGATAGATGGATTGGATGCAACATAAGCATCACGGTGGGGGTCCAATTGAGGGCCCACCATAATGTGTATTATATTACATAATATAATAAATATATACATACATATATATATATATGTATATAATATAATATATATATAATATAATATAATATATATATATATAATATCACACGCACACACACCACACGCACACACACCATGCACACGCATGCACCTACACATGCACACACACGTGCACATACACCACACGCACACCCATCATGCACACGTACCCACCCACGCATGCACGCACACACACGTGCACATCGAGCACGTGCACCGTCCAGCGGGCTCCACCGTCCAGCGGACGGTGGGGTAAAACACACGGTTCAAGTGGGCTCCACGTGGGGCCCACTGTAATGTTTACATGCCATCCAACCCGTTCATAAGGTCACGCAGACCCAGGAGAAGGGAAAACACAAATTTCATCTTGATCCAAAACTTCTGTGGGCCCCAAAAAGGTTTTAATGGTAGACCCTCAATTCTCACTGTTTCCCTTGGTGTGGGCCGCCAAAACATCGGATGGACTTGATTTTTGGAGGGGACCCACTCCAGGGAGGGGCCCACCTAATGAATGGGATGGATGAAACATATGCATCATGGTGGGGCCCACGGCAGGAGCCGTGGGTGCTGCCAGCCCACCCGTCCGCCAATGTCAGCGCAGGCAGCTCCTGCGCCATCTGACAGCAGCAGGCGTTGCTGCATCTCTCTCTCTTTTTTTTAGATTCCTCCGCAGTTTTTCACAGGTGGGGTCCGCTTCAGCAAAATCCTCCCCGACCGTTGGATTCCACGGCCCAAGACAGGCTATATGAGCCCAATATTCACTATGTTTTGGAACATCAAAACAACAGGGTGAATTTCAACGGAGGATACACCGTTTGCTATGCTATGACCCGCCTGAATGTCAGATTAGCACCATTTTTCGGCTCAACGCCTAAAATAGTCTTACGAAAGAAATGAACGGCGTGGATTGAATACATACATCTAGGTGGGGCCTAAATGAGTGGACCACCTTACCGGCTTGGAAAAGCCAATATTTGAGTTTGCCCAGTAACGTCCAGCGTCCCTGGACGCTGGATGGCTCTCCTTTACACATGCTCTGAGGTGGGCCCTATTTAGGTGGGCCACCAAATGATGGATGGTGTGGGGATAAACATTCAAAAGGGGCCCCACTTATAAGAGGCTTGGATACAATGCCTACCTCATGGTGGGGTCCATCCAAGTGGGCCACACCATTTTGATGGGTGGACAAGGTGGATAATCTCATGCTTCAAGGTGGGCCACAAGCCATCATACACAAGAGAGAGAGAGACATCGGTGAGGATGGAGGGACCCCGCCACTATGGGCCCCTCATACAAACATACATCAAGGTGGGTCCCACATATATGGACCCTTAATCAAACAAAATGAATGAAAAACAATTATCTAAAATCACCCACCGCTCCTTCTTGCTCCTTAGGCTTCCTTTGCTCCTTATCTTCGATTCCAACGGAGGAGATGGGGTTTGGATGGTTGAGATGGAAGATGGAAGGGTAGGAAAGGTGGGCCACACTTGTTACTTGGGAGAGTTGGAGAGGCTTGGACGTGTGAAGCTCTCTTGCTTGGGAAAGTGTTTTGAAAATGAAGGAGAGAGAGGGTTGTAAAGAGAGAGAGATGGGTGATGTTTGATGGAGTGATGGATGTGGTGGTGATGGGAGTAAGAGGCTCTTTTTGACTTTTGGGGTAAAAGTTGTAAGAGAGGTATGGGTTTGTAAGAATCTTTTTGACTTTGGGGCTTGCTTGGGAAAGGGTGAAAAGTTGATGTGTACTTGACATGATGGGATTGATTGATGGGTGATTGATGTGACATCTCGTTGAGATTCTCTTGGGTTTCGCAACGCGCGGCATTTTCCTTGCACCGAACGCTAGCCCACATCTCCTGGCCAGGGTATTGCCTTGGCGCGCGATTCGCGGCATCGGAACCGCAGCGACAGTGCGGTCGCATTGGTACAAGTCTCGGTTTGAGTCGAATGGGTTGACAGCGTGTGAATCAGGGTCGCGCGCAACGCCGGTTAAGGGTCGAAAGTTGCCGGAATTCGACCGAAAAGACAGCAAGAACCTATGGAACGGTACAGTCTACGATACGGGACTTACAGTGGCCCACCCTCTGATCTCTCATCCCCACCATCAAACTCCCATCAACCTCCATCAAACTTGAAGGCAAGGAGCTTACAAGCCTTAAGGAGCAACGAGAAGGCCTAGAGGTGGGTGATCTTTGAATTTCTACTGTTGATTTCATAACTAGGGGACCCACTTGTATGAGGGACCCAACTTGATGTATGTGTTGCAATCATATGAGGGACCCATAGTGGCGGGGTCCCTCCATCTACACCACTTATTTCTCTCTTCTTCTCTTTCTCTTTCTCTCTCTTTTATGGGGGGGTGGCCCACTAGATCCACACCGAGTGGACCCACCATGATGGATGCATTTTAGTGATGTCATCCACCTGTTTTATCTAGGCCATCTAGTGGGCCTGGATGATGAGAAAGCACAAATATCATGTTGATTTGAATAGGTGGGCCATGTGCATGTGGGACCCACCATGATGCAGTGTTCATCCATGTCGTCCAGCGTCCCTCGATGGTGGACTAGGAGTGGCTAACATGGAGTGTGCGTACTGACAGGGAGCGTACTAACGAGCTAACAAAAAAAGGAAATAGTGGGCCACCCTTGCAGGCCCCACCTTGATGTATGTACTTAATCCAAGCCATCCATCCTCTTTCTCAAATCATTTTAGGCGTTAAGCTAAAAAATGAAGCTGATCTGATCTCCTGGCGGGCCTTAGTATAGAAAACAGTGTTTACACCATTGAATTTCAGCCTGTTATTTCTGTACACTAAAAACCATCCAATATTGGGCTTGATGGGTGTGTGTCGAGCCACAGGGACCAATGGCTGGGTCAGATCCACCTGATGCGGGCCCCGCGTATGAAAATCCCCAGAAATACATGTTTTTCAAATATATATATATATATATATATATATATATATATATATATATATATTATATATATAACAACAGCAGCGTCTGCTACTGCTGCTAACAGAGGACGCAGGTAGCGCCTGCGGCTGTGTGGGTGAAAAAAGGCAGGGACCCACGGTCCCAGCCGTGGGCCCCACCATGATGTGTGTGGGATATCCACACCGTGCATTGGGTGGGCCTCCCTCCTGGCTACGGGCCACCCAAAAATCAGCTGTATTCGGATCTCTGGTGGCCCACATCACAAGAAACAGTGGGTTGGATGCCTATCATTGAAACCCTCTATGGGTCACAGAAGTTTTGTATCAATATGAAATTTGTTTTTCCTCGATCCAAGTTCGTGTGACCTTATCAACCGGTTGGATGGAAATAAATATCACGGTGGGCCCAAGGTCCACGTGAACTTTTGAACAGGTTGGATGTCATATAAACAACACGATGGGCCCCTGGTCCATGTGACCTCAACAACAGGTTGGATGAGAAATAAATATTACAGTGGACCCAGGTCCACGTGGCCTCATGAACAGATTGGATGAAAATAAATATCACGGTGGGTCCCCTGGTCCACGTGACCTTATGAATAGATTGGATGCAAATAAACGGTATAGTGGGCTCAGGTTTGGGTGGAAAATAAACATTACAGTGGGCCCAGGTTGGGTGGAAAATAAACATTACTGTGAGCCCCCAGGTCTAAGTGACCTTATCAATGGGTTGGATGGAAAATAAACATTATGGTAGGCCCCACATGAGACCCACTGATGTATGTTTTGTAATCCACACTTTCCTTTAGTGTGGGCCCCACCATGGGGTATGTACTTCATTTATACCAGCCATTTTTTCCATGGGATCCACCATAATGCATGGGTTGCATCCAAACCGTCCAACCTTTGGCAGCTCATTTTTAAGGCTTGACACTAAAAATAAGACAAATCTAGGATCAGGTGGACCACATTATAGAAAACAGTGGGTTTGAATGTCCACCATTAAGCCCTTAGGAATTCTAATGGTGGAAATCCTTATCACCACTTGCAATTGAGTGTGGGCCATTTGATATACATGTGGCCCATGTGGTGCGGCCCACTTACCATATTTAGGGCCCGTTGTTAAGGCCCACCTTGAATTGATCGAGGCTCATTTGACATATTGGAGGCCCATGGGTCGAGGCCCAAAGGGATGTACATAAGGCCATTATAATGCGTTTCCACCGTGGTTCTTGTGATGATCTCGATGGCGGGCCATGCCTTGGGAGCAATGATGGTTTGACGTCCATGTGGATGTGTGTACACCACAGTGATGTATTTTGTTTCATATCCACACCGTCCAGAGTGTCTAGATGGTGCTGGACCTCTTTTGGATGGTACTGATTTACCTGAGTAAAGTTTATACAGTGTTGATCATCGTTAGTGGGCCATGTGCCCCAGGGAATGATACTGTGCAATGGTACACATGTTACACCTACTACTATCAAAATGATTTTGGCGCGGCCCATGTGATGAGGCCCATCTTGATGTACTTTGTGGCCCATTTGTCGGGCCCACTTTGATGCATTTTGTGGTCCATTTGTCGGGCCCATCTTGATGTATTTTGTGGCCCATTTGTCGGGCCCACTTTGATGTGTTTTGTGGTCCATTCGAGGTGTTTGCCTTGATATACTTGTGACCCATCTGCGTGGCCTACCTTGATATATTTATGAGGTTCATTAGTACGACCCAATGATGTGGCCCACTTGTTGTACATGAGGCCCATTGGTGCGGCCCATTAACACGGCCCAACTTGATATGATGAGGCCCAGGTGCATGGCCCACCTGTTACGTATATTAAGCCTATGTACAGGGCCCGCATGTTATGTATTTGTGGCCCTTTTGGTGTGACCCATTGAGTTGTATTCTAGGTCCATATAGTGCGGCCCATTTGGTGTATATGAGGTCCATGTGTTGCAGCCCATTGAGATGTATTTTTTGCCCATATGTTGTGGTCCATGTGACGCCTTTGAGGCCCATGTGCAGGGTCCACCTATTGTGTGTTTATGTTCCATTTGGCAAGACCCATTAAATGTATTTGTAGCCCGTTTGGAAAGGCCCATTGGTGTGGCCTGTGGATGCGGTCCACTTGATGTAATGTGGCCTATTGTGATATATTTTTGGTCCATATGATGAGGCCGATGTGGTGTATTTATGGCCCGTGTGCCGAGGCCCATCGCGATGTATATAAGGCCCATTGGTGCGGCCCAGGTGGTGCGACCCATGTGACGTATTCGAGGACCGTAGGACGTGGCCCGATATGATGTGTTGCAGCCCATTTGATAAGGCCTAGTGTGATGTACATTAGGTCCTTGTGTGAGACTGTGGGGCCCATTATATGATTGACCCTATGTAGGCTACTCCTTGGGAGTAATGTTGGTTAGATGTCCATATTGATGGGCAATGACGTTAGATGTCCTCATTATGACCTTACCTTAGGCCTTGTTAGGCTCATTCTCTTCGCCGGTTAACCCAAATAAGCGGGCCCCATTCGCCATAGACGGATGGATCCGTGCTATCGGATTTGATATAACCACGGCCGAAAGTCGATCCTTACATTATGGTTGATTGGTTGTCCATTTATGGACCCCACCTTGTTTATATATGTTGGTTATCGGTGCCGATTATTGATGCTGATCGTCGGTGCTGATTATTGATGTTGATTATCGGTACCAATTATCGAGGCCGATTCCGATTGTCAAGGCCAAGTATCGAGGCCGATTTCGAGTGTCAATTTCGATTGCCAAGGTCAATTGTCGGGACCTATATGATGTATATACGACCCGTAGTTGAGGCCTATTGTGATGTATTTATGGCCTATGGGCAAGGGCCATTGTGATGTATTCGTGGCCTATGGGCAAGGCCCATTGTGATATGTATTAGGCCCATGATGCAAGGCCCATTTGATGTATTCGGGCCCATGTGTAGGGCCCACATGTCATGTATTTGAGGCCCATGAGCAGGGCCCACTTGTTGTGTATATGTGACCCTTGAGTAAGGCCCATGGTGTTGTATATTAGGTCCTTGTGTGAGGTCATGGCTCCATTATATGTTAGGCCCTGTGTGGGTCATTCCTTGGGAGCAATGTTGGTTAAATGTCCACATTGTCGAGGTCGATTGTCGATGCTGGTTATGGATACCGATTATGAGAATGTAACAGCATAGCATCATGATACATGCCCATACGCATCATCTGCATGTTTGTTATGAGATGTGGTTGATCATTGCATATGTCATTGAGCATGTTGTTATGAGACTCCCTGATAGGCGGAGGTTATCTTACATGAGCGCACGGTATGCACAGGATTGATGCATGACTGGATTGTATAACTCATGCATCTTGCATTATGATTACTGTATGCCCTAGCGACATCAGGGCTGTAGCCTCCACAGGCATATCGTGGATGGCCAGACAGGACACCGAAAATTTGTTCTAGCATCGGGCTGTCATAGATGGCCCTGGGTGAAAATCTCTAAACCCTCTTGGTACCAGAGGATGCCCCAACGTCGAGACCGAGTGGATACATGAGCGCCCGAGTGCCGGATACCAGGAGGCCGCATCTCCCACTGTGTCGTGGTCGGTTGGGAGGGGGTGTGGCCTTACCCACCCGAGAGTAGGGGGTAGTAGTATGCTAAGTTGATTGACCATCTCACGAATGGGTTCACTATCGACTTGTCGGATAGCTATTGGCAGACTATTGGCCAGGCGGATAGTGAGGTTTCTTACCCTCACTTGGACTATGCTACTGGGAGAGGGGCAGTGTCATTTGGAGTGTACTAAACCCCGGTGATGATCCTAGAGATGAACTGTACTGATATGTGGACTTCTTGGGTAGGAGTTGCATACTCATTCATTCATTCACTATCCACTCGGGTTGGTGGTGTGCAACTACTTGTTACGTGTGTCTTTGCAATGGCCAGGATTTCGGTTGGGGGCGCGCGACTAACCTGAGATCAGGAGTTTACCACATTGAGTTTGACTATCCAAATTTAGGTATGGGACTAGTTTGGATAGAAGTTCCTTGTGATGGACCCCATAACCTGCAATACTACGTACTATCATCCCGACTTCACACTCCAGCATGGTCATTCCATTCGCACCGCATATTACATTACATTCACGGCATATGGCATTTTGGGTTACTTGTGTTTCTGCATTTATATGGTTTAGATATGACATCTGATATTCAACTCTTTAAGTTCCTTATTTGTATAGTTAATTTGTATCGTGTATTTTGATATTGTTCTTCATTTGTATAGTTGGTCTGTATTGCGTATTCTGATATTGTTTGACTCATGGACCTGTCAGTATTTTTATTTACTCTGATAACGTATGATTCATGACCTTGCACCTATTTTGACATTGTGTGATTATGACATTGCGTTGAATACTTGGCACTTACCTTGTGCACACACTTACACCACCCTCTAAGCTTTCTATAAGCTTATGCACGATAGATGCGTGCAAGTGATGTTAGGTTGCAGCAGTGTTGAGCTTGGAGCATGCAGCGGTCTTTTGGAGCTTGATTTTCGATTTATGTATTTCTTTTTTAGCATTGTACTCAAATGATTATATTAATGGATATGTGATGATGATGTTACCTTTGTGAATTTGGGTAATCTTGTAGTTATGCTTATTACGAGTTAAATGTACAAAAAAAACCTCCTTGTAGAATCACAGGATCGGAATTTGGAGTATGGACGCTAGGAGCTGAGAATGGTACTACGAGGCTGTCGGCACCGGATTTGGTGATCAAAAATTTGTGTGAGCTCAGTTTCTGAGTTCGAGCCGTGACAGTTAGAGCTGATGACTAAAAAGATACTTGCGTTCCAAGCTAGAACTGAAAGGAGAGGGTCGAATAGGGTAGTGGTGAATACTGTCGATCAGGAGAAAAGAAAAGTACGTTCCGAGATAAGAAGGAAATAAAGGAAGAAAGGGTCGGACCGACGAAGAGATTATAAGAATGATAAATGACCACGGCCATACAATTTGCACGAAGAGTACGTGTTTGAAAAAAAGAGGATATTGCCAATGATTGTATAACAATTATGACGCGCAGCCGAAACTATCAGATTGCCCCACCAAGGTACCCAAGAAGAAGAAGGACGAAAAGAAATGAAATATTAGCTATCGCAATAGCAGAACACAAAAGAGATACTTCACGCTGAAAAAATATACTACAAGAATGATAAGACGAGGAGATTGTCCTGAGAAAGGACAACGAGAGGTGACAGAAGGCGACAACAAATTTGACAACTGTAAGAGGATCGTCAGCGTTGCCAGTTAGGGAGACTGATGCAGGAATTTCTATCAACGGCCAAAACAACGAATCAATGGGGCAGTTTATTTATCAGAAGAGGCGCTTAGGAACATCTATATTCGGAATGCCTGATAATGGAAAGTCGGAGTATTACATACCTGAATACACGAAAAAGAAGTGAGAAGGAAGGTGTGGAATATTTTCCACAAAAACGTCTATGTTTGATTTGTCAGTAACAAGCTAGCTTGTAGAGTGACAATGATTTTGGTTACAAAAGGTATTGAAGACATACCTTTCAAACCCAAAAGGGGGCAGAGTAGGTAGTAAAAATAATAATGAATGAAATGATTACGCCAATGATTATGCCGATGATTACATTAATGATTATGCTGATGATTACATTAATGATTACGCCGGTGATTACGCCAATGATTACGCTGGTGATTATGCCGATGATTGCATTAATGATTACGCCAATGATTATGCCGGTGATTATCACTGTCATCATTTACAGCTCGTGCAAGTCTATCTTATCAAAATTGCTATCATCCCCAGGCCGATATATATTATTTTAAATATAATATGAATGTTGACAGAACATTATCAATAATGGCGAAATGTCAATTATTTATTCACTATTTTTTGCAGTGGAATATAAAACTATCTGGCCAACCACATATAAAGTTGACGACAGCGATGACAACTTATCATTTAAGGTAGCCTAGCTAAGCCCTATACGGCCAACTATGCATAAGACCTACCATCATTGGCAACATATATATTATCGGGCGGCAGTGCAGTGAAGTTTGTGGCCCTAAAGAGCCCGTAAAGAGCCTCATGTGCACCCATGCAGGCAATTGCCGAAGCAGTCATGTAAGACCCATGCCTTCGTACAGCTTCAGGCAGCGTCATGAGGACTACCAGAGAGCTCCCCTCGTGAATGGGTCTGACCTTGCAGGCGAAGGAAAAGTGAGTTTCCAAAGTAGGATAACTCCCCAGATCCCTGGTTTGATTTCAGTAGTAACTCATGAGGGCAACTCTCTGAAGCAGGAGACCCCTCATCGATGGACTGGTGGCCTTGGATTTAGTACCCCACGGTAGCCTTACACACCCACGAACTCTAGAGAGTTACTATGGCCAATCTTGTGCGTAAATCCTATTGAGTGCACGGCCCCGGTAGCTTTGTTGGGCCCCTCTAATGGATCGCAGTTTGTGAACTCCCCAGCCACGATAAGCCACATAAACTCTAGAGAGTTACAACGGCCATTCGCATAAGACCAACTCCAACTACTTATGAGTCTAAACTGTGGTAGCTCCAACTACTATGAGCTTAAACTATGTGTGCTACTGATTGGGACCAAAACTTAGGACCGCCCATGCGAAATAACACCATATAGATAACACTGTATGATTAATAATAAAACACAACATAAGAAAGTTTACTGATTAAGCATGATGTCTAGTCATTATGTTCAAATGATATTTATTTATAATAAGCATGCATGACTCATCAAAGTTTGTCTATAACATCAAAGAAAAGAGATAGCAAGTGCAAAAACGAACTATGATAAATATTTTTTTTTTAAAAGCGAGAAGGTTCATATATCATCTGAAATCCCCAGAGCAAGCATGTAAGGACGCAGATCGTCCCTCAGGTGAACTTCAGCAATTCCTCTTTTGACTTCAGCCTCAATGATAAGCCTAGCCTGGTCTGGAGCGTCGGTTAGCTCTTGTTCCAAAGAATTATCGCCTGTTCCCCTCTTAAAACTTCCAGCCGCTCTAGATCGGCTATCCATCTGTTAATTTCAATATCAACCTCAAGCTAACTTGCCTCTGAATTTATTTCACGTTGCTGAGTCTCTAGATCCAAAATTTGTTGCTTAAGGTTTGCAATTTTCTCTATTATCGTCACTGAAGAATACTTGATAACCTTTACTTGCTCCTCCAGAGAATGAAACTCCTTATCATAAATAGAAATTGATGTTGCCACTTTTTAAACCTTTTCTCTAAGTTGTAATAATTCATGTTGCCGAGCAAGAATTTCAGGTGCAATAGTCATATTGCGGACATCCACCGATTGCGGAAAGTCTTGCAAAAATGAGATAAAGACTCGCACAAAGGAGAAATATTGAACCTAGCAATTTGTGCATCATTTTCCAGGGAAGATAGCACTATTTCTAAGTCAGACCATTGAGATGGATCCTTAAAAATGTAAACGGCTGTTGATATGGAGCTTCTCAATAAAGATAGTGCTGGGGGGAGAAATCTTTTCCAAGGATATGGTATTTGATACAGTGGCAACAGAATTCGAGCTTATAAAGCCACTCGAGACAGCATGAACTACGAAATATAGGTAAAATGCATAAGTTAAAGGACATATATGTGTATTGCAAGGAAGTTAATATAAAACAGGGGAATAAAGTGAAGTATACCAGTGATTGCTGAAGTAGATGGAGCTAGAGTTGTTGCTTCTATGGATGGCCTTTCCTCTAAGGGAGGTTCGAGTAAGTTCGAAGCCATGATTGCAAAAGATGGAGCTCTAAGTTCAATACTGGACGCCACAGTAGCTGGGGTCGTAACAATAACAGGCTCTGTTTGGAAAGTTATGCCATGAACTGCTTTACTATTCTTGATGGGAAGTTTGGGAAGTTTCTTTCTTTTTAGCAGAATGCTTAGCGGAGCCAGAGGTGGGGGAAGAGTAACTTGAACCGTATCCAAGCTGGGAGCTGGAAGAATCATTGGGGATGCCATAATATCAGCTGAAGGATTGGAGGGCGCTACACGTGGAAGGGGAGAATAATTGCTGCTAAAAGATATAGTTAAGTCGATTGTATCCTCGTAATCTCCGTAGTCCAGAGGTTCTTCTCCTTCATCAACATCTCCAATAATGATTGGAGGAATGTCTACTTGGGGAAGTTCTTGTCAACTCCAATAATCATGCCGACTCTGTCGTTTTCGCCAATATTTACTTCTCCAATAGTCATGCCGACTCTGTCTTCCTCACCAATATCTACTTCTCCAGTAGTCATGCCGACTCTGTCATCCTCGCCAATGTCTACTTCTCCTTCTTCCATTTCTTCTATGACTTTAACTTCTTCTGCGTTGGTATTCGATTCACTTTCTTCTCCTGAACCGCTGGAAGAGGCTGTCCGACTGGTAGAGTGGAGCTACAAGAGATGAACTCTTCGTCTTTTCCTCAGAGGACAATCGAGAAGATGACGATCTCAGGGGAGATTCTTCAGTAACTACTTGTTTCTCTTTTCGTATGGACTCCCTTTTGTCGGTAGAAGCTGGGTTTCTGTACCAGTAGCCATAGGAGAGGCAGAAGAGATCTTGCTCGCATTTGTGACCAGGTCATAGGCGATGAGGATTCTCTATGAGAAGGTTGTGATGAACATATGGAAGTACTTCTTGAGGCTCTGAAGGCCTAGCAGTTTCAGAGGTGTGAATGGGAATCATAGGAGCTAGAATAGGAGTTTTTCTATTGACATCCACAGGAGCGCTTTCTTTGTCAACGTCTGTGGGGGCATTTTCCTTAGCTGTAGGCTTTTTCCGAGATTTGAAATGCGTTAGTGGAAATCCGTGAGCAATCCAACCTTCAAGGGTATTAACCGGTTTAACCTCACGAATGTGTTCTCCTACGGAAATCTTCACGCAAATATCACTAGGAGCAAGGGCCTGAGTCGAGGAGTAGGGATCCATATTGGTGAATTTACTGGCAAGCTTGGTATGATTGATGTGCCCACCACCGCATCCATGGATAAGTTGTGCGAACGAAACAACCAAAGCCTGGTATGATGAACTTTGAGTTGATACGAGTTGCAAGAAGCTATCTCCAGACTAAACCCCAGTTGAATGGCCCTGTACCATAACAACACATGTTGCGAGTTACTTCTTCTGAATGGTCAAGAATGGTCTGATCATATCCAAATTGTCACACGAATCAGTTGGGGTAATACGGTTCTCTCCAAAACTCACTGCCTTCTCGTAAAGGTAGGTTGTTAAACCTTATTGAAATGAAGAATGCTCGCTCAAGCGGAGGGAGATCGTCATCGTCAACAGCTGCGTGATCCACGATATATTAGGCGAATGAGAATGGGTAAAAATCAATGGCATTCATTGATTCAATGGCATCAATGACCCATTCATACATCCGTTTTGGCATAACACTTCTCTGATAATGACATAAAGGAAGTCATGATGGATGAACGTAAGCTTTTTCTGGGTCACTTATGTCCATGGAAAATATATACCCAACCACCCAGAAAAGTAGTGCCACGGGGTGAACGCTGAACTGGCCCCGACAAATGGATTCTGGCAATGTGTAGCAACATTCCCGAAGGCTCGATACAATGAGCAAAGCACAGAGGGAGCTAATGAATATCTTCGTCCTTCCACTAGTCTGCCTGCAACAATAAATACGGACAATCTAATGGCGTCTGCCCATTTTGAACTTGGAAGTATCACTATGCTTAGCCAATATGCTAAAAAAGCTGTCAATTCACCCATGGATGAAAACTATGATGGGTTTCATATTTCGCGACGTGCATTTTCTAACTCGTCCAAATAACTGTTCTTAAACCTACGAGGGAAAGGAAGTCATGAGCAAACAAAAGAAATGATGTGATGATGATTGAAGAATATAATAATATCACAATGAAAAGGAAGGGAATATACTGTAGCTCTTGGGAAAAATGAGCCAGCCAGAGGAGAGGAGAGATTTTGCCGGTGTCGGGAAATTTGGACATCTCCCTGAAAAGCTCAACAGTAGCATCTGATACTAGCAATTGTCTTTTAGAAGAAGAGAAATGCGAAAATTCTTCATTGGTAGGCACGTATTCATCATAAAAAAAACAACTGTCACAGGTAAACCCACCATCTTGTGAAGATCCCACAAGGTGGTAAATTGACTTCACCCAAGGGAAGATGAAAGGAGTTTGTGGTGGGGACCAATAGCTCAGGAAACCCTTATAAATCATGTGATCATTGTAAAAATACTCAGAAGTTGCTTCAATAGCACCAAAGAGACCAATGTGCATCAGTGTCACAGAATGTTTGGTAAGGATAGCCTTAGCCCAATCAGTGTAATATTTACGAGATGACAGGAAGCCTCGCGTAAGAAATTCTCCAGATTCCCATAGTGATCTTCTCTCTCTGAAACACTGGCGTACTGTCTCGTAAAAGACCGTAGAAAAGCGTGCATGAGGGTTATAACATGGAACCAAGAATCACATACGATGTACGTCGCCAATTTGTTGTTTCGATCCTCTCTCTGAAAGAGTGCCTTCTAACATTTGGGGCTCTCGAATTGACCAATTCGGAGTATACATCATACGGCTTTGCAGGGTTCGATCCGTTGGTTCGCTTTTAAGAATGGACTGATGTCGTCAGATGTTCAAGGGAATTGTTATCAGTTCATTCCTGAGAGGGCTGTTGAATTTTATGAAGCCATCCTGAGCCTTTATCGTGTCCCAAGAGTTTGGGACTTTCTTCCTTTTGTGTTCTTGGATCTTTTCTTGAAGTATCTGCGTTTTGACCTCTTCAGCTTCTTTTGAGAGAGAGTGGGTGGCAGTGTGTCTTCTTCTTACTGGACATCGAGTGATGTTCGTATGCAGGTTGGCTTGGATTCTAGCCAAGTCTCCCAGTCAACTTCTCCGGTCAACTTCTCGGCCTTGTTTTGGAGGCGATGTTATGGCTCCAGAGATAATTGCCTGACATATTGGCCAAGATAGCAACTTGACTCTGTCAGAAAAGTCAAGGACGGGTAATATCGGTTCCTTTATATATGTGGGTCATTTCTTAGTTACCTTAACTCATTTACATGGTGGACTTTCATGAATCGGAGAGAAGAAGGAGAGACTGCTTGGGCTGAAGAAGAAGGGGCTACTTGAGTGAGTTGCAGGAGTTGGTGAAGGATCAAAAGTTAGAGGAGAGTTTAGAAGGTTAGCATGAGAGGGATGATTTGGGTGGATCTACTACGTGAAAAGTTCTCTTGGTACGAGCCATAATTGGGAAGTTTGAGAAAAATGGTTAAGTCTGGAAAAAAGTTAGAAAATTTCGGTAGAGTTCCGAGGCAAGAATTCACCGCACTAAGTGCGGATGAGTTGTGCGGGCAAGTTGCGCAGAAGTGTAGTGCGGAAAGGGGAATCATCGGAAGATGAAAATTGGGAGATGGAAATGATTAGGGAGAGTTGGTATTTATAGGTCAAGGCACCACCAGAGAGTTGCGCGGGTGAAAAAGTTACGCGGAGTCGTGCAACTCAAATTCATAATGACAGAGTTTGATCCTTCAAATTGATTCAGAGAAATCAAATTTTGGATCAAGGGGGCATCTATTGGGACATCAAAAATGATCAAGAAAAGAGAAAGGCATGGAAGAATAGAGGGAGAGAAAAAGATAAAGCAAGTTACGTAGGACCTAAGTTGCGCGGAACATAAGTTGAGCGAGTCCGCGCAACTCGCAGGAGTTGCAGTAGGATGCGCAAGTTTTGTTAAAGGAACTAATGATGTGAGATGTGGTCCATGGCACAGGTATCGAGGGTTCACATGTGTGAATGCCTATAAATACCCCCTAACCCTCTCATTTGAGAGATTGGATGTTCAGGAGATCAGTCTCTCTGACAGGTATTAGGGTCAGAGAGAAGGGAAGAAGCAAGTTTCGCGCAACTCATAGCGAGTTGCGCGGGTCCACGCAACTTGCTAACCGCGCAACTCCTGTATGAGCCACGTGAGTTATCCTTGGAGTAGTTATCATGCTGAATTTCTGGAAGATGATCGAGTTATTTGGATATTTCTAAGGGGATCCCAGTAGGGGAAACCCGCACAACTCGTCTCCCTTGGTGATTTGAAAAATGCACCGGAATACTGTCGAAATTTACATTTTTTTATAATATTTGACTTCACGTATTCTTGTCTTTATTAAGAGATTCTATCTTGGAATCAGAGGATCAAGAGGATGTAATGAACTCAAAATAAATGAAATTGATGAATGTTCCCTTTATTCTATCTTATCAATGTTAAATAAGAAATTTCCCCAAATAAAATGCATTTCATTTCTGGTCGAAACACCCACTAAGAGAGGATGAAAATGGGCTAACAATGGGCCTAGGAAGGTTTACAACATGGACATCTAACCACCATTGCCTCCTAGAGTGCGGCCCGCTATAGAAACTATCTCACAATGGGGCTCATGGGTTTAACTAGCTAGAAAATGAATGGGTAGATACATACTATTTCTCGCATCATGGTGGCCTCAAGAAACAGCCCATTGTCCACATACATCAAGGTGGGCTACTTGGGATAACCCACAGCCCAAAAATACAATGGCCAGGGGGGAACATACAACACATGCATCATGGTGGGCTTCATGGGCAGCCCATATGTCCCAAAAAATAGTTGGGCTAGGGGTACATCACAAGTACCATTATGGGCCTTATAAGTCGGCCCAAAACTTGGCAAAATGGATGGGCAATCATAATCACATACATCATAGGGGGCTTTCAAACAGCCCTCAAAGTCCAATATAATGAATGGGCAGCACAGCACCAAGGGAGGATCTAAGGTTGGACGTCCAGCCCATCTGGGCCTGCTGGACATCCAAAAATCTTGACAAATTAGTCCTCAATAAACTAGATGATAATGGTGGGCTTTACAAGTTACAAATGGGGCCCATAATCTCAGAAAAATACATGCATGGTGTGTATACCTAACACCCTCAATCTAGTAGGCCTTACAACTTCAAATCATACAACTATATGCAGCAATATAGGGCCCTTGCTGGACATCCAGCCAACCTAGCTTTCTGGGCCTGTTGGGGCCCAACAAATAGGCTATCTGGATAAAATAAATACTTCAAGGTGGCCCATACATGTTACAGTGGGCCCCACCAGATGGAAGTCATGAATACAACACATAAATCAGGGTGGGCCTGCTGCTGGACTACAAGTCCAGTAGAGTCCAACCCAGCCTGGACGTCCATAAGGACCTGGACGGCTTGGAAAATACATGAGAAAGGTGGGCCCCA
>JAJHSJ010000001.1:94278546-94356615 GCA_021015155.1 Magnolia officinalis
GGTCTTAGAGCTCTAAGTAAAGAATTTCAACGGTTGAGATTGGTTTCGAAGGGTGGATATGAGAGATAGAAAGGTGGGCCACACTAGCTCCTCTCATGGAGTCATGGACGTTGGATGCTCTCATGGGTGTTGTTTGAAAATGGAGAGAGAAAATGAGAGGGAGAGAGGGGTAATGGGAGAGGAGTGATGGGAGAGAGGGATGGATGGGTGTACTTGGGTAAGGGATAGAATTGACTTTTAGGGTTGCTTTTGTACTTGGGGATGGGATAGATTATGTGTGTACTTTGACATGTGAAGTGATTGATGTGATGGATTTTCTAGGGATTGCAACGCGTGGCATTTTTCCTCGAACTGAACGCGAGCCGACATCTTCTAGCCTGGGTATCGGTCGGCGTGCGAGGTCGCCGGTTTAGAACCGCGGCGACGGCGCGGTCGCTAAGATACAGTCTCGGGTTGAGCCGACTTTGGCATACGAGACACGACTCAAGATCACGCACTAACGCTGATAACAAATCGCAGGTCGCCGAAATTCGACCTGGAGGACCGCGGAAGCCTATGGAACGGTACGGGCTACGATGCGGGTCTTACATCTACTCCAGCTTTGTTGCTACGACGCCTGCCTAGAATCTCCTGCACGCATCAATCGTGCATAAGCTTATAGAAGCTCAGAGGGTGGTGTAAGTATGTGACAATGGTGCACAGAAGAATAGTAGGAGGTGCAAGATGGGAAACATGCTCAATGAGGATATAACCAGCCTTACCAAGGCTTATCATGAATACGATGCGATGAGTACTGGACGCCATACTAATGCAGTGCATGAAGGGGCTTACACAGCCAATGCTAATGCAATGTAAGTAATGTCAGTGCTCATATACAAACCACAAGTCAAGTACATTTTCAATCATAAGGAAATCACTGGGACCACGCACAGTCAAACGAGCGTAAGAGACCTCACTACCCGCCTGTGGACAGCCAATCACCAGCAAGGCCTGACGGTAGCGGACCCATTCACAAGCTGGTCAGACTCAGCCTAGCAATGCCCCCTACACCAGGCAGGTAAGGCCACACCCCTATCTAACCGACTACATAACAGTGGGAGTCGCGGCCTAACAGTATAAGGCCCTCGTGCGCTCATGTATTCCACCCGGTCACGGCGTTGGAACAGATCCTTGGTACCATGGAAGTTTTGAAATTTTTACCCATGGGCATCCTATGCACCCGGTATGCTCAACTAATATTTTCGGTGTCCACACATACAGCCATCCACGAATATTCCTGTGGAGGCAAGGCCCTGATGAAGCAAGGGCGGATACCCACATGCTATGCAAATGCCAGATGCATGAATCACACAATCACTCATGCATTAATCTCAAGCATCCATCATGCTCTAGAGGGGAAAACTCCACCCCTCGGGGAGATACCAACATACCGTACACAATGACACAACCATACCCAATCATACCTCAACCAAGCATGCATATGATGCGTATGGGAGTGGGCCATGAAGATGAATAGGGATGTCAATGAGGTGAAAATAAACTCTTTACCTAACCATGAAAGGTCTAGGTACTTAACCAATTTCCTCATAAGGAATACAACCTCTAGTGGGGGCCCATTTACCTGGGTTAGCCACGAGACTAAGAGAACAATAATATGGGCCTAAGTAGATGAGACGGGCCTAGTAAGGGTCTATGGTGGGCCTTTAACCACCCATAGAAGCCCATGAGCCTACCTTAGGGCACCAATGTGAACATCTGTTCACTCTCCAAGTATAGGGTTGTGATGTAGTAATAAACTCGGTAAGATCGAGGTCGAATCCACGAGGACTGGTCGTCACAATTCAAATCTGTGATTCTCCTTAACTAATCCAACAATTAATGTAGCGAATTACTAACACAAATTTATGGAAAATAACTATTGAGAATAAGGAAGAAAATTCAATCAGAGAGAGAGCACTAGGACTTTCGAATCCACCCCTAATTATCCTAACCCTTGTTTTGTCCGTTAATTCACTTTAATTTAGATTGATCTAACTTATTTAGAGAAAGCACAATCTGTGTCCTTAATCGGGCATACAGATTGTCTAATTCCTTCAAGCAATGCCATGATAACATATCCCATGTCCTTGGTCGGGCACATGGAATATGCCGTTCATTAAAGCACCCTGTCTCTTCCTCTATAGGAACCTGTTCATGATCAGATACAAGCACCTAGAATAAGCATCCAAAACATCCATCCATAGATTCTGATCAAGGTTCATAGACGGAGAAGTATAGAATTTAAAACAATCAAGCACACTAGGGAAAGAAACAAATCAATCTAATTAAAGTAAAATCAACATAGAACAATGGGTGATCAAATTAAGGGTTTCATCTCAGCCCTAGCTGAGAGATTAGTTACCTATAAAATCCATTAAACAGATGGATAAATAAAATAAAATTCATAAAAGAATATCAAACCAATTTCTCTCTCTCTTCTTTCTTCTCTTTCTTCTCTTTCTTCTCTCCTTCCTGTAGATTTGGAAATCCTCCAATTTCTGAATGCCTTCCCATGTCCAAAAACTCTCTTTTATAGCTGTTGGAAGGCTGGAGTAAGTGGCAGAGTTGTAGCAGGACATGGAATGGAAATTTTTCGCCATGATCAGTGGGCCCCACCGAAGTGTTTTCTGGAAAATCCACCCCGTCCATTGGATTCAGGACAAAATTTCAGTCAAGAATGAGTGGTTTTGAACGTCCATTAACGCGGCCCAGAGAAGAAAATACAGAAAGATCCGATTTGAACGTTGCAGGGCAGCCCTTTTGTGGCCTCTGTATCACACACATGTGCATGCAAGGTTGCAAAGTTTCAACATGATTTTATAGTATTCGCGGCCCTCTTCAAGATGAACGGTTTGGATCGGCCGTACAGGCCATGGGTGGGGCCCACAACGCTTCACAAAACGGACCAGCGACGTCCGTTCGCTGCTGCGAAAACAGGGACGCGGACGCTGTCCGTTCTGGTGGGGCCCACTTCGATAATTTTTCTAATAATCCACTCCGTCCATTGCATGGAGGAGGAAATTCCGGTTGGGAATATGTAACTTCCGCCTTCTGTTGATGAGGCCCACACATTATCTCTCTCCTCCGTTCAAGATGCTTTTGAACGGTTAGATTTCCATAATCGCTCTCATTTGAGATTCGGCCACCTACACGTTGATGATATCGATACTAGAATTTCAGTGGACGGTTGGATTGTCGATATGGACAATAAGTGGGACCCACAATTGAATCCCGCAGTCGGCAACGTTAACGCTGTTGGAAACCTCCTTTTGTGAGAGATGCAGTCGGTCAAACCGACGCTGACTAACGCCTCCGGTCCGGTGTGTAGCGCCAGCGCATGTGTGCTTTATGCACATGCTCAAGCATGTGGGGTCCAATGCAATGTTCTGGAGAAATCTGCACCGTCCATCCTTTTCTTCATATAATGTCGACCACCGAAATCAAGTTTAAGGCAGTTCCGAATATCAAGTGGGCCCAGAATCGGAGATTAATGGGCTGATTTGTCCGTTGGACCACTTCCCGAGATCTTTAAGGGCTGAAATTTAATATGTACGGTTGATTTACGGCCCCCATCACATGTATGAAGTTTCGAGTTGATCGGATGGCGGGAAACATGTGATCTTGCATTTTGCACCAATTTCAGGCCCCTTTGGCTTGCTTTCCTCAGATCCCAGGCGTGTAAAATCTTCATTATTGGTTCTCTGGAGTCCATCCCGTGTTCTGGAGACTTTGGATCATGAAATCCATACCATTAACATCAATTTTCAATTAACTCTCCTGATTTCATCCTGTGACAGAAACACAATTAATACACCCCATTAAGCCTTATCATGTACGTAAATTTAGGCAATTACTGGGGTCTGATATGCAATATTTGACCCTCATCACAACCCCCAACCAGCATTTTGCTAGTCCCGAGCAAAACATGCGAAAAATATTTTTAGAAATAAAATGACAATTCCTATAACCCAAGTGACATGTAAACAAATAGTCGAGATGTGAGAATTCTAAGATTCATGAATGGTGAGCAGAATTTTCCCCTGGAATCAAGCTTACAGTAAACTTCATAATCAAGTTCAAAGTATTAATCCATCAATTAGAACATTTTAAACATTGAGTTCCATGAGTGTAATCTCGGCTTACAATTATTAAAAGATCCAATTGTCAATTTCATGATATCATTGGTAATTAACAACAGAATTTATGACAACCAAACCTGACACCAACACCTGCCTTTTAGATAATCTTTTCATACTATCAGCCTTTGATATTTTTATGAAGAGTAATGCCAAGGAGGGAAATCAAATCCTCACCTATAGGGAGCAAACCTATGGTGAACACTTGTCGCCTAACTTTTTTTTTTTCACATGTCAACCATGGGGAATCGAATCTACACCTATAGGGAGCAACCTATGGTAAAGATTATTCGACTTACCCTTTTAATTCTTCTTTATAAACTAATGCAAAATTTTTTGTTTTTCAGGTTGGTTTCTTTCATGCTTAGTGATTACCAAGTTACCATTTAATATCGAACTGAGAACTTAATGTGTAAGTGAGATCTGATATGTGCAATCCTGGCTCAATCAATGTTCACAACTTCTAATCATGGATTAACAACTCAAACTTAAGTGTGAAATCTGCCAGACAACTGAATCCAAGAGTCATAAATTACTCACATTCTGTATCTTGTAATTTCAAAATCACAACTATCCTTTAAAATCACTTTGAATTCAATAGAAATTCCAGAAAATTTTAAAAATTTTCACAATTTTGCTCAAGACCAAGAAAATACTGATTAGGCAACCTAATCTCCCACCCCCAACCTATAATCTACATTGTCCTCAATGTAAAAGAAATAAGCATGCGATGTTGATGAGACAACGAAAAGAAAAGAGGAGTGAGGGAAAGATAGTACCTGGATGAAGAATCAAGAGGCTTTCCCAAAAATATCAACGTAAAAGTAGGTCAGCACAAGAGAGAAATCAGTAAAACAAAATAAAATCACAAAAAGAAAAACCCTACCTATACCACTTTCGCAGGTGCTCGCGATTGCATTTAGCGTATGCAACAAGCCTTTAAACCCCTAGGTTACCCCTAGTGGATGAGTTGTAGTCTCGTGAGGGTTTGCAGTAATGTTACCCACAAACATTGAACTAACTAACTAGGAAAAGAAAATAAAATGAAACGCTGGGTTGCCTCCCAGGAGCGCTAAGTTTAACGTCTTCAGCCAGACAAAAACGGACCATGAATTCATTAATCTTTAAGACAAGGGTCCGCCAAAGAACTTACCTCAACACTGTGGTTAACCAATCCCAGACAAGTGATGCGAGTTCCCATAAACTGTGCTATCTGAAATGAGGTAATTGACACTATCATCAAACAATTTAAGGACTTCTGCTCGAACAACTTCCTCCATATTAGGATCATGCTTCCATTGCATTTTACGTGACATTTCCGCAACATGATCCTTACATATAGTGGGGCACACTCCTTGTATTTCTGCTATCTTCCGTTCAATTGCTGCCTTATATGTTCGAAGAACATTAAGTAACCTGCTCTTCTTTGCCTTCTCAGAGTTAGGAACTGTGCTGTCAGGCAGAGTCTTAAAGGGACGAAGAGGTTCTACTTTCGCTCTCCATTTTTCAGTGTCCAATATCGGAGTAGAGTCGAGCAGTGCATTGACTTCGTGGATGGGACTATCGATGTCAAAATCTGTGCCATGTTGTGATAAGCAGGTCTCAAGTGGATCTTCAAAAGATTTGAGGAAGGAGTCCTGCACTAGACTGTCGATCATGTCCACTTCAAATATGTCGTCCAAATCTGCGGATTGTTATCCTGCATTAAAGACATTGAGTTTAATATTCATGTTACCAAATGACAACTTCATAACTCCATTCCTGCAATTTATAATAGCATTAGATGTGGCCAAAAATGGACGACCCAAAATGACTGGGATCTGACTATGAGGATTCTGAACAGGCTGAGTATCTATAACTATGAAATCCACTGGGAAATAAAATTTATCAACCTGGATTAGTACATCTTCAATAACACCCTGGGGCACCTTGACAGATCTATCAGCTAGTTGTAATGTTATCTTAGTCGGTTTCAACTCACCAAGTCCTAGCTGCTCATAAACCGAATATGGTAACAAATTGACGCTCGCCCCTAAATCAAGTAATGCCTTCCCGATTTTATGATCTCCTATGCCGCAAGAAATGGTGGGAGCTCCTGGATCCCTAAATTTAGGAGGGGTGTTATGTTGAATCATGGAGCTGAGCTGCTCTGCAAGGAAGACTTTCTTATGAACATTCTGCTTACGCTTTTGAGTGCATAAATCTTTAAGAAACTTAGCATAAGCAGGGACTTGCTTGATAGCGTCAAGCAACGGGATGTTGACTTGCACTTTTTTAAACACGTCCAGGATTTCATCAAAGTTGTTTCTTTTCTTCATTGGTGCCAGACGTTGAGGAAAGGGTGCTTTGGGCACGTAAGGTGGCACATCCGTGGTTCTTGGAGAGTCAGAGATCTTTTGGACTTTGGATGCATTGGTGTGACTCTCTGCTTCATCTTGATCTTCTGTTTTAGAATTTGATTCATCCCTAGGCATCTCTATTCTGTTGTCAATCTGTTTACCTGACCTAAGGGTAGTGATTGATTTGGCTTGCTCATGATATTGCCCTTGATTGGAATTAGAGCCAATCTCATACTGTCCCTTTGGATTAGCCACAGGTTGGCCAGGGAACTTATCCTTCGCTCTCTCACTCAATGTGGTAGCTAGTTGACCCATTTATACTTCCAGCTTGGCAATGGATTGTGTATTTGCATGTAAGCTTTGCTGGTTGGCTAGTAAGGTTTGTTGGGTGTCTTTTTGGAATTGGAGAGAACTCTGCATAAAAAGATGGAGTGTATCCTCAAGAGATGGTTTCCTTGATTGTGCAGGCAGTTGTTGATATTGCGGAAACTGCTGAGGTTGCATAGGAGGATTTCCAGATGGTCCTCCTTGTTGTGGTCCCCTTGCCCAAGAAAAATTTGGATGTCTAGCCCACCCTGAGTTGTATGTGTTTGAGTAAGGATCATTCCCAGGTTTCTGAAAGGTGTTCAAAGCATGAACTTGTTCAGAGAGGAATTCTGGAAATGTTGCACCAGATGGGCAAGATTGCGTAGGATGGGCAGGACTAGAACATATGGCACAAGCCTCGGCTTGAGTTGTTTGTGGAGGTCCATTATGCAACATCAGAGCGTCAACCTTCTTTGTCAGGCCATCAATCTTGGCATAGAGATCAGGCGTGACTCCTATCTCATATATACCACCTTTCTTTTGTGGTTGAGGACTTCTTTCACCTCTATCTGAATAGTCCCATTGCTGGAAGTTTTCACACAAGGTTTCAAAGAATTTCCACGCTTCGGTATCGCTTTTGTCATGAAGGACCCTCCACTAGTGGCATCAACCATGCGACGGTTCTGAGGTGTCAGACCGTCATAGAAGTATTGAACTTGTTACCACTTTTCAAAACCGTGGTGTGGACATTTAAGAAGCAAGTCCTTCCATCTTTCCCAACATTCATGAAAGTGTTTGCCCTCTTTTTGTGTGAAGTTAGTGATTTCTCTACGGAGGGCATTAGTTTTGTGAACAGGGAAGAACTTGTTTAAGAACTTCCTAACAGTTGGTCCCATGTAGTGATAGACCCGACTTCTAGAGAATTCAACCATGCTTTTGCCTTATCCTTTAAAGAAAAAGGAAAAAGGCGTAAACGGATTGATTCATCTGAGAAGTTTTAGAACCGAAAGGTAGAGCAAATGTCTAGGAATTCTTTCACATGATGATATGGGTCCTCCTTGTCTAAACCGTAGAAAGAGGGCAACAATTGTATGACCCCAGGTTTAAGTTCAAAGTGTGATGCCGTTGTGGCTGGCAACAATATGCATGAAGGTGCATTAAACTGGACAGGGGCCGAATAATCCCTAAGCGCTTTAACTTCATTCTCGTTCGCCATTTCAACTGGGATGTCTCTCAATCTTCTATGGAATGTTCTTTCTATTTCAGGATCACAAGACGCTAGTTCTATATCTAGAGATCTACGTCCTAGCATAAACTAAGTAACAACCTAAGAGAAAGAAACTAGAACTAGAAACTATGATATTCTAAAACAAGTTAAAACTATGTAAATAAGAATGGGAAGAAAGAACCCAGAAAAAGGAGATGATTGATGTCAGAAGATTTAAGAAGCTCCTCCTCACTTAGTAGCTTTCTTCCTCAATTCCTGAAAATAGAACAAAAACAAATCAAGTTTCCTAAAATAATGATAGAAAAATCCTAAGCAACGGTTAATTTCTAAAAAAAGAAAGTTTCTAAAACTAAATAGCTAAGTAAGTTTCTAAAAAGGAAAAAGAAATTTCTTAAAACTAGAAAATAGAAAGTTACTTAAGAGAAAAATCTAAATCTAAAAATAGAAAATTAAAAAAGAAAAGATCAAAAGAAATTCTAGAAAAAGAAAATTTCTAAAAAGTAATAAAAACCTAATTCTAAAAATAAAAATTAGAAAAGTAAAGAATTTATAAAGAGATTACCAAATTAGAAGTTTATCTCAGGACCCTACAAAACAGGAAATAGGTTAATTTCTAAAATAAAGAAAAGAACTCTAAGTTAGTAAAATCCTAAGCTATGAATTATGATAAGAGAGAATCCTAAATTCAATATGGACCGAAACAGTCCCCGGCAACGGCGCAAAAAACTTGTTCACTCCCCAAGTATAGGGTTGTGATGTAGTAATAAACTCGGTAAGATCGAGGTCGAATCCCACGAGGACTGGTCGTCACAATTCAAATCTGTGATTCTCCTTAACTAATCTAACAATTAATGTAGCGAATTACTAACACAAATTTATGGAAAATAACTATTGAGAATAAGGAAGAAAATTCAATCAGAGAGAGAGCACTAGGACTTTCGAATCCACCCCTAATTATCCTAACCCTTGTTTTGTCTGTTAATTCACTTTAATTTAAATTGATACCACTTGTATAGAGAAAACACAATCTGTGTCCTTAATCGGGCATACAGATTGTCTAATTCCTTCAAGCAATACCATGAATAACATATCCCATGTCCTTGGTCGGGCACATGGAATGTATAGTTCATTAAAGCACCCTGTCTCTTCCTCTACAGGAACCTGTTCATGATCAGATACAAGCACCTAGAATAAGCATCCAAACCACATCCATCCATAGACTCTGATCAAAGTTCATAGATGGAGAAGTATAGAATTTAAAACAATCAAGCACACTAGGGAAAGAAACAAATTAATCTAATTAAAGTAAAATCAACATAGAACAATGGGTGATCAAATTAGGGGTTTCATCTCAGCCCTAGCTGAGAGATTAGTTACCCATAAAATCCATTAAACAGATGGATAAATAAAAATTCATAAAAGAAATATCAAACCAATTTTTCTCTCTCTTCTTTCTTCTCTTTCTTCTATTTCTTCTCTCCCTTCCTATAGATCTGGAAATCCTCCAATTTCTGAATGCCTTCCCATGTCCAAAAACTCCTCTTTTATAGTTGTTGGAAGGCTGGAGTAAGTGGCAGAGTTGTAGCAGGACATGGAATGGAAATTTTTGCAGCCATGATCGGTCGGCCCCACCGAAGTGTTTTCTGGAAAATTCACCCCGTCCATTAGATTCAGGACAAAATTTCAGTCAAGAATAGGTGGTTTTGAACGTCCATTAACGCGGCCCAAAGAAGAAAATACAGAAAGATTCGATTTGAACGTTGTAGGGCAGCCCTTTTGTGGCCTCTGTATCACACACATGTGCATGCAAGGTTGCAAAGTTTCAACATGGGTTTGTAGTATTCGCGGCCCTCTTCAAGATGAACGGTTTGGATCGTCCGGAAAGACCTCGTGTGGGGCCCACTGACGTCCGCAAAAACGGACAGCGGCGTCCATGGGTTTGTAGTACAGGCCATGGGTGGGGCCCACAACGCTTCGCAAAACGGACCAGCGACGTCCGTTCGCTGCTGCGAAAACAAGGACGCGAACGCTGTCCGTTCTGGTGGGGCCCACTTCGATAATTTTTCCAATAATCCACTCCATCCATTGCATGGAGGAGGAAATTCCGGTTGGGAATATGTAACTTCCGCCTTCTGTTGATGAGGCCCACACGTTATCTCTCTCCTCCGTTCAAGATGCTTTTGAACAATTAGATTTCCATAATCGCTCTCATTTGAGATTCGGCCACCTACACGTTGATGATATCGATACTAGAATTTCAGTGGACGGGTTAGATTGTCGATATGGACAATAAGTGGGACCCACAACTGAATCCCGCAGTCGGTAGCGTTAACGCTGTTGGAAACCTTCTTTTGTGAGAGATGCAGTCGGTCAAACCGACGCTGACTAACGCCTTCGGTCCGGTGTAGCGCCAGCGCACATGTGCTTTATGCACATGCTCAAGCATGTGGGGTCCAATGCAATGTTCTGGAGAAATCTGCACCGTCCATCCTTTTCTTCATATAATGTCATCCGCCGAAATCAAGTTTGAGGCAGTTCCAAATATCAAGTGGGCTCAGAATCGGAGATTAATGGGCTGATTTGTCCGTTGGACCACTTCCCGAGATCTTCAAGGGCTGAAATTTAATATGTACGGTTGATTTACGGCCCCCATCACATGTATGAAGTTTCGAGTTGATCGGATGGCGGGAAACATGTGATCTTGCATTTTGCACCAATTTCAGGCCCCTTTGGCTTGCTTTCCTCAGATCCCAGGTGTGTAAAATCTTCATTATTGGTTCTCTGGAATCCATCCCGTGTTCTGGAGACTTTGGATCATGAAATCCATGCCGTTAACATCAATTTTCAATTAACACTCCTGATTTCATCCTGTGACAGAAACACAATTAATACACCCCATTAAGCCTTATCATGTACATAAATTTAGGCAATTACTGGGGTCTGATATGCAATATTTGACCCTCATCAACATCCAACCACAATTGGTCCCCAAGAGGTAGCCCATCTCTAATTGATCACGGATCAAGGCCCAAGGCCCACACAACATTAGAAATAAGAAATGGGCAGCCATAAACATACCACGTACACTCATGTTTGGCTTCAGAAAGGTGGCCCAAGGCCTATCCAAAACATGGGTCCAAGAAAACACACATAGTCCAACCCATACATACCACTATGGGCCCATAGGGGATGGGTTAGGGCCCAACATAAAGGCCATTAATCCCATATATTGTGGTGGCCTAATGGGCAACCCATTGCTCAAACCACATAGGCAAATGTCATGCTCTTAGTCAAGTAAGGTTGGGCCTACAACCCGGCCCAAGTATAAAGTTGATTTGGTGGGCAACCAAAGGCCCATCTACTTGTGTAACCTGGCCCACTAGCCCAACACAATAGTATGGTAAAAGAAAATGGCCCAAGAGTATTCTAAAATATAAGGGAGCAATAAATACCCAATTTTCTCAATATGATGGGCCCCATAATCATGGCCCTAATGGGCCCTAGAACATCAGGGATGGGTCCCCAACTAATCAGACACAAAGCTCAATGGGCTGGGGCCCAAAAGTTCTGAAATAACAAAGGGGACAATAATGTACAGGAAATTTCTGCAATGCTTGTTGCAGTCCTAAATTTGGGCACTCCATTAGAGTGGGTCTAGGGCCTCTAAAACTCTAGGAATTGAGGACTAAGGTCCGTCATCATGCATAAAATAAGAGGAAACCCAAAAAATTGGCTCACCATCGGAGGAAACATTTTTGAATTATGGTTTTTATCAAGGCATATTGCTGGACTGCACAGCAGAAAAATCTGGCAGTCCAACCATCTTAGCCCATTCTTCTGGATGCCCAAATGGGGTTGGTTGGGGCTAAACTTTTGCAGAGTGATACTTCCATAGGTGGTCCACACCCCCAAAAAATTTCAAAATTTTTGGATATTCCTAAGTATTTTAATTAATTTAAACAAAATAGTCTGTCCAAAAAATCGGACAGACCTGGACATTCCAACGTGGTGGCCCAGTCCGGCCCTCGCCACGGCGTACACAGGGGTCCATTAGCCATGAAATTTAGTAGGTAGGTCCTACCATGAGTGTACCAGAACTTCATAAAATTTCAGAATTTTTGAACATCTAAAAATATTTTAATTTATTTAAAGAAATCAATCTATCCTAAAAATCGGACTGATCTGGACACCATATTGTAATGGGCCGGTCCAGCCACCACCATGATGTGTACATGTGTCCATTGGCCCCAAAAATTTGTAGGTGGGTCCTACCATGAGTGGACCACCTCCTTATAAATTTTCATAATTTTTATACCCCCAAAAGTATTTTAATAAATTTCAGAATTCTAACCTGTCCAGGGTGGAATGTTGCTGGAACAGTGCAGAAAATCCAGACTGTCTACCTCACTTGGACCACACTTTTGGAACCCTAATGAAGGTCGTATGGGGCTGAAATTTGGGGGACATCAAGATGAGATTCCCACATTTCAGAAAAGTATATTTGATGGGTACAAAAGGTCCCCCAATCAGTCCCAAATTCAAGCCCAAAGTCCAACAAAAATCTGTCCAGAAAACTTCTGGGTAGCAACATGCACATGAAATAAAATGAGCATAGGAACCAAAATAAGAGGAAATCACCCTATGGAATTTGAGTTGTGGTCCACCTCAATGGGCCCCACAAATATCCAGACCTAATCCATACCATAAAATCTATTGCATGTGTTCAAAACAGAGCAAATGGGGCACCTATGTTAATAGAGTGTATAGACATGGGCTTCCACTCTCTTGGGATGGTCTGAATACTTCCAGGCCACAAGGTGGGCCACTCACATCTGAGAATAATAGATCAACAAAATAATAGTAAGAATCGGCCACAAGGGAAGGGGCTCCGCCACATTGAGGCCCTTCCCTTCATCACAAACCACACATATCACTATATTGATGGGATTACAAGATCTACCCGTGCATGCATCTTCTAAACAAAATCCAATGGTGGAGATGCCATCTCCACCAAGGATCAAGGGTCTAGATAACCCACAAACCTATAAATCCAAGGGAAACTCATGATGGTGTCCATGGAGAATGGCCCCATCATGACAATCATGCATGCATAAAGTGGGTTGTTGGCCACACTCATGGAGTCATGTAGGACCTCCACCATTGATTGGTGGGTCCTACACACTCTCAATCAAATGAAAAAGGTTCATGCAAGAGGAAAGGAAAAAGACTAATCCCATAAATCACCCACCTTGAATCTTCAAGATTCTCCTATCTCCGAGCTCCTTAAGATCCAAGGGTTATAGATCTATGGTTGAGATCATGTTCCAAGGGCTAGATGATGGAGGATTAGAGGGAGAATGGGCTGGAGAAGAGAAGGAGATGGAAGGAAAGTTGTTGGAAATTCTAGAAATGTAGGAAAATGAGAGGGAGGGAGAGAATAAAGAGAGATAAAGAGAGACCATGATGGGTTTGTAAGAGAATCCATCATTACCATAGGGAGGAGTTTACAAAGTTGTAGGTTAGACTAGGCCTCTTGGTGGTGTTTGTGATTGGTGGTGTTAGTTCCATGCAATTGTGTAGTGTGTGGGTAGTGTACCTTGGAACTTGTGCCAAGGGTGATGGTGGTTCACATGCATTCCACTTAAGTGGGCCACATGATCAATGGTCATATAATGAAATGTACACAACTTTTGATATACATATCGGATTTATACGCGAGACATGGCATTGGAACCGCGGCGACGATGCGGTTGCAATGGCATAAGTCTCGGGTCAATTCGAGTCGGGTCTACATGACCAAACTCAAATATGACCGAAAACACTATTCAAGGGTCGTGGGTCGCTGGGATTCGACTGGTAGGACCGCGAGACCATGATGAATAAGATGTATACTCACACACACACATGCACACATGCGAACTCGGGTCAGATCTCACAACCCTCCCCACTAATAAGAAATTTTGTCACTGAAATTGACCAATGCAGGACAAAATGAAAAGCAAACACCATCATCATATAACAATCATCAAAAGAGAAGGTAATACAATTTGCATATATCAATCAACAAACAAATGGGGATAACACCCTCTAATCTAGGCCTCGCGTTCCCAAGACGCCTCGGCCTCCGAATGATGACCCCATTGCACTTTCACCAAGGAATGACCATGGTCCTAAGGACCTGCTCCTTCCGATCAAGAATACGAATTGACTGCTCAATGTAGGAAGCATTCTCACGGACCTCAAGTGGCTGCCAATCAATCATGGGAATAGTGTCCAACCCACATTTCTGCAACATAGAAACATGGAACACGTCGTGGATCGCGGACAACTCAGGGGGGAAGGCAAGCCTATAGGCCACAGCGCCCAGACGCTCGGTAATCTCAAAAGGTCCAATAAATCTCATGGTGAGCTTGCCCTTCACACCAAAACGAACCACGCCCTTCATAGGCGAGACCTTGAGATATACCATGTCCCCGATCGCGAACTCGAGGGGTCGACGCTGACGATCAGCAAAACTCTTCTGTCGGCTCTGAGCTGTGTGCATCCTCTGCCTAATAACATCAATAGCTTCTGACGTCTGCAACACAAGCTCGGGACCTAAGAGACGACGCTCTCCAACCTCGGTCCAACAACTAGGAAATCTATACGGTCTGTCATAAAGTGCCTCAAAAAGAGTCATGCCGATAGTCCCCAGATAACTGTTGTTGTACGCGAACTCGGCGAGGCGCATATGCTCATCCCAACTATCCGTAAAGTCGATCGCACAAGCCCTGACCATATCCTCAAGGATCTGGTTGACCCTTTCGGTCTGCCTATCCGTTTGCGGATGATAAGCGGAGCCGAGACGCAAAGTAACCCTTAGCGCCTGCTGGAAACTCCTCCAAAACTGAGACGTAAATCTAGAGTCTCGGTCTAAAAAGATCGAAACTGGGATGCCGTGCAGTCTCACTATCTCCTCAATGAATATCCTCGCCAACCAATCTATAGACCAGGAAGCACGCACTGAAATAAAATGAGCCGACTTCATCAGACTTTCGATGATAACCCAGATGGTATCATGACCACGCTGAGTTCTCGGCAAACCTGCGATGAAGTCCATCGATACGTGCTCCCACTTCCACTCTGGAACGCTCAACAGCCGCAAGGGAACAGGGGGTCTCTGATGATCGGCCTTGACACACTGGCATGTGTCACACTCGGCCACAAAACTTGCAATCTGGCGCTTCATCCCCTGCCAGAAGTACTGCATCCTCATATCACGATACATCTTCGTGGAGCCCGGGTGGATAGTAAGTCTCGATCGGTGTGCCTCGTTCATCAGATCACGACGCAACTCTAGCACGTTCGGGACACACAATCAGCCTCTTAAGCGTAATCCACCATCAGAACCGATCTGTCAGTCTGACTGCTCCACGGATGAGGCCTCTGCTCAGTACTCCTGAAGTGACTCGTCTGTCTGCTGAGCTTCGATCACCCTAGCCACCAAAGAGGGTTGAATCGATAAACTCGAAAGCTGAACAATGGAAGACTGCAGTCCGAACTCAAAGTCATACTCTGAAAATCCTCGAGCATCTGCCACTCTTGCACCATCATCTGTGCCACCAGGCCTCGTGGTTGACGGCTGAGGGCGTCCGCCACTACGTTTGCCTTACCCGAGTGGTATTAAAGGTCAAAATCATAGTCTTTCAGTAACTCCATCCATCGCCTCTGTCGCAGGTTCAACTCGGACTGCGAAAATAGATACTTTAAGCTCTTATGATCCGATAAGAGCTCGAACCTGACCCCAAATAGAAAATGCCTCCACACCTTCAGTGCGAAGACAACTGCTGCAAGCTCCAAATCATGAGTGGGGTAGTTCAGCTCATGGACCTTGAGCTGGCGCGAGGCATACGCTACTGGCTTCCTGTGCTGTATCAGTACAACACCCAAGCCAATTTTAGAAGCATCAATAAAAACAACAAAACCCTCACTCCCATCAGGAAGAGTGAGAACAGGAGCAGACGTGAGGCGGTCCTTTAACTCCGTAAATGCCTTCTCGCAAGCGTCACTCCAGATGAAGTCGGTGCCCTTCCGCGTCAACCGGGTCAACGATGCTGTAATATGGGAGAAACCCTCGATAATATCCCACTAGACCAAGGAAGCTGTGAATCTCAGACGTGTTTGTGGGCTGGCTACACTGACGCACTGCATCAACCTTCGAGGGGTCTACAGCGACACCCTCTTTCGTCACTACGTGACCGAGGAACTTCATCTCCTCTTGCCAAAACTCGCACTTCTCTAGCTTCGTATACAGCTGGTGGGCATGGAGGGTCTCAAGCAGAATTCGCAGGTGCTCAGCATGGTCCTCTCGGGTCTTCGAATATACAAGAATATCATCAATGAATACCACCACGAACTGATCGAGGAACGGCTGGAAAACCTCGTTCATCAGCTGCATGAATACGGTGGGCACATTGGTCAGTCCGAATGACATGACCAAAAACTCGAAGTGACCATAGCGTGTCCGGAAAGCCGTCTTCGGAATGTCCTTCTCTCGGACCCGAATCTGATGGTAACCGGATCGCAAGTCTATCTTAGAAAAATACTGCGCACCCTGCAATTGATCAAACAGATCATCAATACGGGGAAGCGGGTATCGGTCTTGATGGTGACTCTGTTGATCTCGTGATAGTCCACACAGAGCCGCAACGAAGCATCCTTCTTCTTCACAAACAATACCGAGGCTCCCCAAGGTGAACTGTTGGGACGAATAAAACCTAACTCCCGAAGCTCATCCAACTGCTCCTGCAGTTCTGTAACGACCTGAAAATTTCCGTACATTGGGCCGAGTACCACCTCGACCAGAAATCACATAGGATTAAATCCTTTAGAAATTTAACAAAGTTAACTAAGTACTAAACTCGGTAAATCATGAAATCCGTTGGGATCGCTTTAAATACGATCTGCAAGACCCAAAACTTGCAGAATTGGTGACTCTAGGTTATCCTAAAGTCTAGAGCCAAACTCCTTACCCGTCTGCTCTCGGGACTGAAACGAAACTTCGTATGAGGTCTAGATCGCACATCGGGAGTCCGATTAACACGAAGCTAAGGAACCAGGACCGCCCCACTGGGCTTGACAATCATCTCAAAAATTAGATGATTCCGATGTCCCACGGCCATTATTTTCACTCCGGAGCGAGGGAGTGTGAAAAACACTATTTCCATCCAAGATAAAATATCTGGAATAGTGATCTGGCACCTTTCGGTTGCGCGTCAGTATTAAGCAACCTGACCGTCGGAATCAGACCAAATTACACCCTCGGATTAAGAAAAATTTCAGGAACATTTACATGTACTCAGAAATTCCGATCGTGGCCCACGGACCGTTGAACTGAAAGTGGTCCGCCACGTGCGATCTGGGAATCCGATCGAGCCGAAAACGTAATCCCACGTGGATCCGCAGTGGGTGAGCTTAAGTCTGACGTTTGGCTCAAAGAGGGCCACCAGAACACCCCTTTTGAGCTTGGAAATTTGCGAAATGCCTATGTAAGCAGTTGCCCTTGAACCTGAGTCTGTTTTGGGAAGGTTTGTGGCTATAAAAGGGGCTTAGAACAGCCCCTCTCACAGCCATACGAATTTGGGTTAAAACCCTAAGAGAGAAAGAGAGAAAAGAGAGAGAACTTGTGGAGATCGAAGCCGATCTTCCTCCTGCTGCTTCCACCTCTCCCACGGCCTACACCGCGCTATTCCAAGAGGTTTCCCGGCGGTTTCCACCCCATTTGAAGGTAAGAAACCCTAACCCTAGGTCTGATTTGAGCCTAATTAGTGATAGGTTAAGGAAAGACTAATCGAATGCGATCTTTAGGCTAAGAAACTCCCGTATACGGAAGCACCAACCTTCTTGCTGATTCGTTGGAATTCCACGGGCTGAGGTGAGGACTTTAAGCGTATAAGTTACGGTTTTCAACGCTTTCAATGTCAGATAATGATAGATTCATGATCTACATGCAAATGCACATGTACAAAGTGCTTTCCGTTTCCTGTTTCGATTAGCGATAAAGATTATGGAATTTTACATACTCTTGATATACGTAGAAATACCGTATACGTATTTTTGTTGAGAAAATGTTTGACATGTTTATTTAATGTCTGATTATATCATGTGTGGATAAAATACTAGTTTGGCGAAAGAGATCGCGAAAATATATGTTCATGTGTAAATGCCGTATATGTCGAAATTGCGTATTCTAGAAATCCCGCATACGTGCGGATTTTGGATATGTAATTGTAATGATTATTTGTTGTATGAATACGATATACGCGGGAAAAATACTCCCGGGGCTTAGGGATAGCCCAATCACGAACTTGCCTTACATACGTCGTGTATGTTGGAAATGTGTATTCTAAGTGTTTGTGTATGTGCATGTAGGTGTACATGTGCATGTACTAGTGCCTTAGATAGGCGCTGATATGGATTCTCCAACTCCCTTAGAGACATGTAGGATCCCCTCCATGCGGTGGTTCACCGCAACCACTTAATTGTATTGCACACACAATTCTATCCCTATGGGGATAGTGCCTTATTACATGCATTACAATATGCTTTATAACATGCTTCTTAACATGCTTTGTAACATGCTCTACTTCATGTCTTACTTTATGCTTTATAACATGCCGACTAACATGCTTGTATTGCTTGTTTACCATGCTTTACTTCACATGCTAGCGATGAAAACTGTTTGAGTTTGGGACTATGTTTATAGTCCAAACACTCGGTACCAGACTTGTGATTGTGGCTGAGATTCATGTCGCCACAAAGGACGGGTCCGGCGAACCCGAGTCGTACTTCGGTTGGCGATAGTGGTTGGCCACGCGGAGTGCTTTTGCGCTCCATATCGCTCAACTTGTGGTGCGCTCGAGCTAGTCAGGCTCACCACTTGAACCGAAGTGTAGTTGTGTGTTCACCTTGTTTGGTCGCTACTGCTTGAACCTAGGGTACCAAACTTACCAGTAGTGGTGATTCCTGTTTAACCATGGTACCTAGATCCGCTAAGACGCATGAGCCGGGCATGGTGGTATGGGACACCGTGGTCGAGCTGTCGGCCTATGCTGGGGCCATGTGCCTCCCCGTAGTGACCATTGCGCAACTATCTCGTGAGCCGAATACGGTGGTATGGGACACTGTATTCGAGCTGTCGATACTCCGGCGGGAGCCGAGTACGGTGAGATCTGTGCTCGTGCTGACGGGCGACGAGTCCTCCGTGGTATCATCGAGTGTACTTTAAGTATCTGTGATTGGCCACGAGCCTTTCACAGTAACTAGAGTGTGAGTTGAGCCGAGTACGGTGAGACCTGTACTTGAGCTGACGGCTAGTGATTGAGCCGAGTACGGTGAGACCTGTACTCGAGCTGACGGCTAGCAATTGAGCCGCATACGGTGAGATCTGTATCCGCGCTGACGGGTGACGAACCTTTTGCGATGCCATCACTAAGCTTCTCAAACCATAACATCGTATGAGAATAACTAGGATTGACGACCCTAGAATGGATCATGTTGGGAATGATACAAGGGAGGTACCTTAGTTTCCCAATACTGCTGAGTGAAATGGACTAATAAAAACTTGGAAATCATGAGCATCATCGCACCGCATGTGCTTTGTAGATGTGGCGCACTGAGGGAGTAAGCATTCGCGAACGTAAGATGATGTCGCTTGAGGGTGGTTTGGCAAGGGCATACAGCATCATGTCATATCATTTTTTGCATTTAACAAGAGTAGTTAGAAATGCTTGATTTGTACTGCCTTATCATTACTGTTTGATTGATTTGATAACATGTTAACTTATGCATTATTGTTCCACTGAGTTAGCTACTCACTCCCACGTTGCGGGACGGTGTTGTACACACCAACCAGACTCTGTTGCAGGATTAGAGGGCGCCTTGGTTCAGGAGCCAGAGCCCGACGTCGATGAGGACCAGGAGGAGTTCTCGTTCATGCAGTATTCTGACGGCTATGCCTAGGCCGGCTGCATCGCGGGACTTTCGGGGCCTCTTTTGAGGATGTATTTTGGGTTTTTAATTTACAAACTTTACATGTATATTGGTGCTCAGCTAGTACTCATACTCCGAAGTTCAGAAAATTTTGTTACTTTACATACTTGTATATAAAATTTCAGTCTTCCGCTGTTTTTAAATGCAATTGAACTGGAGTATGAATTACTGTTTTGGTTTAATCTCATTCATGTTTATTGCGCTAACTCAGACAACATTTAACCGACATTGTGTATGTTGCATAAGTGATGCGTTGGAACTCGGGAGTTGAGTTCATACTCGACCCCCGAATTTCAGGGCGTTACAAGTTGGTATCAGAGCATGATTTTGATTAAACCGGACCTGAGTTATGTCCCCACTACGTACGCTGACGCACTATACTTAGGAGGGTGCGCAAAATTATAGAAACAGTCCTAGGGTCTCCCGATTTCACCGTTCGGTGAAATTCATTAAAGACGGACGCGTTGATCGAGTCTGAACTCGATCCTGACCACACATACGTACTCTAAATCACTCCTAGACCGTCTATTGACGTGTCCAGGTCAATGTCCACCCAAAATCAGTCGTTAAAAATCACAAAAAAAATAAAAAAAAAAATCAGATAGTTCAGGTTGTTCGTTCTGCCAGGAACGATCTTTCGCTCCCATTTGGCCGTCTGATCTGCAGGATGGCTCGTGATGTAGGCTACAGGTTGAACATGGAGGATCTTGCACCGGTCCGAATCATAAGTGAAGCGACACTCAGGAATATGAAGATCGGCCCTCAACAGCGGCAAGCCCGACTCGACGACTCTGGTGATGAGTCGGATAGTGCCGGCGAGGAGAGTAATGAGGAGGGCGATGATGATATACAGGAAGAAGAACCTAAGGCTCAGGACACCGAGGAGAGTTCACCCCCTGCGGCTTAGGAGCAGGGTATGGATAGAGATGATCTGGATGCACGTTTGGCCCGTCTCGAGGAGGGTCAAACCGCCTTGCAGCAAGAGATTGGTCAAGTACGCGCCAAACTTGAAGAGAATGAAGCCTACATGAAGAAGAGTTTTAAGAAGATGTCCCGTACATTGAAGGCCATTCTGTGCCGTGCGCAGGACAAGAATGCTCGTCCTCCACCGCCTGCTTCGGATGCTTAGACATCCATGTTGTTGTATGTTGTGTTTGCTTTGGTTACCGCGATAGGCGGTTTATGTTTTCATGCAGATGTTGTATTAGGTAGTAGCATGTCTAGGTGTTTGATGTAGTAGATGTATTGGCTATCATGTGATTTTCTGTCGTGATTCATGTAACTCTGTATTCCATGTATTATGACAATTTTGGGTAAATGAAAAGCATGTAGCCTCTTTTGTTTTGATGATGTGTGGAATGCTTAAGTGCTTTATGAAGTGTGTTGTGCTTTCTCTCACAAATGATCTACCCTATGTTGTATAGGGCATGCTGCGGCAGTACACACGGCGCACGGCACATCTTCTTCTGACCGGCTCTATGGACCAGACTCCTTCTAGTAGTAGCGGTCCTGCAGACTGTGAATTGGGATCTGATCAGCCTTCTGCTGGTCCTAGCGGTGGACAGCCACCTTACACACCCCCGGTCAGAGAGCAGTATCGGCCGTCATCTGCTGCACATCATGATTCCCAGGCTGCTCCACAGCCTGATAGATTTGAGCAGCTGATGATGATGATGCATCAGCAGCAGATGCACAGCAGCAGCAGCAGCAGCAGCAGCAGCAGATGCAGCAGCAGCATGAGCAGATACAGCAGCAGCAGCAGATGCAGCAGCATGAGCAGATACAGCAGCAGCAGCAGATGCAGCAGCAGATACAGCAGCAGCAGCATCAGGATCTGATGGCCACTATTGCTGAGGCCTTGTCCCACGGTGGTGGTGCGGCTCCACCTACTACGTCTGCGCATCCTGAGGAGTATTCTGAGCCTCCTGCGCGATGTGAGGATGCGCCTCTGCCTGCACCCGTTGCACCTCCTACTGGAGATGTCGGTACGCGAGGGCTACTCGAGCGATTTCAGCGCTTGAGGCCTCCTTCATTTGCGGGTTCTCACAGACCCGAGGAGGCAGAGTTCTGGTTGGACCGCATCTCCAAGATGCTACGATGTTACATTGCTCTGAGGCAGAGCAGGTTGAGCTGGCTACCTTTATGTTTGAGAGGGAGGCCAGTTTATGGTGGGACAGTGTGCTACGCACTGTCGCAGTGGACTTCGTGTGGACTTGGGAGGCTTTCGAGTCTCGGTTCCACGAGAAGTATTACCCGCAGACATATCGACATGAGCGGGAGGACGAGTTTTTGCGCCTCAGGCAGGGAGGCATGTCGGTGACGGAGTATGAGCACCGGTTTACCGAGTTGGGCCGCTTTGTCCCGACCATCCTCGTCAATGAGCAGATGAGGATGCGACGATTTACTGGTGGCTTGCGACCTGACATACGGTCGAAGCTTTGCTGCCTCACTATCCCTACTTATGCAGCACTGGTCCACATGTCTATGACGGCCGAGCAGGATGTGGACCGTCTGGCCCGATCACGCGGTACTATGGTTGCGAGACCGCGCCAGGATACACAGAGCAGGCCTATTTTAGGCAAGAGGCCTCGAGCCGATTCTCCCCCCAGGGCTGCAGCGCCAGTGCTTCCCATGAGACGCCCGTTGGTGACCTGCACGTTTTGCGGGAAACCAGGACACCCTGCCGAGAGCTGCTTCTCGCGCATGAGGGCTAGCGGATTTGCGCCACCGCAGAGATTGGGTCGCCCTTATCCCCAGGCCATTTCTGCTCCGCCGCTACAGACCGCTCCTGCACATCCTTCATTCCGACCTCCTGTGCCGTTCTTCAGACCGCCACAGCGACCCCAGGCTCCTTAGCCGAATCGCCAGCAGCAGGCCCGTGTGCATACCCTTGTTGCTGAGGCACCAGAGGCGTCGATATCGGCACCGACGGCCTTCGAGGGCACGGCTCATATCCATGGTACTCCCGTTTCTCTACTGGTGGACACTGGGTCCACTATCTCTATCATTTCATGTGGGGCGGTGAAACGCCTATCTTTGCATTCTGTTCCCACTAAGGGAACGAGACTCACTACGGCCACCGGGACCTTCTCGGATGTCACACGTTTATGCGAGAGTTGCGCGATAGATTTGGGTAGCAGCACGGAGCACGTCGACCTTATTGTTGCTCCGCTGTGGCACTACGACGTTATACTTGGCATGGATTGGCTCGCCAAGATGAGGGCGGAGATAGATTGCGATGCTCGGATCGTGACCGCCTATGGACCTGATGGCACAGCGTTCACGTTCTCTGTACAGGTCAGTTGGCCCTGTCGAGTTGATTGTTATGCTGCATTACTTGTGCCGATTGATGGTCCGACACTGGAGGGTACGCCAGTGGTTAGGGAGTTTGTTGGAGTCTTTAAGACTATCCCTGGTTTACCTCCTCGGCGCGAGATTGACTTTACGATCGACCTTACGCCTGGTGCGATGCCCATCTCGTTGCCGACCTATCGTATGCCTCCATGCGAGATGGAGGAACTGCGGAAACAGATTGACGAACTTGTAGAGAAAGGCTTTATTCGACCTAGTGTGTCTCCTTGGGGAGCACCTGTGTTGTTCGTGAAGAAGAAGGACGGGTCGCTACGGTTGTGTATTGATTACCGTAGGTTGAACCAGGTCACGGTGAAGAACAAGTATCCTTTGCCCAGGATAGATGATCTGTTTGATCAGTTGAGGGGGGCGAAGTATTTCTCGAAGATTGACCTTCAGTCAGGGTACCACCAGTTGCGCGTGAGAGAGGAGGATATACAGAAGACAGCCTTCAGGACGTGCTTTGGGCACTATGAGTTTTTGGTGATGTCGTTCGGTCTGACGAACGCACCAGCCGTGTTCATGGATCTGATGAACCGGGTATTTCGGCCCTTCCTTTACCGATTCGTCATCGTTTTTATCGATGATATTTTGATATACTCCACGAGTCGGGAGGAGCACGAGGAGCACCTGCGAGCAGTGTTGGGTACGTTAGAGAGGAACCAGTTATTTGCGCAATACAAGAAGTGCGACTTCTGGCAGGAGGAAGTCAAGTTCCTGGGACATGTCGTGTCCAAGGATGGGATAGCAGTGGACCTTGCTAAGGTAGCCGCGGTTCAGGATTGGCAGCAGCCTGAGTCGGTTACTGAGGTGAGGAGTTTCCTCGGTCTGGCTGGGTATTACAGACGTTTCATTCGGGATTTCTCGAAGATCGCCAGGCCATTGTCGCAGTTGACTCGGAAGGACCTGAAGTTCGCCTGGAATGAGAAGGCGGAGGCAGCTTTTAAGGAGCTGAAGGACAAGTTGACGTCCGCCCCTGTGCTAGTATTGCCAGAGCAAGGGGTTAAGTACACGATATATACTGACGCGTCTCGCGTTGGTTTGGGTTGTGTCCTTATGCAGAAGGACAGGGTGATTTCGTATGCCTCGAGACAATTAAGGAAGCACGAGGAGAATTACCCTACACACGACCTTGAGTTAGCAGCGGTCATCTTTGCATTGAAGCTCTGGAGACATTACCTCTACGGAGAGGAGTTCGAGCTTTTCTGCGACCACAAGAGCCTTAAGTATATATTCACGCAGCGAGACTTGAATATGAGACAGCGCCGATGGATGGAGACCTTGAAGGACTTCAAGTTCGAGGTTTCCTACCATCCTGGCAAGGCGAACCTTGTGGCAGACGCGTTGAGCCGCAAGAAGATGATTGCATTTGCGGCACCGCTGATGATAGCCGAGTGGGACATGATGGAGTTTGTGCGCGACTTCGAGCAGAGACTCACTGTCGAGGAGCCTTTTGAGTGTGTTGCGCACGTTCGGGCGCGGCCGCTTATTGACGACAGGATTGTTGAGGCCCAAAGGGGCGATATACGGCTGTCTGAGCTTCGAGAGCAGGCTAGCGACGCCGTGGATTCCGAGTGGAGAGTTGGTTCTGATGGGGGTTTACGATTCCGTGGCCGCCTATGTGTTCCTGATGTGGCTGACTTGAGACGCGAGCTTCTCGAGTCTGCCCATAACTCGAAGCTTGCGATGCATCCTGGTAGCACGAAGATGTACCAGGACATGAGACGGACTTACTGGTGGGACAACATGAAGGCCCACATCGCTGAGTATGTATCTCGGTGTCTGACGTGCCAGCAGGTCAAGGCAGAACATCGCCGACCTCCTGGACTGCTTCAGCCCATGCCTATAGCGGAGTGGAAGTGGGACTTCATCTCCATGGACTTCATATCAGGGCTGCCGAAGACGAGGAAGGGACATGATTCTATTTGGGTGATTGTGGACCGGTTGACCAAATCAGCCCATTTTCTCCCTATCAGAGTTACGAACTCTGCAGACGAGCTGGCTAGACTGTACATCAGAGAGATCGTTCGTCTGCATGGAGTTCCCTTAGAGATCGTGTCGGACAGAGACACGCGATTCACATCCATCTTCTGGACTCGTATCCAGGAGGCGATGGGTGTGAAGTTGAAGTTCAGTACAGCGTTTCATCCTCAGACTGATGGGCAGACAGAGCGGGTAAACAGATTTTGGAGGATATGTTGCGAGCATGTGTGTTGGACTTCAAGGACAGCTGGGATGACTGTCTTCCGTACGCAGAGTTCGCTTACAACAACAGTTCCAAGCGACTATTGGCATGGCGCCTTATGAGGCTTTATATGGTCGACCTTGTAGGGCACCGCACTGTTGGGCAGAGGTTGGCGAGCGCAGCCTGATTGGCCCGGAGTTGGTCCAGACGACTACAGAGAAGATTGATATCATCAGGCGTCGATTACGCACAGCGCAGAGCAGACAGAAGAGTTACGCCGATACGAGGCGGCGACCGCTGGAGTTCGATGTCGGGGATCATGTCTTCCTTCGAGTTTCCCCTATGAAGGGAGTCCTTCGGTTCGGGAAGAAGGGGAAGCTCACACCGAGATTTATCGGTCCATTTCAGGTACTGGATCGAGTGGGTGATGTGGCGTATCGTCTCGCCTTGCCTACGCCGCTTGCTTCTGTGCACAACGTATTTCATGTCTCTATGCTGAAGAAGTACGTTCCTGATCCTACGCATATCATCAGATGGGAGCAGGTACAGTTGAGCGAGGATGCTACGTACGAGCTGCGCCCGACGCGTATCCTTGATAGGAAGGAGTAGGTACTACGTAGCAAGGTCATCCCACTTGTGAAGGTGCTGTGGACACATCATTCCGAGGAGGAGGCTACCTGGGAGACTGAGGCCGAGGTCAGAAAGAACTACCCTCAGATTCTCGAGGACTACGAAAAGGTATAAATTTCGAGGACGAAATTTTTTTGTTTAAGGGGGGTAGATTGTAACGACCTGAAAATTTCCGTACATTGGGCCGAGTACCACCTCGACCAGAAATCACATAAGATTAAATCCTTTAGAAATTTAACAAAGTTAACTAAGTACTAAACTCGGTAAATCATGAAATCCGTTGGGATCGCTTTAAATACGATCTGCAAGACCCAAAACTTGCAGAATTGGTGACTCTAGGTTACCTAAAGTCTAGAGCCAAACTCCTTACCCGTCTGCTCTCGGGACTGAAACGAAACTTCGTATGAGGTCTAGATCGCACATCGGGAGTCCGATTAACACGAAGCTAAGGAACCAGGACCGCCCCACTGGGCTTGACAATCATCTCAAAAATCAGATGATTCCGATGTCCCACGGCCATTATTTTCACTCCGGAGCGAGGGAGTGTGAAAAACACTATTTCCATCCAAGATAAAATATCTGGAATAGTGATCTGGCACCTTTCGGTTGCGCGTCAGTATTAAGCAACCTGACCGTCGGAATCAGACCAAATTACACCCTCGGATTAAGAAAAATTTCAGGAACATTTACATGTACTCAGAAATTCCGATCGTGGCCCACGGACCGTTGAACTGAAAGTGGTCCGCCACGTGCGATCTGGGAATCCGATCGAGCCGAAAACGTAATCCCACGTGGATCCGCAGTGGGTGAGCTTAAGTCTGACGTTTGGCTCAAAGAGGGCCACCAGAACACCCCTTTTGAGCTTGGAAATTGCGAAATGCCTATGTAAGCAGTTGCCCTTGAACCTGAGTCTGTTTTGGGAAGGTTTGTGGCTATAAAAGGGGCTTAGAACAGCCCCTCTCACAGCCATACGAATTTGGGTTAAAACCCTAAGAGAGAAAGAGAGAAAAGAGAGAGAACTTGTGGAGATCGAAGCCGATCTTCCTCCTGCTGCTTCCACCTCTCCCACGGCCTACACCGCGCTATTCCAAGAGGTTTCCCGGCGGTTTCCACCCCATTTGAAGGTAAGAAACCCTAACCCTAGGTCTGATTTGAGCCTAATTAGTGATAGGTTAAGGAAAGACTAATCGAATGCGATCTTTAGGCTAAGAAACTCCCGTATACGGAAGCACCAACCTTCTTGCTGATTCGTTGGAATTCCACGGGCTGAGGTGAGGACTTTAAGCGTATAAGTTACGGTTTTCAACGCTTTCAATGTCAGATAATGATAGATTCATGATCTACATGCAAATGCACATGTACAAAGTGCTTTCCGTTTCCTGTTTCGATTAGCGATAAAGATTATGGAATTTTACATACTCTTGATATACGTAGAAATACCGTATACGTATTTTTGTTGAGAAAATGTTTGACATGTTTATTTAATGTCTGATTATATCATGTGTGGATAAAATACTAGTTTGGCGAAAGAGATCGCGAAAATATATGTTCATGTGTAAATGCCGTATATGTCGAAATTGCGTATTCTAGAAATCCCGCATACGTGCGGATTTTGGATATGTAATTGTAATGATTATTTGTTGTATGAATACGATATACGCGGGAAAAATACTCCCGGGGCTTAGGGATAGCCCAATCACGAACTTGCCTTACATACGTCGTGTATGTTGGAAATGTGTATTCTAAGTGTTTGTGTATGTGCATGTAGGTGTACATGTGCATGTACTAGTGCCTTAGATAGGCGCTGATATGGATTCTCCAACTCCCTTAGAGACATGTAGGATCCCCTCCATGCGGTGGTTCACCGCAACCACTTAATTGTATTGCACACACAATTCTATCCCTATGGGGATAGTGCCTTATTACATGCATTACAATATGCTTTATAACATGCTTCTTAACATGCTTTGTAACATGCTCTACTTCATGTCTTACTTTATGCTTTATAACATGCCGACTAACATGCTTGTATTGCTTGTTTACCATGCTTTACTTCACATGCTAGCGATGAAAACTGTTTGAGTTTGGGACTATGTTTATAGTCCAAACACTCGGTACCAGACTTGTGATTGTGGCTGAGATTCATGTCGCCACAAAGGACGGGTCCGGCGAACCCGAGTCGTACTTCGGTTGGCGATAGTGGTTGGCCACGCGGAGTGCTTTTGCGCTCCATATCGCTCAACTTGTGGTGCGCTCGAGCTAGTCAGGCTCGCCACTTGAACCGAAGTGTAGTTGTGTGTTCACCTTGTTTGGTCGCTACTGCTTGAACCTAGGGTACCAAACTTACCAGTGGTGATTCCTGTTTAACCATGGTACCTAGATCCGCTAAGACGCATGAGCCGGGCATGGTGGTATGGGACACCGTGGTCGAGCTGTCGGCCTATGCTGGGGCCATGTGCCTCCCCGTAGTGACCATTGCGCAACTATCTCGTGAGCCGAATACGGTGGTATGGGACACTGTATTCGAGCTGTCGATACTCCGGCGGGAGCCGAGTACGGTGAGATCTGTGCTCGTGCTGACGGGCGACGAGTCCTCCGTGGTATCATCGAGTGTACTTTAAGTATCTGTGATTGGCCACGAGCCTTTCACAGTAACTAGAGTGTGAGTTGAGCCGAGTACGGTGAGACCTGTACTTGAGCTGACGGCTAGTGATTGAGCCGAGTACGGTGAGACCTGTACTCGAGCTGACGGCTAGCAATTGAGCCGCATACGGTGAGATCTGTATCCGCGCTGACGGGTGACGAACCTTTTGCGATGCCATCACTAAGCTTCTCAAACCATAACATCGTATGAGAATAACTAGGATTGACGACCCTAGAATGGATCATGTTGGGAATGATACAAGGGAGGTACCTTAGTTTCCCAATACTGCTGAGTGAAATGGACTAATAAAAACTTGGAAATCATGAGCATCATCGCACCGCATGTGCTTTGTAGATGTGGCGCACTGAGGGAGTAAGCATTCGCGAACGTAAGATGATGTCGCTTGAGGGTGGTTTGGCAAGGGCATACAGCATCATGTCATATCATTTTTTTGCATTTAACAAGAGTAGTTAGAAATGCTTGATTTGTACTGCCTTATCATTACTGTTGATTGATTTGATAACATGTTAACTTATGCATTATTGTTCCACTGAGTTAGCTACTCACTCCCACGTTGCGGGACGGTGTTGTACACACCAACCAGACTCTGTTGCAGGATTAGAGGGCGCCTTGGTTCAGGAGCCAGAGCCCGACGTCGATGAGGACCAGGAGGAGTTCTCGTTCATGCAGTATTCTGACGGCTATGCCTAGGCCGGCTGCATCGCGGGACTTTCGGGGCCTCTTTTGAGGATGTATTTTGGGTTTTTAATTTACAAACTTTACATGTATATTGGTGCTCAGCTAGTACTCATACTCCGAAGTTCAGAAAATTTTGTTACTTTACATACTTGTATATAAAATTTCAGTCTTCCGCTGTTTTTAAATGCAATTGAACTGGAGTATGAATTACTGTTTTGGTTTAATCTCATTCATGTTTATTGCGCTAACTCAGACAACATTTAACCGACATTGTGTATGTTGCATAAGTGATGCGTTGGAACTCGGGAGTTGAGTTCATACTCGACCCCCGAATTTCAGGGCGTTACAAGTTCCCTCAACTCTAATGGTGTCATCCGGTAGGGGGCCTTCGAGATAGGCGCGGTACCGGGCACCAAATCAATCTGGAACTCCACCTGCTGACGTGGTGGCATACCCGGTATCTCCTGAAACACATCCGGGTAGTCACAAATAACTGGCAGCTGCTCAATACTCTCTGCCAAAAAAATCCTTAACGACCAAAGCCAAGAAACTAGATAACGACTCTCCTCTAGGCTCGGCGACGAACTGGAATACTGGCAAGCCAGGAATGTGAAACGTAACCGTCCTCGCGGCATAGTCTAAGACGGCACGATACTTTGTAAGCCAGTCCATACCTAGAATCACATCAAATCCTGCCATCGGCATCATGAATAGATGGCAGGGAGGAACATCTCACCCACTAACACCGAGCAAGAAGGACAGCGACGAGTCAGCACAATAGACTTCCCCATCAGAGTCGAAACGGTCAAGGCCTCAGACACGGCCTCTGACAGAATATCGGTCGATCGGTAAAACTGCTCGGCCACAAAAGAATGGGAAACACCAAAATCAAACAAAACATGAGCAACACAAGTAGAAACAAGAAGAATACCCTCAACGACTCCACCGGTCGATGACTGCGGGTCCTGGCTTGGCGCCTGATGCGCAAAATAAAAGTGGCCCTGAGCTGGTAGGGGAAGCAACCCGGAAGACTGAGGGTCCTGAGTCTGAGCCTGCTGGGCTGCTATATATACTGGACCCAGGGATTGAACAACATATGAATATCGCCTCTGCTGGTATTGTGGCTACTGTTGTCTCTGCTGCTGCTGTCGCTGCTAAGGAGGTCTGCCTAGCTGCCTCTACTGCTGAGGAGGAGCCCTAGGAGCGGAGGGTGGAAGCTGAGCTCTCTGTTGTTGTTGAGGAGGACGAGGAGGAGGCAACTACGGTGGCCTCTGCTGCTGAATGGGAAGAGGGCACTCGCGCCTCCGATGCCCGACCTGTCCACAGCCAAAGTATACACCAGAAAAGGGGCCGAAAGATGAAGCAGTTGGCGGTGCTGATGATGAGGAAGATGCTACTGTCTGAACCGTAGGCTGCTGAAATCCTGATCTGCCCCTCCGTCTCTACTGATGGTGCTGCCTGTAACTACTGGCTGGTGCTCTCCTCTTCCGGTCTCCACTGGAACTCTGCTCTCTCGACCTCTGGGTCATAGCCCAGTCCTCCTCATAAACCAGTGCCCAATGGACGACCTGGTCAAATGTCTCCAAACAGTGCCCTACCACACGGCTATGAAGGGCAGGACGCAAACCAGTTACAAAACGATGGGCTCTCATCTTCTCATCGCTAGTGAGATAAGGAGCAAATCTAAATCAGGCAAAGAAACGGGCCTCATACTAAGATACAGTCATATCGCCCTGCACTAGGGTCTCAAACTCGATCGCTCGCTGGATCTAAACATGCTCAGGGAAGAACTTCTGGTCGAAGCGGGTCACAAACTCCTCCCATGTCCAAACGAACTAAGCCCCGACCATCCTGGACACGGATGACCACCAGTGACGGGCCTCACCCTGAAGAAGGTAGGTGGCAAGGGATACTCTCTAGCCCGCAGGACACTGTATAGTGTCAAAAATCCTCGTAACCTCAGTGCGCTAAGCCTCAATTGCAGAAGGATCAGGATCACCACTAAACCTCGGGGGATCATGCTGACGGAACTCTCTGGCTATCGTACTAGCACTCGGTAAGTCAGACTGCCTAGAAACCTCAGTGGTAGCTGGTTGACGGGTCTACAATGAGGTGGCAACCAGCTGCATCAGCTGCTGGAAATGCTCAGCTCCTATAGGTACTGTCGAAAAAGCAGGGGCGACACTCGCCTCAGGAGGAGGCACGGGTGCGGTCGTCGGAGCAGAAGCCTCCAAAACCGAAACAACAGAATGAGGAGGGGGAATAGGTGAGGGAACCGTAGCAACTGGAGCCTCTGTAACCGGAACAGCAGGCTGAGGAGAGGGGATAAGTGGGAGAATTGGAGCAACTGGAGGTACGGGCGCTATGGGCTCAATGAGGGGAGCAGGCCGGATCGGGACCTCAGGAATAAGATCCTCAATAATGGGAGCAGGATGTGCTCGAGTAGGATGGGTAACTCGGGTGCCTCGTCCATGGGCACCATGACCACGGGCGCCACAACCATGGGAGTCACGACCACGGGTGCCACGACCACGCGGCATCATCTACAAAATAACGACGACGCAAGGAATCAGGACAATTATAGGCTCAATACGGAGTAAATGGAAGAATCTCGGGACACTACTTATCCTATGTTCTTGGCAGACATGCGATGTTATCCTGAGTTATTCCAGAATTACTTGTTATGCTCTGATACCAACTCCTGTCACGCCCCAGACTCGGTAACCAGAATCACAAGGAACCCGATGGCCGGTTCTAGCCGTAACAACCTCCATAGTACACCATTCTCGGCTCCTAAGGTAGGTTCCGATCCTGGAATCCTACAAGGAAGATTTTTCATAATAATATAATCATTACCAATACGAGCATACCCAAGATCACAGCAAGAACATCTGAGGATAACAAAGACACACATCGCAAAATCCACTATAAATTTAAAATTTTACAATCATTCATAAGGTCCAAAAGGACATACATGAGACAAAAAGGAAAGGAGAGAAAGGTCGATAACACTGGAATCCTCAAATGCTCAGCTCTACTCAACGCTCTGCTACTATGATGCCTGCCTAGAATCTCCTGCACGCATCAATCGTGCATAAGCTTATAGAAGCTCAGAGGGTGGTGTAGGTGTGTGACAATGGTGCACAAAAGAATAGTAGGAGGTGCAAAATGGAAAACATGCACAATGAGGATATAACCAGCCTTACCAAGGCTTATCATGAATACGATGCGATGAGTACTGGACACCATACCATGGCAGTGCATAAAGGGGCTTACACAGCCAATGCTAATGCAATGCAAGTAATGCCGGTGCTCATATCCAAACCACAAGTCAAGTACATTTTTAATCATAAGAAAATCATCGGGGTCCATTACACTGCTGAATGACTGACGCTCTACAGACCCCGCACAGTCAAACGAGCGTAAGAGACCTCACTACCCGCCTGTGGACAGCCAATCACTAGCAAGGCCTGACGGTAGCGGACCTATTCACAAGCTGGTCAGACTCAGCCTAGCAATGCCCCTTACACCAGGCAGGTAAGGCTATACCCCTATCCAACCGACTACATGACAGTGGGAGTCGCGGCCTAACGGTATAAGGCCCTCGTGCGCTCATGTATTCCACCTGGTCACGGCGTTGGAGCAGATCCTTGGTACTATGAAAGTTTTGGAAATTTCACCCATGGGCATCCTATGCACTCGGTATGCTCAACTAATATTTCCGGTGTCCACACATACGGCCATCCACGAATATTCTTGTGGAGGAAGGGCCCTGATGAAGCAAGGGTGGATACCTACATGCTATGCAAATGTCAGATGCATGAATCACACAATCACTCATGCATTAATCTCAAGCATCCATTATGCTCTAGAGGGAAAAACTTCACCCCTCGGGGAGATACCAACATAACCTACACAATGGCACAACCATAGCCAATCATACCTCAACTAAGCATGCATATGATGCGTATAGGAGTGGGCCATGAAGATGAATAGGGATGTCAATGAGGTGAAGATGAATTCTCTACCTAACCATGAAAGGTCTAGGTACTTAACCAATTTTCTCATAAGGAATACACCTCTAGTGGGGGCCCATTTACCTGAGGTAGCCTACGAGACTAAGGAGAACAATGATATATATAGGCCTAAATAGATGAGACGGACCTAGTAAGGGTCTATGGTTGGCCTTTAACCATCCATAGAAGCCCATGGGCCTACCTTAGGGCCACCAATGTGGACATCCAACCACAATTGGTCCCCAAGAGGTAGCCCATCTCTAATTGATCACGGATCAAGGCCCAAGGCCCACACAACATTAGAAATAAGAAATGGGCATCCATAAACATACCACATACACTCATGTTGGGCTTCGGAAAGGCGGCCCAAGGCCTATCCAAAACATGGGTCCAAGGAAAACACACATAGCCCAACCCATACATACCACTATGGGCCCATAGGAGAAGGGTTAGGGCCTAACATAAAGGCCACTAATCCCATATATTGTGGTGGCCTAATGGGCAGCCCATTGCTCAAACCACATAGGCAAATGTCATGCTCTTAGTCAAGTAAGCTTGGGCCTACAAATCGGCTCAAGTATAAAATTGATTTGGTGGACAACCAAAGGCCCATCTACTTGTGTAACCTGACCCACTAGCCCAACACAATAGTATGGTAAAAGAAAATGACCCAAGAGTATTCTAAAATATAAGGGAGCAATAAATACCCAATTTTCTCAATATGGTGGGCCCCATAATCATGGCCCCAATGAGCCCTAGAACATCAGGGATGAGTTCCCAACTAATCATACACAAAGCCCAATGGGCTGAGGCCCAAAAGTTCTGAAATAACAAAGGGGACAATAATGTACAGGAAATTTCTTCAATGCATGTTGTTGTCCTAAAATTGGGCACTCCATTAGAGTGGGTTTAGGGCCTCCAAAACTCTGAGAATTGAGGGCCAAGGTCTGTCATCATACATACAATAAGAGGAAACCCAAAAAGGTGGCCCACCATCTGAGAAAACATTTTTGAATTATAGGTTTTATCAAGGCATATTGTTGGACTGCACAACAGAAAAATCTGTCAGTCCAATCATCTTGGCCCATTCTTCTGGATGCCCAAATGGGGTCAGTTAGGGCTGAAATTTTACAGAGTAATACTTCCATAGGTGAGTCACACCTCCACAAAATTTCAGATTTTTTGGATATTCTTAAGTATTTTAATTAATTTAAACAAAACAGTTTGTCCAAAAAATTGGACAGACCTGGATGTCCCAACGTGGTGAGCTAGTCCGGCCCTCACCACGGTGTGCACAGGGGTCCATTGGCCCTAAAATTTGGTAGGTAGGTCCTACCATGAGTGGACCACAATGTCATAAAATTTTAGAATTTTTGGACTTCTAAAATATTTTAATTTATTTAAAGAAATCAATCTATCCTGTAAATCGGACTAATCTGGACACCATATTGTAATGGGCTGGTCCAGCCACCACCATGGTGTGTACAAGTGTTCATTGGCCCCAAAATTTTGTAAGTGGGTCCTACAATGAGTGGACCACTTCTCTATAAATTTTTATAATTTTTAAATACCCAAAAGTATTTTAATAAATTTCGGAATTCCAACCTGTCCAGGGTAGAATGTTGCTGAAACAGTGCAAAAAATCCAGACTGTCCACCTCACTTGGACCACACCTTTGGGACCCTAATGAAGGTCATATGGGGCTGAAATTTGGAGAACATCAAGATGAGATTCCCAAATTTTAGAAAAGTATATTTGATGGGTACAAAATGTCCCCCAATCAGTCCCAAGTTCAATCCCAAAGTCCAACAAAAATCTGTCTAGAAAATTTCTGGGCAGCAACATGCACATGAAATAAAATGAGCATAGGAACCAAAATAAGATGAAATCACCCTATGAAATTTGAGTTGTGGTCCATCTCAGTGATCCCCACAAATATCCAAACGTAATCCATACCATAAAATCCATTGCATGTGTCCAAAACGGAGTAAATGGGGCACCTATGTTCATAGAGTGGACAGACATGGGCTTCCACTCTCTTGGGATGGTCTGGATACTTCCGGGCCACAAGGTGGGCCACACACATCTAAGAATAATATATCAACAAAATAATAGTAAGAATCGGCCACAAGGGAAGGGGCTCTGCCACATTGAGGCCCTTCCCTTCATCACAAACCACACATATCACTATATTGATGGGATTACAAGATCTACCCATGCATGGATCTTCTAATCAAAATCCAATGGTGGAGATGTCATCTCCACTAAGGATCAAGGGTCTAGATGACCCACAAACCTATAAATCCAAGGAAAATCTCATGATGGGGTCCATGGAGAATGGCCCCATCATGACAATCATGCATGCATAAAGTGGGTTGTTGGCCACACTCATGGAGTCATGTAGGACCTCCACCATTGATTGGTGGGTCCTACACACTCCCAATCAAATGAAAAAGGTTCATGCAAGAGGAAAGGAAAGAGACTAATCCCATGAATCACCCACCTTTAATCTTCAAGATTCTCCTATCTCCGAGCTCCTTAAGCTCCAAGGGTTATAGATCTATGGTTGAGATCATGTTCCAAGGGCTAGATGATGGGGGATTAGAGGGAGAAGGGGCTGGAGAAGAGAAGGAGATGGAAGGGAAGTTGCTGAAAATTTGTAACGCCCCATATTTTTGCCAACCTGGAGTTAGGAGTCCTTAGGTAGTGGGTCAATCTTAACACCTGATTAACTTCTCAAACACTCAATTCAAAGGTCTCAAATCCCTTTTCAAACCATTTTCTTGAAAACCTCACCTTTCCTTCACAAATTTCACCTTTCACTATCTTATCCTTCAAACTCGTCTAAGTGCTTTCATATTAGACACAAATCTTAAAGTCTAGGTGATGTTGATCATTCCGTACAAAGACCCGAGTCCCACCTCGAGCAGATGTCACTCAGGACTAAATCCTTTAGAAATTGGACGAGGATCGACTAGTGTTAAACTAAAGTTGATACGAAATCCACACTAATCACTTTAAATACGATCTGCAAGACCCAAAACTTGTAGAGTCATTGCTGCTAGGGTACCCTAAATTCTAGGATCAATCTCTCTTCCCGTTTGCTCTCGGGAACACGATGAAACTTCGTATCGGATCTGGACCGCACGTCGAAAGTCTGATTGCTGCGAAACCATTACCATTATGACCGCCTTATTGGGCTTGATAACCATCCCGGAAATCAAATCCTGGCTATGTCTAGAAACGCACAACTTGAGCCCGGAGCGAGGAGTGTGAGAAATGTGAAATTAATTAAAAATAAAATACAAATTTAAATAATCTGGAACGTGTCGCTTGCGGACAATTTTTAAGCAACCAGATCGTTGGAATCTGACCAGATTACACCCTCGGATTAGGGATATTTGCCCCTACGTGTCAATGTACTTGAAATCTCTGATCGAGTTTCACTGATCGTTAAACGGAAACTGGTCCGCCATGCATGATCTGGGAATCCGACCGAAACGAAAACTTAATTAAACCTAGATCCAATGTTAGTGAGCTTAAGTCCGACCGCACACAGAAAAGGGGCCGCCAGAAGTGCTCCGTTGGATCGAAACGGACCCACTTTGGATATAACCTAAGTACACCTTGACCCTGGGTCTATTTTGGTGATGTTTTAGCCTATATAAGGACCTTAAACCCTCTCTCATTCAGCTCATATGAATTTGAGAGAAACCCTAGGAGAGAGAAGAGAGAAAAGAGAGAGAAAGTGTGAGAGTTGTGGGAGAAACTTCCTTCCACTCTACCCTGTCACTATACAAGCTTAATCACATCTTTTAATCGCGTTCTCGGCGATTACGACTTCGTTTCTAGGTAAGAAACCCTAACCCTAATCTGATCTAGGGTTATGATCATTACAAATGATGAAATAGCTAATCTATTTCGTTCTATAGGTTGCCAAATTACCGTATACGAAGATTTAGCAAATCTATCGAGTTCATTACGCTTCTACGGTGTAAGGTGCGGACTTTAGGTGTATAGGTTACGGTTTTCAAGGCTTTGAATGTCAGTTAATGATTTATAACTGACAAGGGTGCTATTATACATGCAAAATGCGTCGTCTGTTTCGTTATACGAGATTACATGAACTATGTAGAATATAGTGTATTCTATGCATATGTTGGAATGATTGAATATGTTTGGATTTTGGATTTGTGCTTAACATGTTTATTTGTCGTGAGAATATGCTTAATATATGTGTGACAACTCCTTAGCGAAAGGACTTGCCCTAAATCATGTCGCGGCAAAAATACGTTTTATGTGCTTAAATGTGTCGCCCAAGTGTTTGTAGAAATGTTGAATGAACATGGAGCTCGGATTCATGCACACCACGATTATTCATCGTGGGTATAGGCACGTGATATACAGGGCAACTCCCTAGTGAAAGGATTTGGCCTAGCACATGTGTAATCATCATACTTCATGTATGATGATGTATGTGGTCTATGTGTTTGTGAAAATGTCTGAATGTGCTAGGGATCATCTAGTACACCTTGTATGAGGATCAAGATACGAATCTCGGTTACCCAAATTGTGTGAATGATTTCCTACATGTACGTTTTATTGTAAAGACTGTTTTACTTATGGAATGATTGTGTGCAAAATCATGTTTGTGTTGTATTTCATAATATGCTTATGTGATTGAAATTCTTAATTATGGAATTCATTTCTGTTTGATTGCCTCACATGATTACTGGATGAAATGGAATATCCATGTTTAATTTGTATTCCATAAAATGCAAGAGCAAAGCCATAAAGGGTGATGGGGGAGTGGTGTAACGATTCCGTGCAACAGCCCTGACAGCCCTAAAGCGGACGATGTTGGACCTTTGATTGTTATGATTTGGAATCTTGATTTGCTACTACTTTGACTGTCTCATATGCTTACTTATAGAAATGAAATGAAGTTGGGACTATGAGTTAGTCCAGGAAATCGGTAATAGAATGGAATTCGTGGCTGAGATTCATTCGTCACGTATGGTGTGTTTGACGAACCAGAGTCGTACTTCAGTTGGCGACAGTGGTTAGGCCACGCGAAGTGTTTATGTACTTCATGTCGTTCAATTGATAGTGCGCTCGAGCTAGTCGAGCCCGCCAAGTAACTCGATCCGCCTTATGTATGTTCACCATGTTTGGACGCCTTTGCTTGAACTTATGGTACCAATCTTACCAGTGGAATCCCGTTAACCATGGTACCACGATCTGTTAAGACTCATGAGTTGGGCATGGTGGTATGGGACAGCGCGGTCGAGCTATCGGCCTACGCTGGGGCCACGAGCCTCCCCGTAGTGACCAGTGAGCAACCAGACTCGTGATCTGAATACAGTGATATGGAACACTCTATTCGAGCTGTCGGCCTACATTGATAAGGTGATAGGGGAGTGGTGCAACGATTTCATGTAACAGCCCTAGCAGCCCTTTGTAGTGACCTCGAGCGTACTCTAAGTCTACGTGGAGGCGACGACCCTTCCGTAGCAACAAGAGTACAACTAGGCCTGTATTGATAAGGTGATGGGGGAGGGGTGCAACGATTCCGTGTGTAACAGCCCTGACAGCCCTTGCAGCAACCTAGAACCACACTATCATATGAGATTATCTAGGACTGACGACCCTAAAATGGATCATGTTTGGGAATGATATAAGGGAGGTACCTTAGTTTCCCAATCCTGTTGTTTAAAAAGGACTAATAACAACTCGGTAATCATGCTCATCATCGCACTGCATGTGCCTGGAAGATGTGGAGCACTGAGGGATGAACGCATGCCGCGGACATAAAATGGTGCCGTATGAGGGAGCATTGGCGAGGGGCATGCATCATGACTGTATTTCATACTTGCATTAACAAGAGTAGTTAGGATTGTTTGATTGTACTGCTTTATCATTACTGCTTGACTGAATTAATAACATGTTAACCTATGCTTTATTGTTCCACTGAGTTGATCACTCACTCCCACGTTACGGGATGGTGTTGTACACACCAACCAGACTTTGTCTTAGGTGCAGATGGCGAGATGATTCAGGAGGCAGAGCCGGATGTCTACGAGGACCAGGACGAGTTCTCGTACATGCAGTTTTCTAACGGCTTTGCTTACGCTGCCTGGATCGACGGGATTACAGGGTTTATCATTCTAGTTGTACTCTTATTTTTGGCATTTTATTCCAAAACAAATACATGTTTGTGGTGACTCAGTTGGTGTTCATACTCTGGAGATCGAGATGGTTTTGTTTATTTTATATACATTTATACATAGCTTTCAGTCTTCCGCTTGCATTTATACTTTGATCTAGAGTATGAATTACTGTTTTGGTATAATCCCACTCATATTTAATGCCTTAATACGAACAACATTCAATCATCATTATCTATGTTGCATAAGTGATGCGTTGGAACTCGGGAACTGAGCTTCTGCTCGACCCCCGATTTTCAGGGCGTTACAAAATTCTAGCAATGTTGGGAAATGAGAGGGAGGGAGAGAATAGAGAGAGAGAAAGAGAGACCATAATGGGTTTGTAAGAGAATCCATCATTACTATAGGGAGGAGTTTACAAAGTTGTAAGTTAAACTTGGCCTCTTGGTGGTGTTTGTGGCTGGTGGTGTTAGTTTCATGCAATTGTGTAGTGCGTGGGTAGTGTACCTTAGAACTTGTGCCAAGGGTGATGGTGGTCCACATGCATTCCACTTAAGTGGGCTACATGATCAATAGTCATAAAATGAAATGTACACAACTTTTGATCTACATATTGGATTTATGCGCGAGATGCGGCGTTGAAACCGTGACGATGATGCGGTCGCAATGACATAGGTCTCGGGTCAATTCGAGTCGGGTCTACATGACCGAACTCAAGGATGACCGAAAACACTATCCAAGGGTCGTGGGTCACCAGGATTCGACCGGTAGGACAGCGAAACCATGATGAATAAGATGCATACTCACACACATACATGCACACATGTGAACTCGGGTCAGGTCTCACACAGCTACACCTCCTCTCCTATCCTTGCAGCCGCTCGAGTAAAAATCAGCCGCAAGCTTTCTCCATCGAACCCACCACCTAAACCTCCTTAGAGCTTCAATCAAACCATGCTCTAAGCTCCCTTAGATCCGTCTACACCATTCCCATGCATCTTTTTAGAGAAAAACATGGCCGTTTGTGATCTACCATTAATGGCAGGTCATCTCCCTCATCAAGAAGAACGACCATTGGCCCTGTTACAACCGTTAACCCCTGATCAGTTTTGTTCACAAGGTGGGCCATGTCTACAACAACCCATGCAGGAGAAAAGGATGAAAAGGAGGAAGGAAGAAAGGAAATAAGAAGAAATAGAAAGAAGGAAAGCGAGAGAGATTGTGTTGCTGCATTAGCAAAGCTCGAACTGAGCCGAGTTTGGGCCGAGCTGAGTTTGGTCCATGCTTGGGTCGAGTCCAGAGGTTGTTGGACTCCTCTAACTGAAAAGAAGAGGAGAAAGAAAGAAGAAACAGAGAGAGAGAGAGAGAGAGAAAGATCAGCTGGGTGATGCAACTGCACCACGTTGGCTGTGCAACCTACCAGTTGCTAACGAGTTCAGACTCGGTTCGGGCCTGTCCGAGTTCGTCGATTCGTTGTCCCGTGCTCTGGTGCATACAGAACAGGTCTAAGGGCCTGTTTGTTTCAGTGAATTCGCTGGAAATGCATTTTCCCCTGGCATTATTACTTCTCAGGGAAATGCAGTGAAGTGTTGCACGTTTCCCATAGCTGATTGGACGGCTTACTTTTTTCAACGTAAAGATGGAAAATATTTGTGAGTCCACCATAATGTATATCATATATCTACACCGTTCACCCATTATGTTATATGGATTTATGATATACGCTAAAAATGAGGCATATCCAAAGCTCAAGTAGGCCACACCATTAAAAAAAGTGAATTAAATACTTACCGTTAAAAACTTCCTGGGGACATTGTTTCTTTTGGTTTGGGCCAATTGAGTGTTGGATCTAACTCATTTTTTTTCTCATATCTTAAAATGTTGTGATAAAATGGATGGACGGAACAGATATATCATATACATCAAGATGAGGTCCTAAAATGACTACCGAAACTTTTGAACTGGTTTCCAAGAAATGAAATTCCCACTAATATCCAAACTGGTGAAACGGTAATAATCACCCATTTCCAGGGGATTTACCATTTCCCAGTGAAACGGTGAAAATCAAACAGGCCCTAAGAGTCCAGCAAGAGAAGAAAGTGGGAAGGAAGGAGGAGAAATGAAAGAAAGAGAGAGTGGGGGAGCTACATGATGTGCTACCCTCGCAGCTGTTGAGTCGAGTCAACTTGCTGGTCAGGTGCAAACCATCACCGAGTTCGCGTCGGGTTGGTGCTGACCTGATGTTGTTGAATTAGTAGAGGAGGAAGGGAGAAGGAGGAATGAGAGAGCGGGAGAGAGAGTAGTGGGGGCTGTTGCTTGCCTCGAGTTAACTCAGTTAGTTGTTGACCCTTTACTCAGCTGGATCGAGCCATGGTTAGGCTTGGTGTAGGCATGGCTAGAATCCCAGCAAGGCATGAAAGAGAGGAAATAAGGTAAGGGAAGGAAGAAAAGAAAGTAGGGGAGAGGACCAAGTCAACTCGACTCGAACCGAGTCGACACAAGTAAATGTTTTCCTTCTAGGCTACACTTGTCTCGTTGTATTAATGTCAATGTTACCATTTATATCATGATTAGGATCGCTGATAGTAGAAATGCATAGCCATTAGTAAATGATCTATAGTTAGCATAGATAAGAAAATAAAATAAGATCGTCATTTAATACTAGTGGATTGTTTGTGTAACGCCCCGAATCTTCAGGACCCAAGTATATGACCCGTGTCCCAAAAACCCGAGTGTTAACCTTAAAGGATAGTCAGATATAATATTTTTCTTTTATCAGAGTAAGCAGATGAGCGTATAGTGGACAATTAAGCATAATGGGAAATTTCAAATTCCATTTAGAATATACAAGTGGTTGCCCATAATGACTTATACAAACCAATGTCTCAGAATTTAAACGAGTACAAGATTTACATGATTCAATACATGAGAATGACAAAAAAAACATATAAATATAAGCCGCAAGATCACGTAGCTCCTCCAGGCCAATACAATTATACATCCCTGGCGATCGTACCCTGCTTCTCATCAAGTCTGAACATGCATATTACTTAAGCCATCTGTGCTACCTGTACGGTTATATATTTGATGGATGAGGGACCAACTCAGTGTGAATTCCCCTCAAGATTACACACCGCTGCATTAGGTAAGAAATAGTATAAAACATCCAAACAACTAAAACAGAGTAAATGCAGTCTTATTAGATGCATGGATGCGTGAATGCAATCATCGAACCTGGGAAACATCATCCAGTCGGGTCACCTATGCAATCATCGACCCGAGTAAAACATCAAGACGGTCTATGCCCCAGGTAAAACATCTGGACGGGCATTGGGGTCGTCACCCAAGGATGTGACTGGTCATCAGCGCAACACTCAGCGTAATCGCATGGGCATGAAGATGCAAGTCATCATCATAAATCGAATGACTGGTCATAAGCGCAACATTCAGCGTAATTGTAGGGTAAAATGATCCAAGTCATCGTAATATGTCATGTATGCATAATTTGCCAGGCCATTATTAGTCCAATTGCAACCAGCCGATTTAAGTAAGCTCACAGTCACTACGGGGAGCACATGGCCCAACGTAGGCCGACGGCTCGGGCATAGTATCCCATGACTACAATCCCCGGCCCATGAAGCTACCATCTTGGGATGTTTAATGAAAATCCGTTGACTAGTGGCCAATCATATTACAATATATGGAGCTTACCATCGCACAGTATAAAACGTCGAACCCATATAGGAAAAATATCAAAACAAAACCATGTAGGACGAGTATCAAAATATGCCACATAGGGCGAATATCAAAACCATACGATAAAAACCATCCTTAAAAATCATTAGGCACAATAACCCTAGATGGTAGGCCCACATCAATGATCCATCTAGACCATCACCCAATAACCACCAAGTCGAAGGTCCATTACGATCACAACTAGTCAAGTTACATCCCAAGTATGGGTGACATTCATATGTGGGAATTTTCTACTAATGTACCAGTTTAAGTTCCATAAGCAATCCACAAAAAGAACACAAGCATGAACAATTATACAGGATAATCATAAAGCATATAATACAACAATTCAATTTTCACCAGCTAACACATGTGATCATAAAGGGAGATATCAATTATGAATTTAAATAAAAACTATAACTTAAGCTAATGAGAAGATGGAAAGCTCAAGGGGAAGAATCATCACCTTATACTTTGAATCACTAACTGATGTTGCTAGGAAATGTGTGCATCCTCAGAGTTGAGTCATACTATGGATTGTGAAGTTGTACATGAGATTAATTTCTATTAAGTATCTATGGTCAAGATTTATACAACCTAGGGTGTGGATTACTTTTAGGGTTTCAGTATAGAATTTTGACCTCATTCTAGAGTTTAATCCTAACCTTAGATTCTAGGATTTGGATCTTAAATCATCTTTAATATTATTATTACTATTAATATTGTGTAATGGGTCAAATAATATTCCTGATGGGAGTATTAATCCATAGACATGAATAATGGTGGTTCATAAGTTCACCTTTAGATATACCAACATTATCTAGTCTTCTTATGATGACTAATAATCTATTAAATAATACAAGTAATAGCAACAGAATATTTTCCAATGTTAATATAATAAAGGCTACTACTGATAATTACATATAATACTAATTTCATAAGGAAAATGATTAATGTTTTCTACCGCTATTAGTCCTAAGTATCAATAATGAATCAGGCCATGATGATAGATACTATGACCTATCATATATAATGAAATTCTACAATTAGCTTGATCCTAACATTTTATTTATGTTTAGGGTATTAGCCTAGAGTTTAGATTACTTAGGGTTTAGGCCTAGGCTAGATGTTTAGGGTTTAGGTTTTTAAATTAAATTCCTAGTTGGTGGAACAACGATATTAATGATGTTACTAATCAAAATAGTAATCTAATGATGGTTGGATAACAATATCACTAATTATTACCTTATAATATTAATTATAGTTTCTAGCCAATAGCATTGAAATGACCTTAATTGATATAATAGATAGGAATAATAACAATGTTATTGATAGCTAAGGTAACTTAACTGATGAAAAGAGATGAAAAATCTCACCAAAGTCGACTCGGTTCGAGTCATGTTCTCCTTCTCCCCTTCTCTCTCTTCTTCTCCTTCCTTTCCTTCTTACTAGCAAGAATCCGGACTGATCCAGACTTAATGGCTCAGCCGAGTCGAGACCCACTGACTCGGCAGTACATAGTGCGGCCCATAGAGCTGTTCACGAGTCAAGCTAGCTCGATTAACTCGCTCGACTCGGCTCGAGTCAGCTCGGATTGACTCGGCTTGAAGGACTGAGTCAGGGCGAGTCAAGCTAAAATATAGAAGCTCGAGTTGAGTTCAAGCCGAGTTCGAACGTAGGCCGTTTTAACTCGACTCGACTCGGGCTCGGCTCGCCTCGAAGCTTGAACTCGAGATCGACTCGGCTAGGTTAAATTATATATAATTTATATATTATATATAAATACAATAATATATATATATATATAATAAGAAAAGTAAAATATTTTTACGGTTTCTAAAAAGCCTACCTGGCTACCCCACGTCCCCACCCGCCGCAGGTTTCTATTTCTTCATTTCCCCTTTCTTCTCCATCTCTACCCCACCCAGCCTGCTGACTGCCGACAGCCGCACGCCCGCCCGACGAGGTGAGTACATCATCTTTTCTTCTTCTTCTTCTTCTTCTTCTTCTTCTTCTTCTTTTTTTTTTTTTTTTAAATTCCGTTGGGGATCCACCCGATCTCGCAAATTTTAATGGTATATTTTAGGGAATGTGCCAGATCGGGTAGACAGGCTATTTTTATGCGGTCATCCTGATGGTGGGGCCCACATGAAATCTTATATTTGCGGTTCCCTGATAGATACGATAGATATGAAAAGAAACGCCAGTGGATCTTCAAATCCTGCCTCCATTATGAGAAATCAGAAAAGCATGTGGCTATGGCTTTTTTTTAATGGACTACTGACAGATTGAGTAGCGAGAATCGCTAAAAGTGACGTTACCAGGTTCAGTGGGTCCCAACATAATGTATGTTTTGTATCCACACCGTCCATCCATTTGGAGAGACCATTTTAGGGCATGATCGAAAGAATGAGTGAGATCCAAATCTCAAGTGGACCCCACCACAGAAAACAGTTGAGTGACTGACGCCCACCGTTAAAAACTTCTACGGGCCACAAAAGTTTCCGATCTAGCTGATACGTGTGTTTTCCCTTATATATAATGTCTTTTTTAACTTATGAACAGGTTGGATCTCAAATAAACATCACGGTGGACCTTATGAAAGTTTCAACGGTGGCCGTCACTCTCTCCATTGTTTTCTGTAGTGGGGTCCACTATAGATTTGGATCTGACTAGTTCTTTAAATAATACCTTAGCATGATCTCTCCAAATGAATGGACAGTGTGGATACAACACATCTACCATGGTGGGACCCACAGGACCTGTCAGTAGGTAATCCACGTCATTTTTTAATGGTTACATTTGACGCGGATTTCCAGTCGAAAGACTTTCTTCCTACGCAAGATTCTGTGTGGGTCCTACTTAATTGTTTGTGTGAAATCTAACCCTTCTATCCAATTTTTAAGCTCATTTTATGACGTGGGACCAAATTCGAGGAGGATCAAAAACTCAAATGGGCCACACAAAAGGAAAAAGTGGATATTTAGTGACCACCATTGAAATATTTATATGTCAATAAAATTTTTTAACGATATAATTTTTTTGGTTTTTTCAGTTTAGCTAAGCGAAAATGACCTTATAAATGGTCTAGATGGCATATAAACAGCAAGTTAGAGCCTAGGAAGGTTTTAACGGTACGCATTCCTTTCCCCACTGTTTCATCTCCTATGGCCCACTTGAGTTTTGGATCCTACTCATTTTTGGTAGAATGTCTTAAAATGAGGTCGGAAAATGAATGGACGGCTTTGATTTCTCACAAGCATCACAACAGGCCCCACCTAGAATCGTCACGTAACAAGTTCTTGATGAAGGCTTTGGCAGGGAAGGAAGCGGATTGCGTACTGAGTAACTCAGTACGGTAAGCGTACTGAGTAAACTATGTGGGCCCCTATGTCATTCATGCATTGTATCCACTCCGTCCATCTCTTTTAGCACATAATTTTAGTGCTTTGTACCAAAAATAGAGTATATCCAGACCTCAAATGGACCACACCACCGGAAACTGTGTGAATTGAACATCTACCGTTGAAAAATTCTTGCGGACAGCAGAGGTTTTAGATCAGGCTGATATTTGTGTTTTCCCTTCAGCCATGTCTTTCTGATCCTATGAACAGTTTGGATGACAAAAAAACATCATGGGGAGCATTAGAAATTTTTCAACGGTTGAAATCAATACTTCCACTTTTTCCAGTGGTATGGTCCACTTGAACTTTTTATATGCATCAATTTTGGGTTGAACCCATAAAATGATCTGGAAAAACGAATGGACGGAGTGGATAGACCACATGCATTCGCGGTGGGCCAACTGAGTTTACTCAGTACGATAAGAGCGTACTACTGAGTAACTCAGTACGCAATCCGATTTCTGGCAGGAAAGCGCCTCCTGTTTCTTTGACTGGTATTGTACACGTGGTAGCATGGGTGAGACGGCCCTACCTTAGAAGGTCTGCATTGTTAAAAAAATAAAAATAAAATCAAACTCAAAAGTACGGTATATTAAATGTTGATTGTTCGGCGTACCATCATAAAAGCAGATGTAAGTACCATCTACATTCTCAATGCACGGAACTACTCCGATCAGACGGTCAGGAGTCCTCCGAATGTAATTTTCTAATATACAAGACAAGAGGAAAGTTGATGAACGGTCCTGATCACCAGGTCTAAGGTCCACGTACACACCAATGAGAACCATTCAAATCACGAGCCGATTCTGATAAGAAACTCACAGAAAATGGTAGGAAAAAAATAAAAAATTCCTCTGATGTGTTTGTTTAAAATAAGGGTTCATATCATTTCCCTTTTTTTAGTTTTTCTTTTACAAAATTCATTTTTAAGAAACCTCTTCAGAAGAGGATTTTAACGGTTAAGATATTGAGAGATGACTTTTTCTATTACACCACTAACCTTAAACATTTTCATAGAAAAAACAGTGTAAAAGAAACATGGGAGAATTCCAACCTCCATTGATGAATACCTATTTGTTAAAAGGAGATAACTATTTGTTGAAATAAGAGCATTGGATCAGTATATCTCTACTAATGTGATAATCAAATAATTAAATAAACATAATATTTTTTTCATAATAATTTGCCAGAGAGTAGACTAGCATAAGCTATATTAGGATCACATAGAAAAGGAAGAATATCTTATAGATGTGCATATCTTGTAGATAACTTAAAACATTTTATGTAATTGAGTCAAATTGGCACGGACCTGATGTAAATTCCATTTTATGTAATTCCAAGCTTTTCTATTCTTCCCAAACATAGAGTGGAATTGGCATAGGACCACATGAATCCCATCCCACCTAATCCCTTCTAATCCCACCGCCCAAACAGACCCTTGTAGAGTTACATTGATGATATGCATTCCCTTAGTAATTTTATTCATGTGTTACAATTATCAAACTGTTTTAATTATTTTACATATTGTCATACTGATGTTGATGCTTATGATTATTTGTCATCTGATGCTATTAATTAATATTTAGACCACCTAAAGGTTTAGCAATATACTCCCGTTTAGGAATTTATATTGAACAAATACAATCATTTCGCTAAAAATACTTGTTCTTTATGGATTTCTAAATTGTCCCATTTTGGACAGTTCGGTACCATACCATGTACTTAGGTTGTCATCATTCAATTTACATGTGATTAGAATTTCTGTAGTGTTTCCCTATGTTTTCTCCGGATATGTTGTTCTTTACTAACTGGTTTCCACTACATGTGTACTGGATTACATGTGGGTGTGACAACTAATTAGTATTGAATTTTACATATATCTGGAGAATATAGGGAGGTGCTGCCGAAATTTCGGCTCATATGTAAATTGTATGGGGACAGTACATGGTATGTTACTGAATGAGATAGAGACAATTAACACCTCTAGATAGAGACAAGTAGGAATAAGATATTTAGAAACAATTAGGAAACAAAAATTGAAACAATTATGGACAATTTATAGTTATGTATATGTATGTATCCCGGTAGATTTATTTATTAGGAGACTATTTGAGACACTTGTGTCTTGCAGTTTATGGAGGGGCCCAATATTGTTTGTATTATATATTTATATATACGTATAAATGTCGTTGACTGATTCCTTCAACCTATAAAAACCCGTATCTTACCCTACCATTGTTATCTTTTGATTTTTAGATGACTACTGAAGAAAATTCAAGTACTCCTGGCCCCGATGCGTCAATCAATTCTCCTTTGGCCGTGGTGGATGAAGAAAAATTAGATAACAAAGTTGAAACAGCTTCAGTTAATGTGAAAGGGAAAAAAAGATCGGCGATATGGGAATCTTTTGATGAGATCACGCAACCAGATGGTTCAGTCAAGATTAGATGCAAGTATTGTAAAACTCTTTACGGCAAGCATTCTGGTTCTTCTACAACTCACTATCAGAGGCATCTTGATAAATGTGTGAAGAGACCAAGAATATTGAAGGGTGGAGTTCAGCAACTGCTTTCATTAACTGTTTCTGAAGATGACGACTCTAAAGCTGCACTTTCAACATATAAGTATGATGCAGATAAACTGAATGAGTGGTTTGCGAGATTAGTGATAGTCAATGAGAAGCCATTTAGCATGGTAGAAAGCAAGGTTTTCATGGGATTTTGTAAATTTCTAAATCCCAGATGTGAGAAGGCCTCTCGTAGTACTGTGAAAAGAGAGTGTATGAAGATGTATGTTGTTGAGAAAGCTAACTTGAAAGCTCTCCTGACATCTGTATCCAGATTAAGTTTGACTTCGGATATGTGGACAGCCTCGAATCAGAGAAAGGGATATATGTCATTGACCGCACACTTTGTTGATGCGGATTGGAAACTACAAAAGAGGATTTTAAACTTCCGCCACGTTCCTCCTCCACATACCGGTGTAGTCATGTCTGATTGCATTTACAATTGTCTTGTTGAGTGGGGCATTGAAAAGAAAATTTCTTCAATTACTTTAGATAATGCCTCATCCAATGATACTTTAGTTTCTTTTTTACGTACTCAATTCAAAGCTGCCGGAAATTTATTCTTCGAAGGTAAAATATTCCAAGTTAGATGTTGTGCTCACATACTCAACTTGATTGTGCAAGAAGGGCTGAAAGTAATTGATTCAACGATTGCAAACATACGAGATAGCGTTAAATACATAAGGGGGTCACCTTCAAGACTGAGTACGTGGAATGATATAATCCAACGTTTGGATTTGAAATCTAAACAACAGTTGAAGTTAGATGTTTGCACTCGCTGGAATTCCACTTATGAAATGTTGGATACAGCTTTACAATTTAAAGTTGCATTCCCTGAACTTGCGGCGCGCGATAAAATGTACACATACATACCAAGTGATGAAGACTGGAAGAAAGCTGAAGATGTTCATCGATTTCTCAAAGTTTTTTACGACTGCACGAAGATTTTTTCCGGAAATCAGTATCCCACGGCAAATCAATTTCTTCCTGAAATTATTTTCATTATGAAAGCACTAAAAAAGTGTGCTGGTGATGGGCCAGAATTTTTAAAAGCGATGGCTATAGGAATGCAGTTGAAATTTGATAAGTATTGGGTTGAATGTCACTTGTTAATGGCCATTGCAGTTGTCCTGGATCCACGATACAAGATGGCAATGGTTAGATATGTTTTCAGATCGCTTTATTCCAGTTCCGAAAGAGTTTCGGCGGAGATCGCCATTATTAATGCTGCAATTGAAGAGTTGTTTGCTTCATATGTTGATAATTCAGCCGAAACATCAAGTGCAATATGTACTTCTCAAACTACGGGTAGTTCTTCTACTGATGCTGAGGGCGAGCGACTTCGTGATTTTATGTCTTTCTTAGACGAAGAAAAAACAGATACGCAGAAAATTGAATCCGAAGTGGAGAAGTATCTAAAGGAGCCGGTCATAAGGCTAAAAGATAATGATTTTGATGTTTTGCAATGGTGGAAGTCTCGAGCTTGTGAATACCCAAGACTTTCTTTGATGGCACGAGACATTTTATCAATTCCAATTTCGACCGTGGCATCAGAATCAGCTTTTAGCACTGGCAGCAGGATAGTTAGCAAGTATCGAAGCTCGCTTGCTTCGAATACAGTTGAAGCACTGATATGTACGCAAGATTGGTTGCATCCAATTTGGGGCGGTAGCAGTTTCGATGTTGAAGAGTATGAAGAGGATAATGAAATTGAAAACATGGGTCAGAATGCTTGAAGGAAGGAAAACTTTAAAAATTTTCATGAGCGATTTTATAATTTTTAGTATATTTTAATTCTTTTGAATTAATATTGATGTTGATTATTGAGGACAAAATATGGTTTTGTGGTATGATATTGATAGTATATAGAGGTTTTTCATTTATGTCTTAATAGTTAGTAATGCGGCATTAGCATATGAGACATTTAATTTGTATTTTTTATCCAAAATTTTAATAATATAACATATGATGATATAAATAAGCTCGAGCTCGACTCGAGGTAAACTCGACTCGACTCGAGCTACTAGCTCGACTCGAACTCGACTCGACAACTTTGGCAAACAAGCCAAGCTTCAATGTTGAGCTCGAGGCCGAGCTCGAGCTCGAGCTCGAACTCGAATACCCATGGACAAGCCAAACTGAGCTTGGCCCACCTCGACTCGACTCGGCTCGATGCCCACCTCTAGCGGCCCACGCTCGCACTCACTCTTTCTTCTTCTTCTTATTCTCCTCTTCTTCCTTTTCTTTCTTTCATTTATTCTCCTTCTCTTCTCTTTCCTTAGACTTCCCAAAAGCCTGAACTGGACCAACCCCCGCCCAGCCCAGATGATCAGCAACCCTGACTCACTCAACTCGGCCTGATGACTCAGCTCGATTTGAGGTGCTGGCATGGTGCAGCAGCTTGGTGCGGTTGCCCAACGCACGCACCCTCCGACTCCACTTATTCTCTCCTCTTTCTTTCTCTTCTTTTTCTTTCTCACCTGCCTACTGGAAACACCCAGCGACGTCCGACCATCCCAGCCTGACTCAAGCTCAACCAGAGTGGAACGGTTGCACAACGCACTCCCTCATTCCCTCCTCTCTCTATGCTTTTCTTTTACTTTCTTTTTCCTTCTTTCTGTCCCAATGCCATCACCAGGTGGTGAGAGTCGAAAAATGGCATCCCGAACTAAGTCTAACTCAGTTGGAACGGCGGGGAAGATGGCTGTCATTAATGGCAGATCTCGAACGGAGGTGCCCTCCTCTAATTCACAGCATGGGATGGTTCATATGGACTGTAGGAAGCTTATGGATAGGCTTTTTCAAAGCTCTAGGATCGTTTGGGCAGTGGGTTCGGGAGGAGGAGAAAACGACTAGTTTCATGGCTACGGCTGCAAAAATAGAGGGTGAGCTACTGTTCCTCGATCCACATGCCTTATATGCTCGCCCTACTCTTCCCTGACCGTGAAATGGCCAAGCTATATGTCCTAGAGGGGGGGTGAATAGGACTATGCCAAATTAAAATTAAAACAGCGGAATCTATAATAAAGAGATAGCCTTACAAAAATAAATCAATTCACAATGCTGAAATAAACTTAACCTCAATTAACAAGTATTGAGAGGTTGATATGAATTCAGTTCTAAGGATAACCTTACACCATAAAAACCAAAGTTTTATGGTAGGACAACCTTATTTCAATAACGTCCTTTATATCAAGAACTCAATAACAATAAATAGCAAGGAATTGAAATAGATTGTAGAAATTTAAATCTAACTTATTACAACATTCCCCACACTTGCTTGAAATGTAAATATTTACAACATTCACAACCACACATACATTCCACAGCTTTGAATGATAAAAGATAAATGATTAAGCAAGCATTCAATCCACAAGACAGAATTATAGTGGTTCGCTTGTGTGTTCACCAACTGTTAAACAACAGCCACACAGAATGCTACTCCACTCCTAATATCCTCACACAAGGAATATTAGCGTTCACTATCAAAATAGGTTTCACCGGTTCACCTAAAACCTTCACAATTGTGTCTTTATAACTTGGGCTTATACAATCCAAAAACCCCTCTTTCTGAGTTTTTTGGCTTTCCTTCGATAACCATATAAATGGAATTTTTCTGGCGAATCCCAAACAAAACCAAAAGAATAGAAATTTTACAGAATTGTAAAATACCTAGATTTCTCCTCTTGTAGTAGCCCGGAAGAACCAATCGGAGTAGAAGTTCGAATATGGAAGTTCAATGTCCAATACTCACTTTAAAATGGTTCTAAGTTCTAATTGATTTTAAGTTTAATCAACTTAGGGCTAGTTGTATTTGATTTTGATTCCATGAAGAAGGAATTTAGAATTTCCCTTTTTCTAATCAGATTGGAATGCAAATCAAAATCAAATAACAATAAGCTAACAAAAGGAAATAGAATTATGCACAATATAGCTTAAAAACAAACACAGACTTATCTCAGAGTGGAGCCTTAAATTCACTTAATTTTTCCAATGAAAAACTCTGAAATTTGTGTGCTATTTATAGCTGTAGAAATTTATCGTCGATTGGTCCAAGGGTCACCACTACTGGTCGAAGAATAAACTGATTTTTGAACTTTTGAGCGTGATTGAATAAAACCGTTGTACGACCGGTCGTAGGCAGTCCACGACTGGTCGAAGGCAGTCCACGACCAGTCAAGACCCCTCTACGACTGGTCGTGCGACACTTAATTTTGTCACTGGAGTTTGAGTCGTAACTTTACGACTGGTCGAAGGTCGAGTCGAGACCATCCCACGACCGATCGAGCAGACTCCAGGACTGGTCGTAGCCGAACTAGAAAATCCGATAAATTGCAACAATTCTAGGACTGGTCCTGGAACTTCTTAGATTGGTCGAACCAGTGCTAGGACTGGTCGAATAAGGTCTAGGACTAGTCTTAGAATAGACCAAATTCATGTATTAATATTAAAATGAATTATGTAGCCAAAGTGACCTACCCTAAGGTCAATATAAGGTTTATCATACCTGGGACATGAAGTATGGACATTGAAAACTTCATTTGCTTAGACTTTGAACATTATAAAGCTTGAGTTCTTCTTGATGCAGCTTGACTACTTCACAAGCTTTGAAATCAATGTCATTTTGAGTTGCACTTGAGTCCTAAACTATGCTTGAGTCTTGACCTTGAGTACACGTGAACTTGAGCTTGAGTTCTTACATGTGAACTTGAGCTTGAGTCTTGAGCTTGAACTCTTCTTTAATATCTTCTATATTGTAGCTTGAACTAGCTTGAGGAATTCATCTTCTTGACATGGTGTCTCGAATAAATTTATCAAGATATAAACACAAGACACATACTGAGGTTTTGACACACAAAATTTGACAACCAAAGAGGAATCAAATCATAGCACTTACAATCTCCCCCTTTGTCAAATTTGTGACAAAACATACTTCAATAAGAAAAGCACAATATGTATATTAACGAATCATGCACCAGTTGTCATGAACTAGCATACAGCATACAACCTCAACTAGCATACAACATACAACCTCATGCACAATCACTTAACTTCCCTTGAGTAACTCCCCCTTAGTAGTACACTGCAACCATCCTATGCACATCATCAATCCAATCATAAGTCATAGAAAATTCTCAAATTTCTCCCCCTTTTGTCAAAATATGACAAAGGACGAAACACAAATAGGATTGAAAAGACAGGAAAGTAATGATCAAGTCATAAAGATAGAAAGATTGAAAGTTAAGAGTACGAAACATAGCAAAAGGAGTTAAAAATTTAAGTTAGATAGAGTCTAACATAACCAGAGAAAGTAAAAAGTATTATAGTTATTACAGACCAAAGAGTAAAATCTCAATCCGATCCAGAAGAAGGAGCAGGTATGGAAGAATCAATTTGATGAAGGCCTTTTTGTAAGCGCCTAAAATACTTTCGCATATTTTGAATTGTTGATTGTGGCCAACATTCATATTCTCTACCTTCTCCTCTAATGCACTTAGACAAGCATTGAAATCAGATGGCAGAAAGTTAGGATCATTTCCAGAGTCAGAATCAATTTCATTAAAAATAGCGTCCATATTGATATCATCTAGAGGAAGATCATCACCTCCTTCATCATTCCCAACCTCAGCAGCAACTCCTCCTTCACCAACATCAACTTGGCCTGGAGCCAATTTCAACTTCATTTTGTTTAAGTTGGAGTTGTTGAATATAAGGTGTTGGATAAGAGCCTCTCCGACGGGCATAACGACTAACATGTGAGTGGCTAATACATTCAACAGATACCCAAGTGGAATATCACCATGACCAGGATGACTACAGATTTGAATGATAGAGGAACAAATCAAAGAGGGCAAACAGACATTAGCACCAGTAATGATTGAGTAAAAATACAAACCATAAGCATAGTCAACTCAGTCTTGTTTCCAGATCGGGGATACAGATTAGAAGTGAAGATACGATGTAAAACTCTGTATCTGGGTAACAAGTACCTAGTTTTGAGGGCATTCCCATTTGCAGTCCATGGTACATTCATGTTACACAATGCTCTAGTATAAACACGTTTTTCTGATTCTGACACTTTTTCAGCAAGTGTACTAGGATGAATACCATCATCATTTACTGGTATGTCCATAAGGCCTGAAATTAAATGTCGATCAACAAGAAAAGGCCCTTCTCTAGTAGCAATAGTAAAAGTCAGTTCCTCAGTAGAAAAGTCAGTTATGCATGTGTAACATCTCGGATTTTTACCAACCTGGGATTAGACGTCCTTAGGCAATGGGTCGATCCTAACACTTTATTAACTTATCAGAACTGAATCCCACAGTTTAAAATCATTCCTTAACCCATTTCCTTCGCAAATCTCACCTTTCACCACCTTGTTCTTTAAATTTTCTAAGTACTTTCACATTAGACGCTATCTTAAAGTTTAGGTAATGAAGAATAATACTTAAACTAAATCTTGCTACAAAGGACTAAGTATCACCTCAGACCGAAATCACCCAGGACTAAATCCTTTAGAAATTAGGTGAGAAATAGCTAGTGTGAAACTAGAGTACCCGTGAAATTAGTACCAATCACTTTAAATACGATCTGCAAGACCCAAAACTTGTAGAATCATTGACGCTAGGGTACCCTAAAATCTAGGATCAATCTCATTACCCGTCTGCTCTAGGGAGCATCACGAAACTCCGTATCAGATCTGGACTGCACGTCGGAAGTCCGATTTACACGAAGTTAAGGAATTAGGACCGCCTTGCTGGGCTTGACAACCATCTCGGAAATCAAATCCAGATAGTGTCCCGTGTAATTCGCTTGAGTCCGGAGCGAGGAGTGTGAAAACACTTGATTTTCTTTAAAAATAAATATCTCAAATAGTAATCTGGCACCTCTCACTTGCAGAACAGTATTAGGCAACCAGACCGTTAGAATTTGACCCAAATACACCCTTGGATCAGGAAAAATTTCATACACATATCCATGTACTCGGAATCTCCGATCGAGATCCGCTGACCGTTGAACTGATACTAGTCCGCCATTAGCGATCTGGAATCCCAACTGAAATGAAAACTTAACTAAACGTAGATCCAATGTTAGTGAGCTTAAGTCCGACCTTTGGCTCAAGGAGGCCCGCCAGAAGTCCTCCGTTGAGCTGGAACAGGTCCGCTTTGGTTATAACTTAAGTATACTTTGACCTGGAGTCTATTTCGGTTAGTTTTTAGGCTATATAAGGACCTTAGAAACCCCTCTCACAGCCATACGAATTTGAGAGAAACCCTAGAGAGAGATGAGAGAAAGAGAGAGAAAGTGTGGGAGCAGTGAGAGAATCTCTCTGCCACTATTCCCTGCTGTTATCCATGCTCAACCGCACTATTCTTGTCGCTTTCTCGGCGAATCCGACTCCGTTTCTAGGTAAGAAACCCTAACCCTAAACTGATTTATGGTTTTCATAGTTGTAGGTTATGAAATAGCTAACCTATTTCATTCTATAGGTTACCAAACTGCCGTATACGAAAGCTTAGCAATTCTATCGACTCCGTTACGATTCTACGACAAAAGGTGCGGACTTTAGGTGTATAGGTTATGGTTTTCAAAGCTTTCAATGTCATATAATGATAGATTCATAATCTGCATGCAATTACACATGTACAAAGTGCTGTCCGTTTTCCGTTTCGATTAAAGATGAAAATTATGGAATTTTACATACTCTAGGTATTTGTAGAAAGTACCGTATACGTATAAATTTTAGAAATGTGTTTGCCATGGTTATTTGCTGTATGAATATATTATATATGTATAAAATACTTGTTTGGCGAAAGGGCTCGCCCTAATACATGTTTTGCTAATATACACTATATATGTTGAAATAGTGTATTCTAAGTGTTTGTGAAAATGGTTGAATGTGTATAGAATTCTCATTCGTGCTCGCCATAACTAATTGTCATGGATATATGATTGTTGTATTGGCGATACCCCTTTGACGAAAGGATTTGCCCTGAATCACGCCACGGCCACTATACGCTATATATGTTGAAATGTGTAGCCCAAGTGTTTGTGAAAATGTTCAAATGAATATGGAACTTGGATTCCTACTTTCCATGACTATCCGTCGTGGGCGTACGCGTGTATGATTGGGGCAACTCCCTAGTAAAAGGATTTGGCCTAATGCCTATGTAATCAACATATGTCATGTATGTTGATGTATGTATTTTATAGTGTTTGTTGAAATGTCTGAATGAGTAGTAGTTAGTAAATTGTAATGTTTAAGGGTGTTGAGATATGATTCTCAACTTCTTTAACTATGTGTATGATTTCTTTAGATATCTGTGTGATTAGGAATTGAATATGTACAAACTCATGCTTATGTTGTACTTCATAACATGCTCAATTGATTGTATGATTTTATCTATGTAATGCATATGTTTAAATTCATGTTTACGTTGTATGATCTGTCATGGGTGATGGGGGAGTGGAGCAACGAGTGCGTACAACAGCCCTGGTAGCCCTAAACGGATAATACCAGACTTTGATTGTATGATTTAAATCTTGATCCATTACTGCTTTATCTATCTTCAATTGATTGTGTTTGGGGCTATGATTATAGTCCAGAGAATCGGTACCAAAATTGAATTCGTGGTTGTGATTCATTTGCCACGTGAGATGTGTTCAACGAACCCGAGTCGTACTTCGGTTGGCGATAGTGGTTGGCCACGCGAAGTGCTTATGCACTTCATGTCGTTCAACTTGTTGTGCGCTCGAGCTAGCCGAGCTCGTCAAGTAACCCGATCTGTCTAATACATGTTCACCATGTTTGGATGCTATTGCTTGAACCTAGGGTACCAAACTTACCAGTGAAATCCCTTTTAACTATGGTACCTTGATCCGCTAAGACTCATGAGACGGGCATGGTGGTATGGGACACCGTAGTCGAGCTGTCGTCCTACGCTGGGGCTACGTGCCTCCCCGTAGTGACCAGTGGGCAACCAGACTCGTGAGTCAATTATGGTGGTATGTGACAATATATTCGTGCTGTCGGCCTACATTGATAAGGTGATGGGGGAGCGGTGTAACCTATGTGCGTAACAGCCCTGACAGCCCTTTTTAGTGACCTCGAGCATACTCTGAATTTGCGGTGAGGCGACGAGTGTTGCCGTAGTGTATAGAGTATGAACTATGCCTGTACCTGTATAGTGATGAACCGTTAAAAAGGTAATGGGGGAGTGGTGTGACCTTTGTGCGTAACAGCCCTGGCAGCCACCTAGAAATATACTATCATATGAGATTATCTAGGATTGACGACCCTAGAATGGATCATGTTTGGGAATGATACAAGAGAGATACCTTAGTTTTCCAATCATGCTATTTGAAATGGACTAATAATTACTCGGTAATCATGCTCATCATCGCACTGCATGTGCCTGGTAGATGTGGAGCACTGAGGGATGAACGCATTCGCGAACGTAAGATGGTGTCGCATGAGGGTGGTTTGGTAAGGGCATACATCATGACTGCATTCATACTTGTATTAATAAGAGTACTTAGGAGTGTTTGATTTTACTGCTTTATCATTACTGCTTGACTGCATTGATAACATGTTAACCTATGCTTTATTGTTCCACTGAGTTGATGACTCACTCCCACGTTACGGGACGGTGTTGTACACACCAACCAGATTTGTTGAGTTTCAGGTGATGGCGATGCTTATGAAGCAGAGCCGGACTACTATGATGTTGAGGAGGAGTTCTCCCACATGTAACTCTCTGACAGGTCTATGAAGACCTGGTATTGTATTGACGGGGCTATGGTACTTGGAATAGAAGACATTACACTTACACATTTGGTATATTTTAGAAATGTACTTGAAATTTATTAACCTGATAATGTTATCACACTCTGGAGACTCACCACAGTTTTTATATTTTATATATCTATCACAGTCTTCCGCTTGCAATCTCACTTATCTCTGGAGTATGATATATTGTTTTGGCTTAATCTCACTCATGTTCAATGCACTAATACAGACAACATTCAATCATCATTCATTTTGATGCATAAGTGATGCGTTGGAACTCGGGAGTTGAGTTTATGCTCGACCCCCAATTTTCAAGGCGTTACAAGATGGTATCAGAGCATGATTTGGATTAAACCGGACCTGGGTTATGGTCACATGACGCACTCTAACGCACTTGACTTAGGAGGGAGCGACGGAACGTAGAAACAGTCATAGGTATCCCGATTTCGCCAATTGGCGAAGTTCACTGAAAACGAACGCCGAAATCGAGTTTGTATTCAACCATGGTCACACGGGTCGACCTTAAAACATTCCTAGGCCATTTATTAATGAGTCTAGATCACAATCCACCTCATCCCAACCGTTAAAAATTGGTAGAATACGGGATAAGCGTAATGGTGATAACTACTCCGAATCCTCGGAGCTTCTCTGGACTCCTCACAGAGACTTCTCGAGTCTACGAGAAAAGAAAGCAGAAAGTAGAAATAAATTCTAATAAATTAAAAAATGATTAATAAATGACAAAAGAAAAATGAGTTCACAACCCTTTAAATAGGGATACCAAGTAATGGGAAAGAAATCAGAAACAAACTACAACTAAAACTCCTAGAATTCGCGACTTACTATAAGGTCGTGATGCTATTAGTGCGCAAGGTTTTCGGCCAAAAATAGTAAGTGTCCTATTTGGCTTCACCAAACCGTTCTCCTAATTATTCTAAGCTCTTTTCACAATGGGCGTAACTTCTAAAGCCCAACAGTTGAAGAGTAATCAAACTAAAACTACTATTTTTAGTAGAACGAAATTGAAACAGGAAAATGACCGTCAATCGGGAGGTTTTTTCACAATTCTGGGCTGCACAACCCAGCGTTGCTGGGTTAGTTGGCTTCATTAGCTCGTTTTACCCCAAATTCATATATTTTACGTCAGATAACTCATTCCGGATTGCAAGATACGTCCGATTTGCTCCAAAACTACCCGAAATGGAGCGAATCGGGGTCGGGGGCCTACCCATGTTAATCTAGGGGTGCCCAGGGTGGGACCCAGGGTTTTTTAGGGCGTAGGAGACATGAGGATCTCGCCCATGGGGCGGGCCCTCAAAAAATAGAAAGTTGGTCGGCGAGGCCTCGCCGGAATTCGGGCTAGGCCGGGCCCGCGGCTCGGGCCGATCGCGTTGGGGGTCTAATAACCCCCCTGACATACCTCCCATGCATTTCCTCCCTCCCAAACCCATACTTCCTTCACAAACCTTCCCTCCAAGCCGTTTTTCCCTCTACACTTGTTGTTTCTCTTCAAAATTGCCCTTCCAATCGTCCTCTCTGCTAGTTTCGACCACAATCCACTCATTCTCATCATCCACAGGAGTCCTTTCCTCCCTTCCCTCTCCGTTTCTCTCATTTGGAGTCCCACACGCCCCATTTGAAGCTCTAAAACGTGTAAGCTCCCCAAGCCATCTTATCTCTCTATTTTCCTTCCCCATTCACTGTCCATTGGGCCCTTGCAATACCTGTTGAGCCTCCTATCCGTGGAGAACTCACATTTCCAGCCCCTTCTCTCTTTTTTCTTCATTTTTCATGGCCCTTTTTGAAGTCATTACGGCCATTTTCTCGATTTCATGGGGTTTGGGTGTATCCCATGTTTTCCAATATCATATTTGGAGTGTATGCAGTTAAACGTAAATCCCAGAATTTTCTTTCAAATTACACTTAGAAATTCCCCATCGTGGGATATGGAAATCCCATCTCACACTTTCCCACACAAGACTCATTTTTCAAAGCCTATAAAATTAATTTTTATCCCACCCACCCTCCTACTAATCATGCCATTCACAATCCCGAGGTGGGATTAGCAATGCTGTCCTATGTGATACAACTTAAGATCACTGGCCAAATAAGCCCTTGGAGTTTTGGACCTAGAGCGGTGCTCCTAGATTTCGACAGGCCTGACTGTGTAGGAAATCCAACAAATTTATAATGTGAACCTTAGGACCCTCTTAGTTGGGATGAGCATATGTGGAATGCTCGAGCGTCAAGTACAGACAACTCAGTTCCAATTAGACAACTTCGACCCTAAGTGATAAAACCCTTCCTGTATTAGAAATGATGTGAAATCATCTAGTGTAGAAGCATAGACTTTGGATCACAACTAGTGGAATTACCGCTACTTATACGTTGCGACTAGGCTAGTGGTTAGACTAAGGAACGCAAAAGATTCATTATGCTAAGATAATTGAAAGATAAATTTCGTTAGTTAGCTTGATTAGGTTGGAACGAGACCCCGTCCCTTGTTGAATCCCCTCGGTACTCATAGACTTCTTTAATAACTCTTAGGAAGGTTGTTTTGATTAAAAACTAATCACGCAGAGGGAAAACTTATATATCTCTTGGATTTAATGTTAGGTCAAATTAATACACCCCTTAGAATCGCCTTCTCAAGGACTTAGTACAAACGGGAACATGAGTAAAGAAACTATATCTAAGCGAGGTATTCACGGTTTGAATCGAATTCTCAATCCTGGTAGTTACCAATGAACTCTATGCTCTGATCAAGAAGAAGGTCGGGATCAACTAGGATTAAGAACTGATACGATGATTTTTTGTCTTCGCGAGACAGAAGGCCCATGTATCCAACTCAGACCCACTACACAACTTTCCTTCCGTGTTGGCCCGACCACTTCCAACTACAAGTTTATTACTTCGTCTTTGGGAAGTATTAAGAACATATAGCCAATAGAGATTTTCTTTTTAGGCCCAAGGAATTTCCCAAATAGGCAACAGACAAGTAGGAATTAGGTCCCTAGTTTGCCCGTTAACCTATTCTGTCCAAATACCTTTTGTACTAATAACGTATAAATTATCTTACTGTAATAAATTAGACAGGAATAAAGAGGGTAAGTTGAGATTGTAATAAAAGTCCTTAGTAGAATTAGGTAGCTTGCCATAAACTCACATCCGTCCTTAAAATCTACCACAACACCCATCAGTGATAGCTCCTTTCTATAATCCTAGGTACCAAGACCGACGTTTTGGGAGGTCGTATCCCATTTCATGTCAAGGATAGGTCTCAAATTTCAACTCGTTCTGACATACAGATCAATGTACAAATTCTTGAACCCTAAGAGTAGAAACAATTTTTAAGGGGGGTAGAAAATTATAAGCCCAATCTAGTTAAGTCAGCTTATACGCCTTTTTGATCTGGGTAGCGTAGCGAAAGCGTGGTGGACTCTACCCCACTGGCCCAGGATCAAAACTGTGCTCGTTAAATACGCACATTATAGAAGCCCTAGCAAGTTCTACTATGAGAAAACGTTTTAGGATGATCTAGTAAGACTTGATTCACCATTTCCTTGGACATAGATAATAACGAGGACTCTCTTAGACTAAGACCTTAAAAAGGCAACCTTAGAAATAGACAATTTGAACCTTTCTGTGATGGGCATTCCCTAAGTTTTTAGAGTGATCAGTCTACGAAGTTACTGAAATATAAACTGCGAAGCATTCGTGGCTTGACCCAATTCTCAATATTGGACGACTACCAATGGACTCGCTGCTGACGAGCAGAAGACCAAGATCCACCAGGATTCGGAAAGGATACGATGAGCTTTCTACCCTGGCCCGGTAGATGATCGATGTATCAGGATTAAGCCCACCATAACCATCTCTCCGTGTTGGTCAAACATTGAAAACAGCTATCTTACTCTAAATAATTGGGGATTGTCGTCAAGACTCCAAATAGGTAAAGAAATAAATTGTAGCAAACCATCAGGGTATGAGAAATGGATAAAGAAATAAGTTTTAGGGGGGTAGACTAAAATGAACTAGGCTAGTATATACCCAACTACGCGTAGAAACTCAAAATCAATAAAACTTAGGCAAAAGAAATAATTAAATCTTCCCTTATTACCCTTAGCCAATTTCGGGGACGAAATTTTGTTTTAAGGGGGGTAGATTGTAACATCCCGAATTTTTACCAACCTGGGATTAGACGTCCTTAGGCAATGGGTCGATCCTAACACCTTATTAACTTGTCAGAACTGAATCTCACAGTCTAAAATCGCTCCTTAACCCATTCCCTTCGCAAATATCATCTTTCACCACCTTGTTCTTTAAATTTTCTAAGTACTTTCATATTAGACGCTATCTTAAAGTTTAGGTAATGAAGAACAATACTTAAACTAAACCTTGCTACAAAGGACTAAGTATCACCTCAGACCGAAATCACCCAGGACTAAATCCTTTAGAAATTAGGTGAGAATTAGCTAGTGTGAAACTAGAGTACCCGTGAAATTAGTACCATTCACTTTAAATACGATCTGCAAGACCCAAAACTTGTAGAATCATTGACGCTAGGGTACCCTAAAATCTAGGATCAATCTCATTACCCGTCTGCTCTAGGGAGCATCACGAAACTCCGTATCAGATCTGGACCGCACGTCGGAAGTCCGATTGACACGAAGTTAAGGAATTAGGACCGCCTTGCTGGGCTTGACAACCATCTCGGAAATCAAATCCAGATAGTGTCCCAGTGTAATTCGCTTGAGTCCGGAGCGAGGAGTGTGAAAACACTTGATTTTCTTTAAAAATAAATATCTCAAATAGTAATCTGGCACCTCTCGCTTGCGGATCAGTATTAGGCAACCAGACCGTCAAAATCTGACCCAAATACACCCTCGGATCAGGAAAATTTTCATACACATATCCATGTACTCGGAGTCTCTGATCGAGATCCGCTGACCGTTGAACTGATACTGGTCCGCCATTTGCGATCTGGAATCCCGACTGAAATGAAAACTTAACTAAACGTAGATCCAGTGTTAGTGAGCTTAAGTCCGACCTTTGGCTCAATAAGGACCGCCAGAAGTCCTCAGTTGAGCTGGAACAGGTCCGCTTTGGTTATAACTTAAGTATACTTTGACCTGGAGTCTATTTCAGTTAGTTTTTAGGCTATATAAGGACCTTAGAAACCCCTCTCTCACAGTTATACGAATTTGAGAGAAACCCTAGAGAGAGATGAGAGAAAAGAGAGAGAAAGTGTGGGAGAATCTCTCTGCCACTATTTCCTGTTGTTATCCATGCTCAACCGCATTATTCTTGTCACTTTCCCAGCGAATCCGACTCCGTTTCTAGGTAAGAAACCCTAACCCTAAACTGATTTGTGGTTTTCATAGTTGTAGGTTATGAAATAGCTAACCTATTTCATTCTATAGGTTACCAAACTGCTGTATACAAAAGCTTAGCAATTCTATCGACTCCGTTACGATTCTACGATAAAAGGTGCGGACTTTAGGTGTATAGGTTATGGTTTTCAACGCTTTCAATGTCAGATAATGATAGATTCATGATCTGCATGCAATTGCACACGTAGAAAGTGCTGTCCGTTTTTCGTTTCGATTAAAGATGAAAAATATGGAATTTTACATACTCTAGGTATTTGTAGAAAGTACCATATACGTATAAATTTTAGAAATGTGTTTGCCATGATTATTTGCTGTATGAATATATTATATATGGATAAAATACTTGTTTGATGAAAGGACTCGCCCTAATACATGTTTTGCTAATATAGATTATGTATGTTGAAATAGTGTATTCTAAGTGTTTATGAAAATGGCTGAATGAGTATAAAATTCTCATTCGTGCTCGCCATGACTAATTGTTATGGATATATGATTGTTGTATTGGCGATACCCCTTTGACGAAAGGATTTGCCCTGAATCACGCCACGGCCACTATACGCTATATATGTTGAAATATGTAGCCCAAGTGTTTGTGAAAATGTTCAAATGAATATGGAACTTGGATTCCTACTTTCCATGACTATCCATCGTGGGTGTACGCGTGTTATGATTGGGGCAACTCCCTAGTGAAAGGATTTGGCCTAATGCCTATGTAATCAACATATGTCATGTATGTTGATGTATGTATTTTAAAGTGTTTGTTGAAATGTCTGAATGAGTAGCAGTTAGTAAATTGTAATGTTTAAGGGTGTTGAGATATCTCAACTTCTTTAACTATGTGTATGATTTCTTTAGATATCTATGTGATTAGGAATTGAATATGTACAAACTCATGCTTATGTTGTACTTCATAACATGCTCAATTGATTGTATGATTTTATCTATGTAATGCATATGTTTAAATTCATGTTTACGTTGTATGATCTGTCATGGGTGTGGGGGAGTGGAGCAACGAGTGCGTGCAATAGCCCTGGCAGTCCTAAACGGATAATACCAGACTTTGATTGTATGATTTGAATCTTGATCCATTACTGCTTTATCTATCTGCAATTGATCGTGTTTGGGGCTATGATTATATTCCAGACGATCGGTACCAGAATTGAATTCGTGGCTATGATTCATTTGCCACGTGAGATGTGTTCGACGAACCCGAGTCGTACTTCGGTTAGCGATAGTGGTTGGCCACGCGAAGTGCTTATGCACTTCATGTCGTTCAACTTGTTGTACGCTCGAGCTAGCCGAGTTCGTCAAGTAACTCGATCTGTCTAATGTATGTTCACCATGTTTGGACGCTATTGCTTGAACCTAGGGTACCAAACTTACCAGTGAAATCCCTTTTAAACATGATACCTCGATCCGCTAAGACTCATGAGCCGAGCATGGTGGTATGGGATACCGTGGTCGAGCTGTCAGCCTACGCCGGGGCCACGTGTCTCCCTATAGTGACCAGTGAGCAACCAGACTCGTGAGGCGATTATGGTGGTATGAGACATTATATTCGTGCTGTCGGCCTACATTGATAAGGTGATGGGGGAGCGGTGTAACCTATGTGCGTAACAGCCCTGACAGCCCTTTGTAGTGACCTCAAGCATACTCTGAATTTGCGGTGAGGCGACGAGTGTTGCCGCAGTGTATAGAGTATGAACTAAGCCTGTATTTGTATAGTGATGAACCGTTAAAAAGGTGATGGGGGAGTGGTGTAACCTTTGTGCGTAACAGCCCTGACAGCCTTTGCAGCGACCTAGAAATATACTATCGTATGAGATTATCTAGGATTGACAACCCTAGAATGGATCATGTTTGGGAATGATACAAGGGAGGTACCTTAGCTTCCCAATCCTGCTGTTTGAAATGGACTAATAATTACTCGGTAATCATGCTCATCATCGCACTGCATGTGCCTAGTAGATGTGGAGCACTGAGGGATGAACGCATTCGCGAACGCAAGATGGTGTCGCATGAGGGTGGCTTGGCAAGGGCATACATCATGACTGCATTCATACTTGCATTAATAAGAGTAGTTAGGAGTGTTTGATTTTACTGCTTTATCATTACTACTTGACTGCATTGATAACATGTTAACCTATGCTTTATTGTTCCATTGAGTTGATCACTCACTCCCACGTTACGGGACGGTGTTGTACATACCAACCAGATTTGTTGAGTTTCAGGTGATGGTAATGCTTATGAAGCAGAGCCGGACTACGATGATATTGAGGAGTTCTCCTACATGTAACTCTCTGACAGGTCTATGAAGACCTAGTATTATATTGACGGGGTTATGGGACTTGGAATAGAAGACATTACACTTACACATTTGGTATATTTTAAAAATGTACTTGAAATTTATTAACCTGGTAATGTTATCACACTCTGGAGACTCACCACAGTTTTTATATTTTATATATCTATCACAGTCTTCCGCTTGCAATCTCACTTGTCTCTGGAGTATGATATGTTGTTTTGGCTTAATCTCACTCATGTTCAATGCACTAATACAGACAACATTCAATCATCATTCATTTTATTGCATAAGTGATGCGTTGGAACTCGGGAGTTGAGTTTATGCTTGACCCCCAATTTTCAGGGCATTACAGCATGCAACCATGCCCTGCGCTATGGACTGGTATACCGGCCCGCCCCAGTGTAAAATGTTTTCCCATCCTACAGATTAAAGGAGTGGAAGGAGACGAAAGGAGCGATATGGTCTAAACTGACAGCTTTTTCAACAATCACATTGCGCATACGCAAATCACGTACATGTGGTGGATCATCTTCAGGAGCCCTAAGATGACGTCTAGTGATAACATTCGATCTGGAAGAAGAAGCACCTCTAGGATTTTTCTTTTTACCTCTAGAATCCATTTTCTTTAAGAAATACCAGAAATATCAAGAAAAGAGAGATGGGTTTATCTAGATTCAACAAATGAGAAGAAAAACCCAAAAACTTGAAGAACGAGTTGAAATAGACAACTACAATCAAGAAATTGAAGAGAAAATACTAAGATTCTTCAAGAAATCAAGAAAAAAACACTCTAACCCGAGCGAATCGAACAGTAGGGTTTGACTAGTCGTAACTCGGTTCGTTGGAGAAGAGGAATGAAATGAAGAAGTGGTTTTTTCCCAAATAAAGGCAATCAGCGCGCTACACGACTGGTCGTAGGACGTCCTCGACCGGTCGTACCACGACTGGTCGAGCACGTCCTCGACTGGTCGTGTACAAAAAAAATAAACATGCATTTTTCAAGAAATTTTAAAATATAAACTAATAAAGTATTTACAATATGATACAGAGATACATGCTCAATCATTTTAAATTGCACATACCGAGATCGAATTTTAACTTATTAAACCTGCTTTTGTCGAGTGGTTTAGTGAAAATGTCAGCAAGCTGAGTCTTGGTTGGAATATATTCTAAAGATATTTCTTTTTCTTCCACTAATTCATGGATATAATGAAATCTAATGTCAATGTGCTTAGTACGTGAATGCTGGATTAGGTTTTTTGAAATATTTATAGCACTGGAATTATCACAGTATAAAACCATCGAGTCCTGTGTGATTCCATAATTACTCAACATACGGTTCATCCAAACTAGCTGAGTACATGCATTTCCAACTGCAATGTATTCAGCCTCAACAGTTGAGAGAGATATGAAACTTTACTTCTTGCTAAACCAAGAAACCAAACAATTTCCAATGTAAAAACAACTACCACTGGTTGATTTTCTGTCATCGATATTACCTGCCCAATCAGCATCTGAGTACCTAGCTAATTGAACACTAGTATTATAAGGATACCAAAGACCCAAATTAACTGAACTTGCGACATATCGATTAATTCGCTTAACAGCAGTTAAGTGAGATTCTTTAGGATTAGACTAATATCTAGCACAGATTCCAACACTTAAGGCAATATCTCGTCTACTTGCAGTTAAGTAAAGCAAACTTCCTATCATGCTACGATACAATTTAGGATCTACATCTTTACCTGTAGAGACTTTTGAGAGTCGTAAGTTGTACTCATAGGAGTATCAAAATTCTTACCATTCTCAAATCTGAACTTCTTAATCAAGTTCAAAGCATATTTAAATTGTGAAATAAAAATTCCGTCAGATTGCTGTTTTACTTGCAGTCCTAAGAAATAATTTAATTCCCCAACCATGCTCATTTCGAACTTAGATTTCATCAAATCTGCAAACTCAACAGTCATGTTAGTACTAGTTGATCCATAAATAATATCATTAACATAGATCTGAACCATTAAGATATCATCGTTATGTTTCTTAACAAAAAGTGTCTTATTGACACTATCCATTTGAAAATTATGACTTAGTAAAAACTTAGTCAATTTTTCATACCATGCCCTGGGAGCTTGTTTCAAACCATAGAGAGCTTTTTTAAGGCAGTATACATGATTAGTAAACTTAGGGTCTTCAAACCCTGTAGGTTGTTCAACATATACCTCTTCATGTAAATCACCATTTAAAAATACATTCTTTACATCCATTTGATAAATTTTAAACTTTCTAAAGCATGCAATGGATATAAAAAGTCTAATTGATTCAAGGCGAGTAACTAGAGCAAAGGTTTCATCGTAATCAATACCTTCTATTTGAGTATACTCTTGTACAACCAGTCTTGCCTTGTTTCGAATTATATTTCCAAGTTCATTAGACTTATTTTTGTAAATCCACTTAGTTCCTATAATGTGTTTATCTTTAGGTCTAGGAACAAGACACCAGACATCATTACGAACAAATTGATTAAGTTCTTCCTGCATTGCAACTATCCAGTTTTCATCAGAAAGTGTTTCTTTTACGTTTACCGGTTCAATCTGGGATGTAAAGCATACGTAATTACATATGTCTTCTAGTTGTCATCGAGTTCGCACACCAGTGAGAGGGTTTCCAAGAATTTGATCAGTCGGATGATCTTTAACAGTCCTTAATTCAGAATTAATTTCATTTGATGAAGTATCTGGTTTTTCAATTACAAGAACTTCATCATTATCTGAACTAGGTGCAGGTGTATTCAGGTGATCATCAATGACCACATTAATAGATTCTTGAATCACACAGGTCCTGTTGTTCAGTATATGATATGCGCGACTGTTTAAAGAGTATCCTAAAAAGATTCCTTCGTCACTCTTTGTGTCAAACTTTCCCAGATTTTCACGGTCACGCAAAATGTAGCACTTGCTGCCAAAAACTCAAAAGTATTTGATAGTCGGCTTCTTATCGAACCACATTTCATAAGCCGTTTTATTATTGGATTTACAAGTATAGACACGGTTAATAATGTAGCAGGCGGTATTCACTGCTTTAGCCCATAAATTTCTAGGGAGCTTCATGTTATTCAACATAACATTTCTTATTTCTTGGAGCACTCTATTTTTCCTTTCCACAATACCATTTTGTTGTGGAGTTTTGGGCGCAGAGAATTCATGTGATATTCCTTGATCGTTACAGAATTTCTCAAAACTGCTATTTTCAAACTCGGATCTATGATCAATTCGGATCTTACTGACTTGAGAACGTTTTTCAGTTTAAATCCGTTTGATAATCTTTTTCACTTCATCAAGGGTTTCTGATTTGTCTCTTAAAAATGAAACCCAGGTGAATCTTGTAAAATCATTTACAATAACCAAGATGTATTTTTTGTCACCTCAACTTTCCGTTCTAGTTGGTCCTATAAGATCCATGTGGAGAAGCTCGAGTGGTCTTAATGTGGTATTGGAGTTCACTTTATTGTGAGAGCTCTTAGTTTGTTTACTATACTGACATTCATCACATATCTTGTCTACTTTTTAAATCTTAGGTAGACCTCTAATAAATTCTCCTTTGCTCAATCTAAATAAATTCCGATAGTGTACATGTCCAAGGCGTTTATGTCATAATTCTGTCTCATCGGTATGGACCATGTAGCACGTTTGTTTAGATGAGCTACCATTGCTTACTATATAGCAGTTTTCAGAAGTTCTGCAACCAGTTAATATTACACAACCCTTTTTATCTATAATCTCACAACCTTGATTAGAAAATTTAACACTATGGTTGTTGTCGTATATTTGAGATATGCTTAACAGGTTGTGTTTTAGTCCCTCAACATATAAAATATTCTTAAATAAGGGAAGATTATAAAGTTGAACCGTACCTTGGCCAATAATCTTACAGTTGCTACCATCACCAAATGTGACTGACCCATCAGTCATATCTTTTAGATCAGTGAATAAAGCCTTGTCACCTGTCATGTGTCTGGAACATCCACTGTCTAGGTACCATTTTGAATGGCTTGTTGCTTTGAAAGCAATGTGGGCAACCAAGCAGGCAACTTTATGAACCCATTTCAGAACTATTTTGGGTTTAGGAACATAGTTGGTCTTTTTTTGTTTATAGTTGTGGAAATGACCTACTGAGTTAGATTTTAAGAGCTCCTTGAGTAAATCAACTATTTTTTCAGCCAGTGGGTTTCTGTTCTGATTTTTGAAATTGATATAGCTTCTTTTAGGTTTTTGAAAAGTTATTGTATTTTTAGAAAAACCTTGACAAGTACCTTTTTCTTTTGAATTTGAGGCTTCTCCTTTCACAAAGTTGGGAGGAGTACACTTCTGTTTATGAGGTATGTTCTTATCATATCCCAACCCGGATCTATCGCCACATTTTTTTGATCCGGATAAAAGTTTTTCTAACTTTGAATCTCCTTGGGCATACCTCCATGTATCCTTCAAACTCAGAAGAGAAGATACTTCATTCTTGAGTTTCTCAATTTCAGATTTCAAATCTTCAATCAGGGAGGTTTTGAATTCCAAATCACATTTTGATTTTTCAAAACTATCTGAAATTTGGAATTTTTCTAAAACAAGTGAGTCGAAGCATTCTTTGAGTTTAAAAAACTTTTCTTTTTGAAGTTTAAGCTTCACAACAATTTTACAACTTTCCTTGTATAAGGCATTGTAAGCATCTTGAAGATCTTCTTCATTTTCATGATCACTATTCAAATTTTCTTCACTAGTTGAATCATCGTGATCTGAAAAAGTGAATTTGGCTAGAGTCATAAGGGCTTTTACTTCATTGCCCGACTCGGTTTCAGAATCTTCTGATTCAGAAGTAGCTTTAGAATCAGATGATTCATCCCAAGTAGCCAACATACCCTTCCTTTTAGGTTTGTCATTTTTAGGACATTTGTTTGCTAAATGTCCATATTCATGGCAGTTGTAACACTGACTGTCTTTCAAAGATTTTCGAGTTTTTGGTCTAAATTTCTTTTTATCATTTGATTGTTGAAAATCAACCCTTTTCTTACTTTTGAAAATCTTATAAAACTTCTTTACTAAAAGAGTCATATCATCTTCAGAATCAGAGTTTTCTTCAGAAACATTTTTTAAAAGATTTAAATGCTATAGATTTACCTTTAGGAGATTTAAAGTTTAACTCATAGTTTTGTAAAGAACCGACTAGTTCTTCTACCCTCATATTATCCGTATCACGAAGTTCCTGGATCGCGGTTACTTTAGAGTTGAACCGTTCAGGAAGTGAGCGTAGTATCTTTGCACACACTTTACTTTCTGGAATTTTATTGCCAAGATCCCACATTGAGTTTACAATGTCATTTAATCTTGTGTAAAAGTCCATAAATATTTAATTTTCCTCCATATGAATTTCTTCAAATTTGGTTGTGAGGAGTTGGACTTTAGATTTTTTGACAATTGATGTACCCTCGTGTGTCATTTCTAATATATCCCAGGCTTGCTTTGCAGTATCATAGGATATGATTCTTTTGAACTCATCCTGTGATAGTGCGCAAGTGATTGCATTTAGTGCTTTTGCATTAGCACTACTCTCACTTTTCTGAAGTGTAGACCAAGAAATATAAGGTATTATTCTCATTGATTTTGATCCATTGATACTAGTTACTTCAATGGTAGGAGGGCTCCATTCAGTCACTGTGGCTTGCCACACACTCTCATCCATTGATTTGAGAAAGATCCTCATTCTGACTTTCCAATAGGCATAGTTAGAGCCATCAAAGGGTGGAGGCCTAGTGACTGATAGGCAATCAAAATTTGACATCTTATATATATAGCTTAGATCGTTAGCTCAAGAAATAAATCCAAATAAGAAGCAATAAGAGCGAGCTATTAGGCTTTGATACCACTTGAAATGGCTAAGCTATATATCCTAGAGGGGGGTGAATAGGACTATGCCAAATTAAAATTAAAACAACGGAATCTACAATAAAGAGATAGCCTTACAAAAATAAATCAATTCACAATGCTGAAATAAACTTAACCTCAATTAACAAGTAATGAGAGGTTGATATGAATTCAGTTCTAAGGATAACCTTATACCATAAAAACCAAAGGTTTATGGTAGGACAACCTTATTTCTATAACGTCCTTTGTATCAAGAACTCAATAAAAATAAATAGCAAGGAATTGAAATAAATTGCAGAAATTTAAATCTAATTTATTACAACATTCCCCACACTTGCTTGAAATGTAAATATTTACAACATTCACAACCACACATACATTCCACAGTTTTGAATGATAAAAGATAAATGATTAAGCAAGCATTCAATCCACAAGACAAAGAATTATAGTGGTTCTCCTATGTGTTCACCAACTGTTAAACAACAGCCACACAGAATGCTACTCTACTCCTAATATCCTCACACAGGGGATATTAGCGTTCACTATCAAAATAGGTTTCACAGGTTTACCTAAAACCTTCACAATTGTGTCTTTATAACTTGGGCTTACACAATCCAAAAATCCCTCTTTCTGAGTTTTCTGGCTTTCCTCCGATAACCACATAAATGGAATTTTTCTGGCGAATCCCAAACAAAAACCAAAAGAATAGAAATTTTATAGAATTGTAAAATACCTAGATTTCTCCTCTTGTAGTAGCCCGGAAGAACCAATCGGAGTATAAGTTCGAATATGGAAGTTCAATGTCCAATACTCACTTTAAAATGGTTCTAAGTTCTAATTGATTTTAAGTTTAATCAACTTAGGGCTAGTTGTATTTGATTTTGATTCCGTTAAGAAGGAATTTAGAATTTCCCTTTTTCTAATTAGATTGGAATGCAAATCAAAATCAAATAACAATAAGCTAACAAAAGGAAATAGAATTATGCACAATATAGCTTAAAAACAAACACAGACTTATCTCAGAGTGGAGCCTTAAATTCACTTAATTTTTCTAATGAAAAACTCTGAAATTCATGTGCTATTTATAGCTGCAAAAATTTGTCTTCGACTGGTCCTAAGGTCACCACGACTGGTCGAAGAATAAACTGATTTTTGAACTTTTGAGCGCGATTGAATAAAACCGTTGTACGACCGGTCGTAGGCAGTCCACGACTGGTCGAAGGCAGTCCACGACCGGTCGAGACCCCTCTACAACTGGTCGTGCGACACTTGATTTTGTCACTGGAGTTTGAGTCGTAGCTTTACGACTGGTCGAAGGTCGAGTCGAGACCATCCCACGACTAGTCGAGCAGAATCCAGGATTGGTCGTAGCCGAAGTAGAAAATTCGATAAATTGCAACAATTCTAGAACTGGTCTTGGAACTTCTTAGACTGGTCGAACCAGTGCTAGGACTAATCGAACAAAGTCTAGGACTAGTCTTAGAATAGACCAAATTCATGTATTAATATTAAAATGAATTATGTAGCCAAAGTGACCTACCCTAAAGTAATATAAGGTTTATCATGACCTACCCTAAAGTAATATAAGGTTTATCATACCTGGGACATGAAGTATGGACATTGAAAACTTCATTTGCTTAGACTTTGAACATTATGAAGCTTGAGTTCTTCTTGATGCAGCTTGACTACTTCACAAGCTTTGAAATCAATGTCATTTTGAGTTGCACTTGAGTCCCAAGCTATGCCTGAGTCTTGACCTTGAGTACACGTGAACTTGAGCTTGAGTTCTTACATGTAAACTTGAGCTTGAGTCTTGAGCTTAAACTCTTCTTTAATATCTTCTATATTGTAGCTTGAACTAGCTTGAGGAATTCATCTTCTTGACATGGTGTCTCGAACAAATTTATCAAGATATAAACACAAGACACATACTGAGGTTTTGACACACAAAATTTGACAACCAAAGAGGAATCAAATCATAGCACTTACAAACCGTTAGATTAACAGCCAGTGGTTCGAATCTCCTCAGGCCAAAACCGCCTCCCAAACCGTGGGTAGAATGGAGACCGGTTGTGGTTTTGAAGCCCTAAACCAGAGCTAAACTGGACGGCTGAGATGCGCCTGAACGGAGGGCTAAGGTGAGAGGTTTTCTCCTCACACGGATCCCTCTCGTGGCAGCAGCAGAATGGGATTTCCGTTTTTGGAAAGTTGGTTTTTCACAGCCCATTAGCAACTAGATTTATGGCCACAAACGTGTACATCTCCATGCGAAATGGCCTAGGTTTTGGTCAAACTTTAGTCGTGCACACGATGGACGGTTTGGATCCCTAAGCTGGGTAGTGGAGATGGGCCATGATTGAAGCAAACGGAAACAGTCCGTTCAATACAGGCGCTGGCAGGAAACAGAGGAGAGAGGGATTTCTTCCCTTTTTGAGAAATCACGGGTTAGCCTACGTCTGACTGTTTCAGCGATCCGGTGTGCAGTGTACATGCCAAACATGGTGTACGTGCACTCCATTGGAGGGCCCATTGTGAGGGAATCACGAGATCTGCACCGTTCGTTCCTCTTGGGGGGGCCTGTATTAGCTTCTGACCAAAGATGGGGTAGAACCAAGGTCCAGGTGGGCCATATTACTTGATTTGCATTCTTTTAGTGTCGATCACGTTGACTCAATGGCCGAATCAACTCCAATTCGATCATCAACGGTCGAAAGGTCATAAGGGGTCGTTTATATGCTCCAGACTTGTTACTGCTTAAATAATAATATAATTTTTATTTTTATTTTATATTATTATTATATATATATATATATATATATGTGTGTGTGTGTGTGTGTGTATTCATATATAGTTCGTGTTGTGGGCCACTCTATAGGTTATTAGGACTATCATCCCTAGTTTTTATATTATTAAATGTTCAATTACTATCGTTAATATTATCTTTATTATTTTTCTAAGTTACTTATCGTGGTCTGCATCTTGACCAATGCCTTTTATTTGTTGTAGGGTTTGATAAGAGAGATTAGGTCATTTTAAATTTGTAAGTGGGCCACACATGGGTTATTTTCATGATCTATGAAGTTCTGACGGATGCTATGTGTGCACCCACATACGTTCATGCTAAGTTGGTTTTAACGGTAACACCTGAGCATTGTAAAATACGAGGTGTTACAGTTTGTCATTCTTAAATACTATCATGATAGTAGGTCATAATATTATTTATCATTATAATGATTACTACTAACATGTTACACTAATATTAGTTACTATAAATGAAAACATCATTAACGATATTTGCATGGTATCCATCAGTTGAAAATATTACCTTTAATAATACCATTTTATTTCAATCGTAATACTAATTATTACCATGATAAGCTAATATTAATTATACCATTAATGTTAATACTTATGCTATAGGTATTAAATTAACATGGTAAGTAGTTTTACACCAACTAACATTCAAATCCTAAAATCTAACCTAGGCCTAAACTTGAGGACGAAATCCTAAACCTAAGTGGTCTAAACTATAGGTCACTACCCTAACAATAGATAGTGTATTAGTATTAACTGGCAATTACTACTTATTATCCCTTCTAATATTATTATAGATTAATTATATGAGTTAGGTTTCAACTCCTAAGCAAAGCCTAAAACTAAACTCTAAGATGAAAACCCTAATTCTACATTAAAACCCTAAGATAGACAACTCAAACCCTATGCTATGATCTTAAACCTAGGTAGTGTGTAGAACTTGGATCTAATTGTGCAAGTTCATAATTTGTGGTTGGATACAATTCTAGGGGCACTAGCGCTTAGCGATGCTAGGAGGTGATTCAAGTATAAGGTGATGATTCTTTCCCTTAAGTTTTCCGTCTTCTCATTAGCTTAAGTTATAGTTCTTATTTCCATTTATAATTGATATTTTCCTTTTATAATCACATGTGTTAGCTGGTAGAAATTGAATTGCTGTATTACATGCTTAATGTTTATCCTGTATATTTAATTCATGCTATTGGATTACTTGTGGACTGCTTTTGGGATTTAAACTGGTACATTAGTGGGAAACCCCCAGCTATAAATGTACACCCATACTTGGGATGTAACTCGATCGACATGGTTTCCATTAAACATCCTAAGATGGTAGTCTCATGAGCCGGGGATGGTAGTCATGGGACACTATGCTTGAGTTGTCGACCTACGCTGGGATCTGAGCTCCCCGTAGTGACCTTTGAGCTTATTAAACCTGCTAGTTGTAAATGGACTAATAACGGGTTGGCTAATTATGCATGCATAGCACAAACCAGCATCTATTGTTGTCATACGTAACATACAAATTCGCTTGTCTGGATGTTTTACCCGAGGCACCAATCATCATCTATTGTTATCGTACATTGTTGTCATACGTAACATACGATTCGTCTGTCTAGATGTTTTTCCCGAGGCACCAATCATCATCTGTTGTTATCGTACATATTTGCATGTCTGGATGTTTTACCCAAGGCACAGACCATCTATATGTTTTACCAGGGTCGATGACTGCATGGGTGACGACCCATATGTCCGTCTAGATGTTTTACCTGAGACAATGATTGCATTCACGCATTCATGCATATAATAAGACTGCATATACTCTGTTTTGGTTGTCTGGATATTTTATACTATTTCTAACCTAATGCGGCGGTGTGTAATCTTGAGGGGAGTTCATACTGAGTTGGTCACTCATCCATCAAATATATAACCGTATAGGTAGCACAGGTGGCCCTGATGATGTTCACATTCATATTGGTGAGGAGCAGGCTATGGTTGACAAGGGTGCATGATTATATTTGCTAAGGGCTGCTACAAGATTTCACAGCTCAAGATTGTTGCAAATTTATTTCGTTTCACATGTAATGTTATTTCATTTTGTATTCGTAAGAATGGAGGCATTGGTTTGTATAAGTCATTATGGGCACTCTCTTGTATATTCTAAATGAAATATGAAATTTCCCCTTATACTTATTTGTCCTCTCTACGCTCATCTGCTTACTCTGATAAAAGAAAAATATTATATCTGATCATCCTTTAAGGTTAACACTCGGGTTTTTGGGACACGGGTCATATACTCAGGTCCTGGAAAGTCGGGGCGTTACATACACGCTGCTTGATTACCATTGAATAAGACTTGTGAACAACTTGCCCAAACATTTGTAAA
>JAJHSJ010000001.1:94356715-94446879 GCA_021015155.1 Magnolia officinalis
GAATATAATCATAGCCCCAAACACGATCAATTGCAATAGATAAAGCAGTAATGGATCAAGATTCAAATCATACAATCAAGTCTGGTATTATCCGTTTAGGACTGCCAGGGCTATTGCACGCACTTCGTTGCTTCCACTCCCCCACACCCATGACAGATCATACAACGTAAACATGAATTTAAACATATGCATTACATAGATAAAATCATACAATCAATTGAGCATGTTATGAAGTACAACATAAGCATGAGTGTGTACATATTCAATTCCTAATCACATATATCTAAAGAATCATAACATAGTTAAAGAAGTTGAGATTCTCAACACCCTTAAACATTACAATTTACTAACTGCTACTCATTCAGACATTTCAACAACACTTTAAATACAATAATCAACATACATGACATATGTTGATTACACGGCATTAGGCCAAATCCTTTCACTAGGGAGTTGCCCCAATCATAACACACGCGTACACCCACGATGGATAGTCATGGAAAGTAGGAATCCAAGTTCCATATTCATTTGAACATTTTCACAAACACTTGGGCTACATATTTCAACATATATAGCGTATAGTGGCCGTGGCGTGATTCAGGGCAAATCCTTTCGTCAAAGGGTATCGCCAATACACAATCATATATCCATAACAATTAGTCATGGCGAGCACGAATGAGAATTTTATACTCATTCCCATTTCATAAACACTTAGAATACACTATTTCAACATACATAATCTATATTAGCAAAACATGTATAGGGCGAGTCCTTTCACCAACAATTTTTATCCATATATAATATATTCATACAGCAAATAATCATGGCAAACACATTTCTAAAATTTATACGTATATGGTACTTTCTACAAATACCTAGAGTATGTAAAATTCCATATTTTCCATCTTTAATCGAAACGAAAAACGGACAAGCAACTTTCTACGTGTGCAATTGCATGCAGATCATGATCTATCATTATCTGACATTGAAAGCGTTGAAAACCATAACCTATACACCTAAAGTCCGCACCTTTTATCGTAGAATCGTAACGGAGTCGATAGAATTGCTAAGCTTTTGTATACAGCAGTTTGGTAACCTATAGAATGAAATAGGTTAGCTATTTCATAACCTACAACTATGAAAACCACAATCAGTTTAGGGTTAGGGTTTCTTACTAGAAACGGAGTCGGATTCACTGGGAAAGTGACAAGAATAATGCGGTTGAGCATGGATAACAACAGGAAATAGTGGCAGAGAGATTCCCCCACACTTTCTCTCTCTTTTCTCTCATCTCTCTCTAGGGTTTCTCTCAAATTCGTATAACTGTGAGAGAGGGGTTTCTAAGGTCCTTATATAGCCTAAAAACTAACTGAAATAGACTCCAGGTCAAAGTATACTTAATTATAAACCAAAGCGGACCTGTTCCAGCTCACTCACTGGACTTCTGCGGTCCTTATTGAGCCAAAGGTCGGACTTAAGCTCACTAACACTGGATCTACGTTTAGTTAAGTTTTCATTTCAGTCGGGATTCCAGATCGCAAATGGCGGACCAGTATCAGTTCAACGGTCAGCGGATCTCGATCAGAGACTCCGAGTACATGGATATGTGTATGAAAATTTTCCTGATCCGAGGGTGTATTTGGGTCAGATTTTGACGGTCTGGTTGCCTAATACTGATCCGCAAGAGCGGAGGTGCCAGATTACTATTTGAGATATTAGTTAAAGAAAATCAAGTGTTTTCACACTCCTCGCTCCGGACTCAAGCGAATTACACTGGGACACTATCTGGATTGATTTCCGAGATGGTTGTCAAGCCCAGCAAGGCGGTCCTAATTCCTTAACTCGTCTGTCAATCGGACTTCCGACGTGCGGGTCCAGATCTGATACGGAGTTTCGTGATGCTCCCTAGAGCAGACGGGTATGAGATTGATCCTAGATTTTAGGGTACCCTAGCGTCAATGATTCTACAAGTTTTGGGTCTTGCAGATCGTATTTAAAGTGAATGGTACTAATTTCACGGTACTCTAGTTTCACATCACTAATTCTCACCTAATTTCTAAAGGATTAGTCCTGGGGGTGATTTCGGTATGAGGTCTTTATTAGTCCTTTGTACAAGGTTTAGTTTAAGTATTGTTCTTCATTACCTAAACTTTAAGAGAGCGTCTAATATGAAAGTACTTAGAAAATTTAAAGAACAAGGTGGTGAAAGAGATGATATTTGCGAAGGGAATGGGTTAAGGAGCGATTTTAGACTGTGAGATTCAGTTCTGAAAGTTAATAAGGTGTTAGGATCGACCCATTGCCTAAGGACGTCTAATCCCAGGTTGGTAAAAATTCGGGATGTTACAATCTACCCCCCTAAAACAAAATTTCGTCCCGAAATTGGCTAAGGGTAATAAGGGAAGATTTAATTATTTCTTTTGCCTAAGTTTTATTGATTTTGAGTTTCTACGCGTAGTTGGGTATATACTAGCCTAGTTCATTTAGTCTACCCCCCTAAAAACTTATTTCTTTATCCATTTCTCATACCCTGATGGTTTGCTACAATTTATTTCTTTACCTATTTGGAGTCTTGACGACAATCCCCAATTATTTAGAGTAAGATAGCTGTTTTCAATGTTTGTGACCACACGGAGAGATGGTTATGGTGGGCTTAATCCTGATAACATCGATCATCTACCGGGCCAGGGTAGAAAGCTCATCGTATCCTTTCCGAATCCTGGTGGATCTTGGTCTTCTGCTCGTCAGCAGCGAGTCCATTGGTAGTCGTCCAATATTGAGATTGGGTCAAGCCACGAATGCTTCGCAGTTTATATTTCAGTAACTTCGTAGACTGATCACTCTAAAAACTTAGGGAATGCCCATCACAGAAAGGTTCAAATTGTCTATTTCTAAGGTTGCCTTTTTAAGGTCTTAGTCTAAGAGAGTCCTCGTTATTATCTATGTCCAAGGAAATGGTGAATCAGTCTTACTAGATCATCCTAAAAACGTTTTCTCATAGTAGAACTTGCTAGGGCTTCTATAATGTGCGTATTTAACGAGCACAGTTTTGATCCTGGGCCAGTGGGGTAAGTCCACCACGCTTTCGCTACGCTACCCAGATCAAAAAGGCGTATAAGCTGACTTAACTAGATTGGGCTTATAATTTTCTACCCCCCTTAAAAATTGTTTCTACTCTTAGGGTTCAAGAATTTGTACATTGATCTGTATGTCAGAAACGAGTTGAAATTTGAGACCTATCCTTGACATGAAATGGGATACGACCTCCCAAAACGTCGGTCTTGGTACCTAGGATTATAGAAAGGAGCTATCACTGATGGGTGTTGTGGTAGATTTTAAGGACGGATGTGAGTTTATGGCAAGCTACCTAATTCTACTAAGGACTTTTATTACAATCTCAACTTACCCTCTTTATCCTGTCTAATTTATTACAGTAAGATAATTTATACGTTATTAGTACAAAAGGTATTTGGACAGAATAGGTTAACGGGCAAACTAGGGACCTAATTCCTACTTGTCTGTTGCCTATTTGGGAAATTCCTTGGGGCCTAAAAAGAAAATCTCTATTGGCTATATGTTTCTTAATACTTCCCAAAGACGAAGTAATAAACTTGTAGTTGGAAGTGGTCGGGCCAACACGGAAGGAAAGTTGTTAGTGGGTCTGAGTTGGATACATGGGCCTTCTGTCTCGCGAAGACAAAAAATCATCGTATCAGTTCTTAATCCTAGTTGATCCCGACCTTCTTCTTGATCAGAGCATAGAGTTCATTGGTAACTACCAGGATTGAGAATTCGATTCAAACCGTGAATACCTCGCTAGATATAGTTTCTTTACTCATGTTCCCGTTTGTACTAAGTCCTGAGAAGGCGATTCTAAGGGTTGTATTAATTTGACCTAACATTAAATCCAAGAGATATATAAGTTTCCCTCTGCGTGATTAGTTTTTAATCAAAACAACCTTCCTAAGAGTTATTAAGAAGTCTATGAGTACCGAGGGGATTCAACAAGGGACGGGTCTCGTTCCAACCTAATCAAGCTAACTAACGAAATTTATCTTTCAATTATCTTAGCATAATGAATCTTTTGCGTTCCTTAGTCTAACCACTAGCCTAGTCCTAGTCGCAACGTATAAGTAGCGGTAATTCCACTAGTTGTGATCCAAAGTCTATGCTTCTACACTAGATGATTTCACATCATTTCTAATACAGGAAGGGTTTTATCACTTAGGGTCGAAGTTGTCTAATTGGAACTGAGTTGTCTGTACTTGACGCTCGAGCATTCCACATATGCTCATCCCAACTAAGAGGGTCCTAAGGTTCACATTATAAATTTGTTGGATTTCCTACACAGTCAGGCTGTCGAAATCTAGGAGCACCGCTCTAGGTCCAAAACTCCAAGGGCTTATTTGGCCAGTGATCTTAAGTTGTATCACATAGGACAGCATTGCTAATCCCACCTCGGGATTGTGAATGGCATGATTAGTAGGAGGGGGTGGGATAAAAATTAATTTTATAGGCTTTGAAAAATGAGTCTTGTGTGGGAAAGTGTGAGATGGGATTTCCATATCCCACGATGGGGAATTTCTAAGTGTAATTTGAAAGAAAATTCTGGGATTTACGTTTAACTGCATACACTCCAAATATGATATTGGAAAACATGGGATACACCCAAACCCCATGAAATCGAGAAAATGGCCGTAATGACTTCAAAAGGGCCATGAAAAATGAAGAAAAAAGAGAGAAGGGGCTGGAAATGTGAGTTCTCCACGGATAGGACTCAACAGGTATTGCAAGGGCCCAATGGAAAGTGAATGGGGAAGAAAATAGAGAGATAAGATGGCTTGGGGAGCTTACACGTTTTAGAGCTTCAAATGGGGCGTGTGGGACTCCAAATGAGAGAAACGGAGAGGGAAGGGAGGAAAGGACTCCTGTGGATGATGAGAATGAGTGGATTGTGGTCGAAACTAGTAGAGAGGACGATTGGAAGGGCGATTTTGAAGAGAAACAACAAGTGTAGAGGGAAAAACGGCTTGGAGGGAAGGTTTGTGAAGGAAGTATGGGTTTGGGAGGGAGGAAATGCATGGGAGGTATGTCAGGGGGGTTATTAGACCCCCCAACGCGATCGGCCCGAGCCGCGGGCCCGGCCTAGCCCAAATTCCGGCGAGGCCTCGCCGACCAACTTTCTATTTTTTGAGGGCCCGCCCCATGGGCGAGATCCTCATGTCTCCTACGCCCTAAAAAACCCTGGGTCCCACCCTGGCACCCCTAGATTAACATGGGTAGGCCCCGCCACCCCGATTCGCTCCATTTCGGGTAGTTTTGGAGCAAATCGGACGTATCTTGCAATCCGGAATGAGTTATCTGACGTAAAATATATGAATTTGGGGTAAAACGAGCTAATGAAGCCAACTAACCCAGCACACTGGGTTGTGCAGCCCAGAATTGTGAAAAAACCTCCCGATTGACGGTCATTTTCCTGTTTCAATTTCGTTCTACTAAAAAATAGTAGTTTTAGTTTGATTACTCTTCAACTGTTGGGCTTTAGAAGTTACGCCCATTGTGAAAAGAGCTTAGAATAATTAGGAGAAACGGTTTGGTGAAGCCAAATAGGACACTTACTATTTTGGCCGAAAACCTTGCGCACTAATAGCATCACGACCTTATAGTAAGTCGCGAATTCTAGGAGTTTAGTTGTAGTTTTTTTCTGATTTCTTTCCCATTACTTGGTATCCCTATTTAAAGGTTTGTGAACTCATTTTTCTTTTGTCATTCATTAATCATTTTTTAATTTATTAGATTTATTCTACTTTCTCTGCTTCTTTTCTCGTAGACTCGAGAAGTCTCTGTGAGGAGTCCAGAGAAGCTCCGAGGATTCGGAGTAGTTATCACCATTACGCTTATCCCCGTATTCTACCATTTTTTAACGGTTGGGATGAGGTGGATTGTGATCTAGACTCATTAATAAATGGTCTAGGAATGTTTTAAGGTCGACCCGTGTGACCATGGTTGAATACAACTCGATTTCGGCGTTCGTTTTCAGTGAAACTTCGCCAATTGGCGAAATCGGGATACCTATGACTGTTTCTACGTTCCGTCGCTCCCTCCTAAGTCAAGTGCGTTAGAGTGCGTCATGTGACCATAACCCAGGTCCGGTTTAATTCAAATCATGCTCTGATACCATCTTGTAACGCCTTGAAAATTGGGGGTCGAGCATAAACTCAACTCCCGAGTTCCAACTCATCACTTATGCATCAAAATGAATGATGATTGAATGTTGTCTGTATTAGTGCATTGAACATGAGTGAGATTAAGCCAAAACAATATATCATACTCCAGAGATAAGTGAGATTACAAGCGGAAGACTGTGATAGATATATAAAATATAAAAACTGTGGTGAGTCTCCAGAGTGTGATAACATTATCAGGTTAATAAATTTCAAGTACATTTCTAAAATATACCAAATGTGTAAGTGTAATGTCTTCTATTCCAAGTACCATAGCCCCGTCAATACAATACCAGGTCTTCATAGACCTGTCAGAGAGTTACATGTAGGAGAACTCCTCCTCAACATCATAGTAGTCCGACTCTGCTTCATAAGCATCGCCATCACCTGAAACTCAACAAATCTGGTTGGTGTGTACAACACCGTCCCGTAACGTGGGAGTGAGTAATCAACTCAGTGGAACAATAAAGCATAGGTTAACATGTTATCAATGCAGTCAAGCAGTAATGATAAAGCAGTAAAATCAAACACTCCTAAGTACTCTTATTAATACAAGTATGAATGCAGTCATGATGTATGCCCTTGCCAAACCACCCTCATGCGACACCATCTTACGTTCGCGAATGCGTTCATCCCTCAGTGCTCCACATCTACCAGGCACATGCAGTGCGATGATGAGCATGATTACCGAGTAATTATTAGTCCATTTCAAATAGCAGGATTGGAAAACTAAGGTATCTCTCTTGTATCATTCCCAAACATGATCCATTCTAGGGTCGTCAATCCTAGATAATCTCATATGATAGTATATTTCTAGGTGGCTGCCAGGGCTGTTACGCACAAAGGTCACACCACTCCCCCATTACCTTTTTAACGGTTCATCACTATACAGGTACAGGCATAGTTCATACTCTATACACTACGGCAACACTCGTCGCCTCACCGCAAATTCAGAGTATGCTCGAGGTCACTAAAAAGGGCTGTCAGGGCTGTTACGCACATAGGTTACACCGCTCCCCCATCACCTTATCAATGTAGGCCGACAGCACGAATATATTGTCACATACCACCATAATTGACTCACGAGTCTGGTTGCTCACTGGTCACTACGGGGAGGCACGTAGCCCCAGCGTAGGACGACAGCTCGACTACGGTGTCCCATACCACCATGCCCGTCTCATGAGTCTTAGCGGATCGAGGTACCATGGTTAAAAGGGATTTCACTGGTAAGTTTGGTACCCTAGGTTCAAGCAATAGCGTCCAAACATGGTGAACATATATTAGACAGATCGGGTTACTTGACGAGCTCGGCTAGCTCGAGCGCACAACAAGTTGAACGACATGAAGTGCATAAGCACTTCGCGTGGCCAACCACTATCGCCAACCGAAGTACGACTCGGGTTCGTTGAACACATCTCACGTGGCAAATGAATCACAACCACGAATTCAATTTGGTACCGATTCTCTGGACTATAATCATAGCCCCAAACACAATCAATTGAAGATAGATAAAGCAGTAATGGATCAAGATTTAAATCATACAATCAAAGTCTGGTATTATCCGTTTAGGGCTACCAGGGCTGTTGTACGCACTCGTTGTTCCACTCCCCCATCACCCATGACAGATCATACAACGTAAACATGAATTTAAACATATGCATTACATAGATAAAATCATACAATCAATTGAGCATGTTATGAAGTACAACATAAGCATGAGTTTGTACATATTCAATTCCTAATCACACAGATATCTAAAGAAATCATACACATAGTTAAAGAAGTTGAGAATCATATCTCAACACCCTTAAACATTACAATTTACTAACTACTACTCATTCAGACATTTCAACAAACACTATAAAATACATACATCAACATACATGACATATGTTGATTACATAGGCATTAGGCCAAATCCTTTTACTAGGGAGTTGCCCCAATCATACACGCGTACGCCCACGACGGATAGTCATGGAAAGTAGGAATCCAAGTTCCATATTCATTTGAACATTTTCACAAACACTTGGGCTACACATTTCAACATATATAGCGTATAGTGGCCGTGGCGTGATTCAGGGCAAATCCTTTCGTCAAAGGGTATCGCCAATACAACAATCATATATCCATGACAATTAGTTATGGCGAGCACGAATGAGAATTCTATATACATTCAACCATTTTCACAAACACTTAGAATACACTATTTCAACATATATAGTGTATATTAGCAAAACATGTATTAGGGCGAGCCCTTTCGCCAAACAAGTATTTTATACATATATAATATATTCATACAGCAAATAACCATGGCAAACACATTTCTAAAATTTATACGTATACAGTACTTTCTACAAATACCTAGAGTATGTAAAATTCCATAATTTTCATCTTTAATCGAAACGGAAAACGGACAGCACTTTGTACATGTGTAATTGCATGCAGATTATGAATCTATCATTATATGACATTGAAAGCTTTGAAAACCATAACCTATACACCTAAAGTCCGCACCTTTTATCGTAGAATCGTAACGGAGTCGATAGAATTGCTAAGCTTTCGTATACGGCAGTTTGGTAACCTATAGAATGAAATAGGTTAGCTATTTCATAACCTACAACTATGAAAACCACAAATCAGTTTAGGGTTAGGGTTTCTTACCTAGAAACGGAGTCGGATTCGCCGAGAAAGCGACAAGAATAGTGCGGTTGAGCATGGATAACAGCAGGGAATAGTGGCAGAGAGATTCTCTCACTGCTCCCACACTTTCTCTCTCTTTTCTCTCATCTCTCTCTAGGGTTTTCTCTCAAATTCGTATGGCTGTGAGAGGGGTTTCTAAGGTCCTTATATAGCCTAAAAACTAACCGAAATAGACTCCAGGTCAAAGTATACTTAAGTTATAACAAAAGCGGACCTGTTCCAGCTCAACGGAGGACTTCTGGCGGGCCTCCTTGAGCCAAAGGTCGGACTTAAGCTCACTAACATCGGATCTACGTTTAGTTAAGTTTTCATTTCAGTTGGGATTCCAGATCGCTAATGGCGGACTAGTATCAGTTCAACGATCAGCGGATCTCGATCGGAGATTCCGAGTACATGGATATGTGTATGAAATTTTTCCTGATCCAAGGGTGTATTTGGGTCAAATTCTAACGGTCTGGTTGCCTAATACTGTTCTGCAAGTGAGAGGTGCCAGATTACTATTTGAGATATTTATTTTTAAAGAAAATCAAGTGTTTTCACACTCCTCGCTCCGGACTCAAGCGAATTACACTGGGACACTATCTGGATTTGATTTCCGAGATGGTTGTCAAGCCCAGCAAGGCGGTCCTAATTCCTTAACTTCGTGTAAATCGGACTTCCGACGTGCAGTCCAGATCTGATACGGAGTTTCGTGATGCTCCCTAGAGCAGACGGGTAATGAGATTGATCCTAGATTTTAGGGTACCCTAGCGTCAATGATTCTACAAGTTTTGGGTCTTGTAGATCGTATTTAAAGTGATTGGTACTAATTTCACGGGTACTCTAGTTTCACACTAGCTAATTCTCACCTAATTTCTAAAGGATTTAGTCCTGGGTGATTTCGGTCTGAGGTGATACTTAGTCCTTTGTAGCAAGATTTAGTTTAAGTATTATTCTTCATTACCTAAACTTTAAGATAGCGTCTAATGTGAAAGTACTTAGAAAATTTAAAGAACAAGGTGGTGAAAGGTGAGATTTGCGAAGGAAATGGGTTAAGGAATGATTTTAAACTGTGGGATTCAGTTCTGATAAGTTAATAAAGTGTTAGGATCGACCCATTGCCTAAGGACGTCTAATCCCAGGTTGGTAAAAATCCGAGATGTTACACATGCATAACTGACTTTTCTACTGAGGAACTGACTTTTACTATTGCTACTAGAGAAGGGCCTTTTCTTGTTGATCGACATTTAATTTCAGGCCTTATGGACATACCAGTAAATGATGATGGTATTCATCCTAGTACACTTGCTGAAAAAGTGTCAGAATCAGAAAAACGTGTTTATACTAGAGCATTGTGTAACATGAATGTACCATGGACTGCAAATGGGAATGCCCTCAAAACTAGGTACTTGTTACCCAGATACAGAGTTTTACATCGTATCTTCACTTCTAATCTGTATCCCCGATCTGGAAACAAGACTGAGTTGACTATGCTTATGGTTTGTATTTTTACTCAATCATTACTGGTGCTAATGTCTGTTTGCCCTCTTTGATTTGTTCCTCTATCATTCAAATCTGTAGTCATCCTGGTCATGGTGATATTCCACTTGGGTATCTGTTGAATGTATTAGCCACTCACATGTTAGTCGTTATGCCCCTCGGAGAGGCTCTTATCCAACACCTTATATTCAACAACTCCAACTTAAACAAAATGAAGTTGAAATTGGCTCCAGGCCAAGTTGATGTTGGTGAAGGAGGAGTTGCTGCTGAGGTTGGGAATGATGAAGGAGGTGATGATCTTCCTCTAGATGATATCAATATGGACGCTATTTTTAATGAAATTGATTCTGACTCTGGAAATGATCCTAACTTTCTGCCATCTGATTTCAATGCTTGTCTAAGTGCATTAGAGGAGAAGGTAGAGAATATGAATGTTGGCCACAATCAACAATTCAAAATATGCGAAAGTATTTTAGGCGCTTACAAAAAGGCCTTCATCAAATTGATTCTTCCATACCTGCTCCTTCTTCTGGATCGGATTGAGATTTTACTCTTTGGTCTGTAATAACTATAATACTTTTTACTTTCTCTGGTTATGTTAGACTCTATCTAACTTAAATTTTTAACTCCTTTTGCTATGTTTCGTACTCTTAACTTTCAATCTTTCTATCTTTATGACTTGATCATTACTTTCCTGTCTTTTCAATCCTATTTGTGTTTCGTCCTTTGTCATATTTTGACAAAAGGGGGAGAAATTTGAGAATTTTCTATGACTTATGATTGGATTGATGATGTGCATAGGATGGTTGCAGTGTACTACTAAGGGGGAGTTACTCAAGGGAAGTTAAGTGATTGTGCATGAGGTTGTATGTTGTATGCTAGTTGAGGTTGTATGCTGTATGCTAGTTCATGACAACTGGTGCATGATTCGTTAATATACATATTGTGCTTTTCTTATTGAAGTATGTTTTGTCACAAATTTGACAAAGGGGAGATTGTAAGTGCTATGATTTGATTCCTCTTTGGTTGTCAAATTTTGTGTGTCAAAACCTCAGTATGTGTCTTGTGTTTATATCTTGATAAATTTATTCGAGACACCATGTCAAGAAGATGAATTCCTCAAGCTAGTTCAAGCTACAATATAGAAGATATTAAAGAAGAGTTCAAGCTCAAGACTCAAGCTCAAGTTCACATGTAAGAACTCAAGCTCAAGTTCACGTGTACTCAAGGTCAAGACTCAAGCATAGTTTAGGACTCAAGTGCAACTCAAAATGACATTGATTTCAAAGCTTGTGAAGTAGTCAATCTGCATCAAGAAGAACTCAAGCTTTATAATGTTCAAAGTCTAAGCAAATGAAGTTTTCAATGTCCATACTTCATGTCCCAGGTATGATAAACCTTATATTGACCTTAGGGTAGGTCACTTTGGCTACATAATTCATTTTAATATTAATACATGAATTTGGTCTATTCTAAGACTAGTCGTAGACCTTATTCGACCAGTCCTAGCACTGGTTCGACCAATCTAAGAAGTTCCAGGACCAGTCCTAGAATTGTTGCAATTTATCGGATTTTCTAGTTCGGCTACGACCAGTCCTGGAGTCTGCTCGATCGGTCGTGGGATGGTCTCGACTCGACCTTCGACCAGTCGTAAAGTTACGACTCAAACTCCAGTGACAAAATTAAGTGTCGCACAACCAGTCGTAGAGGGGTCTTGACTGGTCGTGGACTGCCTTCGACCAGTCGTGGATTGCCTACGACCGGTCGTACAACGGTTTTATTCAATCACGCTCAAAAGTTCAAAAATCAGTTTATTCTTCGACCAGTAGTGGTGACCCTTGGACCAATCGACGATAAATTTCTACAGCTATACATAGCACACAAATTTCAGAGTTTTTCATTGGAAAAATTAAGTGAATTTAAGGCTCCACTCTGAGATAAGTCTGTGTTTGTTTTTAAGCTATATTGTGCATAATTCTATTTCCTTTTGTTAGCTTATTGTTATTTGATTTTGATTTGCATTCCAATCTGATTAGAAAAAGGGAAATTCTAAATTCCTTCTTCACGGAATCAAAATCAAATACAACTAGCCCTAAGTTGATTAAACTTAAAATCAATTAGAACTTAGAACCATTTTAAAGTGAGTATTGGACATTGAACTTCCATATTCGAACTTCTACTCTGATTGGTTCTTCCGGGCTACTACAAGAGGAGAAATCTAGGTATTTTACAATTCTGTAAAATTTCTATTCTTTTGGTTTTGTTTGGGATTCGCCAGAAAAATTCCATTTATGTGGTTATCGAAGGAAAGCCAAAAAACTCGGAAAGAGGGTTTTTGGATTGTATAAGCCCAAGTTATAAAGACACAATTGTGAAGGTTTTAGGTGAACTGGTGAAACCTATTTTGATAGTGAACGCTAATATTCCTTGTGTGAGGATATTAGGAGTGGAGTAGCATTCTGTGTGGCTGTTGTTTAACAGTTGGTGAACACACAAGCGAACCACTATAATTCTGTCTTGTGGATTGAATGCTTGCTTAATCATTTATCTTTTATCATTCAAAGCTGTGGAATGTATGTGTAGTTGTGAATGTTGTAAATATTTACATTTCAAGCAAGTGTGGGGAATGTTGTAATAAGTTAGATTTAAATTTCTACAATCTATTTCAATTCCTTGCTATTTATTGTTATTGAGTTCTTGATATAAAGGACGTTATTGAAATAAGGTTGTCCTACCATAAAACTTTGGTTTTTATGGTGTAAGGTTATCCTTAGAACTGAATTCATATCAACCTCTCAATACTTGTTAATTGAGGTTAAGTTTATTTCAGCATTGTGAATTGATTTATTTTTGTAAGGTTATCTCTTTATTATAGATTCCGCTGTTTTAATTTTAATTTGGCATAGTCCTATTCACCCCCCCCTCTAGGACATATAGCTTGGCCATTTCACGGTCAGGGAAGAGTAGGGCGAGCATATAAGGCATGTGGATCGAGGAACAGTAGCTCACCCTCTATTTTTGCAGCCGTAGCCATGAAACTAGTCGTTTTCTCCTCCTCCCGAACCCACTGCCCAAACGATCCTAGAGCTTTGAAAAAGCCTATCCATAAGCTTCCTACAGTCCATATGAACCATCCCATGCTGTGAATTAGAGGAGGGCACCTCCGTTCGAGATCCGCCATTAATGACAGCCATCTTCCCCGCCGTTCCAACTGAGTTAGACTTAGTTCGGGATGCCATTTTCCGACTCTCACCACCTGGTGATGGCATTGGGACAGAAAGAAGGAAAAAGAAAGTAAAAGAAAAGCATAGAGAGAGGAGGGAATGAGGGAGTGCGTTGTGCAACCGTTCCACTCTGGTTGAGCTTGAGTCAGGCTGGGATGGTCGGACGTCGCTGGGTGTTTCCAGTAGGCAGGTGAGAAAGAAAAAGAAGAGAAAGAAAGAGGAGAGAATAAGTGGAGTCGGAGGGTGCGTGCGTTGGGCAACCGCACCAAGCTGCTGCACCATGCCAGCACCTCAAATCGAGCTGAGTCATCAGGCCGAGTTGAGTGAGTCAGGGTTGCTGATCATCTGGGCTGGGCGGGGGTTGGTCCAGTTCAGGCTTTTGGGAAGTCTAAGGAAAGAGAAGAGAAGGAGAATAAATGAAAGAAAGAAAAGGAAGAAGAGGAGAATAAGAAGAAGAAGAAAGAGTGAGTGCGAGCGTGGGCCGCACTATGTACTGCCGAGTCAGTGGGTCTCGACTCGGCTGAGCCATTAAGTCTGGATCAGTCCGGATTCTTGCTAGTAAGAAGGAAAGGAAGGAGAAGAAGAGAGAGAAGGGGAGAAGGAGAACATGACTCGAACCGAGTCGACTTTGGTGAGATTTTTCATCTCTTTTCATCAGTTAAGTTACCTTAGCTATCAATAACATTGTTATTATTCCTATCTATTTTATCAATTAAGGTCATTTCAATGCTATTGGCTAGAAACTATAATTAATATTATAAGGTAATAATTAGTGATATTGTTATCCAACCATCATTAGATTACTATTTTGATTAGTAACATCATTAATATCGTTGTTCCACCAACTAGGAATTTAATTTAAAAACCTAAACCCTAAACATCTAGCCTAGGCCTAAACCCTAAGTAATCTAAACTCTAGGCTAATACCCTAAACATAAATAAAATGTTAGGATCAAGCTAATTGTAGAATTTCATTATATATGATAGGTCATAGTATCTATCATCATGGCCTGATTCATTATTGATACTTAGGACTAATAGCGGTAGAAAACATTAATCATTTTCCTTATGAAATTAGTATTATATGTAATTATCAGTAGTAGCCTTTATTATATTAACATTGGAAAATATTCTGTTGCTATTACTTGTATTATTTAATAGATTATTAGTGATCATAAGAAGACTAGATAATGTTGGTATATCTAAAGGTGAACTTATGAACCACCATTATTCATGTCTATGGATTAATACTCCCATCAGGAATATTATTTGACCCATTACACAATATTAATAGTAATAATAATATTAAAGATGATTTAAGATCCAAATCCTAGAATCTAAGGTTAGGATTAAACTCTAGAATGAGGTCAAAATTCTATACTGAAACCCTAAAAGTAATCCACACCCTAGGTTGTATAAATCTTGACCATAGACACTTAATAGAAATTAATCTCATGTACAACTTCACAATCCATAGTATGACTCAACTCTGAGGATGCACACATTTCCTAGCAACATCAGTTAGTGATTCAAAGTATAAGGTGATGATTCTTCCCCTTGAGCTTTCCATCTTCTCATTAGCTTAAGTTATAGTTTTTATTTAAATTCATAATTGATATCTCCCTTTATGATCACATGTGTTAGCTGGTGAAAATTGAATTGTTGTATTATATGCTTTATGATTATCCTGTATAATTGTTCATGCTTGTGTTCTTTTTGTGGATTGCTTATGGAACTTAAACTGGTACATTAGTAGAAAATTCCCACATATGAATGTCACCCATACTTGGGATGTAACTTGACTAGTTGTTATCGTAATGGACCTTCGACTTGGTGGTTATTGGGTGATGGTCTAGATGGATCATTGATGTGGGCCTACCATCTAGGGTTATTGTGCCTAATGATTTTTAAGGATGGTTTTTATCGTATGGTTTTGATATTCGCCCTATGTGGCATATTTTGATACTCGTCCTACATGGTTCTGTTTTGATATTTTTCCTATATGGGTTCGACGTTTTATACTGTGCGATGGTAAGCCCCATATATTGTAATATGATTGGCCACTAGTCAACGGATTTTCATTAAACATCCCAAGATGGTAGCTTCATGGGCCGGGGATTGTAGTCATGGGATACTATGCCCTAGCCGTCGGCTTACGCTGGGCCATGTGCTCCCCGTAGTGACTGTGAGCTTACTTAAATCGGCTGGTTGCAATTGGACTAATAATGGCCTGACAAATTATGCATACATGACATATTACGATGACTTGGATCATTTTACCCTACAATTACGCTGAATGTTGCGCTTATGACCAGTCATTCGATTTATGATGATGACTTGCATCTTCATGCCCATGCGATTACGCTGAGTGTTGCGCTGATGACCAGTCACATCCTTGGGTGACGACCCCAATGCCCGTCCAGATGTTTTACCTGGGGCGTAGACCGTCTTGATGTTTTACTCGGGTCGATGATTGCATAGGTGACCCGACTGGATGATGTTTCCCAGGTTCGATGATTGCATTCACGCATCCATGCATCTAATAAGACTGCATTTACTCTGTTTTAGTTGTTTGGATGTTTTATACTATTTCTTACCTAATGCAGCGGTGTGTAATCTTGAGGGGAATTCACACTGAGTTGGCCCCTCATCCATCAAATATATAACCGTACAGGTAGCACAGATGGCTTAAGTAATATGCATGTTCAGACTTGATGAGAAGCAGGGTACGATCGCCAGGGATGTATAATTGTATTGGCCTGGAGGAGCTACGTGATCTTGCGGCTTATATTTATATGTTTTTTTGTCATTCTCATGTATTGAATCATGTAAATCTTGTACTCGTTTAAATTCTGAGACATTGGTTTGTATAAGTCATTATGGGCAACCACTTGTATATTCTAAATGGAATTTGAAATTTCCCATTATGCTTAATTGTCCACTATACGCTCATCTGCTTACTCTGATAAAAGAAAAATATTATATCTGACTATCCTTTAAGGTTAACACTCGGGTTTTTGGGACACGGGTCATATACTTGGGTCCTGAAGATTCGGGGCGTTACACAAACAATCCACTGGCATTAAATGACGATCTTATTTTATTTTCTTATCTATGCTAACTATAGATCATTTACTAATGGCTATGCATTTCTACTATCAGCGATCCTAATAATGATATAAATGGTAACATTGACATTAATACAACGAGACAAGTGTAGCCTAGAAGGAAAACATTTACTTACTTGTGTCGACTCGGTCCTCTCCCCTACTTTCTTTCCTTCCTTCCCTTACCTTATTTCCTCTCTTTCATGCCTTGCTGGGATTCCCGCCATGCCTACACCAAGCCTAACCCTGGCTCGATCCAGCTGAGTAAAGGGTCAACAACTAACTGAGTTAACTCGAGGCAAGCAACAGCCCCCACTACTCTCTCTCCCGCTCTCTCATTCCTCCTTCTCCCTTCCTCCTCTACTAATTCAACAACATCAGGTCAGCACCAACCCAACGTGAACTCGGTGATGGTTTGCACCTGACCAGCAAGTTGACTCGACTCAACAGCTGCGAGGGTAGCACATCATGTAGCTCCCCCACTCTCTCTTTCTTTCATTTCTCCTCCTTCCTTCCCACTTTCTTCTCTTGCTGGACTCTTAGGGCCTGTTTGATTTTCACCGTTTCACTGGGAAATGGTAAATCCCCTGGAAATGGGTGATTATTACCGTTTCACCAGTTTGGATATTAGTGGGAATTTCATTTCTTGGAAACCAGTTCAAAAGTTTCGGTAGTCATTTTAGGACCTCATCTTGATGTATATGATATATCTATTCCGTCCATCCATTTTATCACAACATTTTGGGATATAAGAAGAAAAATGAGTTAGATCCAACACTCAATTGGCCCAAACCAAAAGAAACAATGGCCCCAGGAAGTTTTTAACGGTAAGTATTTAATTCACATTTTTCTATGGTGTGGTCCACTTGAGCTTTGGATATGCCTCATTTTTTAGCTTATATCATAAATCCATATGACATAATGGGTGAACGGTGTAGATATATGATATGCATCATGGTGGGACCCACAAATATTTCCCATTTTTACGTTGAAAAAAGTAAGCCGTCCAATCAGCTATGGGAAACGTGCAACACTTCACTGCATTTCCCTGAGAAGTAATAATGCCAGGGGAAAATGCATTTCCAGCGAATTCACTGAAACAAACAGGCCCTTAGACCTGTTCTGTATGCACCAGAGCACGGGACAACGAATCGACGAACTCGGACAGGCCCGAACCGAGTCTGAACTCGTTAGCAACTGGTAGGTTGCACAGCCAACGTGGTGCAGTTGCATCACCCAGCTGATCTTTCTCTCTCTCTCTCTCTGTTTCTTCTTTCTTTCTCCTCTTCTTTTCAGTTAGAGGAGTCCAACAACCTCTGGACTCGACCCAAGCATGGACCAAACTCAGCTCGGCCCAAACTCGGCTCAGTTCGAGCTTTGCTAATGCAGCAACACAATCTCTCTCGCTTTCCTTCTTTCTATTTCTTCTTATTTCCTTTCTTCCTTCCTCCTTTTCATCCTTTTCTCCTGCATGGGTTGTTGTAGACATGGCCCACCTTGTGAACAAAACTGATCAGGGGTTAACGGTTGTAACAGGGCCAATGGTCGTTCTTCTTGATGAGGGAGATGACCTGCCATTAATGGTAGATCACAAACGGCCATGTTTTTCTCTAAAAAGATGCATGGGAATGGTGTAGACGGATCTAAGGGAGCTTAGAGCATGGTTTGATTGAAGCTCTAAGGAGGTTTAGGTGGTGGGTTCGATGGAGAAAGCTTGCGGCTGATTTTTACTCGAGCGGCTGCAAGGATAGGAGAGGAGGTGTAGCTGTGTGAGACCTGACCCGAGTTCACATGTGTGCATGTATGTGTGTGAGTATGCATCTTATTCATCATGGTTTTGCTGTCCTACCGGTCGAATCCTGGTGACCCACGACCCTTGGATAGTGTTTTCGGTCATCCTTGAGTTCGGTCATGTAGACCCGACTCGAATTGACCCGAGACCTATGTCATTGCGACCGCATCATCGTCACGGTTTCAACGCCGCATCTCGCGCATAAATCCAATATGTAGATCAAAAGTTGTGTACATTTCATTTTATGACTATTGATCATGTAGCCCACTTAAGTGGAATGCATGTGGACCACCATCACCCTTGGCACAAGTTCCAAGGTACACTACCCACGCACTACACAATTGCATGAAACTAACACCACCAACCACAAACACCACCAAGAGGCCAAGTTTAACTTACAACTTTGTAAACTCCTCCCTATAGTAATGATGGATTCTCTTACAAACCCATTATGGTCTCTCTTTCTCTCTCTCTATTCTCTCCCTCCCTCTCATTTCCCAACATTGCTAGAATTTTGTAACGCCCTGAAAATCGGGGGTCGAGCAGAAGCTCAGTTCCCGAGTTCCAACGCATCACTTATGCAACATAAATAATGATGATTGAATGTTGTTCGTATTAAGGCATTAAATATGAGTGGGATTATACCAAAACAGTAATTCATACTCTAGATCAAAGTATAAATGCAAGCGGAAGACTGAAAGCTGTGTATAAATGTATATAAAATAAACAAAACCATCTCGATCTCCAGAGTATGAACACCAACTGAGTCACCACAAACATGTATTTGTTTTGGAATAAAATGCCAAAAATAAGAGTACAACTAGAATGATAAACCCTGTAATCCCGTCGATCCAGGCAGCGTAAGCAAAGCCGTTAGAAAACTGCATGTACGAGAACTCGTCCTGGTCCTCGTAGACATCCGGCTCTGCCTCCTGAATCATCTCGCCATCTGCACCTAAGACAAAGTCTGGTTGGTGTGTACAACACCATCCCGTAACGTGGGAGTGAGTGATCAACTCAGTGGAACAATAAAGCATAGGTTAACATGTTATTAATTCAGTCAAGCAGTAATGATAAAGCAGTACAATCAAACAATCCTAACTACTCTTGTTAATGCAAGTATGAAACGCAGTCATGATGCATGCCCCTCGCCAATGCTCCCTCATACGGCACCATTTTATGTCCGCGGCATGCGTTCATCCCTCAGTGCTCCACATCTTCCAGGCACATGCAGTGCGATGATGAGCATGATTACCGAGTTGTTATTAGTCCTTTTTAAACAACAGGATTGGGAAACTAAGGTACCTCCCTTATATCATTCCCAAACATGATCCATTTTAGGGTCGTCAGTCCTAGATAATCTCATATGATAGTGTGGTTCTAGGTTGCTGCAAGGGCTGTCAGGGCTGTTACACAGAATCGTTGCACCCCTCCCCCATCACCTTATCAATACAGGCCTAGTTGTACTCTTGTTGCTACGGAAGGGTCGTCGCCTCCACGTAGACTTAGAGTACGCTCGAGGTCACTACAAAGGGCTGCTAGGGCTGTTACATGAAATTGTTGCACCACTCCCCTATCACCTTATCAATGTAGGCCGACAGCTCGAATAGAGTGTTCCATATCACCGTATTCAGATCACGAGTCTGGTTGCTCACTGGTCACTACGGGGAGGCTCGTGGCCCCAGCGTAGGCCGATAGCTCGACCGCGCTGTCCCATACCACCATGCCCAACTCATGAGTCTTAACAGATCGTGGTACCATGGTTAACGGGATTCCACTGGTAAGATTGGTACCATAAGTTCAAGCAAAGGCGTCCAAACATGGTGAACATACATAAGGAGGATCGAGTTACTTGGCGGGCTCGACTAGCTCGAGCGCACTATCAATTGAACGACATGAAGTACATAAACACTTCGCGTGGCCTAACCACTGTCGCCAACCGAAGTACGACTCTGGTTCGTCAAACACACCATACGTGACGAATGAATCTCAGCCACGAATTCCATTCTATTACCGATTTCCTGGACTAACTCATAGTCCCAACTTCATTTCATTTCTATAAGTAAGCATATGAGACAGTCAAAGTAGTAGCAAATCAAGATTCCAAATCATAACAATCAAAGGTCCAACATCGTCCGCTTTAGGGCTGTCAGGGCTGTTGCACGAAATCGTTACACCACTCCCCCATCACCCTTTATGGCTTTGCTCTTGCATTTTATGGAATACAAATTAAACATGGATATTCCATTTCATCCAGTAATCATGTGAGGCAATCAAACAGAAATGAATTCCATAATTCAAGAATTTCAATCACATAAGCATATTATGAAATACAACACAAACATGATTTTGCACACAATCATTCCATAAGTAAAACAGTCTTTACAATAAAACGTACATGTAGGAAATCATTCACACAATTTGGGTAACCGAGATTCGTATCTTGATCCTCATACAAGGTGTACTAGATGATCCCTAGCACATTCAGACATTTTCACAAACACATAGACCACATACATCATCATACATGAAGTATGATGATTACACATGTGCTAGGCCAAATCTTTCACTAGGGAGTTGCCCTGTATATCACGTGCCTATACCCACGATGAATAATCGTGGTGTGCATGAATCCGAGCTCCATGTTCATTCAACATTTCTACAAACACTTGGGCGACACATTTAAGCACATAAAACGTATTTTTGCCGCGACGTGATTTAGGGCAAGTCCTTTCGCTAAGGAGTTGTCACACATATATTAAGCATATATTCACGACAAATAAACATGTTAAGCACAAATCCAAAATCCAAACATATTCAATCATTCCAACATATGCATAGAATACACTATATTCTACATAGTTCATGTAATCTCGTATAACGAAACAGACGACGCATTTTGCATGTATAATAGCACCCTTGTCAGTTATAAATCATTAACTGACATTCAAAGCCTTGAAAACCGTAACCTATACACCTAAAGTCCGCACCTTACACCGTAGAAGCGTAATGAATTCGACAGATTTGCTAAATCTTCGTATACGGTAATTTGGCAACCTATAGAACGAAATAGATTAGCTATTTCATCATTTGTAATGATCATAACCCTAGATCAGATTAGGGTTAGGGTTTCTTACCTAGAAATGAAGTCGTAATCGCCGAGAACGCGATTAAAAAGATGTGATTAAGCTTGTATAGTGACAGGGTAGAGTGGAAGGAAGTTTCTCCCACAACTCTCACACTTTCTCTCTCTTTTCTCTCTTCTCTCTCCTAGGGTTTCTCTCAAATTCATATGAGCTGAATGAGAGAGGGTTTAAGGTCCTTATATAGGCTAAAACATCACCAAAATAGACCCAGGGTCAAGGTGTACTTAGGTTATATCCAAAGTGGGTCCGTTTCGATCCAACGGAGCACTTCTGGCGGCCCCTTTTCTGTGTGCGGTCGGACTTAAGCTCACTAACATTGGATCTAGGTTTAATTAAGTTTTCGTTCCGGTCGGATTCCCAGATCACGCATGGCGGACCAGTTTCCGTTTAACGGTCAGTGAAACTCGATCAGAGATTTCAAGTACATTGACACGTAGGGGCAAATATCCCTAATCCGAGGGTGTAATCTGGTCAGATTCCAACGATCTGGTTGCTTAAAAATTGTCCGCAAGCGACACGTTCCAGATTATTTAAATTTGTATTTTATTTTTAATTAATTTCACATTTCTCACACTCCTCGCTCCGGGCTCAAGTTGTGCGTTTCTAGACATAGTCAGGATTTGATTTCCGGGATGGTTATCAAGCCCAATAAGGCGGTCATAATGATAATGGTTTCGCAGCAATCAGACTTTCGACGTGCGGTCCAGATCCGATACGAAGTTTCATCGTGTTCCCGAGAGCAAACGGGAAGAGAGATTGATCCTAGAATTTAGGGTACCCTAGCAGCAATGACTCTACAAGTTTTGGGTCTTGCAGATCGTATTTAAAGTGATTAGTGTGGATTTCGTATGAACTTTAGTTTAACACTAGTCGATCCTCGTCCAATTTCTAAAGGATTTAGTCCTGAGTGACATCTGCTCGAGGTGGGACTCGGGTCTTTGTACGGAATGATCAACATCACCTAGACTTTAAGATTTGTGTCTAATATGAAAGCACTTAGACGAGTTTGAAGGATAAGATAGTGAAAGGTGAGATTTGTGAAGGAAAGGTGAGGTTTTCAAGAAAATGGTTTGAAAAGGGATTTGAGACCTTTGAATTGAGTGTTTGAGAAGTTAATCAGGTGTTAAGATTGACCCACTACCTAAGGACTCCTAACTCCAGGTTGGCAAAAATATGGGGCGTTACAAATTTTCAGCAACTTCCCTTCCATCTCCTTCTCTTCTCCAGCCCCTTCTCCCTCTAATCCCCCATCATCTAGCCCTTGGAACATGATCTCAACCATAGATCTATAACCCTTGGAGCTTAAGGAGCTCGGAGATAGGAGAATCTTGAAGATTAAAGGTGGGTGATTCATGGGATTAGTCTCTTTCCTTTCCTCTTGTATGAACCTTTTTCATTTGATTGGGAGTGTGTAGGACCCACCAATCAATGGTGGATGTCCTACATGACTCCATGAGTGTGGCCAACAACCCACTTTATGCATGCATGATTGTCATGATGGGGCCATTCTCCATGGACCCCATCATGAGATTTTCCTTGGATTTATAGGTTTGTGGGTCATCTAGACCCTTGATCCTTAGTGGAGATGACATCTCCACCATTGGATTTTGATTAGAAGATCCATGCATGGGTAGATCTTGTAATCCCATCAATATAGTGATATGTGTGGTTTGTGATGAAGGGAAGGGCCTCAATGTGGCAGAGCCCCTTCCCTTGTGGCCGATTCTTACTATTATTTTGTTGATATATTATTCTTAGATGTGTGTGGCCCACCTTGTGGCCCGGAAGTATCCAGACCATCCCAAGAGAGTGGAAGCCCATGTCTGTCCACTCTATGAACATAGGTGCCCCATTTACTCCGTTTTGGACACATGCAATGGATTTTATGGTATGGATTACGTTTGGATATTTGTGGGGATCACTGAGATGGACCACAACTCAAATTTCATAGGGTGATTTCCTCTTATTTTGGTTCCTATGCTCATTTTATTTCATGTGCATGTTGCTGCCCAGAAATTTTCTAGACAGATTTTTGTTGAACTTTGGGATTGAACTTGGGACTGATTGGGGGACATTTTGTACCCATCAAATATACTTTTCTAAAATTTGGGAATCTCATCTTGATGTTCCCCAAATTTCAGCCCCATATGACCTTCATTAGGGTCCCAAAGGTGTGGTCCAAGTGAGGTGGACAGTCTGGATTTTTTGCACTGTTTCAGCAACATTCCACCCTGGACAGGTTGGAATTCCGAAATTTATTAAAATACTTTTGGGTATTTAAAAATTATAAAAATTAATAGAGAAGTGGTCCACTCATTGTAGGACCCACTTACAAAATTTTGGGGCCAATGAACACTTGTACACACCATGGTGGTGGCTGGACCAGCCCATTACAATATGGTGTCCAGATTAGTCCGATTTACAGGATAGATTGATTTCTTTAAATAAATTAAAATATTTTAGAAGTCCAAAAATTTTAAAATTTTATTACATTGTGGTCCACTCATGGTAGGACCTACCTACCAAATTTTAGGGCCAATGGACCCCTGTGCACACCGTGGTGAGGGCCGGACTAGCTCACCACGTTGGGACATCCAGGTCTGTCCAATTTTTTGGACAAACTGTTTTGTTTAAATTAATTAAAATACTTAAGAATATCCAAAAAATCTGAAATTTTGTGGAGGTGTGACTCACCTATGGAAGTATTACTCTGTAAAATTTCAGCCCTAACTGACCCCATTTGGGCAACCAGAAGAATGGGCCAAGATGATTGGACTGACAGATTTTTCTGTTGTGCAGTCCAACAATATGCCTTGATAAAACCCATAATTCAAAAATGTTTTCTCAGATGGTGGGCCACCTTTTTGGGTTTCCTCTTATTGTATGTATGATGACAGACCTTGGCCCTCAATTCCCAGAGTTTTGGAGGCCCTAAACCCACTCTAATGGAGTGCCCAATTTTAGGACAACAACATGCATTGAAGAAATTTCCTGTACATTATTGTCCCCTTTGTTATTTCAGAACTTTTGGGCCTCAGCCCATTGGGCTTTGTGTATGATTAGTTGGGAACTCATCCCTGATGTTCTAGGGCTCATTGGGGCCATGATTATGGGGCCCACCATATTGAGAAAATTGGGTATTTATTGCTCCCTTATATTTTAGAATACTCTTGGGTCATTTTCTTTTACCATACTATTGTGTTGGGCTAGTGGGTCAGGTTACACAAGTAGATGGGCCTTTGGTTGTCCACCAAATCAACTTTATATTTGAGCCGATTTGTAGGCCCAAGCTTACTTGACTAAGAGCATGACATTTGCCTATGTGGTTTGAGCAATGGGCTGCCCATTAGGCCACCACAATATATGGGATTAGTGGCCTTTATGTTAGGCCCTAACCCTTCTCCTATGGGCCCATAGTGGTATGTATGGGTTGGGCTATGTGTGTTTTCCTTGGACCCATGTTTTGGATAGGCCTTGGGCCGCCTTTCCGAAGCCCAACATGAGTGTATGTGGTATGTTTATGGCTGCCCATTTCTTATTTCTAATGTTGTGTGGGCCTTGGGCCTTGATCCGTGATCAATTAGAGATGGGCTACCTCTTGGGGACCAATTGTGGTTGGATGTCCACATTGGTGGCCCTAAGGTAGGCCCATGGGCTTCTATGGATGGTTAAAGGCCCACCATAGACCCTTACTAGGTCCGTCTCATCTATTTAGGCCTATATATATCATTGTTCTCCTTAGTCTCGTGGGCTACCTCAGGTAAATGGGCCCCCACTAGAGGTGTATTCCTTATGAGAAAATTGGTTAAGTACCTAGACCTTTCATGGTTAGGTAGAGAATTCATCTTCACCTCATTGACATCCCTATTCATCTTCATGGCCCACTCCTATACGCATCATATGCATGCTTAGTTGAGGTATGATTGGCTATGGTTGTGCCATTGTGTAGGTTATGTTGGTATCTCCCCGAGGGGTGAAGTTTTCCCCTCTAGAGCATAATGGATGCTTGAGATTAATGCATGAGTGATTGTGTGATTCATGCATCTGGCATTTGCATAGCATGTAGGTATCCACCCTTGCTTCATCAGGGCCCTGCCTCCACAAGAATATTCGTGGATGGTCGTATGTGTGGACACCGGAAATATTAGTTGAGCATACCGAGTGCATAGGATGCCCATGGGTGAAATTTCCAAAACTTTCATAGTACCAAGGATCTGCTCCAACGCCGTGACCGGGTGGAATACATGAGCGCACGAGGTCCTTATACCGTTAGGCCACGACTCCCACTGTCATGTAGTCGGTTGGATAGGGGTATAGCCTTACCTGCCTGGTGTAAGGGGCATTGCTAGGCTGAGTCTGACCAGCTTGTGAATAGGTCCGCTACCGTCAGGCCTTACTAGTGATTGGCTGTCCACAGGCGGGTAGTGAGGTCTCTTACGCTCGTTTGACTGTGCGGGGTCTGTAGAGCGTCAGTCATTCAGCAGTGTAATGGACCCCGATGATTTTCTTATGATTAAAAATGTACTTGACTTGTGGTTTGGATATGAGCACCGGCATTACTTGCATTGCATTAGCATTGGCTGTGTAAGCCCCTTTATGCACTGCCATGGTATGGTGTCCAGTACTCATCGCATCGTATTCATGATAAGCCTTGGTAAGGCTGGTTATATCCTCATTGAGCATGTTTTCCATTTTGCACCTCCTACTATTCTTTTGTGCACCATTGTCACACACCTACACCACCTTCTGAGCTTCTATAAGCTTATGCACGATTGATGCGTGCAGGAGATTCTAGGCAGGCATCATAGTAGCAGAGCGTTGAGTAGAGCTGAGCATTTGAGGATTCCAGTGTTATCGACCTTTCTCTCCTTTCCTTTTTGTCTCATGTATGTCCTTTTGGACCTTATGAATGATTGTAAAATTTCAAATTTATAGTGGATTTTGCGATGTGTGTCTTTGTTATCCTCAGATGTTCTTGCTGTGATCTTGGGTATGCTCGTATTGGTAATGATTATATTATTATGAAAAATCTTCCTTGTAGGATTCCAGGATCGGAACCTACCTTAGGAGCCGAGAATGGTGTACTATGGAGGTTGTTACGGCTAGAACCGGCCATCGGGTTCCTTGTGATTCTGGTTACCGAGTCTGGGGCGTGACAGGAGTTGGTATCAGAGCATAACAAGTAATTCTGGAATAACTCAGGATAACATCGCATGTCTGCCAAGAACATAGGATAAGTAGTGTCCCGAGATTCTTCCATTTACTCCGTATTGAGCCTATAATTGTCCTGATTCCTTGCGTCGTCGTTATTTTGTAGATGATGCCGCGTGGTCGTGGCACCCGTGGTCGTGACTCCCATGGTTGTGGCGCCCGTGGTCATGGTGCCCATGGACGAGGCACCCGAGGTACCCATCCTACTCGAGCACATCCTGCTCCCATTATTGAGGATCTTATTCCTGAGGTCCCGATCCGGCCTGCTCCCCTCATTAAGCCCATAGCGCCCGTACCTCCAGTTGCTCCAATTCTCCCACTTATCCCCTCTCCTCAGCCTGCTGTTCCGGTTACAGAGGCTCCAGTTGCTACGGTTCCCTCACCTATTCCCCCTCCTCATTCTGTTGTTTCGGTTTCGGAGGCTTCTGCTCCGACGACCGCACCCGTGCCTCCTCCTGAGGCGAGTGCCGCCCCTGCTTTTTCGACAGTACCTATAGGAGCTGAGCATTTCCAGCAGCTGATGCAGCTGGTTGCCACCTCATTGTAGACCCGTCAACCAGCTACCACTGAGGTTTCTAGGCAGTCTGACTTACCGAGTGCTAGTACGATAGCCAGAGAGTTCTGTCAGCATGATCCCCCGAGGTTTAGTGGTGATCCTGATCCTTCTGCAATTGAGGCTTAGCGCAATGAGGTTGCGAGGATTTTTGACACTATACAGTGTCCTGCGGGCTAGAAAGTATCCCTTGCCACCTACCTTCTTCAGGGTGAGGCCCGTCACTGGTGGTCATCCATGTCCAGGATGGTCGGGGCTTAGTTCGTTTGGACATGGGAGGAGTTTGTGACCCGCTTCGACCAGAAGTTCTTCCCCGAGCATGTTTAGATCCAGCGAGCGATCGAGTTTGAGACCCTAGTGCAGGGCGATATGACTGTATCTTAGTATGAGGCCCGTTTCTTTGCCTGATTTAGATTTGCTCCTTATCTCACTAGCGATGAGAAGATGAGAGCCCATCGTTTTGTGACTGGTTTGCGTCCTGCCCTTCATAGCCGTGTGGTAGGGCACTGTTTGGAGACATTTGACCAGGTCGTCCATTGGGCACTGGTTTATGAGGAGGACTGGGCTATGACCCAGAGGTCGAGAGAGCAGAGTTCCAGTGGAGACCGGAAGAGGAGAGCACCAGCCAGTAGTTACAGGCAGCACCATCAGTAGAGACGGAGGGGCAGATCAGGATTTCAGCAGCCTACGGTTCAGACAGTAGCATCTTCCTCATCATCAGCACCGCCAGCTGCTTCATCTTTCGGCCCCTTTTCTGGTGTATACTTTGGCTGTGGACAGGTCGGGCATCGGAGGCGCGAGTGCCCTCTTCCCATTCAGCAGCAGAGGCCACCGTAGTTGCCTCCTCCTCGTCCTCCTCAACAACAACAGAGAGCTCAGCTTCCACCCTTCGCTCCTAGGGCTCCTCCTCAGCAGTAGAGGCAGCTAGGCAGACCTCCTTAGCAGCGACAGCAGCAGCAGAGACAACAGTAGCCACAATACCAGCAGAGGCGATATTCATATGTTGTTCAATCCCTGGGTCCAGTATATATAGCAGCCCAGCAGGCTCAGACTCAGGACCCTCAGTCTTCCGGGTTGCTTCCCCTACCAGCTCAGGGCCACTTTTATTTTGCGCATCAGGCGCCAAGCCAGGACCCGCAGTCATCGACCGGTGGAGTCGTTGAGGGTATTCTTCTTGTTTCTACTTGTGTTGCTCATGTTTTGTTTGATTTTGGTGTTTCCCATTCTTTTGTGGCCGAGCAGTTTTACCGATCGACCGATATTCTGTCAGAGGCCGTGTCTGAGGCCTTGACCGTTTCGACTCTGATGGGGAAGTCTATTGTGCTGACTCGTCGCTGTCCTTCTTGCTCGGTGTTAGTGGGTGAGATGTTCCTCCCTGCCATCTATTCATGATGCCAATGACAGGATTTGATGTGATTCTAGGTATGGACTGGCTTACGAAGTATCGTGCCGTCTTAGACTATGCCGCGAGGACGGTTACGTTTCACATTCCTGGCTTGCCAGTATTCCAGTTCGTCGCTGAGCCTAGAGGAGAGTCGTTATCTAGTTTCTTGGCTTTGGTCGTTAAGGATTTTTTGGCAGAGAGTATTGAGCAGCTGCCAGTTATTTGTGAGTACCCGGATGTGTTTCAAGAGATACCGGGTATGCCACCACGTCAGCAGGTGGAGTTCCAGATTGATTTGGTGCCCGGTACCGCGCCTATCTCGAAGGCCCCCTACCGGATGACACCATTAGAGTTGAGGGAACTGCAGGAGCAGTTGGATGAGCTTCGGGAGTTAGGTTTTATTCGTCCCAACAGTTCACCTTGGGGAGCCTCGGTATTGTTTGTGAAGAAGAAGGATGCTTCGTTGCGGCTCTGTGTGGACTATCACGAGATCAACAGAGTCACCATCAAGACCGATACCCGCTTCCCCGTATTGATGATCTGTTTGATCAATTGCAGGGTGCGCAATATTTTTCTAAGATAGACTTGCGATCCGGTTACCATCAGATTCGGGTCCGAGAGAAGGACATTCCGAAGACGGCTTTCCGGACACGCTATGGTCACTTCGAGTTTTTGGTCATGTCATTCGGACTGACCAATGTGCCCACCGTATTCATGCAGCTGATGAACGAGGTTTTCCAGCCGTTCCTCGATCAGTTCGTGGTGGTATTCATTGATGATATTCTTGTATATTCGAAGACCCGAGAGGACCATGCTGAGCACCTGCGAATTCTGCTTGAGACCCTCCGTGCCCACCAGCTGTATACGAAGCTAGAGAAGTGCGAGTTTTGGCAAGAGGAGATGAAGTTCCTCGGTCACGTAGTGACGAAAGAGGGTGTCACTGTAGACCCCTCGAAGGTTGATGCAGTGCGTCAGTGTAGCCAGCCCACAAACACGTCTGAGATTCACAGCTTCCTTGGTCTAGTGGGATATTATCGAGGGTTTCTCCCATATTACAGCATCGTTGACCCGGTTGACGCGGAAGGGCACCGACTTCATCTGGAGTGACGCTTGCGAGAAGGCATTTACGGAGTTAAAGGATCGCCTCACGTCTGCTCCTGTTCTCACTCTTCCTGATGGGAGTGAGAGTTTTGTTGTTTTTATTGATGCTTCTAAAATTGGCTTGGGTGTTGTACTGATACAGCACAGGAAGCCAGTAGCGTATGCCTCGCGCCAGCTCAAGGTCCATGAGCTGAACTACCCCACTCATGATTTGGAGCTTGCAGCAGTTGTCTTCGCACTGAAGGTGTGGAGGCATTTTCTATTTGGGGTCAGGTTCGAGCTCTTATCGGATCATAAGAGCTTAAAGTATCTATTTTCGCAGTCCGAGTTGAACCTGCGACAGAGGCGATGGATGGAGTTGCTGAAAGACTATGATTTTGACCTTTAATACCACTCGGGTAAGGCAAACGTAGTGGCGGACGCCCTCAGCCGTCAACCACGAGGCCTGGTGGCACAGATGATGGTGCAAGAGTGGCAGATGCTCGAGGATTTTCAGAGTATGACTTTGAGTTCGGACTGCAGTCTTCCATTGTTCAGCTTTCGAGTTTATCGATTCAACCCTCTTTGGTGGCTAGGGTGATCGAAGCTCAGCAGACGGACGAGTCACTTCAGGAGTACTGAGCAGAGGCCTCATCCGTGGAGCAGTCAGACTGATAGATCGGTTCTGATGGTGGATTACGCTTAAGAGGCTGATTGTGTGTCCCGAACGCGCTAGAGTTGCGTCGTGATCTGATGAACGAGGCACACCGATCGAGACTTACTATCCACCCGGGCTCCACGAAGATGTATCGTGATATGAGGATGCAGTACTTCTGGCAGGGGATGAAGCGCTAGATTGCAAGTTTTGTGGCCGAGTGTGACATATGCCAGTGTGTCAAGGCCGATCATCAGAGACCCCCTGTTCCCTTGCAGCTGTTGAGCGTTCCAGAGTGGAAGTGGGAGCACGTATCGATGGACTTCATCGCAGGTTTCCCGAGAACTCAGCGTGGTCATGATACCATCTGGGTTATCGTCGAAAGTCTGATGAAGTCGGCTCATTTTATTTCAGTGCGTGCTTCCTGGTCTATAGATTGGTTGGCGAGGATATTCATTGAGGAGATAGTGAGACTGCACGGCATCCCAGTTTCGATCTTTTCAGACCGAGACTCTAGATTTACGTCTCAGTTTTGGAGGAGTTTCCAGCAGGCACTAAGGGTTACTTTGCGTCTCGGCTCCGCTTATCATCCGCAAACAGATAGGCAGACCGAAAGGGTCAACCAGATCCTTGAGGATATGGTCAGGGCTTGTGCGATCGACTTTACGGACAGTTGGGATGAGCATATGCGCCTCGCCGAGTTCGCGTACAACAACAGTTATCTGGGGACTATCGGCATGACTCTTTTTGAGGCACTTTATGACAGACCGTATAGATTTCCTAGTTGTTGGACCGAGGTTGGAGAGCGTCGTCTCTTAGGTCCCGAGCTTGTGTTGCAGACGTCAGAAGCTATTGATGTTATTAGGCAGAGGATGCACACAGCTCAGAGCCGACAGAAGAGTTTTGCTGATCGTCAGCGTCGACCCCTCGAGTTCGCGATCGGGGACATGGTATATCTCAAGGTCTCGCCTATGAAGGGCGTGGTTCGTTTTGGTGTGAAGGGCAAGCTCACCATGAGATTTATTGGACCTTTTGAGATTACCGAGCGTCTGGGCGCTGTGGCCTATAGGCTTGCCTTCCCCCCTGAGTTGTCCGCGATCCACGACGTGTTCCATGTTTCTATGTTGCAGAAATGTGGGTTGGACACTATTCCCATGATTGATTGGCAGCCACTTGAGGTCCGTGAGAATGCTTCCTACATTGAGCAGTCAATTCGTATTCTTGATCGGAAGGAGCAGGTCCTTAGGACCATGGTCATTCCCTTGGTGAAAGTGCAATGGGGTCATCATTCGGAGGCCGAGGCGTCTTGGGAACGCGAGGCCTAGATTAGAGGGTGTTATCCCCATTTGTTTGTTGATTAATATATGCAAATTGTATTACCTTCTCTTTTGATGATTGTTATATGATGATGGTGTTTGCTTTTCATTTTGTCCCGCATTGGTCAATTTCAGTGACAAAATTTCTTATTAGTGGGGAGGGTTGTGAGATCTGACCCGAGTTCGCATGTGTGCATGTGTGTGTGTGAGTATACATCTTATTCATCATGGTCTCGCGGTCCTACCAGTCGAATCCCAGCGACCCACGACCCTTGAATAGTGTTTTCGGTCATATTTGAGTTTGGTCATGTAGACCCGACTCGAATTGACCCGAGACTTATGCCATTGCAACCGCATCGTCGCCGCGGTTCCAATGCCATGTCTCGCGTATAAATCCGATATGTATATCAAAAGTTGTGTACATTTCATTATATGACCATTGATCATGTGGCCCACTTAAGTGGAATGCATGTGAACCACCATCACCCTTGGCACAAGTTCCAAGGTACACTACCCACACACTACACAATTGCATGGAACTAACACCACCAATCACAAACACCACCAAGAGGCCTAGTCTAACCTACAACTTTGTAAACTCCTCCCTATGGTAATGATGGATTCTCTTACAAACCCATCATGGTCTCTCTTTATCTCTCTTTATTCTCTCCCTCCCTCTCATTTCCCTACATTGCTAGAATTTCCAACAACTTTCCTTCCATCTCCTTCTCTTCTCCAGCCCATTCTCCCTCTAATCCTCCATCATCTAGCCCTTGGAACATGATCTCAACCATAGATCTATAACCCTTGGATCTTAAGGAGCTCGGAGATAGGAGAATCTTGAAGATTCAAGGTGGGTGATTTATGGGATTAGTCTTTTTCCTTTCCTCTTGCATGAACCTTTTTCATTTGATTGAGAGTGTGTAGGACCCACCAATCAATGGTGGAGGTCCTACATGACTCCATGAGTGTGGCCAACAACCCACTTTATGCATGCATGATTGTCATGATGGGGCCATTCTCCATGGACACCATCATGAGTTTCCCTTGGATTTATAGGTTTGTGGGTCATCTAGACCCTTGATCCTTGGTGGAGATGGCATCTCCACCATTGGATTTTGTTTAGAAGATGCATGCACGGGTAGATCTTGTAATCCCATCAATATAGTAATATGTGTGGTTTGTGATGAAGGGAAGGGCCTCAATGTGGCGGAGCCCCTTCCCTTGTGGCCGATTCTTACTATTATTTTGTTGATCTATTATTCTCAGATGTGAGTGGACCACCTTGTGGCCTGGAAGTATTCAGACCATCCCAAGAGAGTGGAAGCCCATGTCTGTACACTCTATTAACATAGGTGCCCCATTTGCTCTGTTTTGAACACATGCAATAGATTTTATGGTATGGATTAGGTCTGGATATTTGTGGGGCCCATTGAGGTGGACCACAACTCAAATTCCATAGGGTGATTTCCTCTTATTTTGGTTCCTATGCTCATTTTATTTCATGTGCATGTTGCTACCCAGAAGTTTTCTGGACAGATTTTTGTTGGACTTTGGGCTTGAATTTGGGACTGATTGGGGGACCTTTTGTACCCATCAAATATACTTTTCTGAAATGTGGGAATCTCATCTTGATGTCCCCCAAATTTCAGCCCCATACGACCTTCATTAGGGTTCCAAAAGTGTGGTCCAAGTGAGGTAGACAGTCTGGATTTTCTGCACTGTTCCAGCAACATTCCACCCTGGACAGGTTGGAATTCTGAAATTTATTAAAATACTTTTGGGGGTATAAAAATTAAGAAAATTTATAAGGAGGTGGTCCACTCATGGTAGGACCCACCTACAAATTTTTGGGGCCAATGGACACATGTACACATCATGGTGGTGGCTGGACCGGCCCATTACAATATGGTGTCCAGATCAGTCCGATTTTTAGGATAGATTGATTTCTTTAAATAAATTAAAATATTTTTAGATGTTCAAAAATTCTGAAATTTTATGAAGTTCTGGTACACTCATGGTAGGACCTACCTACTAAATTTCATGGCTAATGGACCCCTGTGTACGCCGTGGCGAGGGCCGGACTGGGCCACCACGTTGGAATGTCCAGGTCTGTCCGATTTTTTGGACAGACTATTTTGTTTAAATTAATTAAAATACTTAGGAATATCCAAAAATTTTGAAATTTTTTGGGGGTGTGGACCACCTATGGAAGTATCACTCTGCAAAAGTTTAGCCCCAACCAACCCCATTTGGCCATCCAGAAGAATGGGCTAAGATGGTTGGACTGCCAGATTTTTCTGCTGTGCAGTCCAGCAATATGCCTTGATAAAAACCATAATTCAAAAATGTTTCCTCCGATGGTGAGCCAATTTTTTGGGTTTCCTCTTATTTTATGCATGATGACGGACCTTAGTCCTCAATTCCTAGAGTTTTAGAGGCCCTAGACCCACTCTAATGGAGTGCCCAAATTTAGGACTGCAACAAGCATTGCAGAAATTTCCTGTACATTATTGTCCCCTTTGTTATTTCAGAACTTTTGGGCCCCAGACCATTGAGCTTTGTGTCTGATTAGTTGGGGACCCATCCCTGATGTTCTAGGGCCCATTAGGGCCATGATTATGGGGCCCATCATATTGAGAAAATTGGGTATTTATTGCTCCCTTATATTTTAGAATACTCTTGGGCCATTTTCTTTTACCATACTATTGTGTTGGGCTAGTGGGCCAGGTTACACAAGTAGATGGGCCTTTGGTTGCCCACCAAATCAACTTTATACTTGGGCCGGGTTGTAGGCCCAACCTTACTTGACTAAGAGCATGACATTTGCCTATGTGGTTTGAGCAATGGGTTGCCCATTAGGCCACCACAATATATGGGATTAATGGCCTTTATGTTGGGCCCTAACCCATCCCCTATGGGCCCATAGTGGTATGTATGGGTTGGACTATGTGTGTTTTCCTTGGACCCATGTTTTGGATAGGCCTTGGGCCACCTTTCTGAAGCCAAACATGAGTGTACGTGGTATGTTTATGGCTGCCCATTTCTTATTTCTAATGTTGTGTGGGCCTTGGGCCTTGATCCGTGATCAATTAGAGATGGGCTACCTCTTGGGGACCAATTGTGGTTGGATGTTGATGAGGGTCAAATATTGCATATCAGACCCCAGTAATTGCCTAAATTTACGTACATGATAAGGCTTAATGGGGTGTATTAATTGTGTTTCTGTCACAGGATGAAATCAGGAGTGTTAATTGAAAATTGATGTTAACGGCATGGATTTCATGATCCAAAGTCTCCAGAACACGGGATGGACTCCAGAGAACCAATAATGAAGATTTTACACACCTGGGATCTGAGGAAAGCAAGCCAAAGGGGCCTGAAATTGGTGCAAAATGCAAGATCACATATTTCCCGCCATCCGATTAACTCGAAACTTCATACATGTGATGGGGGCCGTAAATCAACCGTACATATTAAATTTCAGCCCTTGAAGATCTTGGGAAGTGGTCCAACGGACAAATCAGCCCATTAATCTCCGATTCTGAGCCCACTTGATATTCGGAACTGCCTCAAACTTGATTTCGGCGGATGACATTATATGAAGAAAAGGATGGACGGTGCAGATTTCTCCAGAACATTGCATTGGACCCCACATGCTTGAGCATGTGCATAAAGCACATGTGCGCGGCGCTACACCGGACCGGAGGCGTTAGTCAGCGTCGGTTTGACCGACTGCATCTCTCACAAAAGAAGGTTTCCAACAGCGTTAACGCTGCCGACTGCGGGATTCAGTTGTGGGTCCCACTTATTGTCCATATCGACAATCTAACCTGTCCACTGAAATTCTAGTATCGATATCATCAACGTGTAGGTGGCCGAATCTCAAATGAGAGCGATTATGGAAATCTAATTGTTCAAAAGCATCTTGAACGGAGGAGAGAGATAATGTGTGGGCCTCATCAACAGAAGGCGGAAGTTACATATTCCCAACCGGAATTTCCTCCTCCATGCAATGGATGGAGTGGATTATTGGAAAAATTATCGAAGTGGGCCCCACCAGAACGGACAGCGTCCGCGTCCCTGTTTTCGCAGCAGCGAACGGACGTCGCTGGTCCGTTTTGCGAAGCGTTGTGGGCCCCACCCATGGCCTGTACTACAAACCCATGGACGCCGCTGTCCATTTTTGCGGACGTCAGTGGGCCCCACACGAGGTCTTTCCGGACGATCCAAACCGTTCATCTTGAAGAGGGCCGCGAATACTACAAACCCATGTTGAAACTTTGCAACCTTGCATGCACATGTGTGTGATACAGAGGCCACAAAAGGGCTGCCCTGCAACGTTCAAATCGAATCTTTCTGTATTTCCTTCTTTGGGCCGCGTTAATGGACGTTCAAAACCACCTATTCTTGACTGAAATTTTGTCCTGAATCCAATGGACGGGGTGAATTTTCCAGAAAACACTTCGGTGGGGCCGACCGATCATGGCTGCAAAAATTTCCATTCCATGTCCTGCTACAACTCTGCCACTTACTCCAGCCTTCCAACAACTATAAAAGAGGAGTTTTTGGACATGGGAAGGCATTCAGAAATTGGAGGATTTCCAGATCTATAGGAAGGGAGAGAAGAAGAGAAGAAAGAGAAGAAAGAAGAGAGAGAGAAATTGGTTTGATATTTCTTTTATGAATTTTTATTTATCCATCTGTTTAATGGATTTTATGGGTAACTAATCTCTCAGCTAGGGCTGAGATGAAACCCCTAATTTGATCACCCATTGTTCTATGTTGATTTTACTTTAATTAGATTGATTTGTTTCTTTCCCTAGTGTGCTTGATTGTTTTAAATTCTATACTTCTCCATCTATGAACTTTGATCAGAGTCTATGGATGGATGTGGTTTGGATGCTTATTCTAGGTGCTTGTATCTGATCATGAACAGGTTCCTGTAGAGGAAGAGACAGGGTGCTTTAATGAACTATACATTCCATGTGCCCGACCAAGGACATGGGATATGTTATTCATGGTATTGCTTGAAGGAATTAGACAATCTGTATGCCCGATTAAGGACACAGATTGTGTTTTCTCTATACAAGTGGTATCAATTTAAATTAAAGTGAATTAACAGACAAAACAAGGGTTAGGATAATTAGGGGTGGATTCGAAAGTCCTAGTGCTCTCTCTCTGATTGAATTTTCTTCCTTATTCTCAATAGTTATTTTCCATAAATTTGTGTTAGTAATTCGCTACATTAATTGTTAGATTAGTTAAGGAGAATCACAGATTTGAATTGTGACGACCAGTCCTCGTGGGATTCGACCTCGATCTTACCGAGTTTATTACTACATCACAACCCTATACTTGGGGAGTGAACAAGTTTTTTGCGCCGTTGCCGGGGACTGTTTCGGTCCATATTGAATTTAGGATTCTCTCTTATCATAATTCATAGCTTAGGATTTTACTAACTTAGAGTTCTTTTCTTTATTTTAGAAATTAACCTATTTCCTGTTTTGTAGGGTCCTGAGATAAACTTCTAATTTGGTAATCCCTTTATAAATTCTTTACTTTTCTAATTTTTATTTTTAGAATTAGGTTTTTATTACTTTTTAGAAATTTTTTTTTTCTAGAATTTCTTTTGATTTTTTCTTTTTTAATTTTCTATTTTTAGATTTAGATTTTTCTCTTAAGTAACTTTCTATTTTCTAGTTTTAAGAAATTTCTTTTTCCTTTTTAGAAACTTACTTAGCTATTTAGTTTTAGAAACTTTCTTTTTTTAGAAATTAACCGTTGCTTAGGATTTTTCTATCATTATTTTAGGAAACTTGATTTGTTTTTGTTCTATTTTCAGGAATTAAGGAAGAAAGCTACTAAGTGAGGAGGAGCTTCTTAAATCTTCTGACATCAATCATCTCCTTTTTCCGGGTTCTTTCTTCCCATTCTTATTTACATAGTTTTAACTTGTTTTAGAATATCATAGTTTCTAGTTCTAGTTTCTTTCTCTTAGGTTGTTACTTAGTTTATGCTAGGACGTAGATCTCTAGATATAGAACTAGCGTCTTGTGATCCTGAAATAGAAAGAACATTCCATAGAAGATTGAGAGACATCCCAGTTGAAATGGCGAACGAGAATGAAGTTAAAGCGCTTAGGGATTATTCGGCCCCTGTCCAGTTTAATGCACCTTCATGCATATTGTTGCCAGCCACAACGGCATCACACTTTGAACTTAAACCTGGGGTCATACAATTGTTGCCCTCTTTCTACGGTTTAGACAAGGAGGACCCATATCATCATGTGAAAGAATTCCTAGACATTTGCTCTACCTTTCGGTTCTAAAACTTCTCAGATGAATCAATCCGTTTACGCCTTTTTCCTTTTTCTTTAAAGGATAAGGCAAAAGCATGGTTGAATTCTCTAGAAGTCGGGTCTATCACTACATGGGACCAACTGTCTAGGAAGTTCTTAAACAAGTTCTTCCCTGTTCACAAAACTAATGCCCTCCGTAGAGAAATCACTAACTTCACACAAAAAGAGGGCAAACACTTTCATGAATGTTGGGAAAGATGGAAGGACTTGCTTCTTAAATGTCCACACCACGGTTTTGAAAAGTGGTAACAAGTTCAATACTTCTATGACGGTCTGACACCTCAGAACCGTCGCATGGTTGATGCCACTAGTGGAGGGTCCTTCATGACCAAAAGCGATACCGAAGCGTGAAAATTCTTTGAAACCTTGTGTGAAAACTTCCAGCAATGGGACTATTCAGATAGAGGTGAAAGAAGTCCTCAACCACAAAAGAAAGGTGGTATATATGAGATAGGAGTCACGCCTGATCTCTATGCCAAGATTGATGGCCTGACAAAGAAGGTTGACGCTCTGATGTTGCATAATGGACCTCCACAAACAACTCAAGCCGAGGCTTGTGCCATATGTTCTAGTCCTGCCCATCCTACGCAATCTTGCCCATCTGGTGCAGCATTTCCAGAATTCCTCTCTGAACAAGTTCATGCTTTGAACACCTTTCAGAAACCTGGGAATGATCCTTACTCGAACACATACAACTCAGGGTGGGCTAGACATCCAAATTTTTCTTGGGCAAAGGGACCACAACAAGGAGGACCATCTGGAAATCCTCCTATGCAACCTCAGCAGTTTCCGCAATATCAACAACTGCCTGCACAATCAAGGAAACCATCTCTTGAGGATACACTCCATCTTTTTATGCAGAGTTCTCTCCAATTCCAAAAAGACACCCAACAAACCTTACTAGCCAACCAGCAAAGCTTACATGCAAATACACAATCCATTGCCAAGCTGGAAGTACAAATGGGTCAACTAGCTGCCACATTGAGTGAGAGAGAGAAGGATAAGTTCCCTGGCCAACCTGTGGCTAATCCAAAGCGACAGTATGAGATTGGCTCTAATTCCAATCAAGGGCAATATCATGAGCAAGCCAAATCAATCACTACCCTTAGGTCAGGTAAACAGATTGACAACAGAATAGAGATGCCTATGGATGAATCAAATTCTAAAACAGAAGATCAAGATGAAGCAGAGAGTCACACCAATGCATCCAAAGTCCAAAAGATCTCTGACTCTCCAAGAACCACGGATGTGCCACCTTACGTGCCCAAAGCACCCTTTCCTCAACGTCTGGCACCAATGAAGAAAAGAAACAACTTTGATGAAATTCTGGACGTGTTTAAAAAAGTGCAAGTCAACATCCCGTTGCTTGACGCTATCAAGCAAATCCCTGCTTATGCTAAGTTTCGTAAAGATTTATGCACTCAAAAGCGTAAGCAGAATGTTCATAAGAAAGTCTTCCTTGCAGAGCAGCTCAGCTCCATGATTCAACATAACACCCCTCCTAAATTTAGGGATCCAGGAGCTCCCACCATTTCTTGCGGCATAGGAGATCATAAAATCGGGAAGGCATTACTTGATTTAGGGGCGAGCGTCAATTTGTTACCATATTCGGTTTATGAGCAGCTAGGACTTGGTGAGTTGAAACCGACTAAGATAACATTACAACTAGCTGATAGATCTGTCAAGGTGCCCCGGGGTGTTATTGAAGATGTACTAATCCAGGTTGATAAATTTTATTTCCCAGTGGATTTCATAGTTATAGATACTCAGCCTGTTCAGAATCCTCATAGTCAGATCCCAGTCATTTTGGGTCGTCCATTTTTGGCCACATCTAATGCTATTATAAATTGCAAGAATGGAGTTATGAAGTTGTCATTTGGTAACATGAATATTAAACTCAATGTCTTTAATGCAGGATAATAATCCGCAGATTTGGACGACATATTTGAAGTGGACATGATCGACAGTCTAGTGCAGGACTCCTTCCTCAAATCTTTTGAAGATCCACTTGAGACCTGCTTATCACAACATGGCACAGATTTTGACATCGATAGTCCCATCCACGAAGTCAATGCACTGCTCGACTCTACTCCGATATTGGACACTGAAAAATGGAGAGCGAAAGTAGAACCTCTTCGTCCCTTTAAGACTCTGCCTGACAGCACAGTTCCTAACTCTGAGAAGGCAAAGAAGAGCAGGTTACTTAATGTTCTTCGAACATATAAGGCAGCAATTGAACGGAAATAGCAGAAATACAAGGAGTGTGCCCCACTATATGTAAGGATCATGTTGCGGAAATGTCACGTAAAATGCAATGGAAGCATGATCCTAATATGGAGGAAGTTGTTCGAGCAGAAGTCCTTAAATTGTTTGATGATAGTGTCAATTACCTCATTTCAGATAGCACAGTTTATGGGAACTCGCATCACTTGTCTGGGATTGGTTAACCACAGTGTTGAGGTAAGTTCTTTGGCGGACCCTTGTCTTAAAGATTAATGAATTCATGGTCCGTTTTTGTCTGGCTGAAGACGTTAAACTTAGCGCTCCTGGGAGGCAACCCAGCGTTTCATTTTATTTTCTTTTCCTAGTTAGTTAGTTCAATGTTTGTGGGTAACATTACTGCAAACCCTCACGAGACTACAACTCATCCACTAGGGGTAACCTAGGGGTTTAAAGGCTTGTTGCATACGCTAAATGCAATCGCGAGCACCTGCGAAAGTGGTATAGGTAGGGTTTTTCTTTTTGTGATTTTATTTTGTTTTACTGATTTCTCTCTTGTGCTGACCTACTTTTACGTTGATATTTTTGGGAAAGCCTCTTGATTCTTCATCCAGGTACTATCTTTCCCTCACTCCTCTTTTCTTTTCGTTGTCTCATCAACATCGCATGCTTATTTCTTTTACATTGAGGACAATGTAGATTATAGGTTGGGGGTGGGAGATTAGGTTGCCTAATCAGTATTTTCTTGGTCTTGAGCAAAATTGTGAAAATTTTTAAAATTTTCTGGAATTTCTATTGAATTCAAAGTGATTTTAAAGGATAGTTGTGATTTTGAAATTACAAGATACAGAATGTGAGTAATTTATGACTCTTGGATTCAGTTGTCTGGCAGATTTCACACTTAAGTTTGAGTTGTTAATCCATGATTAGAAGTTGTGAACATTGATTGAGCTAGGATTGCACATATCAGATCTCACTTACACATTAAGTTTTCAGTTCGATATTAAATGGTAACTTGGTAATCACTAAGCATGAAAGAAACCAACCTGAAAAACAAAATTTTTTGCATTAATTTATAAAGAAGAATTAAAAGGGTAAGTCGAATAATCTTTACCATAGGTTGCTCCCTATAGGTGTAGATTCGATTCCCCATGGTTGACATGTGAAAAAAAAAAAGTTAGGCGACAAGTGTTCACCATAGGTTTGCTCCCTATAGGTGAGGATTTGATTCCCCTCCTTGGCATTGCTGTTCATAAAAATATCAAAGGCTGATAGTATGAAAAGATGATCTAAAAGGCAGGTGTTGGTGTCAGGTTTGGTTGTCATAAATTCTGTTGTTAATTACCAATGATATCATGAAATTGACAATTGGATCTTTTAATAATTGTAAGCCGAGATTACACTCATGGAACTCAATGTTTAAAATGTTCTAATTGATGGATTAATACTTTGAACTTGATTATGAAGTTTACTGTAAGCTTGATTCCAGGGGAAAATTCTGCTCACCATTCATGAATCTTAGAATTCTCACATCTCGACTATTTGTTTACATGTCACTTGGGTTTATAGGAATTGTCATTTTATTTCTAAAAATATTTTTCGCATGTTTTGCTCGGGACTAGCAAAATGCTGGTTGGGGGTTGTGATGAGGGTCAAATATTGCATATCAGACCCCAGTAATTGCCTAAATTTACGTACATGATAAGGCTTAATGGGGTGTATTAATTGTGTTTCTGTCACAGGATGAAATCAGGAGAGTTAATTGAAAATTGATGTTAATGGTATGGATTTCATGATCCAAAGTCTCCAGAACACGGGATGGACTCCAGAGAACCAATAATGAAGATTTTACACGCCTGGGATCTGAGGAAAGCAAGCCAAAGGGGCCTGAAATTGGTGCAAAATGCAAGATCACATGTTTCCCGCCATCCGATCAACTCGAAACTTCATACATGTGATGGGGGCCGTAAATCAACCGTACATATTAAATTTCAGCCCTTGAAGATCTCGGGAAGTGGTCCAACGGACAAATCAGCCCATTAATCTCCGATTCTGGGCCCACTTGATATTCGGAACTGCCTTAAACTTGATTTCGGTGGTCGACATTATATGAAGAAAAGGATGGACGGTGCAGATTTCTCCAGAACAATGCATTGGACCCCACATGCTTGAGCATGTGCATAAAGCACACGTGCGCTGGCGCTACACCGGACCGGAGGCGTTAGTCAGCGTCGGTTTGACCGACTGCATCTCTCACAAAAGGAGGTTTCCAACAGCGTTAACGTTGCCGACTGCGGGATTCAATTGTGGGTCCCACTTATTGTCCATATCGACAATCCAACCCGTCCACTGAAATTCTAGTATCGATATCATCAACGTGTAGGTGGCCGAATCTCAAATGAGAGCGATTATGGAAATCTAACCGTTCAAAAGCATCTTGAACGGAGGAGAGAGATAATGTGTGGGCCTCATCAACAGAAGGCGGAAGTTACATATTCCCAACCGGAATTTCCTCCTCCATGCAATGGACGGAGTGGATTATTAGAAAAATTATCGAAGTGGGCCCCACCAGAACGGACAGCGTCCGCGTCCCTGTTTTCGCAGCAGCGAACGGACGTCGCTGGTCCGTTTTGTGAAGCGTTGTGGGCCCCACCCATGGCCTGTACGGCCGATCCAAACCGTTCATCTTGAAGAGGGCCGCGAATACTATAAACCCATGTTGAAACTTTGCAACCTTGCATGCACATGTGTTTGATACAGAGGCCACAAAAGGGCTGCCCTGCAACGTTCAAATCGAATCTTTCTGTATTTTCTTCTCTGGGCCGCGTTAATGGACGTTCAAAACCACTCATTCTTGACTGAAATTTTGTCCTGAATCCAATGGACGGGGTGGATTTTCCAGAAAACACTTCGGTGGGGCCCACCGATCATGGCTGCGAAAATTTCCATTCCATGTCCTGCTACAACTCTGCCACTTACTCCAGCCTTCCAACAGCTATAAAAGAGGAGTTTTTGGACATGGGAAGGCATTCAGAAATTGGAAGATTTCCAAATCTACAGGAAGGGAGAGAAGAAAGAGAAGAAAGAGAAGAAAGAAGAGAGAGAGAAATTGGTTTGATATTTCTTTTATGAATTTTTGTTTTTATTTATCCATCTGTTTAATGGATTTTATAGGTAACTAATCTCTCAGCTAGGGCTGAGATGAAACCCTTAATTTGATCACCCATTGTTCTATGTTGATTTTACTTTAATTAGATTGATTTGTTTCTTTCCCTAGTGTGCTTGATTGTTTTAAATTCTATACTTCTCCGTCTATGAACCTTGATCAGAATCTATGGATGGATGTGATTTGGATGCTTATTCTAGGTGCTTGTATCTGATCATGAACAGGTTCCTATAGAGGAAGAGACAGGGTGCTTTAATGAACGGTATATTCCATGTGCCCGACCAAGGACATGGGATATGTTATTCATGGCATTGCTTGAAGGAATTAGACAATCTGTATGCCCGATTAAGGACACAGATTGTGCTTTCTCTAAATAAGTTAGATCAATCTAAATTAAAGTGAATTAACGGACAAAACAAGGGTTAGGATAATTAGGGGTGGATTCGAAAGTCCTAGTGCTCTCTCTCTGATTGAATTTTCTTCCTTATTCTCAATAGTTATTTTCCATAAATTTGTGTTAGTAATTCGCTACATTAATTGTTGGATTAGTTAAGGAGAATCACAGATTTGAATTGTGACGACCAGTCCTCGTGGGATTCGACCTCGATCTTACCGAGTTTATTACTACATCACAACCCTATACTTGGAGAGTGAACAGATGTTCACATTGGTGGCCCTAAGGTAGGCTCATGGGCTTCTATGGGTGGTTAAAGGCCCACCATAGACCCTTACTAGGCCCGTCTCATCTACTTAGGCCCATATTATTGTTCTTCTTAGTCTCGTGGGCTACCCCAGGTAAATGGGCCCCCACTAGAGGTTGTATTCCTTATGAGGAAATTGGTTAAGTACCTAGACCTTTCATGGTTAGGTAAAGAGTTTATTTTCACCTCATTGACATCCCTATTCATCTTCATGGCTCACTCCCATACGCATCATATGCATGCTTGGTTGAGGTATGATTGGGTATGGTTGTGTCATTGTGTACGGTATGTTGGTATCTCCCCGAGGGGTGGAGTTTTCCTCTCTAGAGCATGATGGATGCTTGAGATTAATGCATGAGTGATTGTGTGATTCATGCATCTGGCATTTGCATAGCATGTGGGTATCCGCCCTTGCTTCATCAGGGCCTTGCCTCCACAGGAATATTCGTGGATGGCTGTATGTGTGGACACCGAAAATATTAGTTGAGCATACCGGGTGCATAGGATGCCCATGGGTGAAAATTTCAAAACTTCCATGGTACCAAGGATCTGTTCCAACGCCGTGACCGGGTGGAATACATGAGCGCACGAGGGCCTTATACTGTTAGGCCGCGACTCCCACTGTCATGTAGTCGGTTAGATAGGGGTGTGGCCTTACCTGCCTGGTGTAGGGGGCATTGCTAGGCTGAGTCTGACCAGCTTGTAAATGGGTCCGCTACCGTCAGGCCTTGCTGGTGATTGGCTGTCCACAGGCGGGTAGTGAGGTCTCTTACGCTCGTTTGACTGTGCGTGGTCCCAGTGATTTCCTTATGATTGAAAATGTACTTGACTTGTGGTTTGTATATGAGCACTGACATTACTTACATTGCATTAGCATTGGCTGTGTAAGCCCCTTCATGCACTGCATTAGTATGGCGTCCAGTACTCATCGCATCGTATTCATCATAAGCCTTGGTAAGGCTGGTTATATCCTCATTGAGCATGTTTCCCATCTTGCACCTCCTACTATTCTTCTGTGCACCATTGTCACATACTTACACCACCCTCTGAGCTTCTATAAGCTTATGCACGATTGATGCGTGCAGGAGATTCTAGGCAGGCGTCGTAGCAACAAAGCTGGAGTAGATGTAAGACCCGCATCGTAGCCCGTACCGTTCCATAGGCTTCCGCGGTCCTCCAGGTCGAATTTCGGCGACCTGCGATTTGTTATCAGCGTTAGTGCGTGATCTTGAGTCGTGTCTCGTATGCCAAAGTCGGCTCAACCCGAGACTCGTATCTTAGCGACCGCGCCGTCGCCGCGGTTCTAAGGCCGCGACTCGCACGCCGACCCGATACCCAGGCTAGAAGATGTCGGCTCGCGTTCAGTTCGAGGAAAAATGCCACGCGTTGCAATCCCTAGAAAATCCATCACATCAATCACTTCATATGTCAAAGTACACACATTAATCTGTCCCATCCCCAAGTACAAAAGCAACCCTTAAAAGTCAATTCTATCCCTTACCCAAGTACACCCATCCATCCCTCTCTCCCATCACTCCTCTCCCATTACCCCTCTCTCCCTCTCATTTTCTCTCTCCATTTTCAAACAACACCCCATGAGAGCATCCAACGTCCATGGCTCCATGAGAGGAGCTAGTGTGGCCCACCTTTCTATCTCTCATATCCACCCTTCGAAACCAATCTCAACCGTTGAAATTCTTTACTTAGAGCTCTAAGACCTATTGGAGGAAGGAGGAGTCGATTTAGAGGTGGGTACTCTCTCTCTCTCTCTCTCTCTCTCTCTCTCTATCACTTTGTGTGATGATGTGGTTGTGTGGCCGCCCGGATGGACCCCACTTTGATGTATGCCTTATCCATACCAACCAACCATTTGGTGGCCCACCCCTCATTAGCACGTCAATAGGTGGGACCCACCTTAAACATGTGTTGCGCCCGATCATCCAGCGTCCAGGGACGCTGGACGTGGTTACAAAGAGAAGTGAGGACTGACAGCGAGGTACACTGTCCAGCGAAGGAAAATAATATATATATTAGCTTGATTTAATGGTTTTTGGGTGGGCTGCTCATGCAGGCCTCACCTTGATGTAAGGATTTAATCCACATCGCCCATCCTATTTTTCAGTTCATTTTAGTCGTTGAGCCGAAGAATGAAGATGATCCAAAACTCTGGTAGGCCACACTGTCTAGAACATCATTTTAATAGTTAAAAAAATTATTAAGATTTTCTGTGATGTTCCTGTGCGTCGAAAAACATTCAATATTGGGCTCGTTAAGTGTACCATGAGCCATGAAATTCAGTAAATGGAATGGATTGTCCTGATATGGGCCTCACCTATGAAAACTATAAGAAAACAAAATTTAAAAAAAAAAAAAATGGAATTTATATAGCCCAGGGGGGCTGACGTCCCTGGCTACTGGCGTGCTGCGTTGCAGCTCCTGCTGCGTATAAACCGGGCAGAGACCGTGGGCCCCACTACAGGCCCCACCTTGATGCTCGTTAAACATCAACACCATGCATTTGATGGGTCCCCTTTATATTTGTGGTGTTCCCAAAAATCAGCCACTCACGAGGCTCAGGTGGACCACACTTCAAAGCAGCAGGGGTTGAACGTCTACCCTTGAAACTTTTTTTGGGCCATAGAAGTTTCGGATCTATTTGAAATTTGTTTTTTTCTCTTAGTACAGGTCCCTGTAACCCTATCTACAGATGGGATAGGAAATAAATGTTATGGTGGGCCCCACATGGGACCCACTGTTGAAAGTGTTTTACCCACACCGTCCACCCATTTGTACCCTACCATGATGTATGTTTCGTATGCACACCGTCCAGCAGTGGACGGTGGTGCCATCATGTATGTGTTTCACATCCTGCACCGTCCGTATGCTGGGATGGTGGGGCCCTATGATGCATGCATTCTATATCCAAGTCGTACATCCGTCTGCCGTGCCCCATGCACCCCACCTTGATGAGTTGTTCAACCCACGCTGTCCATCCAAATTGCGTGTGGACCCACATGATTTTTGGGCAAGATCTGCACCGTCCAGAACATCCAGGGACTGGACGGTGGCTCTTTCCAAATCATGTATTATGTTATATTATTAAATAATATATTATATTATATTGTAATATATTCTTATGAAATATTATATTATATAAATTATTATTGTATCTGGCTTTAAACACCAGTCAGATCGGTGGGACCCACTGCTGGTGGGTGCATCCCATCCTGACCGTCCATATCTATTAAGGGCAGCAAGTGCTGTGTGGGCCGACCATGATGTATGTGTTTTCTCTCAGCTGTCCATCTGGACTGGTGATGTGGGACGCCACCATGATATTTGTGTTTCATTCATGCTGCCCTGTAGCGTGGGCCTCCCACACACGTGTGGAATCCACCATGTTGTACGTATCGTGTGGGCCTACCTTGATGGACCGTTCAGATCATGGACTCCACCATGATGTATGTACTATATTTACACCATCTGTCCATTTGTGGTGGGGTCCACCCTGATGTAGTGTTGTATCCACTCCGTGCATCCATGGATCCCATGCGAGGCCACCTTGAATTATGTATTCTGTATCCCTAAAGTCCGCTTGACTGGGACAGCGGAATGCCACACCATTATGTATTTGTTCCATCCACACTGTCCAGATAGTGTTGGACAGTGCTGGACAATGTTTGGAGAGTGTCGTGGGCTCCACCGCAATGTATGTTGTATCAATGCAGTGGGGGCCATTTGTTATGTATAATAGGCTCATGTGGTGGGGACCACCTTGGTGTACGTACTCTATATCCACACCGTCCCCGTTTAGACAGCACCACGTGGGGCCTACCATTGATGCAAGTATTGTATATCTATGCCGTTCATTTATGCCACCTACCATGATGTGTGTGTGTTGCATGCACACGGTTCATCTACTTTTCTAGGCCCATTGATGCGGCCCATCATGATGTATCCTTGGCCTATGTGCGGGGCCCACCTGTTATGTATAATAGGCTCATGTGATAGGGCCCACCTATTGTGTATTTAAGGCCCATATGTCGTGGCCCATTGTGATATGTTTTCGGCCCATATGATTAGACTCATTGTAATGTAATTCCGGCCCATATGTCATGGCCCATTGTGATATGTTTCCGACCCATATGATTAGGCCCATTGTAATGTAATTCCGGCCCATATGTCATGGCCCATTGTGATATGTTTCCGGCCCATATGATTAGGCCCATTGTGATGTACTGAGGCCCATGGGTCATGGCCCATTGAAATGTACTTCCAGCCCATACGTCATGGCCCATTGTGACGTATTTCCGACCCATTTGGTAAGGCGCATTGTGATGTATCCAAGGCCCATGGTTGAGGCCCAGTGCGATATATGTATGGCCCGTTAAGTTATGTATGAACTCCCTATATGGGTCATTCCTTAGGAGTAATGTTGGTTAAATGACCACATTGTTGGCCAATGATGGTTTAATGTCCTCATTGTGACCTTTCCTTAAACCTTGTTAGACCTATTATCACTGATTACCGACTCCGATTATGGCCGAATGCCGATTCTGCTTGTCGTGGCCTATTGACCGATTACCGATCGAGGCCAATTATCGTGACTGATCACCGATTGTGGCCGAATGTCGATTCTGCTTGTCGTGGCCTATTGACTGATTACCGATCGAGGCCAATTATCGTGACTGATTACCGATCGTGGCTGAATGTCGATTCTGCTTGTCATGGCCAATTGACTGATTACCGATCATGGCCGATTACCGATTCTATTTGTAGTGGCAGAATGCCGATTCCGAATTGTTGAGGTCGATTGTCGAGACCTATATGATGTATATGCAACCCGTAGTTGAGGCCCATTGTGGTGTGTATTCAACCTGTGTGATGTATATATGACCCGCATTTGAGGCCCATTGCGATGTGTATTCAGCCCGTGTGTAAGGCCCAATGTGATGTATATGAGGCCCTATGTGATGAGGCCTATTGTGATGCATTTGAGGGTTAGGCGATGGAGCCCAGCATGATGTATATTAGGCCCATGTGAGAGGCCCATGGTGTTGTATAATTGGCCCTTGTGTGAGGTTATGGGTTCACTATATGTTAGGATCCATGAGGGTCATTCCTTGGGGGCAATGTTAGTTAAATCTCCACATTGTCGAGGTCGATTGTCGATGCCGGTTATTGATACCGATTATGAGTATGTGACAGCATAACATCATGATACATGCCCATACGCATCATCTGCATGTTTGTTATGAGATGTGGTTGATCTTTGCATATGTCATTGAGCGTATTGTTATGAGACTCCCTGATAGGCGGAGGTTATCTTACATGAGCGCACGGTATGCGCAGGATTGATGCATGACTGGATTGTATGACTCATGCATCTTACATTGCATGCTGTGTTACTATATGCCCTAGCGACATCAGGGTCGTAGCCTCCACAGGCATATTGTGGATGGCCAGAGGGGACACCGGAAATATTTGGTTTTAGTATACGGGCGTCATACATGTCCCTGGGTGAAAATCCCTAAACCTCCGTGGCCAAGAGATGCCTCAACGTCTAGACCGAGTGGATACATGAGCGCCCGAGTGCCGAATATTATGAGGCCGCGTCTCCCACTTGTCGTGGTCGGTTGGGAGGAGGTGTGGCCTTACTCGCCCGAGGGTAGGGGGCATTACTAGGCTGAGTTTAACCAGCTCGTGAATGAGTCCGCTATCGACATACCGGATAGATATTGGCTGAGTACTGGCCAAGCAGATAGTGAGGTCTCTTCTACTTGCATGGTTGCACGTCCAGTGGGCGACGATTGCATGTTGAGTGTACTAGACCAAGGTGATGATCCCAGAGATTAACAGTACCGATATGTGGACCTATTGGGCAGGAGTTGCATACTCATTCATTCATTCATTCATTCACTATCCACTTGGGCTGATGATGCGAACTATTTCTTACGTGTGCCTTCGCAATGGCCAGGATTTCAGTTGGGGCGCGCGACTAACCTGAGATCAGGAGTTTATCACATTGAGTCTGACTATCTAAATTTAGGTATAGGACTGGTTTGGATAGAAGTCTGTTGTGATGGACCCCATAGCCTGCGATACTACATACTATCATCCCGACTTTACAATCCAGCATGGTCATTCCATTCGCACCGCATATTGCGTTACATCTGCGGCATATGGTATTTTGGGTTACTGAGTTTCTGTATTTATATGGTCTAGATACGATTGACGCTATTTGTGGACTCATTAGGAATTGCATACTCACATCCTCGGCATTTGATATTTGGCTCTTTATGACTCCTCGTTTGCATAGTTGTTCTATATTGCGTATTCTGATATTGATTGACTCATCGACTTGTCCGTATTTCTGCTTACTCTGATTATTCATGATCTTGTTAGTAATTTTGATTATTTCGATATGGTACGATTTATGGATTACCAGTATTTCGGTACTGTATGATGATGACATTGTATTGAATACTTGGCACTTACCTTGTGCACACACTTACACCACCCTCTAAGCTTTCTATAAGCTTATGCACGATAGATGTGTGCTGGTGATGTTAGGTTGCAGCAGTGTTGAGCTTAGAGCACGTAGTGGTCTTCTGGAGCTTGATTTTCGATTTATGTATTTCCCTTCAGTATTGTAATTAAATGATTATGTTAGTGGATATGTGATGATGATGTTGCCTTTGTGATTTGGGTATACTTGTAGTTATGCTTATTATGAGTTAAATGTACACAAAAAAATCCTCCTTGTAGGATCCCAGGATCGGAATCTGGTGTTTGGATGTTAGGAGCCGAGAATGGGGTACTACGGAGGCTGTCGGCACCGGATTCGGTGTAATGCCTTGAAATTCGGGGGTGGAGTATGAACTCAACTCCCGAGTTCCAACGCATCACTTATGCAACATACACAATGATGGTTAAATGTTGTCTGAGTTAGCGCAGTAAACATGAATGAGATTATACCAAAACAGTAATTCATACTCCAGTTCAATTGTATAAAGGCAAGCGCAAGACTGAAATTTTATATTCAAAGTATGTAAAGTAACAAAATTTTATGAACTCCAGAGTATGAGTACTAACTGAGTACCAATATACATGTATTGTTTCTAAGTCAAAAATCAAAATACAACTCTCAAGAGAAGCCCTGAAAATCCCGCGATGCAGCCGGCCTAAGCAAAGTCGTCAGAGTACTGCATAAAGGAGAACTCCTCCTGATCCTCATCGAAGTCAGGCTTCGGCTCCTGAACCGAGGCGCCATCTACACCTGCGACAGAGTCTGGTGGGTGTTGCAAACACCGTCCCGTAACGTAGGAGTGAGTAGCTAACTCAGTGGAACAATAAAGCATAGGTTAACATGTTATCAAATCAATCAAGCAGTAATGATAAAGCAGTACAAATCAAACATTTCTAACTACTCTTGTTAAGTGCAAAAATGGAATGACATGATGCTGTATGCCCTTGCCAAACCACCCTCAAGCGACATCATCTTACGTTCGCAAATGCTTAACTCCCTCAGTGCGCCACATCTACAAAGCACATGCGGTGCGATGATGCTCATGATTACCAAGTTATTATTAGTCCATTTCAACCAGCAGTATTGGGAAACTAAGGTACCTCCCTTGTATCATTCCCCAAACATGATCCATTCTAGGGTCGTCAATCCTAGCTAATCTCATACGATATTATGGTTTGAGAAGCATAGTGAAGGCATCGCAAAGGGCTCGTCACCCGTCAGCGCAGATACAGATCTCACCGTATGCGGCTCAATTGCTGGCCGTCAGCTCGAGTACAGGTCTCACCGTACTCGGCTCAATCACTAGCCGTCAGCTCGAGTATAGGTCTCACCGTACTCGGCTCAACTCATACTCTAGTTGCTGTGAAAGACTTGTCGCCAATCACAGATACTTGGAGTACACTCGATGATACTACGGAGGACTCGTCGCCCGTCAACACGAGCACAGGTCTCACCGTACTCGGCTCTCGCCGTAAGTATCGACAGCTCGAATAGTGTCCCATACCACCATATTCGGCTCACGAGTTTGGTTGCGCAATGGTCACTACGGGGAGGCACATGGCCCCAGCGTAGGCCGACAGCTCGACCACGGTGTCCCATACCACCATGCCCGGCTCATGCGACTTAGCGGATCGAGGTACCATGGTTAAACGGGATCGCCACTGGTAAGTTTGGTACCCTAGGTTCAAGCAGTAGCGACCAAACATGGTAAACACACAAATACATTTCGGGTTTCTTGACGAGCCTGAGTAGCTCGAGCGCACCACAAGTTGAGCAATATAGAGCGCAAAAGCACTCCGTGTGGCCAACCACTATCGCCAACCGAAGTACGACTCGGGTTCGCCAGACACATCCTTTGTAGCGATATGAATCTCAGCCACAACCGCAAGTCTGGTACCGAATGTTTGGACTATAGACATAGTCCCAAACTCAAACAGTTCTCATCAATAGCATGTGGAGTAAAGCATGATAAACAAGCAATACAAGCATGTTAGCAGACATGTTATAAAGCATGAAGTAAAGCATGAAGTAAAGCATGTTGTAAAGCATGTTGTGAAGCATGTAGTAAAGCACTATACACATAGGGATACAATTACATACACGCCACAAGTGAGTAGTTATAGTGAACCACCGCATGGAGGGGATCCTACATGTCTCTAAGGGAGTCGGAAATCCCATATCAGCGCCTATCTAAGGCACTAACACTCAAGCATTTACACACACAAGCATTTACACAAACACTTAGAGTACGTTATTCCAACATACATGACGTATGTTAGCAAAACGCGTATTAAGGCTATTCTTTCGCCAAGCGGTTATTTTATCCGCGTATGCCGTATTCATACAACAAATAATCATGACAATTATATTTCTAAAATTTGCACATACGCGGTATTTCTAGAATACACAATTTCAACATACTTGACATTTACAAGTGAACATGTATTTCAGCGATTCCTTTCGCCAAACTAGTATTTTATCCATATTTTATATAATCATACATTAAATAAACATGTCAAACATTTTCCCAAAAAAAATACGTATACGGTATTTCTACGTATATCTAGAGTATGTGAAATTCCATATTCTACAACGTTAATCGAAACAGGAAACGGAAAGCACTTTGTACATGTGCATTTACATGCAGATCATGAATCTATCATTATCTGACATTGAAAGCGTTGAAAAACATAACTTTTACACTTAAAGTCCTCACCTTTGCCCTTGGAATCCCAACAAATCAGCAAGGGTAGTAGAGCTTCCGTATACGGGAGTTTTATAGCCTAAAGAGCGGAATCAGTTAGCCTGTACATAACCTACAACGATCCTACCTCAAATCAGACCTAGGGTTAGGGTTTCTTACCTTCAAACGGGATGGATACCGCCGGGAAAACACCTGGAATGGAGCGGTGTAGGCCGTGTGATGAATGAAAGCAGCAGGAGGAAGATCTCCCACAAATTCCAAGTTATTCTCTCTTTTATCTCTCTCTCTCTCTAGGGTTTTTCTCCCAAATTCGTATGGCTGTGAGAGGGGCTGTTCTAAGCCCCTTTTATAGCCAAAAATATTCCCAAATTAGACTCAGGTTCAAGGGTTACTGCTAATATAGGATATTCGTCACTTTTCAGCTCAAAAGAGAGGTTCTGCTAGCCCTCCTTGAGCCGAACGTCAGACTTAAGCTCACCACCTATGGATCTACGTGGGGTTACGTTTTCGACTCGATCGGATTCCCAAATCGCACGTGGCGGACCACTTTCAGTTCAACGGTCAGTGGGCCACGATCAGAAATTCCAAGTACATGTAAATGTTCCTGAAATTTTTCTTAATCCGAGGGTGTAATTTGGTCTGATTCTGACGGTCAGGTTGCTTAATACTGATGTGGAAGCAAATGGTGCCAGATCACTATTCCTGATATTTATTTTGGGATGGGAATAGTGTTTTTCACACACCCTCGCTCCGGATCGAAACGAATGGCCGTGGGACATCGGCCGGAGCTGATTTTTGAGATGATTGTCAAGCCCAGTGGGGCGATCCTAGTTCCTTAGCTTCGTGTTAATCGGACTCCCGATGTGCGATCTATACCTAATACGAAGTTTCATTTCATTCCCGAGAGCAGCCGGGAAATGAGTCTGGTTCTAAACTTTAGGGTAACCTAGAGCCACTGATTCTGCAAGTTTTGGGTCTTGCAGATCGTATTTAAAGCGATCCCAACGGATTTCATGGCTAACCGAGTTTAGTACTTAGTTAACTTTGTTAAATTTCTAAAGGATTTAATCCTAATTGATTTCTGGTCGAGGTGGTACTCGAGCCAATGTACGGAAATTTACAGGTCGTTACATTCGGCGATCGAGATTCCTGTGAATACGATTTTTGGGTTTGGGGCGTGACAGTAGAGCTGAGCATTTAAGGACTCAAGTGTTGTCGACCTTTCTTTCCTTTCCTTTTTGTCTCATGTATGTCCTTTTGGACCTTATGGATGATTGTAAAAGTTCAAATTTATAGTGGATTTTGCGATGTGTGCCTTTGTCATCATCAGATGTTCTTGCTGTGATCTTGGGTATGCTCGTATTGGTAATGATTATATTATTATGAAAAATCCTCCTTGTAGGATCCTAGGATCAGAACCTGCCTAAGGAGCCGAGAATGGGGTACTATGGAGGCTGTTACGGCCAGAACCGGCCATCGGGTTCCTTGTGATTCCGGTTACCGAGTCTGGGGCGTGACAAGCTGTCCAAAATTCTCTCTTTTGTCTCGAAACCTAGGTCTCCTGCACCGTTGGATGAGAATGGAAGGCTGGGATTTGATCCCAGCATCCGGTTTTCTTAAAACAGTTGCAAACAAGGTGCTTTTGGTGTTGGTTTTCCCACGGAAAGCCCTAACACGTAAGCACAAATGGACGGTCGGGATGGCATTGGGTTGAACGGCTAAGACGCGGGGCCTCAATAACACGCAGATTGCCAGCATGGCGCAGGGAGACAGTTTCTACTTTCGAAAACGTGGTCTTCTATAGTCCATCTGAGCCTGGATTTGTGGCCACACACGTGTGCCTCTTCACGTGAAATAGTTGGGGTTTTGGTCAGCCCCTCGACGTGCACACGATGGTCGGATTAGATCATGGAAGTGGGCCCACCCTCATGGGCCATGATCAAGCACAGCGTCCTTCCGTTTTTTTTTTTTTTTCAAAATGCCCGTAGGCAGGAAAGAGGGAGAGAGCCTCTCCATTTCGGGAAAGCTCGGGTCAGCTGCATCTGACCCGAGTCAGCGGTCCGATGCAACGCATGTGCACACACCCTGTGCAAACGCCCTCATGTGAGTGCTGTCCACAGTGATGTCTGTGATTAATCCACTCCGTCCGTTTAGTTTGGGGAGGACTATCAAGGTCTATACCCAAAATCAGGCAGATCTAATTCCTAGGTGGGCCATACTAGTTGAATTAGCATCCTTTATTATTGTCCAAGCAAATCTAACGGTTGGATTAGTTCCGACTCGATCATTAATGGTCAAATTAGGGATATATGGACTGTTATGCTCTCATAACACTAAATATCAAGCTACACTATTTTTTCATAATGTCATTTATTATCATTAGTATTATTATTATTGTCACTATTATTATTATTATTATTATTATTATTATTATTATTATTATTATTATTATTACTACTACTACTATTATTATCATCATTTTATTTATCATTATCATCATTGTTATCTTTATCATTATTATTATTATTATTACTTATACATTACCATTTATTTATTTATCTGTCTTTATTTATTTATTTATTTATTATATAGGTATGTATGTTTTGGGACCACTTGACGTGCGTTATCTAGCTACGTGTGTTACCACATACGTGTAGGCTAAAGCAGACCCACATGGTGACACCCGAGTACTGAAAGTACGGGGTGTTACAATCTACCCCCCTTAATAGAAATCTCGCCCCGACACTTGTTATGTGTATCCATAAGTGTTAACATTACAACAGTAATTTCATTTTAATAATGCACTCTATTTCTTGCCTGTGCAATCACGTCGTGCGCTGTTAACAAGCTATATTTAAATATACCACATCCCTTATGCATCTAGTCTAGAATACCAATTTCTACTAAGCATTTGAAACCGCTCTAGCATTTACCAACACTAAGGATTCATTTAAAGGTTTATCCACATCAAATATCCTATCGCAACTAATAAGAGTTAGGCGACCACTAATGATAATATTTTACATTTACTTTTTAATTTCTTTTACCTTTAATAATAGTGCCTAATACCTAAAGTACACTACGATTTTCTAATTTCATGTGTTCAAGTCGTCACGAATAGATGGTTGTAGTAGGTTTGAGCCTGATACATGGGTCCTTTGTTTGCGCAGAACAAAGGACTTACTGTATCATTTCCTAATCCTAGTAATCCTTGATCTTCCGCCTGATTAGGGCGTTGAGATCGTTAGAATTTGCTAGGATATTGAATTTGATTCAAACAACGTAACTTGGCTTAAATGTGGTTCCATCAACCCGTGATTTCGATTATCTTAGGCTCCTGGAATATCAAGTTCTCTTCTATCTCCATAACAGATAAGGCCATGTGGCCCATTATGCTTCCGTTGCGCACTCTGAGTACCCAAGTACTCGACACAAATTTCAAGACCAGAGTTTCAACATAAAAATTTTTGTTTGAAAGCCATTAAACTTATCCCATTTCTCGAATCTAGGCTCAATATGTTCAGTCTAGTGCTAACCACTTACCCAAAACCCCATAACTTCACTTCTAATTAATTTCATGTGCTAGAATTTGTAGGGAATATTAATTCTAAGTGAAGAGATGTATTAAGGAATTTAAACTACATTTCCCGTTGCGATTCTTAAGCTTAGAGGGCACTTGTGTCCAATCGAGTGTATAATCTGGTGATCACGGAAATTCTTACAATGCGTAAGTTCTTTTCATTCACTAAGTGTTGTGACCATGTTAACATTTACTAAGGGAAATTACAGAAAAGGTTTGGATCCAAAATTCATAAAAGGCCCTTTGGGTATTCGTTCTTCCATGATACATGAGTATAGTTTCTAAGTTCAAACAATGATGCTGGTAGTTTTCATGGAAATCAAGGCATGACTAAACTTGAGATGTTCAAATGACCTAAAGTTTTAAGCTCCTAAGTTCTTAACCTTCCTTAACACAAGGGAACCTCACATAAGTTTTGAACAACACTCCAACAATTTCAAAGGGAACCTAAGTCCATTTCTAAGTTCCATGGTTATCCAAACAACTGTTCAGGGGGGCCCAACATTTTGATTTCCTATGTTCTCACTTCCTCCTAGCTACAGAGGAAATTCTCAATAGTTGCTCTGATAATTCTAAGGGAACCTAAGTTTGTGTAACATCCTGGATTTTCGCCAACCTGGAATTAGACGTCCTTGGGCGATGGGTCAATCCTAACACAGGTTTAACTTCCCAAACGCTTAATTAAAGCCTCAAATCCCTTTTTAAACAATTTTCTTCATAAATCCCACCCTTCACTACCTTGTGCTTTCAATTTTTCAAAGCACTTTCGCCCTAGACACTATCTTAAACTAGCTAAGTAGTAAAACTTGGATCACTTTATATACAAACTGCAAAGGCCTAAGTACCATCTCAACCAGAAAACAATTAGGATTAAATCCTTTAGAAATTTAACAAAGTTAACTAAGTGCAAAACTCGATTAGCCATGAAATCCGTTGGGATCGCTTTAAATACGATCTGCAAGACCCAAAACTTGCAAAATCAGTGACTCTAGGTTACCCTAAAGTTTAGAACCAAACTCATTTCCCGTCTGCTCTCGGGAATGAAACGAAACTTCGTATTAGGTCTAGACCGCACATCGGGAGTCCGATTAACACGAAGCTAAGGAACTAGGACCGCCTCACTGGGCTTGACAATCATCTCAAAAATCAGATCCAACCGATGTCCCACGGCCATTCGTTTCGATCCGGAGCGAGGGAGTGTGAAAAACACTATTCCCATTCCAAAATAAATATCTGGAATAGTGATCTGGCACCATTCGCTTGCGCATCAGTATTAAGCAACCAGACCGTCAGAATCAGACCAAATTACACCCTCGGATCAGGAAAAATTTCAGGAACATTTACATGTGCTTGGAATTTCGGATCGTGGTCCACTGACCGTTGAACTGAAAGTGGTCCACCACGTGCGATCTGGGAATCCGATCGAGTCGAAAACGTAATCCCTCATAGATCCATGTGTGGTGAGCTTAAGTCTGACGTTTGGCTCAAGGAGGGCCACCAGAACCTCTCTTTTGAGCTGGAAAAGTGATGAAATACCTATATTAGCAGTAACCCTTGAATAGGAGTCTATTTCGGTGAGTTTTGAGACTATATAAGAACCTTAAACCCTCTCTCATGGCAGCCATACGAATTTGGGTTTTGAGAGAGGGAAAAGAGAGAGGAAGTGAGGGAGAAGTGGGAGAATCTCCCTGCCGTCGTTCCCTGCCACCACACGGGCTGCACCATCCCTTTCTTGACGCTTTTCCGGCGTTTCCGGCGTTGTTTCTAGGTAAGAAACCCTAACCCTAATCTGTTTTGGGGTTTAGACTATCGTAGGTTGTGAAATAGCTAACCTATTTCGTTCTCTAGGTTGCCAAACTGCCGAATACGGAAGCTTAGCAAACCTATCGATTCCGTTGCGATTCTACAACAAAAGGTGCAGACTTTAGGTGTATAGGTTAGGGTTTTCAACGCTTTCAATGTCAGATAATGATAGATTCATGATCTGCATGCAATTGCACATGTACAAAGTACTTTCCGTTTCCTATTTCGATTAACGTTGTAGAATATGGAATTTCACATACTCTAGGTATACGTAGAAATACCGTATACGTATTTTTTTTGGAGAAATGTTTGACACGTTTATTTAATGTATGATTATACTATATATGGATAAAATACTAGTTTGGCGAAAGGAATCGCCGTAATACATGTTCACTTGTAAATGCTACGTATGTTGAAATTGTGTATTCTAGAAATACTGTATACGTATAAATTTTGGAGATGTATTTATCATGATTATTTGTTGTAATAATATGTTATACATGGATAAGATACTCGCTTGGCTAAGGGATAGCCCTAATACATGTTTTGCTAACATGCACCATGTATGTTGTAATAGTGTATTCTAAGTGTTTGTGAAAATGACTAAATGAGTATGGAATTCTAATTCGTGCTCGCCATGACTAATTGTCATGGATTCATGATTTATGTATTGGCGATGCCCCTTGACGAAAGGATTTGCCCTAAGTCACGCCACGGCCAATATACACTATATATGCTAAAATGTGTGGCCCAAGTGTTTGTGGAAATAGCCGATTGAATATGGAACTTGGGTTCCTGCTTGCCATGACTATCCGTCGTGGGTGTACGTGTGTTATGATTGGGGCAACTCCCTAGTGAAAGGATTTGGCCTAATGCCTATGTGATCGACATATGTCATGTATGTCGATGTATGTTTGTTTAAGTGTTTCTTGAAATGTCTGAATGTGTAGTAGTTAGCAAATTGTAATGTATAAGGGTGTTGAGATATGATTCTCAACCTCTTTTAACTATGTGTATGATCTCCTTTGATAGTTGTGTGATTAGGAATTGAACATGTACAAACTCATGCTTGTGCTGTGATTCATAACATGCTCAACTGCTTTATGATTTTAACTATGTAATGCATATGTTTAAATTTATATTTACGTTGTATGATCCGTCATGGGTGATGGGGGAGCGGAGCAACGAGTGCATGCGACAGCCCTGGCAGCCCTAAACGGATAATACCAGACCTTGACCGTATGAGTTGAATCTTGATCCATTACTGCTTTATCTATCTGCAATTGATTGTGTTTGGGGCTATGCTTATGGCTCAGGCAATCGGTAACGGGATTGAACTCGTGGCTGAGATTCATTTGCCACGTGGGATGTGTTCGACGAACTCGAGTCGTGCGTTGCCTGTCGGCAGTGACTAGGCCACACGAAGTTGTTTATGCACTTCATGTCGTGCAGCTCAACGGGCGATCGTGCTAGTCGAGCTCGTCAAGAAACCCGATCTGCCTTATGCATGTTCACCCTTTTTGGACGCTACTTCTTGAACCTAGGGTACCAAACTTACCAGTGAAACCCCCTTTTAACCATGGTACCTCGATCCGCTAAGACGCATGAGCCGGGCATGGTGGTATGGGACACTGTGGTCGAGCTGTCGGCCTACGCTGGGGCCATGTGCCTCCCCGTAGTGACCATTGCGCAACCAAACTCGTGAGCCGAATACGGTGGTATGGGACACTGTATTCGAGCTGTCGATACTTACGGCGAGAGCCGAGTACGGTAAGACATGTGCTCGTGCTGACGGGCGACGAGTCCTCCGTAGTATCTTCGAGTATACTCCAAGGGTCTATGATTGGCGACGAGTCTTTCACAGCAACTAGAGTATGAGTTGACCCGAGTACGGTGAGACCTGTACTCGAGCTGACGGGTAGTGATTGAGCCGAGTACGGTGAGACCTGTACTCGAGCTGACGGCCAGCAATTGATCCGCATACGGTGAGATCTGTATCCGCGCTGACGGGTGACGAGCCCTTTGCGATGCCTTCACTATGCTTCTCAAACCATAATATCGTATGAGATTAGCTAGGATTGACGACCCTAGAATGGATCATGTTTGGGAATGATACAAGGGAGGTACCTTAGTTTCTCAATACTGCTGGTTGAAATAGACTAATAATAACTTGGTAATCATGAGCATCATCGCACCGCATGTGCTTTGTAGATGTGGCGCACTGAGGGAGTTAAGCATTCGCGAACGTAAGATGATGTCGCTTGAGGGTGGTTTGGCAAGGGCATACAGCATCATGTCATTTCATTCTTTCATTTAATAAGAGTAGTTAGAATTGTTTGATTTGTACTGCTTTATCATTACTGCTTGATTGAATTGATAACATGTTAACCTATGCTTTACTGTTCCACTGAGTTGATCACTCACTCCCACGTTACGGGACGGTGTTGTACACACCAATCAAATTTGTTGAGTTTCAGGTGATGGCGATGTTTGTGAAGCAGAGCCGCACTACTTCTATGATGATAGGAGGAGATCTCCTATCTATATCTCTTTGACAGGTCAATGAAGACCTGATAGTGTATTGACGGGGCTATGGTACTTGGGATAAGAGACATTACACTTCCTCACAATTGGTATATTTTAGAACTGCACTTGTATTTATTTAACCTGGTAATGTTATCACACTCTGGAGACTCATCATAGTTTATATATTTTATCTATCTATCACAGTCTTCCGCTTGCAAATTTAACTGTCTCTGGAGTATGATATGCTGTGTTGGCTTAATCTCACTCATGTTCAATGCACGAATACAGTCAACATTCAATCATCATTCATTTTGTTGCATAAGTGATGTTCTGGAACTCGGGGTTGAGTTTATGCTCGACCCCCGATTTTCAGGGCGTTACAGTTTGAGTCTCTACATTCCCAATCATTCTTCTAAGTCTAAGGGAAATTCTCCTAAGTTCAAATTTCTATTTTCAAATATTCTAACTTGAGACAATTCAAAACTTATATAAGATCATTTTCCAAGGCCAAGTTTGTCCAAACTATACTCTGATACCAACTGTAACACTCCGACTTTTCAAGACATGAGTATATGACCCTTGTCCCAAAAACTCGAGTGTTAACCTTAAAGAATGATCAGATATAATAATTTTCTTTTATCAGAGTAAGTAGATGAGCGTAGAGAGGACAAATAAGCGTAAAAGAAAATTTCAAATTTCATTTAGAATATACAAGAGAGTGCCTATAATGACTTATACAAACCAATGTCTCCATTCTTACGAATACAAAATGAAATAACATTACATGTGAAACGAAGTAAATTTGCAACAATCTTGAGCTATGAAATCCTGTAGCAGCCCATAGTAAATATAATCATGTACCCTTGTCAACCATAGCCTGCTCCTCACCAATATGAATGTGAACATCATCAGGGCCACCTATGCTACTTGTACGGTTATATATTTGATGGATGAGTGGCCAACTCAGTGTGAACTCCCCTCAAGATTACACACCGCCGCATTAGGTAAGAAATAATATAAAACATCCAGACAACCAAAACATAGTAAATGTAGTCTTATTATATGCATGGATGCATGGTCGTCACCCATGCAGTCATTGACCTGGGTAAAACATCCAGACAGTCTGTGCATCGGGTAAAACATCCAAACAGACAAATATGTATCATAACAACAGATGATGGTTGGTGCCTCAGGCAAAACATGCAGACAGGCGAATCTGTATATTACGTATGACATCAATGTACGATAACAACAGATGATGGTTGGTGCCTTGGGCAAAACATCCAAACAGGTGAATCTATATGTTACGTATGACAGTAATAGATACTGGTTTGTGCTATGCATGCATGATTAGTCAACCCGTTATTAGTCCATTCACAACCAGCAGGTTTAATAAGCTCAAAGGTCACTATGGGGAGCTCAGAGCCCAGTGTAGGCCGACAGCTCGGGCATAGTGTCCCATGACCACCATCCCTGACTCATGAGACTACCATCTTAGGATGTTTAATGGAAACTATGTCGATCGAGTTACATCTCAAGTATGGGTGTACATTTATAGGTGGGGGTTTCCCACTAATGTACTAGTTTAAATTTCAAAAGCAGTCCACAAGTAATCCAATAGCATGAATTAAATATACAGGATAAGCATTAAGCATGTAATACAACAATTCAATTTCCACCAGCTAACACATGTGATTATAAAAGGGAAATATCAATTATAAATGAAAATAAGAATTATAACTTAAGCTAATGAGAAGACGGAAAGCTTGGGGGAAAATCATCACCTTATACTTGAATCGCCTCCTAGCATCTCTAAACGCTTGCACCCTTGGAATTGTATCCTACCACAAATTACGAACTTGTACAATTAGATCTAAGTTCTGCACACTACCTAGGTTTAAGATCATAGCCTAGGGTTTGAGTTGTCTATCTTAAGGTTTTAATGTAGAATTAGGGTTTTCATACTAGAGTTTAGTTTTAGGCTTTGCTTAGGAGTTGAAACCTAATTCATATAATTAATTTATAATAATATTAGAAGGGATAATAAGTAGTAATTGCCAGTTAATACTAATACACTATCTATGGTTAGGGTAGTGACCTAGAGTTTAGACCACTTAAGTTTAGGATTTCGTCCTCAAGTTTAGGCCTAGGTTAGATTTTAGGATTTGAATGTTAGTTGGTGTAAAACTAGTTACCATGTTAATTTAATACCTATAGCATAAGTATTAACATTAATGGTATAATTAATATTAGCTCATCATGGTAATAATTAGTATTACGATTGAAATAAAATGGTATTATTAAAGGTAATATTTTCAAGTGATGGATACCATGCAAATATCATTAATGATGTTTTCATTTATAGTAATTAATATTAGTGTAACATGTTAGTAGTAATCATTATAATGATAAATAATATTATAACCTACTATCATGATAATATTTAAGAATGACAAACAATCCACTAGTATTAAATGACGATCTTATTATATTTTCTTATCTATGCTAATTATAGATCATTTACTAATGGCTATGCATTTCTACTATCAACGATCCTAATAATGATATAAATGGTAACATTGACATTAATACAACGAGATAAGTGTAGCCTAGAAGGAAAACATTTACTTACTTTTGTCGACTCGATTCGGGTCTAGTTGAATTGGTCCTCTCCCCTACTTTCTTTTCTTCCTTCCATTACCTTATTTTCTCTCTTTCATGCCTTGCTGGGATTCCAGCCATGCCTACACCAAGCCTAACCCTGGCTCGATCCAACTGAGTTAAGGGTCAGCAACTGGCTGAGTTAACTCGGTTGGGTGAACTCGGGGCAAGCAACAGCCCCCACTACTCTCTCTCTCTCGCTCTCTCATTTCCTCCTTCTCCCTTCCTCCTCTACTGGTTCAACAACACCAAGTCAGCACCAACCCGACATGAACTCGGCGATGGTCTGCACCTGACCAGCGAGTCAACTTGACTCAACAGCTGCAAGGGCAGCACGTCATGCAGCTCCCCCACTCTCTCTTTCTTTTCTCCTCCTTCCTTCCCACTTTCTTCTCTTGCTGGACTCGTAGACCTGTTTTGCATGCACCAGAGCACGGGCCAGCGAGTCGATGAACTCGAACAGGCCCAAACCGAGTCTGAACTCGTCAGCAACTCGCGGGTTGCTCAGCCAACGTGGTGTAGTTACATCACCCAGTTAATCTCTCTCTCTCTCTCTCTGTTTCTTCTTTCTTTCTCCTTTTCTTTCCAGTTAGAGGAGTCCAATAACCTCTGGACTCGACATAAGCACGGACCAAACTCAGCTCAGCCCAAACTCGGCTTAGTTCGAGCTTTGCTAGTGTAGCAACGTACTCTCTCTCGCTCTCCTTCTTTCCATTTGTTCTTCTTTCCTTTCTTCCTTCCTCCTTTTCATCCTTTTCTCCTGCATGGGTTGTTGTAGACATGGCCCACCTTGTGAACAAAACTGATCAGGGGTTAACGGTTGTAACAGGGCCAGTGGTCGTTCTTCTTGATGAGGGAGATGACCTGCCATTAATGGCGGATCACAAACGCCCATGTCTTTCTCCAAAAAGATGCATGGGAATGGTGTAGACGGATCTAAGGGAGCTTAAAGCATGGTTGGATTGAAGCTCTAAGGAGGTTTAGGCGGTGGGTTCGATGGAGAAAGCTTGTGGCCGGTTTTTACTCAAGCGGCTGCAAGGATAGGAGAGGAGGTGCAGCTGTCTAAAACTCTCTCTCTTTTATCTCGAAACCTAGGTCTCCTGCACTGTTGGATGAGAATGAAAGGCTGGGATTTGATCCCAGCATCCGGTTTTCTTAAAATAGCTACAAATAAGGTGGTTTTGGTGTCAGTTTTCCCATGAAAAGCCCTAACACGTGAGCACGAATGAACGGTCAGGATGGCATTGGGGTGAACGGCTAAGACGCGCGACCTCAATATCACACGGATCGCCAACGTGGTGCAGGGAGACAGTTTCCACTTTCGAAAACGTGGTCTTCTACAGTCCATCTGAGTCTGGATTTGTGGCCAAACACGTGTGCCTCTTCGCGTGAAATAGTTGGTCAGCCCCTCGACGTGCACACGATGGTCGGATCAGATCATGGAAGTGGGCCCACCCTCATGGGCCATGATCGAGCACAACGTCCATCCATTTTTTTTTCAAAATGCCCGTAGGCGAGAAAGAGGGAGAGAGCCTCTCCATTTTGGGAAAGCTCAGGTCAGTTGCCTCTGACCCGAGTCAGCGGTCCGGTGCAACGCATGTGCACATGCCCTGTGCACACGCCCTCATGTGAGTGGGGTCCACAATGATGTCTGTGATTAATCCACTCCATCCGTTCAGTTTGGGGAGGACTATCAAGGTCTATACCCAAAGATCAGGCAGATCTAATTCCTAGGTAGGCCATACTAGTTGAATTAGCATCCTTTATTATTGTCCAAGCAAATCTAACAGTTGGATTAGTTCCGACTCGATCATCAATGGTCAAATTAGGGATATATGGACTGTTATGATCTCATAACACTAAATATCAAGCTACACTATTTTTTCATAATGTCATTTATTATCATTAGTATTATTATTATTGTCATTATTATTATTATTATTATTATTACTACTACTATTATTATCATCATTTTATTTATCATTATCATCATTGTTATCTTTAATAATAATAATAATAATAATAATAATAATATTATTATTATTACTTATACATTGCCATTTATTTATTTATCTGTCTTTATTTATTTATTTATTATATAGGTACGTAGGTTGTGGGACCACTCGACGTGCGTTATCTAGCTACGTTTGTTACCACATACGTGTAGGCTAAAACAGACCCACGTGGTGACACCCGAGTACTGAAAGTACGGGGTGTTACAATGTACTAATTGAGAGTATCACCTTTTAGGGAATTTTAAAATAAACTGATTAATGCTCCGTTATCGCCTGCCACGATATCAAGTTCTCCAAAAAAATGCTTTAAGGTGAGCTACAGTGTCACACCCCCAAAAATCGACACCTGAGTACGGAGACTCCATTCCCGAGTTCCCGAGTTTAAACCTAGCATAAATGCATGTGGGCGAGTTCTCACGTGCCCGTGCAGTCTGATTAACATTCACATATGATCAAAATCATAGTAGCTTTTAATTAGTGGTATCAAAACTTAAGCAGAGGTAACTAAACCCAGAAATATATGGCTAATATTTAAAATGTACAATTCCAAAAGTGTTGTCCACCCAAATGGGGATTATACAAGCCACAATATACATACCCAAAATGATTAAAGTGTAAAGTGATCAGTTTTCACACAATCCTCTGAAACATAACGGCGGTGGGACAAGCTAATCTAAGCCTAACCGCTGAGATTTTGATAGCACCTGCATCGATAATATCGCTTGGTTGGTGTTTTAAAACACCGTTCCAGGTAGGAGTGAGTAACTAACTCTGTAGTTCCATTAGTTCTAACTTACATATGTTATCGACTTAATCAGTGCTGGTAATAATAGATAAGAAATCATTCACTTCCTAAATACTCTTGTTAATTGTACGTATGAGATTATAAAATGATGCATACACCTCACAATCCAGCACTCCGTCAACACGTATTTTGCAAATGCTAATACTCCCTCATCACGTGACTCCAACGCCAAATTATAACATCATATTCTAGTGCAATGAGATTAATGTATATGATTAGTCGAGTGATTATTAATTTCAGTTCATACAGCAAATTGGCGAAGCTAGGATACAGACGTTATATCACGAGTCCTTATCCGGATCACATGTCTCGTTGCGGCACATAGAAACTCTTCACCAGTGTCTCTTGATCCAAATTTAGGTATTACCCATTATATCTTACAAATCAATGATTCCAATGGTACAACATGATACCCAAAAGGTATGAGGATTAGGTCAGGATAGGTCATCACCCAAACACTGAGTATGATCACTCAGTTCAGAGGTGTGGGCTTATCACATAAAAATCGAATCAACGCAAATGAAATGGCTCGTCACCCAATTCCATGCATGCCTGGGTCGTTCGAACGATACTCTGACACGAAACCATCGTCCGGGTATTTGACAGGGGTCATTCGAACAATAATCTTTCTTCTCCATCAGTGCTCACTAGTCACTAAAGGGAGGCTCGTCATGACCCTAGCATATGATGACAGCTCGGACACGATGCCTCATACCACCATGCCCGGCTCATGAGTCTTTATGGTATCATAACGACTAATGGCTATGAATGGACTTATCCATGGGAATGGGGTATCATAGATTTAATTTGGTTGTGTCATCCTGGTGAATATACATGATCAGTCAGCTATTAGACTAATTTGATTAACCTAGGAGAACCCTGGCATAACCGACATTGGGTGTAAACATCCCATGTAGTCCAACTATTGTCGGTCATTCGTGTTCAACTCAGGTCAATCGAACAAGCCTAGGGTGACCGACCTATCTCGGGCCACCCCCTTAGTTCGGGCGGTTTGACGACTGACCCAACATCGTAAGAAATTCTAAAAATCACTATGTACTAGTAATTCGTTAAGCAATTAAGGCGATATTTCACACAAACCCTAAATTTAGCAATTCATTCACTCAGGTATTTCATCGAACACTTGAGTATCCACAAGCAAGTAATATCATGTATTGCAATCAAAATTAAAATATAGACATGTTAGCATGCAACAAGACATCATTAACTAAGACTGTCACACCCCAAATCCGAATCCAAGGCCCTACTACTTCCCAAGTTCTGAACTTGAGTCGCGACAGCTTCCTCGCCACTCGCCGGACTTGGTGAACAGATAGCGAACTTCCAAAACACCAAACCTAGCTCATGGCGGGAGAGTTGTTTTTATTTTTGAATGTTTAATCTGATTAAGCGGTAACATATTTTATACATGGTATCAACGCATATCCAAGAAATGAACCTTTTCGACATGTCACACATATAATGGTGCACTAGCTCAACAATAAGGGAGAAGAGATAACAAATTTTCTATAGCTCCTGCACGCACCATGCTACTAAACATATCTTGAAAAAGTTAAATCATCTGTATGAGCAAACCACAACTCGTGATTCTACCGCGTGCCGGGAGTAAAATACAGCTTATCAGGGCACTCCCATAAAAACATCCAAAACAACCACAGGCATATTATCAACCAAGCATGCTATCATAGTTGAGCATGTTATCAATTTTTGGCATACTACTCGCACGAACAATTATGAATCATAAGAATAGCCAATCATCATGTACAAGATAATCAAATTTCATATTTCATTATAGAGCATACGATAGAAAAGGAATGACAAAGCTGGTGTGTGTGGTCGACATGATAGTACGCGGTATCGTAAGTCGTGGGGTTCATCACAAGGGACTTCTATCCAAACCAGTCACATACCTAATTTGGATAGCTAGACTCAATGTGGTAAACTCCTTATCTCAGGTTAATTGCGTACATAACCGAAATCATGGACATTGCGAAGGTGCACATAATGATTTAGTTATGCACCACCAGCCCGAGTGGATAGTGGATGAATGAATGCATGAGTCAAATGTTGAATATGCAAGTCCTACTCAGTAAGTCCACATTTTAATACAGTTCATATCTGGAGACATCAACGGAATCTAGTACACTTCCGACAGTGGTTGCTGCCTATCGCGTGCAAGACCAAGCGTGTGCAAAAAACCTTACTATCTGCCTCGTCAATGGTACACAAAAATCACTTGGTCCGTCGATAGCGAACCCATTTCACAAGCTGGTCAAACTTAACCTAACATATAGCCCTCTGCACTCGGGCGGGGCGGGTAAGGTTAAACTCCCTTCCAACCGACCCCGACACAGTGGGAGACACAGCCTACCGATATCCAGCCATCGTGCACTCATGAATCCACTCGGTCTGGACGTTGGAGCATCCTACTGGTACCATAGGGTTTAGGGACTTTCACCCAGGGACACCTGTGACGCCTTGTGACCTTAGTAATTTTCAGTGTCCATCATCCACCAGCCACAACAAGGCTACGGGACCACCTCCCTGGTGTCTCTAGGTAGTAGATGTATGTGTCACATATAGTGTAGAATGCATGACTCACACTATCCAAGGTATGCATCAAACCTGCACGTATCGCGCGAATCATGCGGGGTGACCCTGTATCATATAGAGTCCCCTAAGTGTCTCAAGCCAAAATGCATATGTTATGAACAATAGTCATCCACAACAAGCATACAAATGATGCGTATGAGATATGATAATGTACAATCATAAGCACTATTCATGAGATGTGTAATACAGCATTAAGCATAAAGTATGGTTAAATCAATATAAAAAAATGCTAACTTAAATGCAAGAGCAATGCTACCTTTAATATAAAATAAGTGTCGAATCAATATAAAGAAAGTACCATGGCAATATAAAGAAAGTGTCATGTTAACATAAAGAACATGATATTAGCAAACATTTAGTGTAACCCTCACACCAATTACTAATGTAACGCCACGAAAATCATCAGGTGTCATACCAACATTTTATGCCGAATTATCCAAGTCATGCAAGCTTGTGCATGAAATACATAACATACAAGGATTCACATGCATCATCAATATCATGGCCATCATCTGATACTGGCATCATATATGCCCTAGATATTAGGCTTCTATCATGCATGAGGTTATCCTTACGTTCACCAACATCATTTATTTATCATCATTCAGGCATAAAGTAAAACATTGTTATCTTATGCATAACACCATTGTGACCATCAACGTGTGCATTATTGTTACTTTGATATCAATATCATCTCCAATATAACCAATATCCAGCAAAGCATAGTGATTATATACATATCATCGTCATGAGTATCAACACGTGCATGATTATCAACAAGGATATCAACCTCATCATCCAATGTAAAGATTATCAAGTAAATTATGGTGATCAACTAGCATATTTTGCCATCATATACATGTACATACTATCATTATCATTAGCATGAAGATCACTTCTATTTCATGATTATCATAGGCAATGTCACAACTACCATAAACAACTAATTCATCATCAATGCATATGTCATCAATGTACCATCCATTAAATCATCACCATAATCGATATTAATCCTACCATAATAACCATCAATTATATCATATCTATCATTTCAACTAACAACTCACCATCATCATTATCATGTTATCACACATGTATCATCATCTCGACCATTACTAGGTGCATCCCACCTAGTGTGACTTACATATTGACCTTGGACTACACGCAAGGCATGGGGTCGTATAGGTCAAGTGTGAATCTCACTTGATGGACTACTAGGCCAACTCTAAGGGATAAACTTTCAACCACAAGGCCTTCAATGGTGTGGATCCAACTCTACAACTAAGTGGAACCCACACATTCCACCATCAACTAGAAATAATGCACAATCTCAAATATAAAGATAACATGCTAACATCTTTCATGTTATACATTATATTGGGCCCACTGGCCACATATACAAGCAAACCAAGAAAAGCCCAATTATCTAGCTTATGAATTATAAAATATGCATTGTTAAGTGTGTTCCACTTGACTAGAGGTAGTGTGTAAGGCACACTGTCCACTAGGTAATAAGCTTGCCCAACGGGCTCAATGAAGGTTACCATGGTGGGCTTCTCACTCCCAACGATTTCTCTTAGTGTTGGGCCCACTTGGGCCTTAGGGTTGCCTCAATTATATGGGCCTAAGACCATCCATACCTTAAGACAACAATTGGACAGTAAGATCAATCCACTACAAATTTTACAAGTTATATAACAGTGTAAGTGTTATGGTCTCATGCTCCTTTGATTGTCAAATTTTGTGGTGTCAAAAACATCTTGTGGTGCCAAAACCTTTATCTGTGTGTCTTGTGCTTGTATGTTGATATATATATGATTCAAGACGACATCACAATGGTTCAAGACATGTACGGTGCTCTGCTTCAAGGAATGTAAGGTTATGTACTTTGTCCTCTTCCATATGCATCAATGTTCAGAGCTACATCGATAAGAAGAGTGTTTGTTCAAGACTCAAGTGCAGCCCAAGTTGAAGTTTAAATTCAAGCTGTAGAAGATCTCAAGATCAAGCTACATCAAGTAGAGATCTCAACCTTCAAAGGTTACCCATCATCTGAAAGAATGAAGTTCAATGTTCATACTTCATGTCCCAGGTATGATAGACCTTAGTTTGACCTTAGGGTAGGTCATTTTGTATACATAATTTAAAATGAATCTTTTTACATGTATTTGGTCTGTTTTAAGACTAGTCCTGGACCTTGTTCGACTAGTCTAGACCTGGTTCAACCAGTCTAAGAAATTCCACGACCAATCCTAAGTTGTTGAAGATTTTCAGAATTTTTTGGTTATTCTACGACCAGTCCTGGAGACTGTTCGACCGGTCGTAGGGATGTCACGACTCGTCCTTCGACTAGTCCTAGAACTACGACTCAAACTCCAGTAACCAATTTTGGTTACCTACAACCAGTCCTGGGTTAGCTACGATCAGTCGTAGGTGGTCTAAGACCAGTCGTAGAATCCTAAGACTAGTCGTAGAACGGATTTTTCAGATCGCGCTTAAAATTTCAAAATGTCGTTGGTGCTACGACCAGTCGAAGGATTCCTAAGACCAGTCATAGACGCGATCTTTGCATCTATAAATTGAACACGAATTTCAGAGTTTTTCATCAATTAATTTAAGAAAATTCGAGCTTCCACTCTGAGATATGTTACTGTTCATTTTAAGCTACTATGTTCATATTTAATATTCTTTTTTTGTTAGCTTATTTATATTTGATTTTATTCCTATATTCCAATCCTATTTGAAAAAGAGGAATTGCTATATTCATTCTTCATTGGAATCAAAATCAAATAGAGCTACGCCCAATTTGGTTTAATTTAAAATCAATTAGAACCTAGAACCATTTCTTAAGTGAGTATTGGACATTGAACGTTGATTCGAACTTCTACTCAGAAAGTGTGAGTTTTGGATTGTGTAAGCCCAAGTTAAAAAGACACAATTGTGAAGGTTTTAGGTGAACCTGTGAAACCTATTTTAATAGTTAACGCTGATATCACCTCTGTGAGGATATTAGGAGTGGAGTAGCAAGCTATGTGGCTGTTGTTTAACAGTTGGTGAACACACAGGCGAACCACTATATATCGGTGTGTTTTGTGATTTGAATGTTCTTTTAATTTCTATATTTTTAATCATTCAGATTTGTGGAATATATATATGGATGTGAATGTTGTAATTTTTACATTTCAAGTAAAGTGGGGAATGTTGTAATAGTTTAGAATTTATTTCTTGTTATTTCCTTTATTTCCTTTCTGTTTGAGTTTTGATATTCAATTTGTTCTAGTAAGGTTGTCCTGTCATAAACCCTTGGTTTTTATGGTGCAAAGGTTATCCTTAGAACAACGTTAGTATCAAGCTCTTTATTTAAGATTGCTTTACATTTCAGTTCTTTGATTTATTTAAAGTACTTTTCTTTATTTTTATAAGGCTATCGTATTTCAATTCCGCAGTTAAATTTTAATTTGGTACAGTCCTATTCAACCCCCTCTAGGACATATAGCTTGGCCTTTTCAAGTGGTATCAAAGCCTAATAGCTCATTTTTTAATTCTTTATTCTTGGATTCATTTCCTGAGCTAACGATCTAAGCTATATATAAGATGTCAAATTTTGATATACTTCCAATCACTAGGCCTCCACCCTTTGATGGCTCCAAATATGCCTATTGGAAAGCCAGGATGAGGATTTTTCTCAAATCAATGGATGAGAACGTGTGGCTTGCCACAGTGACTGAATGGAACCCACCTACCACTAAAGTGACTGGTATCAATGGTTCAAAATCAATGAGAGTAACACCATTTTTCTCATGGACCACTCTTCAGAAAAGTGAGAGTAGTGTCAATGTTAAAGCACTGAATGCAATCACTTGTGCATTATTACCGGATGAATTCAAAAGAATTATATCCTGTGATTCTGTAAAACAAGCATGGGATATATTAGAAATGACACACAAGGGTACTTCAATTGTCAAAAAATCTAAAGTCCAACTCCTCACAACTAAATTTGAAGAAATTCATATGGAGGAAAATGAAATGTTTATGGACTTCTACACTAGATTAAATGACATTGTAAACTCTATGTGGGTCTTGGTGATAAAATCTAATAAAGTAAAGTGTGTGCAAAGATACTACGCTCACTACTTGAACGGTTCAATTCTAAGGTAACCGCGATACAGGAACTTCGTGATACGGACAATATGAGGGTAGAAGAGTTTGTTGGGTAACCTACGAGTTAACTTTTAAAGCTCCTAAATCAATAGCCCTTAAGTCTTCCAAATGTATTTCTCAAGAAAATTCTGATTTTGAAAATTCCAAAGACGATATGACTCTTTTATCGAAAAAGTTTTACAAGATTTTCAAAAGTAAAAAGAAGGTTGATTTTCAAAAATCAAATGATAAGAAAATATCTAAATCTAGATCTAGATCTTGGAAATCTTTGAAAGATAGTCAATGTTACAACTGCTAAGAATATGGGCATCTAGCAAACAAGTGACCTAAAAAGGACAAACCTAAAAAGAAAGGAATGTTGGCTACATGGGATGAATCTTCTAGCACTGAAGCTTTTTCTGAATCAGAAGATTCTGAAAATGAGTTGGGCAATGAAGTTAAGGCCCTTATGACTCTAGCCAAGTTAACTTTTTCAGATCATGATGATTCAATCAGTGAAGAAAATCTGAATAGTGATCATGATAATGAAGAAGATCTTCAAGATGCTTATAATGCCCTATACAAGGAAAGTTGTAAAATTGTCGTAAAACTAAAACTTCAAAGAGAAAGTTTTTCAGGGCTTAGAGAAAGATTTGAGTCTCTTGTTTTAAAAAAAATCTCATCTTTCAGATTGTTTTGAAAAATGCAAATGTGATCAAGATTTCAAAACTACCCTTATTGAAAATCTGAAATCTGAAAATGATAAACTTAAACTTGAAGTCTCTTCCCTTTTGACTTTAAAGGATACATGGAGGTCTGCCCAAGGTGATCCTAAATTAGAAAAACTTTTAACTGGATCAAGAAAATGTGGCGACCGATCTGGTTTGGGATACGACAAAAATATTCCTCCTAAACAGAAGAATACTCCTCCTAAGTTTGTAAGAGGAGAATCCTCTAACTCAAAAGAGAAAAGTTCAAGTCAAAAGTTTTCTAAAACTTTTCAATCTTTCAAAACTAGAAGTAACCATATCAATTACAAAAATTAAAACCAAAACCCTTTAGCTGAAAAAATAGTTGATTTGCTTAAGGAGCTCTTAAAATCTAACTCAGTGGGTCACTCGTACAAAAATTACAAATACAAGAAGACCAACTATACTCCTAAACCCAAAACAGTAATGAAATGGGTTCCTAAAGTTACTTGCTTGGTTTCCCACACTGCTTTCAAAGCTACAAGCCATTTAAAGTGGTACTTAGACAGTGGATGCTCAAGGCATATGACAGGCAACAAGGCTTTATTCACCAATCTTAAAGATATGACTGATGGGTTAGTCACATTTGGTGATGGTAGCAACTGCAAGATTATTGGCCAAGGTACGGTTCAACTCTATAACCTCCCCTTATTTAAGAATGTTTGTATGTTGAGGGGCTAAAACACAACCTGTTAAGCATATCTCAAATATGCGATAACAATCACAGCGCGAAATTTTCTAATAAAGGTTGTGAAATCTTGAACAAAAAGGGTTCTGTAATATTAACTGGTCGCAGGACTTCTAAAAACTGCTATATTGTAAGCGATGGTAGCTCATCTAATCAATCGTGCTACATAGTCCATACCGATGAAATAGAATTATGACATAAACACCTTGGACATGTACACTATTGTAATTTATACAGATTGAGCAAGGGAGAACTAATAAGAGGTGTACCTAAATTACAAAATGTAGACAAGATATGTGGTGAATGCCAGTATGGCAAGCAAACAAGGAGCTCTCACAAAAAGGTGAACTCCAATGCCACATCAAGACCACTCGAGCTTCTCCATATGGATCTTATAGGACCTACCAGCACGGAGAGTCGAGGTGGCAAAAGATACATCTTCATAATCGTGGATGATTTTTCTAGATTCACTTGGGTAGCCTTAAGGGATAAATCAGAAACCCTTGATGAAGTTAAAAGGATTCTCAAACGTATCCAAACTGAAAAAGGCTCTCAAGTTTGTAAGATCCATAGTGATCATGGATCTGAGTTCGAGAATAGTAGTTTTGAAAATTTCTGTAATGATCAGGGAATATCGCATGAATTCTCTGCACCCAAAAATCCTCAATAGAATGGAATTGTGGAAAGGAAAAATAGAGTGCTTCAAGAAATGGGAACTGTAATGTTGAATAGTATTAAGCTCCCAAAATATCTTTAGGCTGAAGCAGTGAATACTGCCTGCTATGTTATTAATCGAGTTTATATATATAAATTTAATAATAAAACCGCTTATGAAATGTGGTTCGATAAAAAGCCTACTATCAAATAATTTCAAGTTTTTGGTAGCAAGTGCTATATTTTGTGTGACCGTGAAAATCTGGGGAAGCTTGATACAAAAAGTGATGAAGGAATCTTTTTAGGATACTCTTTAAACAGTCGCGCATATCGTGTACTGAACAAAAGGACCGGTGTTATTCAGGAATCAATTAATGTGGTCATAGACGATCATTTGAATACACCTACCCTAAGTTCAGATAATGATGAAGTTCTTATAATTGATAAACCCAATACTTTATCAAGTCAAAACAATTCTGAATTAAGGACTATTAAAGATCATCCAACTGCTCAAATTCTTGGAAACCCTCTCACTGGTGTGCGCACTCTTAGACAACTTGAAGACATATGTAATTACGTGTGCTTTACATCCCAGATTGAACCAGCATACGTAAAAGAAACTCTTTCTAATGAAAACTAGATAGTAACTATGCCGCAAGAACTTAATCAGTTTGTTCGAAATGATGTCTGGTATCTTGTTCCTAAACCTAAAGATAAACATATTATAGGAACTAAGTGAATTTTCAAAAATAAGTCTGACGAACTTGGTAATATAATTCGAAACAAGGCAAGACTGGTTATATAAGGATACACTCAAATAGAAGGCATTGATTACGATGAAACCTTTGCCCCAGTTGCTCGCCTTGTATCAATCAGACTTTTTATATCCATTGATGCTTTAGAAAGTTTAAAATTTATCAAATGGATGTAAAGAGTGCTTTTTTGAATGGTGATCTACATGAAGAAGTATATGTTGAACAACCTACAGGGTTTGAAGACCCTAAGTTTACTGATCATGTATACCGTCTTAAAAAAGCTCTATATGGTCTAAAACAAGCTCTCAGGGCATGGTACGAAAAATTGACTAAGTTTTTACTAAGTCATAATTTTCAAATGGGCAGTGTCGATAAGATGCTTTTCGTCAAGAAACATAACGATGATATCTTAATGGTTCATATCTATGTTGATGATATTATTTATGGATCAACTTGTACTAACATGACTGTTGAGTTTGCAGATTTGATGAAATCTAAGTTCGAAATGAGCATGGTTGGGGGATTAAATTATTTCCTTGGGTTGCAAGTAAAACAACAACCAGATGGCATTTTTATTTCTCAAACAAAATATGCTCTGAACTTAATCAAAAAGTTCAGATTTGAGAATGGTAAGAATTTTGATACTCCTATGAGTACAACTTTAAAACTCTCAAAGGACTCTACAGGTAATAATATAGATCCTAAATTATATCGTAGTATGATTGATAGTCTATTTTACTTAACTGCTAGTAGACCTGATAATGCTTTAAGTGTTGGGATTTACGCTAGATATCAGTCTGATCCTAGAGAGTCACATTTATCTATTGTCAAGCGGATTATGCGATATGTCGCAAGTTCTACTAAAATGGGTCTCTGGTATCTATTTGATACTAGTATTCAATTGGCTGGGTACTCAGATGCTGATTGGGCTAGAAATATTGATGACAGAAAATCAACCAGTGGTGGTTGTTTCTATATTGGAAACTATTTGGTTTCTTAGTTTAGCAAGAAGCAAAGTTCTATATCGCTCTCAACTGCAGAGGTTGAATACATCGCAGCAGGAAATGCTTGTACTCAACTTGTTTGGATTAAACGTATGTTAAGCGATTGGAATTGCACAGGAATCAATGATATTATATTGTGATAATTCCAGTGCTATAAATATATCAAAAAACCCAATCCAGCATTCATGTACCAAGCACATTGACATTAGGTATCACTATATTCGTGAATTAGTGGAAGATAAAATAATATCCTTGGAATATATACCAACCGAGACTCAACTTGCTGACATTTTCACTAAACCGCTCGACAAAAGCAGGTTTAATAAATTGAAATTTGATCTCGAAATGTGCATTCTAAATTGATTATTCATCCATATTTGTATCATAATGTATATATATTTGATAATTTGTTGGTTTAAAATTCTAATTTTAATGAAATATGCCTGTTTTTATAGGTACACGACCAGTCAAGGAATTTCTCAACCAGTTGTGGTACGACCGGTCGAGAATGGTCCTCGACCAGTCGTGTATCGCGTTGGATCCTTTTAAATTTAGGAAAAATCTCATCTTCTTCATTTCCTTTTTCTTCTCCAATGAGCCGAGGCACGACTAGTCATACCCACCTTTCTAGATCTTCAAGGATAGTGCATCATTAGTGTTTCTCTTGTAGATTTTAGTTCTTATTACTTCATTTTCACTCTTGGAGTAATCTATTTTGAGTTTCATTGTAATTTTGAGGCTTTTTCTTAAAAAATCTGATCTAACAAAACCCAATTTTCACATCTTTTGTATCTACTTGATATTTCGATTTTCATACTGATAATGGATGCAAGAGGGAAAAAGAAAACTTCTTGTGGTCCATCTTCTTCTAGATCAGCTCCTCTCTCTAGGCGCTATCTTCGTTCACCTGAGGATGATCCTTTTGATGTATGGGATTTACACATGCGCAATATCATTGTTGAACGGTCTGTCTGTATTAAACATATTGCTCCTTTTGGTATTCTACCTCTACTCCAAGCTATCGGATGAGATAACATTTTACATTGGGGTGAGCCTGCATACCAATCTATTGCATAGGCCATGTTTGCATGTATCTCAGAGTTCTCTTTTAAAAATTTAACTTTTAAAGTTGATACTAGAGAAGGTCTATTTGAAGTTGACCGCCATGTGATTGCAGGGTTAATGGATATACCTGTTAATGAGGAGGGTATTCCTATTCATAATTTATCTGAAAAACCCTCCAAATCTGAAAAGCATATGCTAACCAAAGATTCGTGTAATCTGAATGTGCAATGGACTCATAAAGGGAATGCGCTCCCGCAAGGTACTTGTCACCCAAATACAGAGTACTTCACAGGATTTTTATTTCTAACCTGTATCTTCGTTCTGGTAATAAGACAGAATTAACTGCCTTTATGGTTCGTGTTTTGCACTCAGTCATTTCTGGTTCTCAAGTTTGCCTTCCTTCATTGATATGTCATTCCATTATTCATTCTCGTCTCCATCCAGGTCATAGTGATATTCCTTTTGCTTATCTCTTGACTGTTTTAGCTAATCACATACTCGTGGCTATGCCTATTGGAGAAGCTCCCGTCCATCATCTTATTTTTAACAAAATGAAATTAAAATTGGCTCGTGGCCAAGTGGATGTTGATAGAGCTGAAGCTAGGGATAAAGAAGCTGGTGATCTTCCTCCTGACGATGTGGATATGGATGATATTTTTGATGAACTTGAATCTGATTCTGGAAATGATCCTGATTTTGAGTCTTCTAATTTTGATGCTCGTCTTCGTGCTTTAGAATAGAAGATAGAGAATATGAATGTTGCTCATGATCTTCAGTTTAAATATATGCGCAAATATCTTAGGCGCTTGAACAAGGAAATGCATAATCTTGATCCTACCATTCCTGCTCCTTCTTCAGGATTCGATTAAGTGTTTTCATTCTTGATATGTAATAACTTTCATACTTTTGTTGGATTGTGCACTCTATTTGGTTTGATGACCTTTTAGTTATACTAGTAACTGGATTGTGAACGTTTACTTACTTATATATTGTCGAGTTACATCATCTATTCCTCCAATAATTATCCTTTACTTTGTTGCTTCCTTTGTCATATTGTGACAAAAAGGAGAAGAAGATTTGATTCGTTTATGGATATGAGTAGTTATATTTTGGTTATATTTTGGATGTGTGCTGCTACTCAGGGGGAGTATATAAATAATGAATTTGTGCTACTTAATGACAACTGGTTCTCTTATATAACTGGTGCATGATTCATTAATACGTATGTTGTGCTTCTCTTATTGGAGTATGTTTTGTCAGAAATTTGACAAAGGGAGAGATTGTAAGTGTTATGGTCTCATGCTCATTTGATTGTCAAATTTTGTGGTGCCAAAACATCTTGTAGTGCCAAAACCTTTATCTGTGTGTCTTGTGCTTGTATGTTGATATATATATGATTCAAGATGACATCACAATGGTTCAAGACATGTACGGTGCTCTGCTTCAAGGAATGCAAGGTTATGGACTTTGTCCTCTTCCGTATGCATCAATGTTCAGAGCTACATCGATAAGAAGAGTATTTGTTCAAGACTCAAGTGTAACTCAAGTTGAAGTTTAAATTCAAGCTGTAGAAGATCTCAGGATCAATCTACGTCAAGTAGAGATCTTAAGCTTCAAAGGTTACCCATCATCTAAAAGAATGAAGTTCAATGTTCATACTTCATGTCCCAGGTATGATAGACCTTAGTTTGACCTTAGGGTAGGTCATTTTGTATACATAATTCAAAATGAATCTTTTTACATGTATTTGGTTTGTTCTAAGACTAGTCCTGGACCTGGTTTGACTAGTCCTAGACCTGGTTCGACCAGTCCAAGAAATTCCACGACCAGTCCTAAGTTGTTGTAGATTTTCAGAATTTTTTAGTTATTCTACGACTAGTCCTGGAGACTATTCGACCGGTCGTAGGGATGTCACGACTCCTCCTTCGACCAGTCCTAAAACTATGACTCAAACTCCAGCAACCAATTCTGGTTACCTACGACCAGTCCTGGGTCAGCTACGACCAGTCGTAGGTGGTCTAAGACCAATCGTAGAATCCTAAGACTAGTCGTAGAACGGATTTTTCAGATCGTGCTTAAAATTTCAAAATGCCATTGGTGCTACGACTAGTCGAAGGGTTCCTAAGACCAGTCGTAGACACGATCTTTGCATCTATAAATTGAACACGAATTTCAGAGTTTTTCATCGATTAATTTGAGAAAATTCGAGTTTCCACTCTGAGATAAGTTAGTGTTCATTTTAAGCTACTCTGTTCATATTTAATATTCTCTTTTTGTTAGCTTATTTATATTAGATTTTATTCCTATATTCCAATCCTATTTGAAAAAGAGAAATTGTTGTATTCCTTCTTCATTGGAATCAAAATCAAATAGAGCTACGCCCAATTTGGTTTAATTTAAAATCAATTAGAACCTAGAACCATTTCTTAAGTGAGTATTGGACATTGAACGTTGATTCGAACTTCTACTCTGATTGGTTTTACCGGGCTGCTACAAAAGGAGAAATCCAGGTATTTTTACATTTGTTGTAAATTCCTTTATTTTGGTTTTGTTTGAGATTCGCTAGAAAAATCTCATTGTGTTGGTTATCTGAGGAGAGCCAGAACACTCAAAAAGTGTGGGTTTTTGGATTGTGTAAGCCCAAGTTAAAAAGACACAATTGTGAAGGTTTTAGGTGAACCTGTGAAACTTATTTTAATAGTGAACGCTGATATCCCCTGTGTGAGGATATTAGGAGTGGAGTAGCAAGTTGTGTGGCTGTTGTTTAACAGTTGGTGAACACACAGGAGAACCATTATATATCGATGTGTTTTGTGATTTGAATGTTCTTTTAATTTTTATATTTTTAATCATTCAGATTTGTGGAATGTATTTGTGGATGTGAATGTTGTAATTTTTACATTTCAAGCAAAGTGAGGAATGTTGTAATAGTTTAGAATTTATTTCTTGCTATTTCTTTTATTTCCTTTCTGTTTGAGTTTTAATATTCAATTTGTTCTAGTAAGGTTGTCCTGCCATAAACCCTTGGTTTTTATGGTGCAAAGGTTGTCCTTAGAACAACGTTAGTATCAAGCTCTTTATTTAAGATTGGTTTACATTTCAGTTCTTTGATTTATTTAAAGTACTGTTCTTTATTTTTATAAGGCTATTGTATTTTAATTCCTTAGTTAAATTTTAATTTGGCACAGTCCTATTCACCCCCCCTCTAGGACATCTAGCTTGGCCTTTTCAAACACCCATTAACAAAACATGTTAGGTGGGCCTTATCAGATGAAGGGAAGGGAACATATAAGCCAACCCACACTAGATGACCCACCTAAGGTTTTGGGCTCACTAGCACCAACGAGTTCTTTTCCATGGTTTAGATGCTACATTGAATGCCCTAGGAAGGTGGTGGATCCCGTTAATGTGGCCCACATGAATTCTATATCAAACAGACTTTTGGTACAATGTTGGTTTTGGGCCATTTTAGAGTCAGAATCGTGATCATGTGGGGCCTATATCCAGTGAAAGAAAATATCCACCTGGTAGTTCTATGTGTGGCCTTTACAAATTATAAGGCGGGACTCATTGGTTGGGTGCGTACATTTTACGGTGATGGCCCAAACATAGGTACTTGGAGAAACTGTGCAGGAAACATAGTACAGAATTAGTTTTGGCCCAAATTTGAGTACGTCCCATGATCACGAGGGACCACCTTTCAGCGTGACGTTAAGTGTCCTGGGTATTCCTATATATGGACTTCAAAAAAATATCAGATGGGACCAACTGATTATGTACACATAATATTTGGTGTAGGGCCAAATATAGGTATTTAATTTTCTGCACAACCATGCCTGGCCCCATTTTTGGATTCAGTCCCCGATCATGTGGGGTCTAATTTAGCCCAAGTAAAATATTATTTATCTATTCATTGGCATATGTTAAAGTTTTCAAGTGGTGGCCTACTCATCTCTTCTACATGGGGGTCCATTACAGAGGCCTAAAGTTGGTACAAAATACAAAAATAATCAGACAGTTTTCAGAATGGAGTCTGTCACAACTTAGGGCCCACTTTCCAAACACTTGGGGATCATTTATGATAAAAAGGTGGACATCACAGCGCACTTATATAAGGATTAAACAACCCCAAAGTGGGACCCTTAAATGCATAGTGTAGGGCCCATCACAAGGTGTCAAAGAGGCCTGCATGCAATATAGTAAAGTATATGGAAAATTTTTGTTAAACAGAAAAAATGCAAAGGAAATAGATAGAATGGCAAGTGCGGCCCACACGTTGGCAAAGCATAGATAAGAGACACACATAAATACACATGTTTGTCTAGATTGAATGAACCAATAAAGTAGATAAATCAAAAGTCATCCCACTACTAAGTGGGTCCACAATAAGAGAATGAATGTTGTGGACAACTGTCACGCCCCAAACTCGGAAAACGGGCTCACAAAATTCTTGATCGCCAAATCCGGTGCCGACAGCCTTCGTAGTACCCCATTCTCGGTACCCAATGCTCATACGCCAGATTCCGATCCTGGGATCCTACAAGGAGAATTTTCAGTATGATTTTTTTTTGTAATGGAGCATAACCACAAGCATAACCAAGTCACAAAACAACATCAACACATCCATTATATCAAAAAATTTTAAGTATAATGCGGAAAGGGAAATATAAGGTGATCAAGAACTCCAAAATAGTCAGACGCGTACTCCTGCCTCAGCGTTGCTGCTATCCAATGCTACCTGCACATAACGGTCGTGCATAAGCTTACAAAAGCTTAGAGGGTGGTGTATGTGTGTGCATAAGGCGAGTGCCAAGCATACAATATCAGAGTAATACAAAAATATGCGGTAAGTCCTTGAATACAACCAGCCCTACCAAGGCTATGTGATTTAAGGCATAAATGTTATCGGCCAAACCAAGGTCATGCGATACGAGGCCTATGTAGCTAAATGTCATATGCGAGATGCAATACAAGCATGTTAGTACTCATCAAGTACACATATCAGTACAATTCCTCTCTGGATATTACCAGGGTCTAATAACCTCACATTGACTGCCTCCTCCCTAGCTGCACAGTCAAGCAAGTGGAAGAGACCACACTATCCGCTTGACCAGTAGTCTGCCAATACCTACCCGACTCGTCGATAGCAGACTCATTTGCGAGCTGGTCAAACTCAGCCTAGCTTATAGCCCCCTCACTCGGGCGGATAAGGCCACACCCTCTTCCAACCGACCACGACACAGTGGAAAACGCGGCCTACTGGTATTCGGCACTCGGGCGCTCGTGTATCCACTCGGTCTAGACGTTGGGGCATCTCCTGGTACCAAAAAGGTTTTGGGATTTTCACCTAAGGACATCCTAAGTGCCCACAATGCTAGAGCCAATATTTTCGGTATCCGATACGACCATCCACGATGTGCCTGTGGAGGCCACGGCCCTGATGTCGCTAGGGCGTGCAGTGATCAAGTCACACATATGCAAGATGCATGAGTCACACCGTACAATCATGCAGCAATCCTGCACGTACCACGCGATCATGTGGGGCACTCTGTCTCATAAGGAGTCCCGTAAATGTTTTAGCCCAACGGCTTATGCTATGGTCAAACATTCCTCATATCAAGCATACATATGATGCGTATGGGCATGAATCATGGAATTATACTAAACATGTTATAAGGTGATGAACTATCGACCAGTATGGGCCTATCAATGGGCCCTAGGGAGAGTTACAATGAGGACATTTAACCAACATTGTATTTACAATGTGGGCGTCAAACCATCATTGCTCCCAAGGCATTGCCCACCATAAAATATCATTACACAAACCATAGGAAATCACACATTGCAATGGACCCATATACATCTCATTGGGCCACGACCCATAGTCCTCGATACATCAAATGGGTCACCTCGTATGGGCCTTATACAAATCAAGTGGGCCGCATCAATGGGCCTTATGTACATTGCAATGGGCCATATCCCATGGGCCTTTGAAAACATCACAATGGGCCTCGTAACATGGGCCTCATATATATCAAAGTGGGCCTCAACAACGGGCCACAAAAACATCGAATGGGCGTAATCACATGGGCCTTATGTATATCAGATGGGCCACGCCAATTGGGCCCCATATGTACATCAAATGGGCCACAACCAAATAAGAGTGGTGCTAATGATTTCCACCATTAAAATTCCTAAGGCCCACCATAACATATATTTCCCATCCAACCTGTTCATAAACTAACATAGTGATAGATGAAGTGGAAGCAAATATCAGCTTAGTAGGAAACTACAATGGTTCCTTAGAAATTTTGAACGGTGGATGTCATTGTCCACTACTTAAAATGGTGGGGTCCACTTAAACTATGGATCTAACTCATTCTTTAGCCCATGCCATAAAATGAGCTTTCAAAGTGGCTGGACAGATTGGATGTAACACATGCATCATCGTGGGGGTCCACATGAAGGCCCACCATCATGTATATTATATATAATATAATATATAATCTATATATAGTATATATATATATATATATATATATATATATATATATATATATATTTATATATACAATATTATATTAATATAATATTATACACACACACACACACACACCGTCCCACACATGGGGGTGGGTCCCACCGTCCATTGTGGACAGTGTGGATAGAACACATAAATCGTGGAGGGGTTCCACCGTCCACCGTCAGTGGACGGTGTGAATGAAACCCATACATCACTGTGGGTCCCACGTGGGGCCCACCATAATGTCTATTTGCAATATAACCGGTTGATAAGGTCACACGTGCCTGGATGAAAAGGAAAAACAAATTTCGTATTGGCCCAAAACTTCTGTGAACTCAAAAACGGGTTTCAATGGCAAGCTTTAAATCACCACTGTTTCCTATGATGTGGGCCACCTGAGTTTCAGATCGGGCCGGTTTTTAAAGGGGGCCCACTTCAAGCAGGGGCCCACCTAATGAACAGTTTGAATGACATACACACAACATGGTGGGGCCCACATGTGGGGCCGTGGTCCCTGGCCTGTTCGCCCATACACAGCAGGCACTGCCTGCGCCCTTTGGCAGCAGCAGTGCTGCTTCTTATTATATATATATATATAGATATAGTATATATATATATATATATATATATATATTTATATATATATTATATATATTATATTATATATAATATATATATATATATTATTATTTTGAAAATGAGTATTCTGAGGTTTTTTTGTGGTAGGGCCCGCTCATCACCAAAATCCACCCCCACCCATTGGTCTCCATAGCTTGGGACAAGCCAAACAAGTCCAATATTGAATATATTTTGGCGTATCGAAACATCGGGGTGGATTTAAACAGTAGCGCACTGTTTTCAATGATATGGGCCCACCAGATACTCGGATCAACCTCATTTTCGGTCAATCCTAAAATGAACTTGTAACATCCCGGATTTTTTGCCAACCTGGGATTAGACATCCTTAGGCATTGGGTCAATCTTAACACCTGATTAACTTTTCAAACGCTCAATTCAAAGCCTCAAATCCCGTCTTAAACCATTTTCTTCAAAATCCCACCCTTCACTACCTTGTGCTTTCAATTTTTCAAAGCACTTTCGCCCTAGACACTATCTTAAACTAGCTAAGTAGTAAAACTTGGATCACTTTATATATAAACTGCAAAGGCCTAAGTACCATCTCAACCAGAAAAACAATTAGGATTAAATCCTTTAGGAATTTAACAAAGTTAACTAAGTGCAAAACTCGATTAGCCATGAAATCCGTTGGGATCGCTTTAAATACGATCTGCAAGACCCAAAACTTGCAAAATCAGTGACTCTAGGTTTCCCTAAAGTTTAGAACCAAACTCATTTCCCGTCTGCTCTCGGGAATGAAACGAAACTTCGTATTAGGTTTAGACCGCACATCGGGAGTCCGATTAACACGAAGCTAAGGAACTAGGACCGCCTCACTGGGCTTGACAATCATCTCAAAAATCAGATCCAGCCGATGTCCCACGGCCATTCGTTTCGATCCGGAGCGAGGGAGTGTAAAAAATACTATTCCCTTTGAAATTAAAATATCTGGAATAGTGATCTGGCACCATTCGCTTGCGCATCAGTATTAAGTAACCAGACCGTCAGAATCAGACCAAATTACACCCTCGGATCAGGAAAAATTTCAGGAACATTTACACGTACTTGGAATTTCGAATCGTGGCCCAGTGACCGTTGAACTGAAAGTGGTCTGCCACGTGCGATCTGGGAATCCGATCGAGTCGAAAACGTAATCCCTCATAGATCCATGTGTGGTGAGCTTAAGTCTGACGTTTGGCTCAAGGAGGGCCACCAGAACCTCTCTTTTGAGCTGGAAAAGTGACGAAATACCTATATTAGCAGTAACCTTTGAACAGGAGTCTATTTCGGTGAGTTTTGAGACTATATAAGGACCTTAAACCCTCTCCATGGCAGCCATACGAATTTGGAATTGAGAGAGGGAAAAGAGAGAGAAAGTGAGGGAGAAGTGGGAGAATCTCCCTGCCGTCCTTCCCTGCTGCTATCCATGCTCCACTGCATCGTTCCATCGCTTTCCCCGCGATTCCATCCAAGCCCCGTTTCCCTAATCTGATTTGGGGCTTGGTGGTTGTAGGTTATGAAATAGCTAACCTATTTCGTTCTATAGGTTTTCAAACTACCGATACGGAAGCTTAGCAAACCTATCGATTCCGTTACGATTCTACGACAAAAGGTGCGGACTTTAGGTGTATAGGTTAGGGTTTTCAACGCTTTCAATGTCAGATAATGATAGATTCATGATCTGCATGCAATTGCACATGTACAAAGTGCTTTCCGTTTCCTGTTTCGATTAACGTTGTAGAATATGGAATTTCACATACTCTAGGTATACGTAGAAATACCGTATACGTATTTTTTTTGGAGAAGTGTTTGACATGTTTATTTAATGTATTATTATACTATATATGGATAAAATACTAGTTTGGCGAAATGAATCGCCGTAATACATGTTCACTTGTAAATGCTACGTATGTTGAAATTGTGTATTCTAGAAATACTGTATACGTATAAATTTTGGAGATGTATGTATCATGATTAATTGCTGTAGTAATATATTATACATGGATAAAATACTCGCTTGGCTAAAGGATAACCCTAATACATGTTTGCTAACATGCCCATGTATGTTGTAATAGTGTATTCTAAGTGTTTGTGAAAATGACTGAATGAGTATTGAATTCTCATTCGTGCTGCCATGACTAATTGTCATGGATTCATGATGGTTGTATTGGCGATACCCTTTGACGAAAGGATTTGCCCTAAACACCCCACGGCCAATATACACTATATATGCTAAAATGTGTGGCCCAAGTGTTTGTGGAAATGACTGAATGAATATGGAACTTGGATTCCCTTGCCATGACTATCCGTCGTGGGTGTACGCGTGTTATGATTGGGGCACTCCCTAGTGAAAGGATTTGGCCTAATGCCTATGTGATCGACATATGTCATGTATGTTGATGTATGTTTGTTTAAGTGTTTCTTGAAATGTCTGAATGTGTAGTAGTTAGCAAATTGTAATGTATAAGGGTGTTGAGATATGATTCTCAACCTCTTTTAACTATGTGTATGATCTCCTTTGATAGTTGTGTGATTAGGAATTGAACATGTACAAACTCATGCTTGTGTTGTGATTCATAACATGCTCAACTGCTTTATGATTTTAACTATGTAATGCATATGTTTAAATTTATATTTACGTTGTATGATCCGTCATGGGTGATGGGGGAGCGGAGCAACGAGTGCGTGCAACAGCCCTGGCAGCCCTAACGGATAATACCAAACTTGATTGTATGATTTGAATCCTGATCCATTACTGCTTTATCTATCTGCAATTGATTGTGTTTGGGGCTATGATTATGGCCCAGGCAATCGGTAACGAGATTGAACTCGTGGCTGAGATTCATTTGCCACGTGGGATGTGTTCGACGAACTCGAGTCGTGCGTTGCCTGTCGGCAGTGGCTAGGCCACACGAAGTTGTTTATGCACTTCATGTCGTGCAGCTCAACGGGCGATCGTGCTAGTCGAGCTCGTCAAGTAACCCGATCTGCCTTATGCATGTTCACCCTGTTTGGACGCTACTGCTTGAACCTAGGGTACCAAACTTACCAGTGAAACCCCTTTTAACCATGGTACCTCGATCCGCTAAGACGCATGAGCCGGGCATGGTGGTATGGGACACCGTGGTCGAGCTGTCGGCCTACGCTGGGGCCATGTGCCTCCCCGTAGTGACCATTGCGCAACCAACTCGTGAGCCGAATACGGTGGTATGGGACACTGTATTCGAGCTGTCGATACTTCGGCGAGAGCCGAGTACGGTGAGATCTGTGCTCGTGCTGACGGGCGACGAGTCCTCCGTAGTATCATCGAGTACACTCCAAGGGTCTGTGATTGGCGACGAGTCTTTCACAGCAACTAGAGTGTGAGTTGAGCCGAGTACGGTGAGACCTGTACTCGAGCTGACGGCTAGTGATTGAGCCGAGTATGGTGAGACCTGTACTCGAGCTGACGGCCAACAATTGAGCCGCATACGGTGAGATCTGTATCCGCGCTGACGGGTGACGAGCCCTTTGCGATGCCTTCACTACGCTTCTCAAACTATAATATTGTATGAGATTAGCTAGGATTGACGACCCTAGAATGGATCATGTTTGGGAATGATACAAGGGAGGTACCTTAGTTTCCCATATTGCTGGTTGAAATGGACTAATAAAACTTGGTAATCATGAGCATCATCGCACCGCATGTGCTTTGTAGATGTGGCGCACTGAGGGAGTTAAGCATTCGCGAACGTAAGATGATGTCGCTTGAGGGTGGTTTGGCAAGGGCATACAGCATCATGTCATTTCATTCTTGCATTTAATAAGAGTAGTTAGACGTGTTTGATTTGTACTGCTTTATCATTACTGCTTGATTGATTGATAACATGTTAACCTATGCTTTACTGTTCCACTGAGTTGATCACTCACTCCCACGTTACGGGACGGTGTTGTACACACCAACCAGATTTGTTAAGTTTCAGGTGATGGCGATGCTTGTGAAGCAGAGCCGGACTACTTCTATGATGATAGGAGGATTCTCCTATCTGTATCTCTCTGGCAGGTCAATGAAGACCTGATATTGTATTGACGGGGCTATGGTACGTGGGATAGGAGACATTACACTTCCTCACATTTGGTATATTTTAGAACTGCACTTGTAATTATTTAACCTGGTAATGTTATCACACTCTGGAGACTCATCATAGTTTATATATTTTATCTATCTATCACAGTCTTCCGCTTGCAAATTAACAGTCTCTGGAGTATGATATGCTGTTTTGGCTTAATCTCACTCATGTTCAATGCACGAATACAGTCAACATTCAATCATCATTCATTTTGTTGCATAAGTGATGTTCTGGAACTCGGGAGTTGAGTTTATGCTCGACCCCCGATTTTCAAGGTGTTACA
>JAJHSJ010000001.1:94446979-94545602 GCA_021015155.1 Magnolia officinalis
TAGGGTCGATCACAAACAATGATTATACGTCGCATGTTGTCGAAATTCGACAAGAAGGATCGCGGAAGTCGACGGAACAGTACGGACTAGGATACGGGTCTTACGACATCACAACGCACTTATATAAGGATTAAACATCCCCCAAAGTGGGACCCTTAAATACATAGCGTAGGGCCCATCACAAAGTATCAAAGAGGCCTGCATGCAATATAGTAAAGTATTTGGAAAATTTTCGTTAAACAGAAAAAATGCAAAGGAAATAGATATAATGGCAAGTGCAACCCACACGTTGGCAAAGCATAGATAAGAGACACACATCAATACACATGTTTGTCCAGATTGAATGAACCAATAAAGTAGATAAATCAAAAGTGGTCCCACTACCAAGTGGGTCCACAATAAGAGAATGAATGTTGTGGACAACATACATATAGAGCTGGGCAAAATCCGACCCGATCTGATCTGAACCGAAGGCCAAGATCGGGTCGGTTCGAGTAGGCCCACTCAGATCAAAATGTACATCAAGTCGAGTTCGAATTAGTGGCCAATCCGGATCGATTCGATCCGTGATCCGATCCGAATGGATCTGATCTAATTCGATCGGGAACTATATAATTAATATTTAATCTTTTTATTTTCACTTTTTTACTACCCACCTCACCCGAACAAAACCCTAATCCCTCCTTTCTCTTTCTCTACCCGAACGAGGCGTCACACCCACCCATCTCTCCCGATTTGCCTCCTCTCCTTCTTTCTCTCCTCCTTTCTCTCCCTCTCTCTCCCGATCTTGATTCAGCCTAGTCCGAATCAACTGGATAGACTCAACTCAATCCGACTCGATTTGGTTTCCCAGAATGAGTCGGACTCGGTTTGGGTCAGGCCAGCAAGGATTCGGATCGGATTGAGTCAACCCTGCTGGACTCGGTCCCAGATCGGATCAAGTTCAGGTCAGGTTCTTGAAAAATTGGATCGAGTCGAGTTGGACCCAATCCGGTCCGATTCAACTTGATGCCCACCTCTACATACATACAACATACAAGTAGCACATGAAATGTCTTGATCAAATTTCTATGATCAGATTCTCTGTTGAGAAATCCAAGTGAATGGATGGTTTGAGAATACATCATTTAGGTTGTATATAGGTTTCCAACCATACAGAGCCTTAAATCCATTTGGACCACACATAACAATTCAAGGTTTATCCTTACAAAAGTATCTATCGGTCCAGAATTTTTTAAATTCTATCATGAAAGAATCTGACCACAGAGGTCGTACATATGATTATTAACTACCTTAAGTATGTTAAGAAAAAATATAAAATATATCTGACCGTTAGAATCACGGATTTGGCTCACACAATATGTAGTCACAACAAGCTCTCGGATACATTTTTGTATAAGGCTAAGATCTCAGCCATCCGAAATTTGATCAAGGCGTATTATATACCGTTGAAAAGATACTTTGATTTTCTATGAAGCCAATGGAATATATCTTTCTATTAGATTTAATAAAGGGACAAAAATGGGTCATTTGTTTGGCAAATTGGAGCCCTCAGTGTGCTGCTTGACAGTAGCCAAGTAAAGTTAATGCCACGGATAATAGGACCGTTGGATGGCTACAAAATTTAGCACAAAGTTAGGTCATATTGTGATTCATATTATTGCCAAGTCTCAACTAAAATCTTAGCATGGTTGATTTTATACGAGTTTTACAAGTTGCTGTCCAGATATAAAAATGGGATTACATGTGAAGGGTGTGAATATAATGTTCATCATGGTAGACCATACTGACGTGGGCCACATTACTAACCACCATGGCCAGTAATATATACACTCATGGGGCTCCACACCAGTGGGCCCCACACATTAAGAAAATTTTAAAAAAAAAGATAAAAGAAAAAGGAGGATGAGGAGGATGGAAGGAGGGGTGTAGACTCACCTCAAATGGATGGATGACTTGATGATGATGTGTGGTCCACTCCCTTTAGGTTTGATGATGGGTCACATCTTGGCCCTACTCTCTCTTAATATCTCAGAATTCTAAGTATAGTAAAAGAATGAGTATAAGAGAGCTCCTACTCTTATAGAGGGAATTGAGGATTAAGGTGGCAAGATGATGTGGCAAGTTTATAGGGTCTTATTGGTGTTAAAAGTGAGGTGGAAGGTGGTGTATGGTATGGGTAGTGGATGGATGAGGTGGATGGTAATGGATAGTGGATGGATAAGGTGGATGGTACTAAGCATGCATTGGCCAAGGTGAAAGAAATCTGGGCATGCATTGTCTAATGAATGGATAAGGATTGTGGGTTGTATGTGATGCATGGTGGATGATGAAGTAGAGTGTTGTAATTGGCTGTTTGAAGTGTTGTAGCACAAAACAAGACATGCATTTTGGGGTAGAATCCAAAATTTTCATGATTAATTTCTAAGTCATGGGGAGAGGGCTAATGATGGATTTTGGGGCAGAATCCAATTTTGTCTTAAAGTGTATTGTCTTATATGTGCTAGCTCTTTATTTGTCATGTAGTGATTGTCTTATCTTGTGATAATTCCTCTGTTCTAAAAAGTGGGCTTTAGGCCCACATGGGCTCAAGTCCATTGGGCCTAACACAATAAAGGTTGCTCATATTACAAGATATGCAATTTTGGTCATGGATTCGATGGGTCGTATCTCACTAACAGAGTAACGGATTGACACACCGTTTTCGTCATGGCGACTGCAGCAATGATGCGGTCCACATGACAGAGGTATCAAGGTCATCTGGGAAAAATCACTCAGGTGGGTTATTAGGTGTACTAGGGTGTAGTGTATGGTCTATCAATGGTGTGGGTTGGGACAAGTGTGTGCATGAACGGTGTGACAAAGGACTGGGATCCTACAAAGACCCTCAATGGTCAATAAAAGGCAACTTACGAATAATGGTCTGCAACTTAAGAAAGAATTTTTAAATTTTGAGCTTATGGGGATTGGGTTTTGGGGGAAAATGTTCCTACATCAAATTCAAAGGAATTAGGTGAGATTCATGCAATTCATCCTAAAAACCTAGGTTCAAAAGTAAGGTTCATTTCTTACCTCTCAATCATGAGTGGAGTGGTTTGTCTCAAGAGAACGATCGAGGTTAGGGCTTTGATTAGAGGATTTGGTGAAGGAGACACCAATCTCCACCTCACTTGCTCTTTCTCTTCTCCTTTCTCTCATCCTCTCATTCTCTCTTTCTCTATGGTAAAAATTGGATGGGAGCAAGGGTTGCCCCCAAATGCCCTATTTATAGCACTAGAAATGGTGCAAATAGCCCTAAGGGCTAGGTTTTCATTATATTATCCCTATAAGGGCATTTCTAACCTTTAGGGTCCACTATGGGGTGTAGGGGTCGATATACACCTTAGGATAGTTGGCCTTAATGATGATCCATCTATGAATATGATCGGCCCGCCATTTGGATTCGTTAATTGATGAGTGTGATTAGAAGTCAGATCAACGGTCACCGATGGTCGATCGGAGCTATGGATATACAAATATGTGCAGGGTATTAAATTAGGTTGTTGCCCTAAATTTGGTTACAATCTAACGGTCCAAAAGCCACAACTTTGGCAAAGACCGAATATAGAGTTTTTTTTTTTTGAAGACACAGGGTGTCCCCTCCTCATTTTTTAAGTGAGACTAATCCCTATAGATGCACGCAATCACTCACAACCACGTGTCATGGGTAAAACCAAGGAGGGGAATCGAACCCTCACCTATAGGGAGCAAACCTATGGTGAAGACCATTTGACCGGATATAGCTATTAACTTAAGTTTTTAATTAATTTCAGAAATATGCACACATCTCATGAGTAAGTCCAAGTTGAACGATTTAAGACGTAATCTCGACTTGATGTCCCACGATGGATGTCAAGCCCGCTAAGGCGAACATCTTTCTATAGTATCGGGTTTAGTGGCCCACTAATGAGTGGTCTAGAGCTTGTTCAGATAATCATGACATTTTTAAAATGAATTAGGTAGCGAGATTTCTTGTGCACGATTATTAGGATTTGGATTAGCTAAGTTCATGGTGTGGCCTATTCGTAATTAGCGAAAGTGACGATCCGATCCTAATCACCCTAAATTGTTGGTTCTTAGGCTAAAAGAGCAACTTGGGTTAGTTCAGATTGTTAATTAAGATCTAACCCTAGTTGTCTATGCTTTAGGTAGGTCTTTATTTAGTTACACCTGTCTTGATTGGTCAGTGATAGGTCAGATAGATTTGTTCCTTAAATGAACAAATTACAAGACTAAACTCGAGGTTTAAGTGATCAGGCGGATTAGTTGGTTTCCTACGGTTCATTAATCAGATTTATTTGGTACCACCCACGTATAGGCTTACCTTGAGCATTAAGAGTCAATAAGTGATAACATAAGCTAATTATAGCAAAAAAAATTCAAGGGGTTTTTAGAAATCCATAATAGCAAAAATCTGGGATGTTACATACAGGGCATCCCATCCCGTAATATCATTTGAATTTTGGTACCTCAAAATTTTGAGCCACCTTAGCATCCAGGAAGGAACAAAGATCTCCAAACTTGCAGGATGGTTAATCCATCCCATGCTACATTCGGAGTTCTCTTTTCATGGCCTTGAGTTATTTTTCAAAATGCTCCCTGAGTCGATCAGTTTTAGAGGAACCTGAATGGATGGGGTTTGATCCTATGGTATGTGTACTGCCTCCTCATAACAGTCGACCTTGTCGACACCCCTATGACTCCCACTTAGAGGAGGTTGGACCTGGCCATCACTCTCATTGGGGTGAGTGTGTTGGACTAGAATTAGGAGGGGAGACTGCAAATGAAAAGAAATCCCGATTATAGGAGAATGTTGTCTACTAGAATGTACATGTCGTAATTGACTAGAATGTAATTAATTGAAATTATGTTGGCTCCCGTTAGCGGGAGGAGAATGTTGGAATTAACTGAAATGTTCACGTTGGAGATGAGACTGGCTCCCATTAAGGGGAGGATGATGGATTTGACTGGCATGTGAGGGTTGGAAGTAGGAACTAGAATTGACTCTTGTTAGGGGGAGTTGGCTAGAATTAGTTGGTTATATACAAAGACGGGCTTTGGACCGCCAAACTGACTGGAGTGATTGGTGGTTGTACCGACACACTTTAGATTGATGGGGTGGCCCTGCTTTGAAGGAAGCAAGCTGCGAGTCCCTCTAACCTTTGCAGGCCGAAGGCTACTTCATATATGAATGAGAGTCTATCAGTTCTGCAATTGGTTGTTTGGGTTATCCTGGGGAAGCAGGTGACTTGCCCTAGATATACATTATAACTTGGGCTGGGATGACGTTATGGCGGGTGGAAGTGGACTTTGGAGGATGGTGAACCCGTAGATAATTTTCGGGTTAAATAATGTCAAAGAAGCCTTCCGCTCTCTTTGTTGGATCGTGTTCGCCCCCTACTTCCTTTTTTTAGTTTTTTGCTTTTTCAGTTTTTCTTTTTCTTTTAATTTTTATAATCTTGTCTTTTAATAACATAAAGTAAAGCACAAAATGAATAAGCAAAAAGATAAAGGGGACCAGTTTAAACTGGAATAATAGAATCTATAAATAAGAATATAAATGAGACTGGTATGGCTAGAAAGACAGAATCTAAAGGCAGGGAAGTAAATAGCCCAGTGTAAACTGGAATGCAGGAAGCTCACAAGAAAATAAAGGGACCAGTTTGTACTAGAATACAGGATGTAGTCAAGAAAGTAAATAGACTAGTATGCACTGGAGAGCTGGAAAGTAAATGGACCGGTATTCACTGGAGTGTAGGAAAGTAAATGTGTCAAAATTGTGAAATCTCCTAAAAATCATAAAATCCCATGTTTCGAGTCGGGCCTTAGCTACTGGCTAGCAAATACCTTATGGAGTCGTCATTATATGAACATTGTCCCACTCGCGTGAGCACTTGGAATGCTTTCACTTCCTCAGCTTTTCTCTCTTTCTTTGTTTGCTTTTATTTTGGTTTGATTTGAATAGGGAGTTCATTCAAAGGTAAAGGTGCATTTGATTTGGAGTCGCCACTAGCTATATGAAGCTTGGAATCTACAGTCAGCTAGAAATTGTAAAATAGCTTAAAGGTCAGGGAGTCGTAAGATTCCTCAACTAAAGTGACTCATGCGGTTGGTTTGCAACTATAGATTTTGAGTAAGGGCTTACTTCACAGGGTTTAGGACCCTGAGTAGGCAAGAAGAAAATGAAAAAGAAGATAGATAAGAGAGATAATTGAAAAAATAAAAATTAAAAAAGTTGAGTGTGTATTCTGATGATGTGTTTGGAATGTGTGAATTGGAATGTGAATTGATTTGAGATGTGAGAAAGAAAAGGGGAGACCTGACACCCTTTTCTGTAAAAATGGATGGTCAGATATCCCCGATTCCAACCCTAGTCTTGACTTTGCTGCCTTTTCTATGGTTGGCCTTCTAAGTCATGCAAGCCCTCAACTTCAATCAAGAATCTCCAAAGTCATTAAAAAAGAGGGCCCACCCAATGTATCCTTCTCAACCTCTCACTGACGCTTTCTCTGTTACTCTGTCTCCCTTCTATTATTGTGTGCCCCTATGAATGCTAAAAATTGGTGCTCACTCTTTTATGTTTGTTTTTAGCCTTATGGGCTTATGCGAAATCCCACAATCGGCTAGAACCTTTAGAATCTACAAAAACCAAAGAATCTGGAGACTCTCTTCCTTTAATTTGACTCTTGATCTGCGACCTAGATTCCGAGTAAGGGACCTCGGTTATAGATAGGGAAGGTGTTAGGCACCCTCTCTGCCTGTACGAGTGTATGGTCTTTACCTTGTGTGGTAAGCTGATTTTTGGGGATAAAATGATAAGATGTAAAGTATTAAAATAGGATTAGGCAGACTCCAATTTCTGATGTGACGGGGTTCGTAATTCCGATAAGCTATAAAGAATACGTTCAGAGAATGTCTAGAAAAGAAAGGGGGTTGAGAGGAGATATGATGTCATAATGATATATATGAGAACTAGGCTATCATGAGTTTCTGATGTGACACGATCCGGAGTTTCGGTAAGTCACGGAACATACATCCAATGGTAACCTAGAGAAGTAGGGGGGTTGAGAGGGAGGTGATGATGCAAATGATGGAGTATGCATGCAAGTGACACTACAAGAAATCCCACCTTTAGCGACGAAAATTTTCGTCGGTAAAAGCCAAAATTTCGTAGCTAAAACATTTTAGCAATGAAAATTTTCGTCGCTAAATTCGTCGCTAAAAGACCGACACAAAAGGTTTTTAGCGACAAAAAATTTTAATCGTCGGCAAAGGCAAGCTTTTTAGCGACGAATTTTTTCGTCACTAAAAAGTAAATGTTAAACTTTTAGCGACGATAGTTTTCATCGCTAAAAATAATTACAAATTTTTAGCGACAAATATTTTCGTCGCTAAAAAATAAATGTTAAACTTTTAGCGATGATAATTTTCATCGTTAAAAATAATTACAAAACTTTTAGTGACGATCATTTTCGTCGCTAAAAATAAATGTTAAACTTTTAGCAACGATTGTTTTCGTCGTTAAAAATAATTACAAAACTTTTAGCGACAAACATTTTCGCCGCTAAAAAATAAATGTTAAACTTTTAGCGACGATAGTTTTCGTCGCTAAAAATAATTTAAAAACTTTTACCAACAAAAATTTTTGTAGGTAAAAATATTTACAAAACCTTTACCTACGAAAATTTTCGTAGGTAAAAGTCTCTTTTTTAAAAAAAATATTCCAGCACAAAATTCCTGATACACACCTATTACAAATATATTTCATCATATTCATCCTGATACACCTGTTATATAATATATTTCATCATATTCACATTCACATCCATCTAAACCCAAACTAGTAAATCCATCCAAATATAAACTACATTCATCCAAACACAAACAATCTTATCCACATCACATTCATTCACGCATAAACGCATATAAGCTTAACATCATATACAAAAATACAAAAAATCACAAAGATGAAGGCGGAGGTTTAGATTTAGGTTATAAGTATAGGTTTTGGGATTTGAGAATAAGTTTAGGTTAAGGTTATAAGTTTAGGTTAAGGTTATAAGTATAGGTTTAGGTTATAGGTTAAGGTTTAGGTTTAGGTTATAAGTATAGGTTTTGGGATTTGAGAATAGGTTTAGGTTAAGGTTATAAGTTTAGGTTAAGGTTGTAAGTATAGGTTATAGGTTTAGGTTAGGGTTTAGGTTTAGGTTATGAGTATAGGTTTTGAGATTTGAGAATAGGTTTAGGTTAAGGTTATAAGTATAGGTTAAGGTTTAGATTTAGGTTATAAGTATAGGTTTTGGGATTTGAGAATAGGTTTAGGTTTAGGTTATAGGTTTAGGGATTTAAGAATACATTTACGTTTTAGGTTTAGGTTTAGGGTATAGGTTTAGGTTAAGGTTATAGGTTTAGGTTTAGGTTAGGTTATAGGTTAAGGTTTAGGGAATTGAGTTTAGGTTATAGGTTTAGGTTTAGGGAATTGAGAATAGGTTAAGGTTTAGGTTTAGGAAATCGGGTTCGGGTTTAGGTTTGGGTTTTCAAGTTTTAGGTTTAGGTTAAGGAGTTGAGATTAGGATTAGGTGTAGGTTTAGGTTTATAACATTTGAGAATACATTTAGGTTTTAGGCTTAGGTTTAGGTTTTAGGTTTAGGTTAAGGTTATAGGTTTAGGCTATAGGTTTAGGTTTAGGTTAAGGTTATAGGTTTAGGTTTTAGGTTTTGGTTTAGGGATTTGAGAATGCATTTACGTTTTAGGTTTAGGTTTAGGTTTTACTTTTAGGTTAAGGTTACAGGTTTAGGTTATAAGTGTTGGTTATAGGTTTAAGTTTAGGTTAGGTATATAGGTTAAGGTTTAGGGAATTGAGAATAGGTTAAGGTTTAGGTTTAGGAAATCGGGTTCAGGTTCGGGATCGAGTTTAGTTTTGGGTTTTCAAGTTTAGGTTTAGGTTTAGGTTAAGGAGTAGAGATTAGGATTAGGTGTAGGTTTAGGTTTAAGGATTTGAGAATACATTTACATTTTAGGTTTAGGTTTAGGTTTAGGTTATAAGTGTAGGTTATAGGTTTAGGTTTAGGTTATAGGTTATAGGTTAAGGTTTAGGGAATTGAGAATAGGTTGAGTTTTAGGTTTCAGAAATCGGGTTCGGGTTCAGGTTTGGGTTTAGGTTTGGGTTTTCAAGTTTAGGTTTAGGTTAAGGAGTTGAGATTAGGATTAGGAGTAGGTTTAGGGATATGAGAATACATTTAGGTTTTAGGTTTTGGTTTAGGTTATAGGTTTAGGTTAAGGTTATAGGTTTAGGTTATAGGTTTAGGTTTATGTTATAGGTTATATCTTTAGGGAATTGAGAATAGGTTATAGGTTATAGCTTTACGGAATTGATAATATGTTAAGGTTTAGGTTTAGGAAATCAGGTTCGGGTTCAGGATTGTGTTTAGGTTTGGGTTTTCAAGTTTAGGTTTAGGTTTAGGTTAAGGAGTTGAGATTAGGATTAGGTGTAGGTTTAGGTTTAAGGATTTGAGAATACATTTATGTTTTAGGTTTAGGTTTAGGTTTCAGGTTTAGGTTATAGGTTTAGGTTAGGTTTAGGTTTAGGTTATAGGTTATAGGTTATAGCTTTAGGGAATTGAGAATAGGTTAAGGTTTAGGTTTAGGAAATCGGGTTCGGGTTCGGGATCGGGTTTAGGTTTGGGTTTTCAAGTTTAAGTTTAGGTTTAGGTTAAGGAGTTGAGATTATGATTAGGTGTAGGTTTAGGTTTAAGGATTTGAGAATACATTTAGATTTTAGGTTTAGGTTTAGGTTTTTAGGTTTAGGTTAAGGTTATAGGCTTAGGTTTAGGTTATAGGTTATAGGTTATAGCTTTAGGGAATTGAAAATAGGTTAAGCTTTAGGTTTAAGAAATCGGGTTCGGGTTCAAGATCGGGTTTAGGTTTGGGTTTTCAAGTTTAGGTTTAAGTTTAGATTAGGGAGTTGAGATTAGGATTAGGTGTAGGTTTAGGTTTAGGGATTTGAGAATACGTTAAGGCTTAGTTTTAGGAAATCGGGTACGGGTTCGGGATCGGCTTTACGTTTGGGTTTTAGGCTTAAGTTTTTGGTTTAGATTATAGTTAGGTTATAAGTGTAGGTTATAGGTTTAGGTTTAGGTTACGTTATGGGTTAAGGTTTAGGGAATTGAGTTTAGGTTATAGGTTATAGGGTTAGGTTTAGGTTTAGGTTTAGGTTTAGGTTATAGGTTAAGGTTTAGGTTAGGTTATAGGTTCATTAGGTTAAGGTTTAGGTTGTAGTTATAAGTTTTGGGATTTGAGAATAGGTTTAGGTTATAAGTATAGGTTTAGGTTAGGTTGTAGGTTAGAGTTTAGGGAATTTAGTTTAGGTTATAGGTTATAGGTTTAGGTTATAGTTATAGGTTTTGGGATTTGAGAATAGGTTTAGGTTATAAGTATAGGTTTAGGTTAGGTTGTAGGTTATAGTTTAGGAAATCGAGTTTAGGTTATAGGTTTAGGTTAAGGTTTAGGTTGTAGTTATAGGTTTTGGGATTTGAGAATAGATTTAGCTTATAGGTTAAAGGTGTGGTCCCTGTAAATACAGATATAAACACGGTCTATCTAAATGGTCAGGCCACTCCAATGTTGTTCATAGGAAATGGACAGCTTCATCATGGTCATAACAGCGGTTCCCACCTTCCAGGGACCTCAACTCAACATACGGATAGCTCCGCGCACATACGGGTCTGCTCCATCAATTTTGAGCAAATACAGATATAAATACGGCCTGTCCAAATGCCCAGGCCAATTCAATGTTGTCCATAGGAAATGGACAGCTTCATCATGGTCATAACAGCGGTTCCCACCTTCCATGGACCCCCGCTCAACATCCGGATAACTCCGACGCACATGTAACGCCCTGAAAATCGGGGGTTGAGCATAAACTCAACTCCCGAGTTCCAGAACATCACTTATGCAACAAAATGAATGATGATTGAATGTTGACTGTATTCGTGCATTGAACATGAGTGAGATTAAGCCAAAACAACATATCATACTCCAGAGACAGTTAAATTTGCAAGCAGAAGACTGTGATAGATAGATAAAATATATAAACTATGATGAGTCTCCAGAGTGTGATAACATTACCAGGTTAAATAATTACAAGTGCAGTCCTAAAATATACCAATTGTGAGGAAGTGTAATGTCTCTTATCCCAAGTACCATAGCCCCGTCAATACACTATCAGGTCTTCATTGACCCGTCAGAGAGATACAGATAGGAGAACTCCTCCTATCATCATAGAAGTTGTCCGGCTCTGCTTCACAAACATCGTCATCACCTGAAACTCAACAAATCTGGTTGGTGTGTACAACACCGTCTCGTAACGTGGGAGTGAGTGATCAACTCAGTGGAACAGTAAAGCATAGGTTAACATGTTATCAATTCAATCAAGCAGTAATGATAAAGCAGTACAAATCAAACAATTTTAACTACTCTTATTAAATGCAAGAATGAAATGACATGATGCTGTATGCCCTTGCCAAACCACCCTCAAGCGACATCATCTTATGTTCGCGAATGCTTAACTCCCTCAGTGCGCCACATCTACAAAGCACATGCGGTGCGATGATGCTCATGATTACCAAGTTATTATTAGTCCATTTCAACCAGCAGTATTGGGAAACTAAGGTACCTTCCTTGTATCATTCCCAAACATGATCCATTCTAGGGTCGTCAATCCTAGTTAATCTCATACGATATTACGGTTTGAGAAGCATAGTGAAGGCATCGCAAAGGGCTCGTCACCCGTCAGCGCAGATACAGATCTCACCGTATGCGGCTCAATTGCTGGCCGTCAGCTCGAGTACAGGTCTCACCGTACTCGGCTCAATCACTAGCCGTCAGCTCGAGTACAGGTCTTACCGTACTCGGCTCAACTCATACTCTAGTTGCTGTGAAAGACTCGTCGCCAATCACAGACCCTTGGAGTATACTCGAAGATACTACGGAGGACTCGTCGCCCGTCAGCACGAGCACAGGTCTCACCGTACTCGGCTCTCGCCGTAAGTATCGACAGCTCGAATACAGTGTCTCATACCACCGTATTCGGGTCACGAGTTTGGTTGCGCAATGGTCACTACGGGGAGGCACATGGCCCCAGCGTAGGCCGACAACTCGACCACGGTGTCCCATACCACCATGCCCGGCTCATGCGTCTTAGCGGATCGAGGTACCATGGTTAAAAGAGGGTTTCACTGGTAAGTTTGGTACCCTAGGTTCAAGCAGTAGCGTCCAAACAGGGTGAACATGCATAAGACAGATCGGGTTACTTGACGAGCTCGACTAGCACGATCGCCCGTTGAGCTGCACGACATGAAGTGCATAAACAACTTCGTGTGGCCTAGCCACTGCCGACAGGCAACGCACAACTCGAGTTCGTCGAACACATCCCATGTGGCAAATGAATCTCAGCCATGAGTTCAATCCCGTTACCGATTGCCTGGGCCATAATCATAGCCCCAAACACAATCAATTGCAGATAGATAAAGCAGTAATGGATCAAGATTCAACTCATACAATCAAGGTCTGGTATTATCCGTTTAGGGCTGTCAGGGCTATTGCACGCACTCGTTGCTCCGCTCCCCATCACCCATGACGGATCATACAACGTAAATATAAATTTAAACATATGCATTACATAGTTAAAATCATAAAGCAGTTGAGCATGTTATGAATCACAACACAAGCATGAGTTTGTACATGTTCAATTCCTAATCACACAACTATCAAAGGAGATCATACACATAGTTAAAAGAGGTTGAGAATCATATCTCAACACCCTTATACTTTACAATTTGCTAACTACTACTCATTCAAACATTTCAAGAAACACTTAAACAAACATACATCAACATACACGACATATGTCGATCATATAGGCATTAGGCCAAATCCTTTCACTAGGGAGTTGCCCCAATCATAACACGCGTACACCCACGACGGATAGTCATGGCAAGCAGGAATCCAAGTTCCATATTCATTCAGTCATTTCCACAAACACTTGGGCCACACATTTTAGCATATATAGTGTATATTGGTCGTGGCGTGACTTAGGGCAAATCCTTTCGTCAAAGGGGGTATCGCCAATACATCAATCATGAATCCATGACAATTAGTCATGGCTAGCACGAATGAGAATTCTATACTCATTCAGCCATTTCCACAAATACTTAGAATACACTATTACAACATACATGGTGTATGTTAGTAAAACATGTATTAGGGTTATCCTTTAGCCAAACGAGTATTTTATCCATGTATACCATAATCATACAACAAATAATCATGACAATTACATTTCCAAAACTTACACATATACAGTATTTCTAGAATACACAATTTCAACATACGTAGCATTTACAAGTGAACATGTATTACGGCGATTCCTTTCGCCAAACTAGTATTTTATCCATATATAGTATAATCATACATTAAATAAACATGTCAAACATTTCTCCAAAAAAAATACATATACGGTATTTCTACGTATACCTAGAGTATGTGAAATTCCATATCCTACAACGTTAATCGAAATAGGAAACGGAAAGCACTTTGTACATGTGCAATTGCATGCAGATCATGAATCTATCATTCTCTGACATTGAAAGCGTTGAAAACCCTAACCTATACACCTAAAGTCCGCACCTTTTGTCATAGAATCGCAACGGAATCGATAGGTTTGCTAAGCTTCCGTATTCGGCAGTTTGGCAACCTAGAGAACGAAATAGGTTAGCTATTTCACAACCTACAACAGTCTAAACCCCAAAACAGATTAGGGTTAGGGTTTCTTACCTAGAAACGACGCCGGAAACGCCGAAAAAGCGTAAAGAAAGGGATGGTGCAGCCCGTGTGGTGGCAGGGAACGACGGCAGGGAGATTCTCCCACTTCTCCCTCACTTCCTCTCTCTTTTCCCTCTCTCAAAACCCAAATTCGTATGGCTGCCATGAGAGAGGGTTTAAGGTCCTTATATAGTCTCAAAACTCACCGAAATAGACTCCTGTTCAAGGGTTACTGCTAATATAGGTATTTCGTCACTTTTCCAGCTCAAAAGAGAGGTACTGGTGGCCCTCCTTGAGCCAAACGTCAGACTTAAGCTCACCACACATGAATCTATGAGGGATTACGTTTTCGACTCGATCGGATTCCCAGATCGCACGTGGCGGACCACTTTCAGTTCAACGGTCAGTGGGCCACGATCCGAAATTCCAAGCACATGTAAATGTTCCTGAAATTTTTCCTGATCCGAGGGTGTAATTTGGTCTGATTCTGACGGTCAGGTTGCTTAATACTGATGCGCAAGCGAATGGTGCCAGATCACTATTCCAGATATTTATTTTGGAATGGGAATAGTGTTTTTCAAACTCCCTCGCTCTGGATCGAAGTGAATGGCCGTGGGACATCGGCTGGATCTGATTTTTGAGATGATTGTCAAGCCCAGTGAGGCGGTCCTAGTTCTTTAGCTTCATGTTAATCGAACTCCCGATGTGCGGTCTAGACCTAATACGAAGTTTCGTTTCATTCCCGAGAGCAGACGGGAAATGAGTTTGGTTCTAAACTTTAGGGTAACCTAGAGTCACAGATTTTGCAAGTTTTGGATCTTGCAGATCGTATTTAAAGTGACCCAACGGATTTCATGGCTAATCGAGTTTTGCACTTAGTTAACTTTGTTAAATTTCTAAAAGATTTAATCCTAATTGTTTTCTGGTTGAGATGGTACTTAGGCCTTTGCAGTTTGTATATAAAGTGATCCAAGTTTTACTACTTAGCTAGTTTAAGATAGTGTCTAGGGCGAAAGTGCTTTGAAAAATTGAAAGCACAAGGTAGTGAAGGGTGGGATTTGTGAAGAAAATTGTTTAAAAAGGGATTTGAGGCTTTAATTGAGCGTTTGGGAAGTTAAACCTGTGTTAGGATTGACCCATCGCCCAAGGACGTCTAATTCCAGGTTGGCGAAAATCCGGGATGTTACAGCACATTCGGGTCTGCTCCATCAATTTCAAACTAATACATTTAATAACAACATAAATATATCTAAAAGCATCTGGATACCTGGGGAAGGCCTCCCATATTCATATTGTTGGTTACTCATCTCTTTATCTACAAGCCACAATCGACCAACAATTTCTATCGCTACCTGTACTCTGAAACCAACACAAATATAACTGGGAAACAATATAAAGAATAAGAAAAAATGAATTTACCTTTAAAAAAAAAAGGATAAAATAAATTTATAAAGCTTTAAGCAAATGGGAATTAGCCGTCATAACTATCTGCACTTTTTAGGTCATGTTTGGAAATGTGGAGTCCAAGGAAAAGAAAGGAACAAAATATATCTAACAATGGTTTAAGTTAAGGTTATAGGTTTAGGTTTAGGTTAATGTTGTAGGTTATAGGTTTAGGTTATAAGTTTATGTTAATGTTGTAGGTTATAGGTTTAGGGATTTAAGAATACATTTACGTTTTAGGTTTAGGTTTAGGTTATAAGTTTATGTTAATGTTGTAGGTTATAGGTTTAGGGATTTAAGAATACATTTACGTTTTAGGTTTAGGTTTAGGTTTTACGTTTAGGTTAAGGTTACAGGTTTAGGTTTAGGTTATAAGTGTATGTTATAGGTTTAGGTTTAGGTTAGGTTATAGGTTAAGGTTTAGGGAATTGATTTTAGGTTATAGGTTATAGGTTATAGGTTATACGTTAAGGTTTAGGTTTAGGTTATAGGTTTTGGGATTTGAGAATAGGTTGATTTTGAGTTGATTATGACTAAGATGTTGGGATGGATGCCTTAAGGCATGTCATTATTTGTTTATATTGCATCCTAATGACATGGGGAATTGTCCTTGCCATGAGTTGAAGGAAACTTGATACATATTGTACATTATATGAGATTAGGCACAGGATGTCTCAGTCAATGGGAGGAAATACATACCATAATCAGTTTGGTTTAGAGCTCATACTTGAAGATGTTTATGTTGATTCCCGAGGAGCATACGAAACATGTAGTTGATTCCCGAGGAAAACAAACTCATCAAGTTTCCTCTTTGCAAACCTGCAAAAATCAGGCCACATATTCAAATACACCATGTTGTGGCCCTACATTCACAGTTGAATACTCCAATGGCCACATAATGGAAATTATGAAAAACAGAGGTATATTTGTTGCATTTTGAATCTGTTGCACCTTATTGAAAAAAATTTGCATATTCAATTAAATAGCCCAAATTAGATACTAGAACATGTTATAATTAAAATTTCATTATGAAAGAAATTAAAATATTCCAAACAAAAGGTAAAGATGGATGAGGGAGAAATTTTTAAATCAAATGGTCCTAAAAAATGGATTAAAACAATCACTTCATGACTATGAAAAATCTTCCTAATTTATACTAGATGATTCCCCAGAACATGACTGAATTTAATTCATTTTTTATGCACTCCTGGTGCAGAGAGAGACTAAGAGGGAGCTTTTTGATGCACTTTTTTTCTTTTTACCCCCAAAGAAGTCTTCATATCTAGAAAAAGGAGATGCCACAGCCAAAGCTAATCACAACAAAAAGAGAAAAATAAATTTGAGAAGATATGACGGTTAACAGGTTTCATATCTTAGAAGATAACCTTTCACATTTAAAAACGCCAGTGGTTTCAAACTAGTTGCTTCATTATATTACTTACAACTAATTGAGAAGAGATCCTAATTTTTACAACAACCTCCTTGCTTGCTCCTAATGTTCACAGTTCACCTAATCACACTAAACGTTATCATATCAAAAAACTTACATGATTTTAAATTATATTCATTCATTCACAATGATCTTCAATCATTTATAAGTATTCCAAATCCAGGATCCCAAACAAGCCCTAATCCGCATCAATCCTTCCATTTGTATGGTTGGAAATTGACTTTAGAAAATAAATTATGCTATTTAAATATATATATATATATATATATTGATAGTATTAAAAATTGTTTTAAACATCTTATTTATCAAACCATTGTGGGGATTTCTTGGTCTCTACCACGAACGATCAGGATCAAGAAGATTTCATGGTCATTGATGCAACAACTACAGTAACAATCCCAAACTTAAAATGAAAGGTAAGGTTTGATAGAAAGAAATGCATCATAGAAAGATTACATACGTGAGAAGGAGATGGGCTAGAGAGATTGAGAATTCCATGGAGAAATCTTGCCTTGTGGAGTCATGGGAATGACGAACCCTTCTGCATTTATAACATGGGAGAACGTCGGCACTGATCAGGGTTGAATGGTGGTGATTAGATACAGGTCTACTAGATTCGACTACATGGGCCCACTTGATTTGAACCTATGGTTACACCCGACAGTTCTTGCACACATTGATTCATTGTTGGCTTCTTGGTATAATGGATTAGGTAATGGATTGAATGTTGAGTGGATAAGAATGTGTCCCTGGAAGATTCTATCATCAAAAACAGAGAATGGTACTGTGGAAGGGTACAAAGGAGCTAGAAGGTAAAACGAGAACCTCACCCATGTCATAATCGGCCAACGTCTTGTCCCCAACGTGGGGCCCACACAAATTACCCTCATGGGAATTAGTTCTCATGAGGTGACCTTATAGTACCATTTCATTATTTAGGTAACTCCTTCATGGCCGTTACTCTAATTGTGTAGGGTCCACCTCGATGTATTTTATGTATATTGACACCGTCCATATATTTTTTCCATCATATTTTAGGATATGATTTCAAATCATAAGAACACAATAATCTCAGGTGGGCCATACCAATCAAAACAATGATGAATAACCATTAAAAACCTTTTAAAGGCCACAAAAGTTTTGGATCAATTTGATCTTTGTAGTTTACCTTCATCTAGATCTTCTTTACATTATTAACAAGTTGGATTGCAAATAAACATTACTAAAACCTTATGATGGGCTCTTTATAATTTTTAATGGCGAGGTACTATATTATCATTCTTTCCAGTGGTGTGGTCCACTTAAGATATTTCAGTGACAGAGAGTTTTTTCCACTCCTTAAATAGTAATCAGCCAGCCATTGCCTAAATGGTGGATTCCAACTGATGGATGGAGTGGATTTTCATATCCAACATGGTGGGCCCCACATAGCTTTGGTGTTTCACACTCTCTAATTAGAGGAAGTGATTAATAAAGGAAGCGATGCTTACCTTTTTGTGCCAACTGATGAATATAAAGTAGCATGTCATAAATGATTCATGTCAAACAACAAAAGTTGCCAACTTAACATGTCAATAATTCAAAAGCTGAAAGTTACAGAAAAAATCTTCATATAATCATTCTAAGACCCTTCACTGCATAAATTTTAAAAAAAAAAGTGTTTCTTGCAACACAAAAAAGCATGCTGAATTGTTGAAAAGATTAAAATAGTCTATTCATTCTAAGACCCTTCACTGCATAAATCACATGTTACATGGAAATTGATCAACACTTCATTCTCTAGTTCTCAAGGAACTGTTGAAAGGTTCTGTCATTTTTTAATCATTTCCGTGTGCTAACAAAGTTGGTTAGCCGTGCTAGCCTGTTCTCAAAGAATCTGATAAGTGTAGAGCTGGACACAAGCCTAGCCAACTTATACAAGATCTAACTTGTAGAAGTCAAAACATAGATTAAAAATAGATAAGTAGGATAGCTAGGATTGCTTAAGTTGCTCAAGAAGCAAATTGAAAACAGATAACTAAGATGCGAGATACGAGGCTTCATACAATCCCATGATGGCAAGAGAAGATCAGACTAATGTGTTTCAACAAATTCTAAATATAACAAATCATTGAAAATATTAAAATCAGAAAGGAACTTCCTCTTTTTTAAAGAGGCAAAAGGTACTTTCTTTTTTTCTTAAGGGAGAAGTACTTTTCTATCAAAAGACTTAAATAATTAAGAATCCTTTATGAATTCATATGTACAGTAGGTCAATTGTTTAAATGTATAATCATACAACTAAAGAATCATTACAGTGCATCCCAGCATTGTCATAACAACATCGATGATGCATGCAAATTAGAATTTAGCAAGTTCTAATGCCAAAGCAGAAAATCTAAGAAAGCATACTGGAGACATCCCTGAAAACCACTTTGTAACGACAGCAATATCCTACCGCCACTCATGTTCACACTGCCAGTAGGTGGCATCCCATACAAGATTTACAGAACCCTGAATAATGCTAGAACAAAATGCATTAAAGGTGGAAGATGTAACACAGAGAAAACAGACAACACGCCTCATGAAAATAAATAAACGTATACCACCCGAGAATAAATAAATAATGTTCCAATTCTAAAAATAAATAAAGAAAAAAAAACTAATATAAAAAAGGAAGAACTCCATCCAGAGTTACAACATACCCAAAACAAACTCTTCACAGTCCACATGTTGAGGTATTCTGACAATTTTAACTGTCCATATTCTTTGAAGTACCATGAGTAAGCTATGGTCCCATAATCACATTTCAGTGATGCTCCCGACCTTTGATTTTTGGAGTCGAACATGAGCCACAGGAAATTTCAATCTATTAAATTCATCTAGGCATAGTGATGGTAAGGATCATGCATTCAATGTAAAATGCTCACAATTTCACTTATAACATAGGACCTAAAACATAGATGGTTTCAATCATCAAACCTGCACAGCATGTGGGCCCACCAATGGAAGATTTTCAAATGCAGGAAAAAGCTGTTAATCAATTACAACCTGCATTTACAGAAAATTTCAGCATCCAAATAGGCCCTGTAATCCATTTACCAGCAATTGATTTACGACTTGCAGATTTTATAGCATCCAAGCAACCCCTAAATCAAATCCAAACGCCCAAAAAAAAAAAAATCATCTAACACCAAAACATTAAAACCCAAATAAAAAAAATGCATAGTAGAATGGGATATTACTTATAGTTCAAGCTCTTGATAGTCCAAAATCCTAAAATCCCCAAATCCCTAATTTATAAAATCAGAAAAACCCCAATTCGGGGTCCACATTCAAATCTGTAAGCCCTAAAATCCCTAATTTGTAAAATCTCTAATTTGTAAAATCAGAAATCCCTAATTTGTAAAATCAGAATCCCTAATTCTGGTTGGATCCTCAGATCCCCAAAATCCTCAAATCCCTAATTTGTAAAATCAGAAAAACCCCAATTCGAGGTCCACATTCAAATCTGTAAGCCCTAAAATCTCCAAATCCCTAAATGAGGGTCCACATCAAATCAAAAATCCATAAATTACTAAATCCCCAAATTCCTAAATCGGCATTGAGAGAGAGAGAGAGAGACCTCACGTTCGACAAATCCCTGTCAACCGAGCTTCAGAGAGAGAGCGAGGGTGTTCGTGGATCAAAGAAACACAAGAAAGGTTATGGAGACAGACAGAGAGAGAGGAGAGGGGGATGCGGATTAGCTACTGACAAGTTGAGAGAGAGAGAGAGAGGATTAGGGCGAGAGAGAGAGGAGAGGGGGATGCGGATTAGCTGAAAGTGCCCTAGCTTGTCAAGTTACGAGAGTGTTGAGTCAGATTGACTACAAAGCCTGATCGGAAGATCAATTCAAGCGTCTGCCTCAACCGGATATGTGCAAGCTTACCACAGGTAAATCTAAAGCCTCACATCCCATGACCCAAAACACCAGGTGAATAAAACCCTTAAATACATGTTAGAAATCATAGGGTTTTAAGGTGATAAAACTTTTTTCAAAATAGAAAAATCTCTAAGTTTTTCTTGCCTTGTCGATTTTATCAAAGTACCCTCGATATAATCGACCTGCGCTGTCGAGTCCTCGATGCATCATCGATATGATCGAAAAGAGGACCAAATATGTCCAACAACTTCACAACATATCTGGACAACTTATTGATGTATCGATATACCTATTGATACCATCAATACTCAAATCTCGAGCCCATCGAAAGTGGCTTAATAAGATTGACAGGTAGATTTCTGGCGCCCCTGTTTTTTTGAGAAAAATTTGAATTTCTTCGATATATCGATGCACCGTCCGATATGATCTGAAATCAAATATCGATAAGATCGAAATTTCATCGATGATATCGATAGTGGGCGCGCATTTCTTTCAGCAGATATTTCAGGTTGTTTTTAACTTTGATCGGGGGTCATTCGAGGAAATCGATATTCATATGTCAATGATATCGAGGACGAGTCGATTGCATCGATAATGGACATAATTTGTCCAGTGAGTTTACTGATAAATCTATTGGATTTATCGATGCATCGACACTGCCTTCGATATCATCGATATACAAATTTTGATGACATCGGCTGACCCCTGATTATATCATAAAAACCTGAAATATTTCATGTTAAGTCTCTCTCATTTTTCAAGTGTCGATGGATCAAACTTATCATCGATGAAATCGGAGTTCGAAATCTAATGACATCGACTAATGTTTCGATTCATCGACCAGCAGGCTCAAGGTTTCAAAAGCATATGACTTTGAGTTCAAGTCATCGAGTAGACCATCGATGCTATCGAGAGTATACGCTCGATGATATCGAACTCAGTCATAAATGTGACCGTTTTATATCCGTTGGAACCTTTTGCCTATATATGGAGGACTTGTCTATTGTTGCTGAGAGAGAAAGTAGAGAGAGCTTTTGAGTGTTTAACCTTAAATCATATACCCAAAGCCCTTTCTCTCAAGGAAGTTCATCCTCCAATCCACCCTTACCATTGATAATCAATAAAGTGGATTGGGGAATGAACTTTCGCATTCAAGGATCCTCCAACTACTACCTTAATGGCAAATCATTAAGCTAAGATGCCTTGAATGCCTAGATGATTGGAACTACTCTATCTTCCTTATAAGAAAATCTTTAGAGAGTAGGATTCCATCATAAACTTGACCCAACCCGAAGTCGAGTATTGGTACATCATTTTGTGTTGTGAATCAAGGGAGCAGAAGACTCTTCGTCAATAAGGAGGAGGAGAACTTCAGCATTGTGCTTATCGGGACTCATCAACTTATTTGTAAGTATCTAGAGTCCAAGAGGACACTTCTGATCATTCCTTTGTAGGATTGGGTCTTAAGTAGTTCTCACCCTTTGAAGTCCTCAAGGAAGCCTCCGACGGGAGTGTACGTGGTGGGTGCGTTGTGTGGACCCTTGCTCTATGGAGAGCATAAATATCTGGTTAGGAGTGAACTAGTAAAACTCTGGATTTGAGGTGAACCGTGTAAAACCTTGGGTTTGAGGTGAACCGGGTGAAACCTCGGGTTTGAGGTGAACCGTAGAAAACCTCTGGTAGAGTCTTATGGAAGATCCTTGGCCAGTGTGCCTAAAAGTGGGTGCGTTGTGTTGACCTTTGCTCGTGAGAGCATAAACAGTCAGCCTCAGTGTAGGTTGTAAAGGTTGAAGGTGAACCTGATTTAAAACCTTAGGTTAGAGGTGAACCATTGTGAAACCTCCTTAGTGAAATCTGGTACACTCAAGGGTTGAGTGCTGTTACCGGGAGTGGAGTAGACTTATCGTCGAACCACTATAAAAATGACTGTGTTTGAGATTATTATTTTTCTGATTGTGTGATTTACTTTAATACTTCCGTATCTAAATATATGAGCACAACTCACACACCTACACAGTCATATCCATCATGAACTAGATAGCGTATTGTTTACATCTTAAAACAGTCTGTGATTGGATCCTCTACTGGGCTTGGAAGCCAGTAGAGTTATTGTTAGTAAGCCTAATGTGTATCTGTTGTTAGGATTAGTGTAATAGGATTTGAAATAAATCATAAAAACTTTTAAAAATCCTATTCACCCCCCTCTAGGACATATTGACATATTCCAACTTCAACTAAAGCAGTCTTCACAGCAATTTCATTAGCTACTGACAAGAGAGAGAGAGAGAGGGAGAGGATTAGGGCAAAAGAGAGCAGAGGTGTTCTCTACCGGACGCGAATTAGATACAGGTTGAGTAGCGAGTTGGCTACTGAAGTGACGTCACCAAGTTTTGTGGGCCCCACTATGATGTATGTGTTGTATCCACACCGTCCATCCATTTTGAGATATTATTTTAGGGCATGACCCAAAGAATGAGGCAGATAAAAACATGTAGTGGACCTCACCACAGAAAACAGTAGAGAGAGTGATTCCCACCATTAAAACTATCTTAAGGCCCACCATAATTTTATTTGAAATCCAACCTGTTCAAAAGTTAAAAAAGACATGAAATAAGGTAAAACACAAATATCAGCTTGATCTAAAACTTCGTGGCCTTTAGAAGTTTTAATGGTGGGTGTCACTATCCCCACTGTTTTCTGTGCTGAGGTCCACTAGAGCTTTGGATTTAACTTTGGATATTGCCCTAAAATGATCTCTCCAAATGGATGGAAGGTGTGGATATAAAACATACATCATGGTGGGGCCCAAAAATGAGAGGTATATAAATATCAGGTGAACCACACCACATGAAAACAATAGTGATTGGATATCCATCATTAAAATCCTCATAAGGCCCACTGTACTGTTTATTTGGCATCCAATCTATTTATTAGGCCATACAAGCCTAGATGAACGGGAAAAACAAAAATCATCTCGATCTAAAACTTTTATGGCCCCCAGAATGTTTCAAATGGTTGACGCTCATTCAACACTATTTCTTGTAATGTGGTCCATTTCAAATTGGGATATGTCTCTTTTTTGTCTCATGCCATAAGATGATCTTTAAAAATAGATGGACAGCATGGATTAAACACATACATCATGGTGGGGCCCACACAGCACCAACCACCAGCCATTGGATGGTGTAGGGGGAGAAGCCAATTTGTTCCCCTTATTTGTGGTGTGTTCCATTTAATCTTTGGATATGATTCATTTTTTGGATAATTCTATAAAATGATCTTGAAAAATGGATGAACGGTGTGGGTTTATCCCAAATTTTCGGTAAATCCAAAACTCAAGTGGACCATGCCACACAAAACAATGTGGAATAATGATTTCCACCGTTGATACCTTCCTTGGGCCCATAGTAATGTTTATTTGTCATCCAACATGTTCATAATATCAAAAAGATATGAATGAAGGGAAAACACAAACATCAACCTAAATGTGGGCCACACCACATAATATAATGGAGAGGGGTTTCCTTAAAACATTCATAATCATATATTGGGCCTGCCTAAATGTGATTCACATATCCAACCCACTCATTATGTGTGTCCCACTTGGATGAGGGGTCAGACCAAGTTTCAACCACATCCAAAACTCATGTGTGCCCCACCAAGTGCTTTTATATTTTTAGGATGTCTTCAATTAGTTTTAGATGGTATGGCCCACTTGAGTTTAATTTACCGATGATTTTTGAGATATCTCATAACCTAAAGGGGACACATCAAATCCACGGTGTTGATGTTCGACACACATCATGATGGGGCCCACAAAACCTACTAACATCAATTCTTAGGTTCTCACGAGGTCAGTAAGTTGGGTCATAAGTTTAACCAGAATATTTGGCCCGTTTTACATGTCTGGTCCATTCACTCTATTTTACTGATCAATACTCTCAATTTGACTAGTTGCTCGCCTCAATCAGGCTACATATGAGAAAAGATATTGGGCATACCAAGATTGATCAATGATTTCAGTGAATTTTGATTTAAACATCTAAAGTTATTTACTCTTCAATTTGGACTGATTAGATTGTCCAAAAACAGTTAAAGGTTGTTCATAATATCAAAAATATATAAATGAATAGAAAACACAAACATCAGCTTGATCCAAAACTTCTATGGCCTCCAAGAAATTTTAAATGGTAGAGGTTCAATCACACTATTTCATGTGGTGTGGTCCACTTGAGCTTTGGATATGCTTCCTTTTTGTTCTTTAAACCTCAAATTATCTGTTAACATGGATGAATGGAGTGGATAAAATAAATAAATAACGGTGGACCCAATAGAGTTTACTCCAGTAAAGGTAACGAGTAACTCACTTAAATGTAATGGAGAAAGGTTTCCTTAAAACATTCATAATCATATATTGGGCCTTCCTAAATGTGATTCACATATCCAACCCACTCATTATGTGTGTCCCACTTGGATGAGGGGTCAGACCAAGTTTCAACCGCATCCAAAAGTCATGTGGGCCCCACCAAGTGCTTTTATATTTTTTAGGATGTCTTCACATAATTTTAAATGGTATGGCCCACTTGAGTTTCGTTTACCGATGATTTTTGAGATATCTCATAACCTAAAGGGGACACATCAAATCCACGGTGTTGATATTCGACACACATCATGATGGGGCCTACAAAACTTACTAACATCAATTCTTAGGTTCTCACGAGGTCAGTAAGTTGGGTCACAATTTTAACCAGAATATTTGGCCCATTTTATATGTCTGGTCCATTCACTCTATTTTACTGATCAATACTCTCAATTTGACTAGTTGCTCGCCTCAATCAGGCTACATGTGAGAAAGATATTGGGCATACAAGATTGATCAACAATTTCAGTGAAATTTGATTTAAACATGAAGTTATTTACTCTTCAATTTGAACTGATTAGATTGTCCAAAAACGATTAAAGGTTCAATTAGTGAATGTGCCTAATAATTTTGTAATTTTATTTTTCACAAATAAATTTCAATTTCCTTTTAAAAATAACATATTTTTTTTCAAAATGTATATTTTTTTTACTCTTTTAACTAAATATCATTTTTATTATAAAATATTTCAAAAATCTTTAAAATACAAATTTTGAATTTTTATTTTCAAAATCTCAAAAAATTTCTCATATTTTAATTTTTTCTCAAAATTTTCGAAATGCCGTTTTTTTTTCCTCAAAAGCATTATTTTGTTCTCAAAATTTTTCTAAAACATAGTTAAAATTTCTAAACTTTTCAATATTCTTTTTCATGTGATATTACAAATCATTTACATATTACCTTTTAATTATATATATATATATATATATATATATATATATATATATATTTACCGACAAAAATTTTTAAAAATTAAAACATTTTTACATTATTACCAACGGTTTTCAGCCGTCGAGCAAAAGATTTAGGAAAAATACTTTTACTGACGAACATTTTCGTCGGTAAAAGTCTTACCACGAACATGTCCAAGATGGCGCGAAAACTTTTTTTATTAAAATTCAAAACACCCTTTAGCAACAAAAATTTTCGTCCCTAAAGGTGGCTTTTAGCTACGAAATTAATTTCGTCGCTAAAAGGAAACTTCTAGACTTTTTTGTCTTGTCAAAAATTCAAAACACCCTTTAGCGACGAATATTGTCGTCTCTAAAAGCCGCCTTTAGCTACGAAATTAATTTCGTCGCTAAAAGGAAACTTCTCGATTTTTGCTTTTTTCAAAAATTCAAAACACCCTTTAGCGACGAAACTTTTCGTAGCTAAAAGTCTAATCCACTTTTTTTGCTATGAAAATTTTCGTAGCTAAAAGTAAACCTTTCGATTTTTTTTTCAAAAATTGTTTACAGCCTTTTGCGATGAAACTTTTAGTAGCTAAAAGTCTCATCCACGTTTTTTATTTAAGAAAAGTTTCGTAGATAAAAGTATTTCAAAAATTATTTACAGCCTTTAGCGACAAAACATTTCGAAGCTAAAAGTCTCATCCACATTTTTTAGCTAGAAAAAATTTTGTAGCTAAAAGTAAACCTTTTGATTTTTCCAAAAATTATTTACAGCCTTTAGCGACGGTACTTTTCGTAGCTAAAAGTCTCATCCACGTTTTTTAGCTACGAATATTTTCGTAGCTAACAGTAAACCTTTCAAAAATAGTTTACAGCCTTTAGCGACGAAACTTTCGTAGCTACAAGTCTCATCCCTGAAGATTGTTTACAGCCTTTAGCGACGAAACTTTTCGTAGCTACAAGTCTCATCCACGTTTTTTAGCTACAAAATTTTTCGTAGCTAAAAGTATTTCAAAAATTGTTTACAACCTTTAGCGACGAAAATTTTCATAGCTAAAAGTCTCATCCATGTTTTTTAGCTACGAAAATTGTCGTAGCTAAAAGTAAACCTTTCGAATAGCCTTTAGCGACGAAACTTTTCGTAGCTAAAAGTCTCATCTTTAGCTGCGAAACCTTTCATTGCTAAAAGTAAACCTTTCGATTACTTTGAAAATTTGTTTACAGCCTTTAGCGACGAAAATTTTTGTAGCTAAAAGTCTCATCCACGTTATTTAGCTACGAAAATTTTTGTAGCTAAAAGTAACTTTTCGAATTTGTTTGAAAAATTGAAAACAACCTTTACCGACGAAAATTTTCGTCGGTAAAAGTGACTTTTAGCTACGAATTTATAATTTCGTCACTAAAAGTAAACTTTTAGTGACGAAAAATTCTTTCGTCGCTAAAAACCCTCTTTCTTGTAGTGTGATGGCGGCTCAATCTTTGACTTGTGACTCGAAATGGCTTGGACTTGTAGTCCTAAGTGAACCTAGGCAAGAGGGTTTACCTAAGTGGGTTAGACAGCTAAGAGAAGGTTTAGAGGATACTGAGGGGCTGGAAAGGATGAAAGTTTTGGAAGCTCAAGCTCACCTCTCTCTCTCTCTCTCTCTCTCTCTCTCTCTCTCTCTCTCTCTCTCTCTCTCACTTTTACTCTCCTTCTCTTAATTTTGGTGTGGAAATGAGGAGAGGAATGGGGTATTTATAGTCCCTTTGGTGGTTTTTTGGGATTCTTGGGAGTATGGAGGGTAAAGTATGGGTGGAAGCTTGTGATTGGTGAAGGGGAAGGAGGAGCCACATGACACTCTTTCATGGGTTGATAAGGGTTTTTAAAGGTAAATAGTAACCATCCCCATGTCAATGGAGGGTCTATTACAATTGTCTCTCCATGAGAGAAACAACTGTGGCTCTGGGCACATCTCTCGAGAGGAGGCGGTAATTGACGTACCCTGGTGGTATCCAAACTACTGCCGACAGCAGTCAAACTACCTCCACCCTCTAGCTTTGTTATGAAATTTGGTCAGATGGCCAGGTAGGGTGTTTACAGTTACCCCTCTTTAGTAGAGGTTTTACGCAACCGAATGCCAAAGTGAGTAGACACCCCACCCATTTGGTCAAGAAAGATTATGGTGTAGACCTATTTCCTATCATAGTATCATCGTTAGCTTACTGTCTAAAAAAGAGATAACTTGCATATATTACGAGGGTTTGAGAAAAAATGTTGTGATTGTCTTGCGCTTTCTGTGGGGCATTATGGACCACGAATTACAACATTTTCACATTGGATCGGTAATAACATCGGAGGATATATTTTGAAAGTAGTGCCCCAATGCTTCGCAACCTTATGAGGATCCTCATATTGTCTATATCCATGGCGTTTCTTAGCTATGTGATGACCCAAAGAGTACTTGTTCCATTTGATTAGCAAAGTGGTTAGCGGTCCTGCGGTTTTATAAGGAACTCACCACGCCAACTTAGACTCGATTAAACCTTGTAAGCATCCCATACTAGATATGTGTGGGTGACCTTTTTTCATGCAGTCTTCTGATTTCGATACATCGGTTACAACTGATCTTTTCCACTCTATTAAGACGATTACTCTGACCAGGGTTGGATCGAGCTCACCATCACTTGCATTGAACTTCATTGGTGCATGATCATCCTGATATTGAAATTTAGGCTGACCATGTTTGTATCACATATGGATTTGACACTTACAGGAAAACTATAAGAAGTTGAATCTTATTTTGTTATTGTGTTGGTCACCACCTAAAGGTATGGAAGACCTCCTAGTGCCTCGGATATCATGCACTATTTTTGAAATTTCTTGTTTTAAAAACTATCCCTCATGAGTGGCTACACTCCCTAAGGATTTTATTGTAATGGTTTTTTTTTTAACTTTTTTTATAGTACATGGAAAAGATCCATCCGATCTCGCTGGAGGGCATCGTCATTCGATTTTTTATTTTTGACTTCAATTTTTTGGGAAATAATTATAGCCCGCCTCCATTGAGGATGGTGGGGATGATCGAGGCCAGTTTGTATTGGAACTAATTTTTGGAATTTTTTCTTGAAAAAGGTCCCTACTTGTAAATCAAGGATGCATAGGGTTTCTCTTACAAAGGTTTTTCTAAAATAAGCCCAGATGATTTGGATGCCTCCACTAGGGATTTCGGTGGGTCTTCTTGGACGGTCTGGTTTTTATTAAGACTATATAAAGATCTTATTTATCTTTTCATAGGTCGATGACTAGATCGGGACCAAGTTTTATTTAGAATGCATTTTCGTGATTTTTCATAAAGAATGCAATCCGTCGTTTCGCAATCCAATGGTTACGATTGAAATCGGCTCTGTTGTGGATGTTTTTGGTTTTCGAAATATGATATGGCTTGTCGTATTACGATCCAACAGTCGCAATCACGGCTACAATCCCCAAAAGGTATGAGATTATTCAGGATCAGGAACCTATCATCCTGGAATCACTTTGCATATTAGGTATGGGACTAATGTGGGTTGTGGCCCATGGTGTGAGGCCTCTAATAGCTCATGATGCTACACACTACGACTCAATCATTCATTGTGTTCTCTTTGTAACATGCCTACTTATGATATCATGCTTGTGGTAACATGCTTAGAGGTAGTTTGTTATGCCTATGTCTATAATATCTCTCATGATTGAGAAATGTCCATGATAAGTAATGCTCACCTTTAGGCATGAAGTATGATTCATGAGCTTACATGGTCATACCCATATTTTTCTTATATGTTTTTCAGGACACTACCAGACTTGAGGTGCATATAGACATTGACGGATTTCCTTCTTATTGCTTCTTTCATTTTAAAATTTGGGCATATAAATGTTATAAACTTTGGATATTACTTTGGTGATGTGTATATATTGTTTTAGTAATCCTTCATTAGAAGGATCAGGTTGCCCTTTTGATTTATGGATGCTATGAGGATGCGATGTTTTACATTTCCTTTATAGCTTTAGCTCGCCTAACTAATTTTTTAAAAAATCCATTCATCACAAGCCGGAATTGGAGTTCAGGATTTTGGTGAGTTCATTCGCCAAGTTTGGTGCATGGAAAGGAAGCTAGAGCAACATGAGATTCAGTGCTCGAGAAGTTGGAGATCTCGATCGTTGGTTCCAGGGTATGACAGGTAGATCTTAGGATCTCTCATAACATTTTCTCATAGAATGATAAAGGAAAACCAGCAGCTAAGCGGCAATCTGATTGCCGCCTAAGGGTAGAATAACCACTGCACCTCCCTTAAGGAGTAAAATTACATGTTTTACCACTTATCAAAGTAAATCTATTATAACACATATCCTCCAATCGATTAGATCATGCCATATGGCATGTTTTCCCTCCAAGTTGCTATAATTTACAATAAAACCAATCCAACCTCTATAAATAGATGCCCACCCTCTCATTTCAGGAGACAACATCAATCCAACACTTGGATCTAAAGGAGTAGCACTGCTACTTGCAAGAGAGTAAGAGTGTGAGTGAGAGTGAGAGTGAGAGTGTGTCTCATCCATTCAAGCCTTTCAATCCGGTCTATACTAGCATCCAAGCCATCTTTACCATCTAAGATCGACAAGTAGGGTCAAGATCCGAGATCTATGGTAATATTTTCCTAAGAAGAGTGTCTTAACTCTCCTTCTTTCATATCTCCATGTGAACGGGTGGCAATCTGACCATCCGTTTTATTTCTTTTCTATTCATATTTTGCATATCTCCCTTCTCATGTACCTCAGGCTTATAGTTTAAGTAACTCTTGGTTGTATGCTCTCCACCTTATCAAGCTTATGGATCATAGTGTATCATAAGTCAAGTTTTACTTGAATCATTTTTTGGTCTATTTGATCATCCACATATTGTATTTGATTATCTTTTCTAACAATTATTGCCTCCTTGAACTTACCTTAGGTTGAGACACCGCATTCTCTTTGGCGGTGATTTCAATGGGTAGTCACATATTAGTTAATATTTTATATATATTGTTGCATCGTTTGAACATTGCATTTGATTTTATATTCATCTCTTTCTTTGTAGTTACTATCTCCTCCAAACCCACCCTGGGTTGAGACATTCGATCTTCTTAGTAGTGATTTGGGAGAGTAGTGGTTTGCTAGTCAATTTCTGACATTGTCATTAACCGGGCAGTCTATTAGCATAATACCTTCAATAACCCCATAAATTTTCAAAAAGTTCTAAATCCCATATAGTAAAGAGACCGCACACAAACGTGGGCGCTTGAGGGTGCCTAATCCCTTCCCTCATCGTCACCAAGGTCCTTACCTAGAATCTTTAGTCGCAGACCTTATTCAAGAGTCATCTCAACCCAAGGCGATTCTACGGATCTAGTTGATTGTATATTATAGCCTCTATCAACTAGTGGCAACTCCCAAGTCTATTAAATATAATATTTTGAGCCCACACTATACCCATCAAAAGCCAAGTCACAATTATACACCATCGTAGTGCACGTGCCCACCTCGCGGGACTCGATAGAAATGTACGGATTTCCTCTTTCATTCTATCTCGAATCGGATTTCGTAATGTACAGTACAACAATGTAATGTTTTGAAGCGTGGATCTTATGTGGGTCCACCATGATGTATGTATTAGATCCACACTATTCATCCATTTTTTTCCATATCATTCTGCGGCACAAGCCAAAAAACAAAGAAAATCTAAAGCTTAAGTGGACCACACTACAAAAGTAGTGGGGATTGAATGCCTACCGTTGACACCTTCCTAAGGCGCGCCATGGCATTTAATTGTCATCCAACTTGTCCAGCTTGATTCGAGCCTTCTATGGTCCTAAGAAGTTTTCATCCATAGGTGTATAATTACCATTGTTTCATGTGGTGTGGTCCACTTGAGCTTTGGACCATAAAATGATCTGGCAACATGGATGGATGGTGTGGCTCTAATACATACATCATGGTAGGGCTCATAGAAGATCTACACGTCGAAACATGTCCACGATTCTTCCTTGGCCGCACAATCAGTGTCTTCTCTACCACAAACCTCTTATTTCCACTTTTATATATATATATATATATATATATATATATATATATATATATATATATATGTTTTTATTTATTTATTTATTTACACTAACTCGTAAAAAAATCAAAAAAAAAAAGTATAAACAATATACTCAAATTTTAGTTTGTACAAGTGTGGCACATGATTGAGTGATCCAGGCTATTTGCGTAGTTCAACTCCATCAAGATGGACCATGTCCTAAAATCCTCTGGTATAAAAGATCCTAGTCGCAGATACATACAATGTGATCTCTAAGGCTCTACACCATGTATGTAATTTGATAATTCTAATAAATAGGCTAGGATTCAATAATCCAAACGCCTAGTCGTTTAGCCCTATAAAAATATCATTCATGAGATAACCAGAGTCTTATCATTTTTTGCCAACAAATAAATAATGGAAGTAACAATAATCCACATTCATTAAAGAAAAGACAAACGATTTACCATTTTGGATCATCCAATTGAGAGAGGTTTTTTGTCTTTTTTCTTTTTTTTCGTTGTTCGTGGATTACAGGGACATCATGTATCCAAATTAGTTACCAAACTAGGAAATCGACATCTAAAGATCATAGTTTATATAAATTATGGGCTATCAAGATTATTCTTAATCCTTGTTAAAAAATTTAATGTTGGCAAATCCATCACTTTCTCTAGGAAAACCCCATTACTCTAACAACATTTATGTCGACCATTCATCATGTGGGCCCACCTTCAAGTAGAAGAGGGGAATTGCAACCCCATTGCTTTGTTTGGCAACCCTATCACTTTTGTTTAGTGCAACCTCATCAATTTTTCTAGTGCAACCCTGTCACTTTATTTAGTAACCCTGTCATTTTTTCTGGTGTGACCCTATCACTTTGTCTAGTATAACTGCTTCACATTGTTTAGTGCAACCCCATCACTTTGTTCTCACTTTGTTTAATGCCCCATCACATTGTTCTCACTTTGTTTAATGCAACCCCATCACTTTGTTCTCACTTTGTCTAGTCTAATCCCATCACTTCATTTTGTGTAATCCCGTTACTTTGTCTAGTGCAACCCCATCATTTTAATGTCCACCATCCATCATCCCACCTTTGATGTGGACCATCCATCAGGTGGGGCCCACTTGATGTGGATAGTCCATCATGTGGGGCCACACTTTGATGTGTGGCATCCATTATATGGGCCTCACCTTTGATTTTGATTGTGCATTAAGTAGGCCAACCTTAATGTGGGTCATTAATCATGTGCCTTCAAGTGGAAGAGAGAGGGATAACAACCCTGTTATTTTGTTTGGCAACCTCATCACTTTGTATTGTGCAATCCTATCACTTTGTCCAATGCAACCCGTCACTTTGCTTGGTAATCCTGTCGCTTTGCCTAGCTCATCACTCTGTCTCATGCAACCCCGTCACTTTGTCTAGTATAATCGTATTACTTTGTCTAGTGCAACCTCATCACCTTGTATAGTGTAACTGTGTCACTTTGTTTATTGAAACCCCATCAATTTGTCGTTACTTTGTCTAGTGCAACCCTATCATGTGGGTCCCACCTTTGATGTGGACCATGCATTAGTTAGCAATTGGAACCCAAATCGGTCCAACACCGAGTTGACCCATGGCATCACATTGAATGAAAAATACACGAACGTGTTTTAACGCGTGGATCTTTTGTGGCCCCCATCAGTATGTATGTGTTAGATCCACATCGTTCATCCATGTTGTCAGATTGTTTTATAGCATGAGCCTACAAACAAGGCAAATCCAAAACTCAAGTGGCCACACCAAAAAGAAACAATGGTAATTGTACGCCTACTTTTAAAAACTTCTTGGGGTCACATAAGGCTCAGATCAAGCTGATATTTGTGTTTTCCCTTCATCCAAGTTTGTGGGACGTGATAAATAGGTTGGATGGCAAATATACATCACAGTGGGCCCTAAAATAGTTTCAACAATAGACGTTCAATCCCCACTACTTTCTGTGGTATGGTCCACTTGAGCTTTTGATCAGCCTCGTTTTTCAGCTCATGTCCTAAAATGATGTGGCAAATGAATAGACTGTGTGGATATAACATATATTGTAAGTGCTAAAATGATTAAAGCATTATTTAGTTGTCAAATTTCGTATGATCAAAACAAATTGTCAAAAGATCTTCAAGTCTGGTCCAAGATCAAGAAAAGATCAAGCTCAAGATCAAGAGAAGATCAAGCTCAAGTCTGGTACATTCTCAAGAGAAGATCAAGTTAAAGATCAATTGATGTTCAGGTACAATATCAAGCTCAAAAGTCAAGATGAAGTCAGTGATCAATTTCGAAACAAATAAGTTCACATATTTCACATATCTTAGGTAGTATAAAACCCTAGAAAGACCTTAGGTTTAGGTGCTTTCAAAAATTATTTAAATTGGGTTTTAATTCTTGCATTTGGTTGGAATTCAACCAGCCTAAGGTTTGGTTCAACTAGTCTGAGTTTTCTCAGCCAATCCAAGTTCAAGTCGAAGCAAAACTATTTTATGGTTGCAAATTCGACCAGTCAAATTTTTAGTTTGACTAGTCGAAGACTAATCTTCGACCAATCCAAGAGAATTCGGCTCAAAGTCCAATAACTAAATCGTTTCAAATTTTGGGATCTTCGACCAGTCGAAGACCAAATTCGACTAGTCGAATAGAGCTCTTCGACTAGTCAAACTAGTCCTCGGTGTCATGCCCATGTCCTAGTGACCATTCCGTTCCGTAGGATCCCGCGGTCCTCCCGGTCGAATTCCGACGACCTGCGATTTATAATCGGCATTTGCGTGTGACCCTAAGTCGGATCTTTTAAATCTAAGTCGGCTCGACTTGAGACTTGTACTATTGCGACTGTGCCGTTGTCGCGGTTCTAACGCTGCGACTTGCGCATTGATGCGATACTCAGGCTAAGACTTGTAGACCCACGTTATTTGAAGAAACACCTCACATTACGAATCCCGAGAGAATCTCTACCCAAACATGACATCAATCAATCAAGTGCAAGTCAAGTACAACTCATGACTCACCCATACCTCTCTCTTCACCAAGTCAAATGAACCCATACCTAGCCCATCCCACTCTCACCCATAAGTCAACCAAGCTCATACCCTCCATGTCATTCTTCTGCAACACCCATTCCACTCATCCCATCTCCCTTATACAACAAATCCTCCTCTCTCATTTCTCTCTCTTCATTTTCCCAAGCAATCTAAGAGAATGGATGTCCAAGCATTTCCAAGAGGAGAGCCAAGTGTGGCCCACTTCCTATCCCCCCTAAAAAAAAAATCTCTCATCCTAGCCCTTCAATCTTCATCATCCTCCGTCTAAGTTGTAGCCAAGGAGTTTAGCATTCCAAGGAGCTTACAGGAAGTGGAATCGGTGGGTGATTTGTAGGATTAGATTGTGTTTTTTATGATGGGCCAAGTGGGGCTTACCGATTGATGTTATGGATCTCACTTTGGACTCTAGGTGTGGCAGATAGCCCACTATAATTCATATGTTCATTCCATGATGAGGCCATTCTCCATGGACCCCATCATTATGTTTATTTTTCCCATTGTGAAAAGGTCATCTAGACCTTGCATTTTTTGTGGAAAAGGGATCTCCACCGTTGATTTTGATTGGTGGGCCCACATGTAATGGGACCCACTTGATGTATGTTTTGTAATGCATGGAAGGGAGGGCTCATAGTGGCAGAGCCCTCCATCGCACGTCGTCTCTCTCTCTCTCTCTCTCTCTCTCTCTCTCTCTCTCTCTCTCTCTCTCTCTCTCTCTCTCTCTCTCTCTCCCCTGATTGTATGGCCCACCTATGATGTATGTATTTTTATCCATGTCGTCCACTAAGCCGGGCACACCTCGCTGCCATGTCCGGGGCCCACCATTGTTGTCCGTTTTGGGCTGGCTCTGACCATAGGAAAACACCAATATCAGTTTGATCCCAACCAGGTTGGCCACGTGTGTGTGGGACCCACGTGTGATGCATGTGTTATATCTAAACCATCCATCTGCTGGACACCGGGCCAGCAGCCCAGCCGTCCAGTAGCAGACAGTTGTTGTATTGACGTCAGCAAGTTCTGGGTCTGATCATGAGATATGTGTTTGAAAAGGCCGAGCTCTAAGTCCTAAAGGGGGGGTGAATAGGACTATGCCAAATTAAAAAAATAAATGCGGAATACAAAGATAAATAGCACAAATAAAAGCAACCTCAAATGCGTAAGTCTTGAGAGGTTGATACAAACTGAGTTCTAAGAACAACCTTACACCAAAAACCAAGGCTTATGGTAGGGCAACCTTATTAGAACGTTGGTAAGTATCAAAAACTCAAACTTAGAAAGAGGCAAAGGAAATAAACTAAGTTATTACAACATTCACCACAAGTGCATAAAAGGAAATTACACCATTCACCACAAGTGCATAAAGTAAATTACAACATTCACACACATAAACAAATACTATCATCCACCACAACTCTAGGAATTATAGTGGTTCGTTTGTGTGTACACCAACTGTTAGCAAACAGCCACACAACTACTCCACTCCCAATATCCATACCCACGGGATATTGGCTTTCACTATGAAATAAGGTTTTCCAAGGTTCACTTAAAACCTACACAATTGTGTCTTTCAAATGGGCTTACACAATTCTAAAAAACCCCACAATGAGTTTTTCCTGGCTAAATATCACAAACCACAAAAACAGAAAATTAAAATACTTCTCTGAAGATTTCGACGTAGCCCGGTAGAACCAGTTTGATGTAGACGTAGATATTCAATGTCTAATCTCATAAATGAAAGGGTTCTAGGTCTAAATGATTTTTAGATTAAATCAACATGGGCTAGCTTGATTTAATTTTGATCTCAAAGAGGGTAAAATCACAATTCCCTTCTTTAATGAAATAGAGTTGAATGGAGATCACAAAATCAAATACAAAAATCTATTTAAGAGAATTTAAAATGAATAAGTAATAGCTTCAGAAATGCAGGAACTTATCTCTCAAAGTGATGGCTTGATTATGCTTGGAATGAATGAAAAACTCTGAGATTCATCCTCTATCTATAGGTGAAAACACTGTTCACTCGACTGGTTTAAGGATCGGTTTGACTGGTCGAAGGACCATCCACATTTCAAAATTTCTAGCGCGATCGTTACTCGACTGGTCGAGTGGCTTGCTCGACTGGTCAAGTGGCCTGCTCGACTGGTCGAGCAATGCACTCGATTGGTTGAGTGAAACCAAAAAACCTTGCTGGACTTTAAGTCGAGCACTGCATGACTGGTCGAGCACTGTTCACTCGACTGGTCGAGCAGTCTCCACGACTGGTTGAGAGTCCAAAAGAAAATTTTGAAAATTCACAACAAATCTTGGATTGGTCGAGCCAGTGCTTGGACTAGTCGAATAAAGACTAGGACTAGTCAAGGAAATGACCTATAAACTTATGTAATGACCTAAATAAAATATGCAATGAATATGACCTAACTTATGGTCAATCTAGGGTCATCCATACCTTGTTTGCGAGTTTGAACCATCAAAACATCGATCGCTTCGGTAACTCATTCACTTGAAATACATGAAGCTTGTGTTTCAAGTCTTAAACTTGAGCTTGAGCTAGGGCTTGAGTTCTTGATTCTTTAAAGTAGTAACAATGAGCTTTCAACTTGAACTTGAGCCTTGAACTTTGACAACGTTCTTCAACTTGAATACATAGAAAAGTTTGGCAATGACGAAGGTGACTCACAATGCATGAAGTTGATCTATCCATCTCATCAAAACAAGATAAAGATTCTAAGTAGTTTAACACAACAAAATTTGACAACTCCAGGTGCTAGATTTATAAGATAGCATTTATAGTGTTATATCCATCCATCCATCTGTGTGGGGCCTACCATGTTATATGGGTTTCATCCCCACCGTCCAGCTGCGGGATGGTGGCAACCCACCATGATATATGTATTTTATAACCACATTGTCCATCTGTTTTGGATGTGGGACGCACCCCACACATGCTGGACGTGTGGGGGTGGTGTCCACCTTGATATATGTATTCTGTATCTGCACCATCCATCTCTAGACGGTGCTGCATGGAGCCCAACCGTGATGTATCTGTTATCCAAGTCATCCGTCCCTTTGGCTGTGCGTGGGACCCACCCCACACGTGCTGCACGTGTGGGGGTGGGAGCCACCTTGTATGTATGTATTGTATATCCAAATGTCCGTCCGGACGGTGAGGCCCACCTTGATACATGTATTCTATATTCACATCGTCCGTCCTCTGGATGGTGATGCGTGGGCCCATCATGGTGTACGTATTTCATTCACGCCGCCCAGTCCAGCTAGATGTGGAACCCTACCTTTGATGTATGTATTTCAGTTGCGCCGTCTATTTGCTAGATGCGTGGGGCCCACCTTGTGATGTGTTGTGTATTCGCACCGTTCATCCGCGTGGCCCCCACATGATGAATGTGTTTGATTGAAGTTGTCCATCTGGTGGGGCTCATTTGAAATGTGCAGGGCCCACCTTAATATGATGTATTTGTGGCCTTTGATGAGGCCCAATGTGATGTATTTGTGTCCCATCTGGAGAGGCCCACTGTGAGTATATATGGCCCATTTGACGAGGCCCAATGTAATGTATATATGGCCCATTATGATGTATATGAGGCTCATATGATGAGGCCCGATGTGATGTATATGAGACCCATATGATGAGGCCCGATATGATGTATATGAGGCCTTTGAATGAGGCCCAATGTGATGTATTTATGGCCCATCTGGTGAGGGCCGATGTGATGTATATATGGCCCATATGATGAGGCCCAAAGTGATGTATATTAGGCCCTTGTGTGAGGCCCATTGTGATGTATATTAGGCCCATGTGTGAGGCCCATTGTGACGTATATGAGGCCCTTGTGTGAAGCCCATTATGTTGTATATGACGCCATGGACCCCACTACATGCTTGGCTCTATGTGGACCACTCCTTGGGAGCAATGATGGTTAAATGTCCACATTGTGACCTTCCCTTAGGCCTTTGTTAGGCCCATTCTCATCATTCTCTAAGTGGGTTAACCCAAATCCTTGGACCCCATTGATGTTTGTATGATCTATCTATTCGTATTGGGATAACCAAAGATGTTGGGCCCTCATTAGTTACTTGTAGGATTATTATTTTTTTATCTTGGAGTCCATCTAGGACTTATTTGGGCCCCGTAGGGCATCTAGCGGGCTATATGATAGTATAGTGAAGGAAGCCCGTTCCGGATCCTTAGGATTATAGGTAAGCCACCTAGGCCCAACCTTGATATGAGGAGAGTTCATCATCAACGTAGATGGAGGGATCCGTGCTATCAGATTAGGTATATCCACAGTCGAGGACTGACTCTCATGTTATAGATCTGTTGTCCATCTATGGACCCCGCCTTGTATATAGGTCAGTTATTGATACCGATTATAAGTATGTGATAACATAACATCATGATACATGCCCATACACATCATTTGCATGCTTGTGATGAAATGTGGTTAACCATTGCATATACATTTGGGCAGGTTGCATATGGGACTCCCTGATAGGTGGAGTTGTTCTATATGAGCGCACGGTATGCGCAGGATTGATGCATGACTAGATTGTGTGACTCATGCATCTTGCATTGTGTTATGATTACTGTACACCCTAGCGACATCAGGGCTGTAGCCTTCACAGGCATATTATGGATGACAGGATTGGATACGGGGAATACTTGTTAAGCACGGGGGCACAAAAGATGTCCCAGGGTGAAAGTCCCCAAACCCTTATGGTACCATGGAGGATGCTCCAATGCCTAAACCAAGTTGATGTATGAGCGCATGAGGGCCGAATACCAGGAGGCCGCATCTCCCACTGTGTCGTGGTCGATTGGAAGGGGGTGTGACCTTACCCGCCCGGAGATAAGGGGATTATTGCTAGGTTGAGTCTGACCAACTCGTAAATGGGTCCGTTATCGACGTGTCGGGTAGATATTGGTAGACTACTAGTCAGGCAGGTAGTGAGGTCTCTTTCGTTTGCATAGTTGTGCATCCAATATGGGGCGACAATCTGGTGTATAGTGTACTAGACCCTAGTGATTATCCAGAGAGAATTGTACTGTTATATGATGCTCCAGAGATGAGCTGGATCGATATGTGGATTGGTATGCTTGAGTTGTATCTTGCACATGACATTGGCTATATAGGCCTTGGTGTGGCCGATAGCATTCATATCTTGCATCGCATGGCCTTGGTGTGGCTGATAACATTCATGGCTTGCATCGCATAGTCTTAGTACAGCTGATAGTATTCATGGACTTACTAGCATGTTTCTGCATTACTCTGATATTGTATACTTATATTGCTACCTTACACACACACTTTCACCACCCTCTAAGCTTTCTATAAGCTTATGCAAGATTGATGCGTGCAAGTGACGTTAGGTAGTAGCTGAACAGGAGCAAGAGCGTGCCACAGAGCTTCTGGAGTTTTGTTATTATTATCATTGTATTTCCCTTATACGCATTGTACTTGAAGTTTTTTATCATAGTAGATTTTGTGATGGTGTTCTGGTTATTGTTCGTGGGTTATGCTTGTGGTTATGCTTATTATGAAACAAATTTATATTGAAAATCCTCCTTGTAAGACCCCAGGATCAGAACCTGGTATATGGGTGCCAGGAGTCGAGAATGGGGTACTACGGAGGCTCTCAACGCTGGATTCAGCGATCGAAAATTTTGTGAGCCCAGTTTCTGAGTTTGGGGCGTGACACCCGGGCTAGTCAAAGTTTGCATAAACCTTATCCCGTGCGATCTGAAATCCGTTGAACAAAATCCGGTCTGCTCGGGCTAGTCGAAGACTACCTTGAGCCAGTCAAAGATTCAACTTCTTTGCCTATAAATTGAGGTTCTCCCTCAATCCGAAATATCAATTTTTATTATCAAAATTCTTCTGCAAGAGAAAGAAGCTCCAATTATTAGCAAGCTATTGAACCATATTTATAAATTTTATTTAAAGCTTTTGTTTAATTCCCTTAATCTCAGATTCTGTCATTCTGATTCTAAAGAGAGTAAATACTACTCTTCTTTTGAGATTTAAGAGAATTAACTCAAGTAACCATTAGTTCGAACTTAATTAAAATCAATAGAACCCTAGACCTTTTCTAACTGAACATTGAACAATCGACATTCAAGAAAAGTGGTTCTTCGACTGCAGCTTCTGATACATCTTCTATGGTGAAATAAGTATACCTTCAATTCTTTATTTGATTTTTCTACGATAGCCAGAAAATCTCAGTGTAGGTTTTATCTGAGATAGCCTGAAAATCTCAGTGAGGTGTTTAATTGTGATAGCCCGGTAAAATCACAAGTGTATCAGGTAATAAAGTGATCTTGAGAAAACCTTTTTCATAGTGAATGTCAAGATTAGGTGGAGAGTAATTTTGACAGTGGAGTAGGTGTGGCTATTTTAGAATAGTTGTTGACACACCGAACTACTATAATTCTCTGTGTTATGTGGTGAATATTTTTATCTTTTATGTGGTGAATGGTTGTATTTACAATTCAGTTGGAGTGGTGAATGATTGTAATATTTATTTTTATTTACTCTTGCGAAGTTTGGGATTTTGATTTTAAAAAGAATTCATGAAATAAGGTTGTCCTGCCTAAACTTTTAGGTGAAGGTTGTCCTACGAATCATTTGGAATCAACGTCTTAATACTTAGGAAATTGAGATCTCTGGTTTATTTATTATTCAGCACTTCATTCAATTATTTGGCATATTCTTATTCACTCCCCCTCTAAGACTTCTTAAGCTCTCCTTTTCAAGTAGTATCAGAGCGGGTTGCTCATTTTTTTTTATTAACCTTCTTGAGTTAATATCTAGAACTTTATAATGTCAAATTTTGACAGTTTATCTATTATCAGGCCATCTCCTTTTGATGGCTCTAATTATTCATACGGAAAAGCCAGAATGAGAATTTTTCTCAAATCCTTAGATGAAAGTGTATGGCAAGCCACTGTGACTAAATGGAAACCTCCTATGACTAAAGTAGTACCTGAGGATGGAACCAAATTTATGAGAGAAACTGCATTTTATTTATGGACTACTGGTTAGAAAAGTGAAAGCAGTGTTAATGCTAAAGCCTTAAATGCAATAACTTGCGCTCTATCGCCTGATGAATTCAAAAGAATTATTTCATGCGATACAGCTAAGCAAGCATGGGACATTCTTGAAATGACACATGAAGGAACAACTATAGTCAAGAAATCAAAAATACAAATCCTCACAACCAGATTTGAGGCGATACGTATAAAAGAAAATGAATCTTTCATGGACTTCTATACTAAACTGAATGACATAGTAAATTCCATATAGGGTCTAGGAGATGAAATCCCTGAAAGCAAGGTTTATGCAAAAATACTATGATCTTTTCCTGATAGGTTCAATTCTAAGGTTACTGCTATACATAAATTAAGGGATACTGATATTATGAAAGTTGAGGAGTTAGTTAGTTCTCTTCAAACTTATGAGTTGAATTGTAAGGCTCCTAAAGCTAAGTCCACTGCTCTTAAATCTTCTAAATATGTTTCAAATGAAACTAATTCTAATGTTGAAGAAAATGAAGATGATATGGCAATGTTAGTTAAGAAATTTTATAGAATTTTCAAAAACAAGAAAAGAACAGATTTTCAAAAACCATCTAATAAAAGAAAGGAAAATCTAATTCTTGAAAATCTAAAACAAAGGATGGTCAATGTTTCAACTATCATGAATGTGGGACTTGGCTAATAAATGTCCTAAAAAGGATATGTATAAAAGAAAGGGCATGATAGCTACTTGGGATGAATCATATAATTCTAAAAGTACTTCTAAGTCTGATGAATCAGACTAAGAAAATGCAAATAAGCTAAAAGCCTTTATGATAATAGCCAGGGTCACTTCTTCAGATAGCTATAATATGTCTGACTATGAAAATATCATAAATGACCCTGAAAATGAAAATGAAAATGATCTTCAAGATGCATACAATGCCCTATATAGAGAGAGTTGTAAAATTGTTGTCAAATTGAAAATTCAAAAAGAAAAATATGTTAAACTGAAAGAAGAACTTGGAAAACCAATTTTAGAAAAATCTCATTTTTCAGATTCTTTTGAAAAACTAAAATTAGATTTAAGTTTTAAATCTTCTGAACTACAAAAAATTAAAACAGAAAATGAGAAACTAAAACTTGAAGTTTCTTCCCTTTGAGTTCAAAGGACACTTGAAAATATGCCCTTGGTGACCAAAAACTTGAAAAATTGTTAACCTCATCGAGATGATGTGATGACAAGTCTGGTTTGGGTTATAATATAAATAATTCTTTGAAAACCACGGATTCTGCTCCTATCTTTGTAAGAGGAGAATCCTCAAGCTCTAAAGGAAAGACTTTAAGAGACTTAAATCATTATGATTTCAAAAACTCAAAAACTTATCAAGTCTCTAAAATAAACAATAATGTCTTCAGCTATAAACATCAAAGGAATACTAAATCACCCTTAGCTAAAAAAAAAAATTTGTGGACTTGCTTAAAGAGCTTGTGAAATCCAACTCAGAAGAAATTAGAGTTAATAGAAAAAGGAGAAATTCTAACTCCCAAATACAATAAAAATCAAGAGATACTCATAAACCTAGAACTGTAATGAAATGGGTTCCAAAGGTTAAGCGTCTTGTTGCCCACATAGCTTTCAAAGCCATAGGCCACTCAAGATGGTACCTGAATAGTGGATGTTCTAGACACATACAGGTGACAAGGCGATATTCACGAATATCAAAGAAGTAAATGGTGGCTCAGTCACTTTCGGAGATGGAAGCAATTGCAAAAAATAGGCCAAGGTAATGTACAACTTCCTAACTTGCCTCTCTTTGAAAATGTGTTTTATGTTGAAAGATTAAAACATAATCTGTTGAGCATATCTCAGATCTATGATAATAAACACAGTGTGAAATTTTCTAATCACGGATGTGAGATTATGAATGAGAAAGGTAGTGTAATATTAAATGGCCGCGGGACATTTGAAAATTTCTATATAATTGATAATTCTTGCTCATCAAATCATTCATGTTACATTGTCCAAACGGATGAAACTGAACTATGGCATAAACGTCTTTGACATGTGAACTATAGATATCTATATAAATTAAGCAATATAGATCACTTACGTGGCTTACCCAAGCTAAAAAGATAGAAAAAGTCTGTGGCACATGTCAAATTGGCAAGCAGATTAGAAGTAGTCACAAGAAAGTGAACTCCTTAGCCACACCTAAACCTTTAGACTACTCCACATGAATTTAGTATGACCAACTAGAAACCAACTAGAACGGAGAGTAGAGGTGGAAAGAAGTATTTTTCAGTCATTGTTGATGCCTACACCATATATACATGGGTAGCCTTTTTAAGAGAAAAATCAGATACTCTTAATGAAGTTAGAAATTTTTTAAAACGTATCTAGACTGAAAAAGAGATATTTGTGGTCAAAATTAGAAGTGGTCATGGCACTGATTTTGAGAATATCAATTTTGAGAAGTAGTGCAATGATCATGGTATATCACATGAATTCTCTGCTCCTAAAACACCTTAATAAAATGGAATTGTTGAAAGAAAAAATAGAATTCTACAAGAAATAGCTAGTGTAATGCTAAATAGCATGAATCTACCAAAAAATTTAAGGGCTGAAGCTGTTAGTACTGCATGCTATATTATAATCGTGTTTATATTAGAAAAACCAAAAACAAAACAGCTTATGAATTACGGTTTAATAAAAAGCCCACAGTTAAATATTTTTAAACTTTTGGAAGTAAATGCTTTATATTACGCGATCGAGAAAATTTGGAAAAATTCGAAGCTAAGAGCGATGAAGGAATATTTTTAGGCTATACACTAAACAGCCGGACATACAGAGTTCTTAACAAAAGAACTAGGGTGATTTAAGAATTTATAAATGTTGTAATAAACGATCAACAAATCACACCCAATCCTAATCAAGATTATGATGAAGTCCGTGTGATTGATATACCTGACTCTTCATCTAAATCAGTTAATACTGAGATAAGATTAGTTAAAGACCATCCGACTAATCAAATACTTGGTAACCCTAACACTGGTGTTAAGACAAGAAAACAACTAGAAAATATATGTAATTATATCTGCTTCACTTCCCAAATTGAACTGGCCAATGTAAAAGAAGTACTTGTTGATAAAAGTTAGATAATTGTCATGCAAGAATAATTAAATCAATTTGTTAGAAATGATGTATGGTACTTGGTTTCCAGACCTACTGATAAACATGTAATTGGAACCAAATGGATTTTTATGAATAAAACTAATGAAATGGGTAATATTATCATAAATAAGGCTTGACTGGTTGTACAAGGGTATATTCAAATAAAAGGTATTGATTACAATGAAACCTTTGCACCAGTTGCGCGCCTTGAATTCATAAGATTATTCATTTCAATTGCATGCCATAAAAAATTCAAAATTTATCAAATGAATGTTAAAAGTGTGTTTCTAAATAATGATTTGCATGAGGAAGTATATGTTGAACAACCAAAGGGTTTTGAAGATCCCAAACTTCTTATATCATTTGTATCGTCTTAAAAAGGCACTTTATGATTTGAAACAAGCTCCTAGGGCATGGTACAAAAAATTGACTAAATTTCTACTTAGTCATAATTTTATTATGGGTAGTGTTGATAAAACCTTATTAGTCAAGAAATATAACGAACATATACTGATAGTTCAGATATATGTTGACAATATCATTTATGGATCTACATGTACTAACTTATCTATTGAGTTTGCAGATCTAATGAAATTCAAGTTTGAAATGAGTATGGTTGGCGAACCAAACTATTTCCTTGGATTACAAGTTATATAACTTGAAGATGGTATATCATCTCACAGACCGAATATGCATTGAATCTTGTAAAAAGATTTGGATTTGAGAATGAGACTCCAATGAGTACGACTCTTAAACTCTCAAAGGATGAATCAGGTAAAAGAGTAAACTCTTGTCTATATCGAAGTATGATTGGTAGTCTTCTATACTTAACTACTAGTAGACCTAATATTGCATTTAGTGTTGGAATATGTACTAGATATCAATTTAATCCTAAGGAATCACATTTAATTTCTGTTGAACAGATAATCAAATAAGTCGCAAATTCTGTTAACCTAGGACTTTAGTATCCGCATGATACATCTATACAAATTGCCGGATATACTGATATAAACTGGGTAGGAAATATTAATAATAGAAAATCTACCAGTAGTGGATGTTTTTATGTAGGTAACTGCTTAGTATCCTTGCTCAGCAAGAACCAAAATTCAGTATCTCTCCACATCTGAGGCTGAATACATTACAACTGGACATGCTTGCACTTAGCTAATTTGGATGAAAAGATTGCTAGTTAATTATGGAATTGCGCAAGATACAATGACGTTGTACTACGATAATTCAAGCGCAATTAATATTTCAAAAAATCCAATCCAACATTCTCATACGAAACATATCGATATTTGATACCATTATATTCGAGAATTAGTTGAAGACAAGTCCATCATGCTTAAATACATTCAAACTGAAAAGCAACTATTAGACATATTGACAAAACCGCTTGACAGAAATAGATTTTTCAACTTAAAGCATGATATTAGTTTATGCATTGTTAAATAATTATCTTATTTTTTAATGTATTGTTTATTTATGTTTATTTCTATTAAATTCATAAAATGACAATAATGATAAATTTTAAAATAAATAATCAAAATTTTGTGATTTTCGATCAGTCAGAGTACATACTTAACTAGTCGAAGACCACGCGATTTCACCTAAAAAAGAGAAAAATCACTTTTCTATTTCATTTCTCTTCTTCCTCCTCGACTAGCTGGTGCCTCACTCGACTAACCCATCACCCAATCTTGCTTGTAAGTGTTTTTCTTCCAATTTCCTTCCAGTATTTGGTAAATCTTTACTAGATAATCTCTTTTGGGTGTTGTATTCTTGATTTGAAACCCTCTTTAAGGTGAGTTTTGTTCTCAAACTGATCTAGCTTCATTCCTTTCACTTTCTTTGATATCTTTCTTGTGCAAACCAAAATGGAGTCTCGATCAAAGAAAACAGCACGTAAATATTGTCACGCCCCAAACTCGGAAACCAGACTCACAAAATTCCCGATCGCCGAATCCGGCGCCAACAGCCTCCGTAGTACCCCATTCTTCGGATTCCGATACTCACATACCAGATTCCGATCCTGGGATCCTACAAGGGGGATTTTCAGTGTGAATTTTTTTTTGTAATGGAGCATAACCACAAGCATAACCAAGTCACAAACAACAACACCACATATCCACTATAACAAAAACTTTTAAGTACAATGCGGGAAGGAAAATACAGTATAGTCAAAAGGCTCCAAAATGATCTGATTCATGCTCCTGCCTCAGCGCTGCTGCTGACCAACGCTACCTGCACACAACGGTCGTGCATAAGCTTACAAAAGCTTAGAGAGTGGTGTAAGTGTGCGTACAAGGCAAACGCCAAGTGTACAATATCAGAGTAATGCGAAAATATGCGGTAAGTCCATGAATGCTATCAGCTGTACCAGAACATGTAATGTAAGGCATGAATGATATCGGCCATACCAAGGCCATGCGATGCGAAACATGAATGCTATCGGCCATACCGACGCAATGCAAGGCCTACGTAGCCGAATGCCATATGTGAGATGCAATACAAGCATGTCAGTCCTCATCGTGTACACATATCAGTACAGTTCCTCTCTTGATATCACCGGGGTCTAATACACCTCACACTGACTGCCTCCTCCCTAGCTGCACAGTCAAGCAAGTGGAAGAGACCACATTATCCGTCTGACCAGTAGTTTGTCAATACTTACCCGGCTCGTCGATAGCGGACACATTTGCGAGCTGGTCAAACTCAGCCTAGCTTATAGCCCCCTCACTCAGGCGGATAAGGCCACACCCCTTTTCAACCGACCACGACACAATGGGAGACGCGGCCTACTGGTATTCGGCACTCGGGCGCTCGTGTATCCACTCGGTCTAGACGTTGGAGCATCTCCTGGTATCAAAAAGGTTCTGGGACTTTCACCCAAGGACATCCTAAGTGCCCACAGTGCTAGAACAAAGTATTTCCGGTATCCGATACGGCCATCCACGATGTGCCTGTGGAGCCACAGCCCTGATGTCACTAGGGCGTGCAGTGATCAAGTCACACATATGCGAGATGCATGATTCACACCGTACAATAATGCAGCAATCCCACGCGATCATGTGGGGCACTCCGTCTCATAAGGAGTCCCGTAAATGTCTCGGTCCAACGGCTTATGCTATGATCAAACATTCCTCATATCAAGCATACAAATGATGCGTATGGGTATGAATCATGGAGTTATACTAAGCATGTTATAAAGTGGTGAACTATCAACAAATGTGGGCCTACTAATGGACCCTAGGGAAAGTTATAATGCGGACATTTAACCAACATTATTCTTACAATGTGGACGTCAAACCAACATTTCTCCCAAGGCATAACCTGTCATTAAACATTATTACACACACTATGGAGGAATCCCTCATTGCAATGGACCCTAAGGACATCCTGTTAGGCCTCGACCCATGAGCCTTATATTCATCAAATGGGCCGCATCGTATGGGCTTTTTATAAATCAAGTGAACCACATCAAAGGGGCGTTATGTACATTGCAATGGGCCATATCCCATGGGCCTTTAATACATTAAGACGGCCTAATCATATGGGCCTTACATGTATACCAAGGTGGGCCTCAACAATGGCCACAAATACACATCAAGGTGGCCTCAATACGGCCATAATTACGCATCAAGGTGGGCCTTAATAACGGCCACAATTACACATCAAGGTGGGCCTCAATAATGGCCATAAATAGTTGAACGACTTGGATGCAACACATGCATCATGGTGGGGCCCATAAAGGCCCACCAAATGCTATATACAATAGATATATATATATATAACATATATATATATACAATACTATAATATAATATTATTTATATATATATATATAGATACACACACACATGCACATACCCACACACACACGGATACACACACGTGCACACACATGGGCACACACACACTGCCGCACCCACCGTCCCCTGGACGGTGGGAATACAACACATATATCATGGTTGGCTCCACCGTCCAGGCGGACGGTGGAGCAAAAATACATACATCATTGCTGGTCCCATGTGGGGCCCACCTTAATGTTTATATTCCATCTAACCCGTTCATAAGGTCGGGCAGGCCTGGATGAAGGGGAGAAACAAATTTCAGCTTGATCCAAAACTTTTGTGGACCCAGAAAGGGTTTCAATGGTAGAGTTCAATTCACACTGTTTCTTATGATGTGGGCCACCTAAGCATTGGATATGGCTGAGTTTTGGAGGGCGGCCCGCTGCCCCAAGGGCCCACCATATAAACAGCTTGGATGACAGATATACATCACGGTGGGGCCCACCTTTGGGGCCCACGGTCGGCCAGGACCGTCTCAGCGCCCAGCGCCGAGGACGCCTGCGCGTCCTTTCCTTCTGACAGCAGCAGCAGCGCTGCTGCTGTTGTAATTTTTTTTTTTTTTTTTTTTTTTTTGAACTCTTCAAGGTTTTTCATGTGTGGGGTCGGCGTCCGAAATATCCGCCCCACCCAATGGACTCTATACTCAATAAGAATTCCATCAAGCCCAATATTGGGCATATTTTGGTGTACAAAAATGTCAAGGAAGTTTTAAACGGTGAAAATCGTCGTTTGCAATGCTATGGCCCGCCTGAGGGTCAGATTAACCTCATATCTTGGTTCAACGCCTAAAATGAGGTAGGAAAGGGGATGGACGGCTTGGATTAAATCCAATCATCAAGGTGGATCCTATACAAGTGGCCCACTTCCAATGCCTTCACAAAGGCTAATATTTGTTTTCTTTTGCTTTTCACGTCCAGAGAGTCCCTGGACTCTCTTTTTTTGTTTGTTTGGGCGTGCAACGCCTTTGAGGTGGGCCCTTCCTAGGTGGGCCACCACATGGGGAGGTGGTGTGGTTACAATATATATGTAAAGTGGGCCCCACCTTTAGATGGTTTGGATCCAAAACATGCTCCATTGTGGGGTCCATCCAAGTGGGCCATAGGGCCATAATATCATACACAAAATAATAAAATAAAAAGAGAGTGGGACACACGTGATGGAGGGACCCCGACACTATGGGCCCTCCGTTTCAAGCATCCAATCATACATCCATGGGTCCCATTGCATATGGGCCCTCCAAATAAAAGATCAACGGTAGAGATCCCTCTCCACCCAAAGTGAACGGTCTATATGACCTCTTTATGCAAGGAAATATAAACATCATGATGGGGTCCATGGAGAATGGCCCCATCATGGAATGATCATGAGGGTCAACGTGGGCCATTGGCCACACCTAGGGTCCAAAGTGAGATCCACACCATTGATCGGTGGGCCTCACTTGGCCCATCATAAAAATATGAAAAACTAGCCTATAGGAGCACCCACCTAGCGATCTCCTTGGTCCGTTGGAATGCCTATCTCCTTATGCTCATTTTATATGGTGGAGATGGGAAACGGATGGCTAGGATGATGGGTTTGGGATGGAAAAGGTGGGCCTCACACATGTATTTTTTTCTCTTATGGAAGGCTTGTACGTGGGTGCTCTTGGTTGCTTAGGATTGTGGTGAGAAATGAGAAAGAGAGAGAGGGTTGTAAGGAGATGTGAGATATGGGTGTGATGGGTGAAAGGGTGAGTGATGTGTGATGTGTACTTGACATGTATGGTGGTGTAAGAGAGAGGGTAAGAAAGAGTTGACTTTGGGAGAGAGAAAGCATGGGCTGCTTGTACTTGACATTGAAGTGATTGATTGATTGATTGATTGATGGGATTGATTTGACGTTGTGTAGAGATTTTCTTGGGATCGAGAAAGTGCGGCGTTTCTTCGAAATAAACGCCGACTCACATCTTCTAGTCAGGGTATCGGATCAGTGCGTGAGTCACGGCGTTAGAACCGTGGCGACGGTGCGGTCGCAATGATACAGGTCTCAGATTAAACCGACTCGAATCTAAAGAAAATGACTTATGGTCGTGCGCAACGTCGGTTATCAGTCACGGATTGTCGGACTTCGACGAAAAGGATCGCCGTAGTCGACGGAACAGTACGGACTAGGATACGGGTCTTACAAATTTCACTTGGTGTGAGAACCCTAAGGGGCCCCGAAGATGATTCAGAGCATGTTAGGGATTTCCGCATAATAGACATTATCATCGTGAGATCAGTTAATCTTGATCACATTTTGTCCTTTAGTCTTGTTCCCATTCTCACCGAAATCAGTTAGGAATGCATTTTTTGTTGGGGTGGAACAACTTACCACTCCATTGCATAGGGAATGTATGCATCAATATGTGATGTGTCCCTTGATGATCTAACATTCACGATTAAATTCATTGAAGGGACATTCATAGTTACTCAATACATTATTTCAACATTGATTGAAATTACAGTTGCGGACGACGGCATTCCTATTGCCAATTTAACTAATAAAATGACCAATACTCAAAAGCAAGCGATAACATGTAAATTGTGTCGCTTTAATGCTGAATAGAAGTCGGGGTAATGCCCTCCTTGCAAACCAAATGTACCCTAAGTATAGATTTTTGCACAGAATCTTTACTTCCAATGTCTATCCACGATCAGGGAATAAGTCTGAACTTACTCCCTTTATGGCTCGAGTTCTTCATTTTGTTGTGTTGGGCATACAAGTTTGTCTTCCTTCTTTAATCTGTTACATCATTATTCAATTTCGCTTGCATCCCAAGCATGATTCGATTCTACTTGCATACCTTATGACTTGTCTCACTTTGCACTGTAATATTCATATCCCATCGTCTGAGGCACCGGAATCAGAACTTCCTTTTAATAATGCTAATCTGAATAAGATGAACTTAAAACCTCTTCCTGGCCAAAGTGGAGAAGAGCAGGAAGCACAACATCCAGAAAATACAACCATAGATGATATTTTTTATGCATTGGAGGAATCCAATAATCCAGATGATCCCCATAATTAACTCTCTCAAGTAGATGATCATCTCAAATCCCTGGAGAAGGTTAAAGCACTGCATATTTCACAGGAAAATTTGGTTCAAACCCATAAGTCTTCAATGAAGTACATGAAGAAGTTCTTCCATCGCATCAGTTGGATTTTGAATCAACTTGACCCATCAATGCCTGCTCCTTCCTCGACTGGATCTGATTGAGATTAATTATCTTTTGATGGAACTGATTTTTATGGATATGTAATCTTTAAACTTCACTTGTGATGGTGCTTGGATGATTTCCTTAGACTCCCTAAACACTTTATTGTCATTTACTTTCCTAATGTTTCCAATTTCATATGCTTAATTTCTACTTCAATTATCTCCTAACTATATACTTCTTCTTAATATTCATTATCTATCAAGTTTACTTGTTGGTTATTTTCATTGTCTATCCAATTTACTTGATAGTTAGTTCATTCTTCCTTTGTCAACTTGTGACCAAAAGGGGGAGAGTTTATTGGAGAATGCATGCCATGTAGGCTATGGAAAAATGCATGTCATGTTTGATTGAAGAATGCTATATGCTATGGAATGTCTTATGCTATATGTTACCTTATGCTATGGAATGTTATATGCTATGTAATGCCTTATGCTATGGAACGTTATATGCTATAGAATGTTTTATGCTATGGAATGCTACAGGGGAAGTACTAATTGAGGGGGAGTACTAACATTTTGAAAACTTCATCTTCTACAACAAGATTATAAGACTTCATTATTCTCTTATTTGTAATGATATGTGTTTTGTCACAAAATTGACAAAGGGGGAGATTGTAAGTGCTAAAATGATTAAAGCACTCTTTAGTTGTCAAATTTCGTATGATCAAAACAAATTGTCAAGAGATTTTCAAGTCTGGTCCAAGATCAAAAAAAGATCAAGCTCAAGTCTGGTACATTCTCAAGAGAAGATCAAGCTAAAGTTCAATTGATGTTCAAGTACAAGATCAAGCTCAAGTCTGGTACATTCTCAAGAGAAGATCAAGCTAAAGATCAATTGATGTTCAAGTACAAGATCAAGCTCAAAGTCAAGATGAAGTCAGTGATCAAGTGCAAGACAAAGAAGTTCAGATATTTCACATATCTCAGGTACTATAAAACCCTTGAAAGACCTCAGGTTTAGGTGCTTTCAAAAATTATTTAAATTGGGTTTTTATACTTGTGTTTGCTTGGAATTCGACTAGCCTAAGGTTTGGTTTGACTAGTCTGAGTTTTCTGGGCAAGTCTAAGTTCAAGTTGAAGCAAAACTGTTTTGTGGTTGCAAATTCGACTAGTCGAATTTTTGGTTCATCTAGTCGAAGACTGATCTTCGACCAGCCCAAGAGAATTCGGCTCAAAGTCGAGCAACTAAATCAGATTTTGGGATCTTCGACCAATTGAAGACCAAATTCGACTAGTCGAATAGAGCTCTTCGACTAGTCGAACTGGTCCTCGGGCTAGTCGAAGTTTGGATAAATCTTATCCCGCGCGATCCGAAATCCGTTGAATAGAATCCGATCTACTTGGGCTAGTCAAAGACTGCCTTGGACCAATCGATGATTCAACTTCTTTGCCTATAAATTGAGGTTTTCTCTCAATCCGAAATATCAATTAATATTATCAAAATTCTTCTACAAGAGAGAGAGAGAAGCTCCAGTTATTAGCAAGCTATTGAACAGTATTTATAAATTTTATTTATAGTTTTTGTTTAATTCACTTAATCTCAAATTTTGTCATTCTGATCTAAAGAGAGTAAATACTACTATTCTTTTGAGATTTAAGAGAATTAACTCAAGTAGCCATTGTTTTAAACTTAATTAAAATCAATAGAACCCTGGACCTTTTCTATCTGACTGAACATTGAACAATCGACATTCAAGAAAAGTGGTTCTTCGACTATAACTTCTGATACATCTTCTACGGTGAAGATAAGTATACCTTCAATTCTTTATTTGGTTTTTTTGAGATAACCAGAAAATCTCAATGTAGGTTTTGTCTAAGATAGCCTGAAAATCTCAGTGAGGAGTTTGATTGTGATAGCCCGGTAAAATCACAAGTGTATTAGGTTTTAAGGTGATTCTGAGAAAACCTTTTTCATAGTGAAAGCTAAGATTACGTGGAGAGTAATTTTGGGAGTGGAGTAGGTGTGGCTGTTTTAGAACAGCTGTTAACACACCGAACCACTACAATTCTCTGTGTTATGTGGTGAATGTTTTATCTTTTATGTGGTGAATGGTTGTATTTACATTTTAGTTGAAGTGGCGAATGATTGTAATATTTATTTTTATTTACTCTTGCAAAGTTTGGGATTTTGATTTTAAAAGGAATTCGTGAAATAAGGTTGTCCTGCTTAAAATTTTAGGTGAAGATTATCCTACGAATCATTCGGAATTAACGTTTTAATACTTAGCCAATTAAGATCTCTAATTTATTTATTATTCAGTACTTTATTTGATTATTTGACATAGTCCAATTCCCCCCAATCCCACCCCCCCCCCCCCCCCCCCCCCCCCACCCAAAGACTTCTTAAGCTCTCTTTTTCACATACATCAAGGTGGGGCCTGTAGAAGATCCAAATCTGAGAACATTAGGTTTCTCTATTGTCCACTAGGAAATTTGAGTGGAGGGAGAGAAAGTCAATGTACACAAAAGAGGAAATATGCAAACAAGTTTCTGAGTGTGGATGTTCAGTGGCCCCCAACATGATGTATGTGTTAGATCCATGTCGTCCATCCATGTTGCTATATCATTATATGACATGAGCTCAAAATTGACTAAGATCCAAAGTTCAAGTGGACCACACCATAAGAAACAAGGGTAATTGTATGCCTATTGTTAAAAACTTTTTAGGGCCACGAAAGGCACGGATCAAGTCGATATTTGTGTTTTCCCTTCATTCAGGTCTGTGCGACCTGATGAATAGGTTAGATGATAAATAAATGTCTTCGTGGGCCCTAGGAAAGTTTCAACAGTAAGCGTTCAATCCCCACTACTTTTGTGGTGTGGTTCACTTAAGCTTTGGATTTGCCTTATTTTTGGTTTCATGCTCTAGATTGATAGGGAGAAATGAATGGATGGTGTGGATCTAACACATACATCATGACGGTGCCCACAAAAGATCCACACCTCAAAACATTAGGTTATTGTCCTCTACATTATGCAATCCGATTCCAGAAAGAGAGAGTTGGTGTATACAAAATAAGAAAATGAATATATTTTCCAATTAGAAATACGTATGTATCTCTTCCTTTTCTTTTTTTCTTTTTCGAATTTTTTCAGCTGATGTCACCGATGCTGACATGGACTAATAGTAAGAAGGAACGACATAATAATTCCCTGTGCCTTCAATACAGACTATCTTCGCTCCTGATCAAAACATGAATTTGATGATTTTTATATGTTTAAGATGATTTAGATGGAAGAAATCCATATTTGGGTCATGATTTAGATATGGGAGATGACAATGATGAAGTGTGGGCCTAACAAAGACTTGTGAAGGCCCACCAGATTCTTTCATAAGGCGTAGATAATGCATGTTCAAAGTTTTAGTAGTTAAAACTTTACTTCTCTTTACATGAATTAACCCAATTGCATAATTTAAAAATATATATATTTCTATGATATCCAATCCTATGATTTTTTTGGCTATTGTAGGTGTTTTATATATATATATATATATATATATATTTATATATATATATATATATATATATATATATATATATATATATATATATATATATATATATAAACAACATCCTTCGCCGTGTGGGGCCTCCAAATGAAGGTTTCAGCTGGAATGGATAGCGCTTGGACCTAAATGCCTTGGGCCTGTTTGGTACATAGGATTAAATGGTATTAAATTGTATTAGATGGGATTAACATTATTTTTGCATAATTATTGCATGTCTGGAAATATCATGATATTTTGACCATCCAATCCCATATTTGGAATAAAATTAAAATTCTAACAAGGAAAAAAATATTGAATTTAAATAAAATAAAATAAAATAAAACTGAATTAATTAAAACCCCATTTGGTGGACCATGAAATCTTAATCAATGAACCAAATTCAACACATCACTCGTACACTTATATAATTAGAATATCATATATAAAGGGCATGTATAGATGGATGACATGAATAAAACACATGGGTCAACATTGTCAGAGATGATTTGGGAGAGGGAGGTGCAAATGTTAATCATCCTGAATTCCTCTACCTTAGTCATGCCTCTGTGTGATATAATTAACATAATGACTGAAAGTATAGGGGGCAAGCGAGAAGCAACATCATTTCATTCTTTCTGCCTATTTCCTACAATACGGCTTCCCGCTAGATATACTCCTCTTTTCATCACTATAATTAAACCAAAAATCCTATGTTTTTATGTGATGCTAACGATTCAATAACTATCTTTGTACCTTCAGAATGTTTCAGTTTTTGCTCCTACCTATTATATGGATATACTGTAGTGCCCCGAAATTCAAGAACCGAGTAGCAACTCGGCTTCCGAATTTCCAAGTGTCACGTGTGCAATGATGAGTCACGAAAATGTACAGTTAGCAGGTATTAACAAGCAATGAAGGATTAAGATAAACATGTTCAATACTAACTAGGTGAGTAAGATCCAAGTGCTACTAAAACAAATCAATACTCCAACATAAATACATAACCATCCGTAAATAAACCCGACAATTCTGAAATATCATCGTCTAGGACCCTGACCCATACTTGTGTCAATCCTTAAAATGATCTGGGCTCTAGCCCAATCCCATCGCCATCCATCGTATTAATAAGGTCTGCCAAATGCCTGGAAATATGCTCGCTCCTTGATGTAGTCTGCATCGACATCGTCTAGCGCATCCCACTCCAGGGTACTTGCATCTATATCGGATTCTGGTTGGTATTTTAGAACACCGTCCCAGAGTGGAGTGAGTAACTAACTCAGTGGTACCTTTAGCAATAGGCCATACAAATTATCATGCATAGAATATATTTAATGAACAACATACAACATAGAACCCTAAATATTGTTGTTAATGTAAATTGTGGTCCAATGATATGATGCATACCCCTCACCACCAATGCTCCCCCAAGCAACGACATCTGACGTTCGCAATGACCAACACTCCCTCAATTGCGACCTTGACAGCCTAATTGCCACAATAATAATGCAATGGCGTAAAAATGTTAGCCTGGTTAGTTAATTAGGTTTATTCATCCAGCAGATTGGGGAAACCGGAATACCCTTGGTGGAGTTACTGCCCTAATCCGATCGTGTAACTCAAGGGTCGTGGTCATAGGACTCTCGCGATCCTTAGCCCTGTATAGGGTCGTCAGTCCCGGAAAACATGATCTCAGATTAAAAAAAATTTGGGACTTTAATATCCTACTCGCGGTCACTATGGGGAGGTCGTCACCCCAGCACAGGCTGACAGCAGGGGCACAGTGTCTCATACCACCGTCCTCGGCTCACGAGTCTAAGTGCTCACTGGACACTACGAGGAGACTCGTCACCCCAACGTAGGCCAACAGTACAGGCATAGTGTCCCATACCACCATCCTCGGCTCATGAGTCTTATGAGCCATAAATTATAGTTAATAGTAAGCGCAATGGCCTCAGGGTACTTCGGGTTCATACAGGCATGATCAAACATGGTTAACGTACAAGGATGGTCGACTTTAGAGTCAGTGTGCCCCAACTGACTGAACCGTAGCTAATCGGCCTGAGAACACTATCTCGTGTATTCCAACTACGGCCGACAACATATAGTTTAGCTATTCGGGCCAGATTCACTTGCGGACAGGCCCAACAAAGACTTTTCAAGTAATTCCAGGTAGTCGGCCGATACATAGGGGAATATGCGTCAATACACAACAAGCAGGGTCATCATTGGATACAATTCATTGCAGGACAGACACCATTTTAGTATAAACAGCACGTGGACAGCAGCATGTTAAATTCCACCCAATTTTACAAATTATACTTAACATATTCCAGCCTATACAATCACATGGATGGTCATATAACAATACACCACACTTAATCTTCCATGGACCAACATAAATCACATAATTCAGCCATACATTGAAAATCGAGGCAAGTAACTAAACTAGTCAGTCAATTTACAACATCTCATGCCTTCACCCAAGGATAGTTTATCACGAAATCAAGGAATCAACCACCAATCAACAATTTGCAGCAATTCATATCTTCATTCTAAGCAAAATTAACAACTAATCAGGAAATCAACAACCAATTAGCAATTTTCAGCATTTCATAACTTCATTTTAAGCATGATTAACACTTAAATAGGAAATGCAACCAACCAGCAGCAATTTGGGAGAAGTTAAATACTTGTAACCTACATGAGCATACAAATGCACAAGTCACGTATTTGGGGTATTAGGGCCAAGCCCCTTTCCATAATTTTAACAATTTCTAGTCCATTATCCTATTTATGCAGTCCAAATGAAAATTCAGCCACATGCACTAACAATTCATCAATCACATTCATTAAACCTATGTTAGGCGCGATAATCGGCCACCTAAAGGTAATGGTCTGAACCTATTCTTAACCGGAGGTTGCTGAGATTGTCCTAGCACTGCCGGGTCAGTAAGCTCAAGGTGTCGAGGCCTTACATTGCATGAAATGCAGGGTAAGACACATACATGTTGTTAGAAGAAAGAAAAAATGTGATTAGAACCCTATCTAACCTTAGATGGGGACAGAATCTCACTCCAACGACGGAATGTGTTGGTGCTTTCTGGCAATGGAGACGTGAGGGTGTTGGGATTTCTAAATCCCAAACACCAAGCTCACATGCACACACCAAAGACTCTTTCTCTCTCCTCCCTTCTCTCTCTCTCTCTCTTTCTCTCTCCCTCTCTCTCTCTTAGCTGCTGAAGTAATGGGATTGAGATAGAGAAGGTTGGACTTTTATATGTTCAGATTTATTACAACTGACCTTAACGTTTTGTGTAATTCCCTCAATGGCCTTGTAGGGCCCTTTTCAGGTTATTGGGGTTATTTTGATGGACCCCTGGCCCATCCGATTCATGGATCACGTGCCCCATGGCCCGATGAAGGGTTGGGAAAATTTTGGTCTCAAACGGATGTCGTGTTTTGCCGCAATGGCCCGATATACATCAACGGTCACCGTTCCACGATCAACGGTCAGGTTTTGTGGACAAGGGCAGGGAATTATTTCTAACCTTCATTGTGAATTTAGAAGAGACCCGACGGCTGAAATTCCCTAATTTGCTGTCTCAAGAAACAGGGCCAATTGATTTAAATTTCAGAATTTTCTTCTTTAGGCCTAGTCACTCGCGGCTTTCAAGTGCCGGCTGGATGGCGTAATTTGTCCATCCCGGGGCAACGTCTGAGCCTGACATCTGCGTGGGACTACAAGCCTAGCAAGACCCTTGGCTTACCAAAATTTCAAAATTTTTGGTCCTTCTCTTGGGTCATACACAGCCCGTACGGACAGTCCCCAAGTGTAGCTTGGTCATCTGGCTCTACGTCCGTGCTCAGCCCGGACACGATTGAATTTAATTGTATTAACAACTAAATTTGAATTTAATTTATCAGTAATAGGCCCACACGTGCGACCGAATCACTCGGTCCTGCGTCGGCTCGCACGTGAGCGCCTCAAGACACTGTTCCTTTTTGGACGGGGCTGTTATAATCTACCCCCCTTATAAATAAATTTCATCCTTGAAATTTGTACCTGTTCATATTGCTTGAGCAGGTTGGGATAGTGTTTACGGACTTCAAGTTCGGTTTCTAAGTGGCATCTTCTTCCCCGTGATGCGTCCATGAACCTTTACTAGCCAGATCACCTTGTTTCGCAGCACTTGCTCTTTCGTGTCCAAAATTCTAGTGGGCTTAAGAATATTCGTGGTGTTCTCTTTGAGTTCCACGTGTTCCCATCGATGACATGTGAAGGGTCAGAAACATACTTCTTAAGCATGGAGACGTGAAACGCATTATGTACACCGGCAAGGGGAGTGGGTAAGGCCAGACGATATGCGACTGGTCCTATCCTATCCAAGATCTAAAAAGGGCCAATATATCGGGGAGTAAGGTTCCCCTTCTTACCAAAGCATAAAACTCCCTTCATCGGTGAGATTCTAAAAAATACATGGTCTCCTACTTCGAATTCTAAATCCCTTCGTCTTGTTTCTGTATAGCTCTTCTGCCCTACTCTAGGCCGTCAAAAGGTGTCGCCTGATAATTTCAATCTTCTAAGTGGTCGTCTGCACTAAGTCAGGCCCCAATAAGCTTTCTCACCAATTTCAGCCCAACAATGCAGAGCTCAACACAAGCGCCCATATAAGGCTTCAAAAGGCGTCATGCCGATGCTAGCCTGAAAGTTATTGTTGTAGGCGAACTCGGCATAGGGGAGGCACTCGTCCCAACTATCCAAGAAATCCAATGCACATGCTCTCAACATATCTTCTAATATCCAGTTCACCCGTTCTGTCTGCTAATCTATCTGTGGGTGGAAAGGGTGCTGAACTTCAGCTTAACTCCCATGGATTCCTGTATTCAGGTCCAAAACATTGAGATGAATCGTGTGTTGCGGTCCAATAATCTCTAAAGGAACGTCATGAAGCTGAACTATTTCTTTGATGTATATCCTGGCTAAGTCGTCGATGGAGTAAGAAGCTCGGATAAGGAGAAAATGAGCCGATTTAATCAATTGGTCCACAATCACCCAAATTGAATCATGTCATTACTTCGTCGGGCAAACCTGAAATGAAATCCATGAAAACGAAGTCTCATTTCCATTCGGCGAGTGGCATGGGCTATAAGAGACCTGGCGGTCGACGATGCTCGGTCTTGACTTGTTGACATGCAAGGCACCGAGATACATAGCTAGTTATCTCTCTCTTCATGTTGTTCCACCAGTAATTGCGCTTGAGGTCCCGGTACATCTTGGTACTTCCGGGTTGCATGGCTAGCTTAGAGTTATGGGCCTCTACTAGCCACATCTCTTTTAGTTTAGGATGGTTTGAGACACAAAGGCAACCTTGAAAATGTAAACCTCCATCAGTGCCGATTCTCTACTCGAAATCACTTCAGACGTCTGCAAGTTCCCTCATCTTTCTCAACAATTTGTCACCCCTTTGGGCCTCAATGATCTGACTGGATCATTGGTTGGGCATGAACATGTGCAACGACTTCATATGGCTCTTCTATCTTCAATTTCAACTCAAAGTCCCGCACGTATTTTATCATATTCCATTCTTCCACCATCAATGGAGCCGTAAACTCTACAATCTTCTTCCAACTCAATGCGCCCGCTACTAGATTGGCTTTACCGGGATGGTAAGAAACCTTGAATTTGAAATCTTTTAAGGTTTCCATCCAGCGACGTTGCCTCTTGTTTAGATCTCTCTAGGTGAAGATGTATTTGAGACTCTTATGGTCACAAAAGAGATCAAATTCTTCCCCATAAAGATAGTGTCTCTATAATTTCAGGGCAAAAATGATCGCAGCCAATTCAAGATCATGAGCGGGGCAATTTTCTTCATGCTTCCTCAACTATCGAGAAGCATAGGCAATGACCCGGTCCTTTTGCATAAGGACGCAACCTAGTCCCACGTGAGATGCGTCTGTAAAAATGGTGTACTTACCCCTTGCTCAGGCAGAATGAGTCCGAGGTCAACCTTTCTTTCGACTCCTTGAAGGTCGCTTCCACCTTCTCATTCCAGGCGAACTTGAGGTCCTTCCTAGTAAGCTGGGACAAAGGTAGGCAATTTTAGAAAAATCTTTGATGAACCGGCGGTAATATCCTGCCAAACCCAAAAAGCTCCTGACTTCTGTAACTGAGCTCGATCATTTCCAATCTTGTATCGCCGCTACCTTGGCTAAGTCCACAAAGATGTCTTCTTTAGACACCACGTGGCCCAAAAACTTGACTTCTTCCTTCCAGAAGACGCACTTCCGGAACTGAGCATACAGCTTATTCCGCTTCAGCGTTTCTAAGACCACTCGCAAATGTTCCTCATGTTCCTTACGACTCTTGGAATATATCAAAATATCATTTATGAACACGATGACAAACCGATACAGAAAAGGTCTAAAGACTCTGTTCATTAGGTCCATGAACACAGTCGGCGCGTTCGTGAGCCCAAAAGGCATGACCAAGAACTCATAATGCCCAAAGCTGGTTTTGAACGCCGTCTTTAGCACATCTTCAACTCTAACCCGCAGTTGATGGTACCCGGACTGCAAGTCGATCTTTGAGAAGTATTGGGCACCTCTTAATTGGTCGAACAAATCATCGATCCAAGGCAAAGGGTACTTGTTCTTTATAGTGACTTGATTCAGCTTTCATTAATCAATGCATAACCGTAAGGAGCCATCCTTCTCTCTCACAAATACAACTGGGGTTCCCCATGGGGACACACTAGGTTGGATAAAACCCGTGTTCAATAGTTCGTTAATTCGAACTCGAAGTTCCTCTAGTTCGTACGGAGGCATCCGATAGGTTGGGAGAAAAATGGGTGTAGTGTCCGACACTAAATCGATGGGGAAGTCAATCTCCCGCCGGGAAGGGAGTCTCGAAATGTGCTTAAACACATCGATGAAACCACTCACAACAGGTGTGCATGTCAGTGAGGTTTCTTCACAACCTTCTTTAGGGATGCATAATAGAGGACTCGTTGTGGGTAGCTGACCTGTATCGAAAATGTAAAAGGAGGGCTACATCTTCATAAATTGTCACCGTCCGGTCCTCGCAATCGATCTCGATCTCATTGCGAAGAACTAGTTCATACCCAAAATTATGTCATAGTGAAAGACCCTCGTGACTATGAGATCCACATATATCCTTTTTCTTCCCAAGTTGATGGGACAACCTCGACAGACGGATGTAGCTTCAGTGAAGGTTCCGGCTACCACTATAATTCTTACTCCAGACATGGGAGCGGTTGGTAGACCTAGACTCTTGACAGTCGTGGATGATATAAGTGAAGTTGTGGACCCAGTGTCCACAAGAAGAAAAACATGGGTACCTTGAACGTGGGCCATAACCTCAAACGCTGCAGGAGTGGTTGCGGTTGTATCAATGCCCTCGGCTGTGAGAGCATAAACCTGAGCTTGGTGTGGTCGGTTGGGCTGATGCGTAGGTCGAGGGAGCAGCCTAGCCTAAGGGGCCGGTGACTTATGTATCTGTTGAGATGGGCCCTGGCTTGTTGAGAGGGAGCAGGCGATGCTAGCTGCGGCGGACGACTCATGCGTTGTGTGGGTACATATCCATGGGTCCCTCATCTTCGAAAAATAGTAGGCCTCGGAATGCCCCACCTTCCGGCAATACCCGCACACACGATCGGGATGGGTGGAGGTGACATGTGTTAGGGAGGCACAACAAGCGGTACCCTTCATCCAGAGGAGGATGAAGACTGTCCTCCGGCTCTTCCTTGGGATTCAACTTGAACACATGCCCGAAAGACCCTCTTGTGGTCTTGTTCTGACCACAAGGACATTTCTACCAATTCAGTATAAGTCTGAATATTCGCACAACACATTTTAGTGCGAATTCTGGCTCTCAGTCCCTCAACAAAACGCCTCATCAGAGTTTCTTCGTCGGCCATTATCTTTAGAGCGTATCGAGACAGCTCGATGAACTAGTTCTCATACTCAACCACCGACATACCTCCTTGCTGGAGACGTAGAAATTCATTCTCCTTCTCTATCCAGTATGTATGTGGGAAGTACTTTTGGAAGAACCGTGTCTCGAAGTCCTCTCAAGTCCATATGAAGTTTTCGGGGACGTTCTCAATACACTGTCCCACCATACATCAGCCTCCTTCCCGAACAGGTAGGATATCAGTTCCACCTACTCTACTTCAGAGCAATGTAGATGTTGGATCGCCTTAGTAACCCGATTTAGCCAGCTCTTGGCCTCTTCAAGTCTGTGAGTACCGGCAAATGTGGGTAGCCCCAGTCTTTGGAAGCGCTCGAAAAGATTATACGGAGCGACTGACTTTTCGACTCAATCAGGCGACAGCGCATTCATATGGTGAGCCATAGTTCCCACCAAAGTATGTAGAGAGTGTTGCTGCTGTTGCATTTACGTGTAACATTTGCTCCATGGTGCCCACGGTTAGGGCAGTTGGTATGAAGAGGTCTCGCCTTGAATTGGTGGCGCCTCTGGGAGTTGGCCCGGTATCTCATTATTCATATCGAGCTGACTAGCTCTGCCCTGGATAACTGGTGGTTCATTCGGGGCGAGTCGCTCACAGTCGTCTCTCCCGCCCAGAGTTAGGCGAATAAGACCGTTATCGCCTTGGGGCCTCATTGTCCTGGAAGATAGTTTCACAACATGTAGATACAAAGTACCCATGGGCACAGCATACAATATTCATGAAGTTAGAGCAATATCACACATGTTTTATTAATACCTCAAGCATTTCAACACATTACTCTAGTAAAAGCACTTCATGCATTTCATTAAGTAAAATTGTCACTGTTACATATGCTAAGGCATTACATGTACAATGACAGAAAATGCATGATTATTGACTAAACAAGGAGACTTTAAAGCTAACAAACCAAAACAACCAAACTAAGCCTATCCAAGGCCATTACAAAACGGAAACAACTACATCCCTAAACTTCTACTCCTCCGATTCCGACGACGGTGGAGGTGCTCCTTTATCCTACATGCAGCACAGGATTTCCTCAGTGTACGGGACATCCTTTTTAGCTTCTTCCTCATGTTCTCCTGGTTCTCCTCTATCTTGGCTAGGCGGTTGTCGTTAGTGACCCAATCCTGGCGCTCAAAGCGAGCTGCAGGAGGCTCCTAGTCAAAGTCCTGGGCCTCAATTTCCTCCCGCTCTTCATCCTCGCTCTCTTCTTCCTCTTCAATCTCTTCTTCTATCTCATCCTCAAGCTCTTCTAGTCGGACCATACGTTACTTAGGGCCCATCTTCATATTGTTGAGAGTGTTCTCATCAATCAGTCTGATAGGGACGAGATGGTCCACATGCTGCATGTACCCATAATTATGGGCAATCTTACAGATCAGTCGGTCGAATGGGAGAGACTAATTCTCCCGAATAGATTGTGCCGCCTTCACGATCTAAGTCAGTACAAGAGTAGGCAGGCAAATCCTTTCTCCTTGCCCCCCTCGGTATAGGAAGTCCACCATGAATCTAGTGCACTTGTACGGTTACTCGATCTGGGATACACATTGTATGTGCATATGTGGTGGAGCAAGTGATAGTTGGGGGTCATCTCCGTCAGCGTGAGGCTATTTTCCCACCTCCATTCAACCAATTGGCCACATAAGAAGCCCGTGCGGAGGTCTCTCTCCCGTCTCTCAGTAAGGTTACTTTCACTGGCATGAACGGTACCGCGCTCCACTCCAAGGATGCGGGCAATGGTATCGACGTTAACCCTAACCTCTTGTCTGCCCAAGGGATGATGAACTCAAGAGGGTCGAGGGTCGGGTTCCTCATGCACACATAAAAGGTCTGTATGAGGTCCTCACTAGCGCGAGACTTCCCCTCGAACATTGGACCCCATCCATTCGTTAAAAGGTGATCAAATAATGGATACTCGTCAAATAATTTCTCATCTACGTGGGCCTCGAACACAACCTTGCGGTGGCGGAACTTACCATGCTCGATACCCGATGGTGGTGACCTCTCCAATGGAATTTGGGGATCAAAATCCCGCTTCGATCTCCTATCGGCACTTGGACCCACACCGACGCTCAGCTTCTTCTTGGATCCTCTCGGTCGGCTCGGCCCGGCTTCATCCGGGGCCGCTCACTTCTTTCCCATGAGAGAGAGAAGCATGAAAATGGAGAAGATGGAGGTCACCATCTCAAAGAAGGCCATAGAAATGAAAATGCTTAAGGAATGGAGTTTTTTTTTGAAGAAATAAGAGTTATGGAGACTTAGAATGAGGGTTTGGTGCTTAAATGGGTGACAATAGGAAGGTGCAAGGAGGGTTTAGGAAGATTGAGGTTGAATGGGGGTTGGAGATGAAGCATGCAAAGAAGAAAATGGATCTAGGAGCTTAGAGATGGGGATTGAGAGAGATGAAGGGTTTAGGAGAGGTTTGAAGGGTGTAAATGGGTTGGGGAGGGTAAAACATAGGTTTAAAAGGGTGTAGGGACGAGCAAAGGGGGGCCCACACGTGGGAGGGACCCCACACAATCGGGCCAGCGGCGGCGCGGTCCTCTAGACTTTTCGGCGGCACTGCGGCCGTTCGGCAGTGGCCGCCTCCCTTGGGTTGTTGTTTATGCTTTGTGGGACCCCTCGGGTCCCCCCATATGCATCCATTTGGTCTCCCTGTTGGGTATGGTCCATGGACTGGAGTCCAGGGGTTGTTTCGCTGTGTCGCTAGGATTCAATTTAGGTTCGAAATCCTTCAAAGGACAATTCAGACGAGTCTAAAATTACCTTAGTCGATATAGAGACTTCCTATCTCAATTGAACCAGGAATTAAAGGGATCCTAGTACTATCTTTAAGTTCAGTCGCTCCCTCCTAAGTCAGAGTGCGTCGCGATAAACTCGTCGTCCTAAGCCCGGTTTAATCTAAACCATGCTCTGATACCAAGTTGTAGCGCCCCGAAATTTAAGTAACCGAGTAGCAACTCGGCTTTAGAATTTTTGAGTGTCACGTGTGCAATGATGAGTCACGAATACGTACAGTTAGCAGGTATTAACAAGAAATAAAGGATTAAGCTAAACATGTTAATACTAACCAGGTGAGTAAGATCCAAGTGTTACTAAAACAAATAAATACTCCAACATAAATACATAACCATCCGTACATAAACCCAACAATTCCGGAATATCATCGTCTAGGGACCCTGTCCCATACTTGTGTCAATCCCCGAATGATCTGGGCTCTGGCCTAATCCTACCACCATCCATCGTACTAATAAGGTCCGCCAAATGCCTGGAAATATGCTCACTCTTCGACGTCGTTTGCATCGACATCGTCCAGCGCGTCCCGCTACAGGATATCTGCATCTATATCAGATTCTAGTTGGTGTTTTTATAACACCGTCCCAAGTGTGAATGAGTAACTAACTCAGTGGTACCATTAGCAATAGGCCACACAAATTATCATGCATAGAATACATTTAATGAACAACATATAACATAGAACCCTAAATACTGTTGTTAATGCAAATACGTGGTTCAATGATATGATGCATGTCCCTCACCACCAACACTCCCTCAAGCGATGACATCTAATGTTCGCAATGACCAACACTCCCTCAATTGCGACCTCGACTGCCTAATCGCCACAATAATAATGTAATGTCGTGAAACATATTAGCCTGATTGGTTAATTAGGTTTATTCATCTAGCAGATTGGGGAAACCGGAATACCCTTGGTGGAGTTACTGCCCTAACCCGATCGCGCAGCTCAAGGGTTGTGGTCATAAGACTCTCGTGATCATTAGCCCTGTATAGTGTCGTCAATCCTATAAAACATGATCTTAGACGAAAACAATTGGGACTTTAATGTCCTACTCGCAGTCACTATGGGGAGGTCGTCACCCCAGCACAGGCCGATAGCACGGGCACAATGTCTCATACCACCGTCCCCGGCTCACGAGTCTAAGTGCTCACTGAACACTAAGGGGAGACTCGTCACCCTATCGTAGGCCGATAGCATGGGTATAGTATCCCATAACACCATCTTCGGCTCATGAGTCCTGTGGGCCGTAAATTATAGTTAATAGTGGGCGCAATGGCCTCAGGGTACTTTGGGTTGATACAGGCGTGATCAAACATGGTTAACGTATAAGGATGGTCGACTTTAGAGTCAATGTGCCCTCACGGACTGAACCATAGCTAATCGGCCTGAGAACACTGTCTCGTGTAGTCCAACTACGGCCAACAACCTACGGTTTAGCTATTCGGGCCAGATTCACTTGCGGACAGGCCCAACAAAGACCGCCCGAGTAATTCCAGGTAGTCGGCCGATCCATAGGGGAATATGCGTCAATACACAACAAGCAGGGTCATCATTGGATACAATTCATTGCAAGACAGACACCATTTTAGTATAAACAACACGTGGACAACAACATGTTAAATTCCATCCAATTTTACAGATTATACTTAACATATTCCAGCCTATACAATCACATGGACGGTCATATATAATACAATGCACTTAATCTTCCATGGACCAACATAAATCACATAATTCAGTCATACATTGAAAATCAAGGCAAGTAACTCAACTAGTTAGTCAATTTGCAACATCTCATGCCTTCGCCCAAGCATAGTTAATCACGAAATACGGGAATCAACCACCAATCAACAATTTACAGCATTTCATGTCTTCGTTCTAAGTAAAATTAACAACTAATCAGGAAATCAACAACCAATTATGTAAGGCCCGTATCCTAGTCTGTACCATTCCTTAGGCATCCGTGATCCTCCTTGTCGAATTTCGGTGACCTGCGATCTGTAGTCAGCGTTTGCGCATGACCCTAAGTCACATCCTATAATTCTGAGTCGACTCGACCCGAGACTTATACCATTGTGACCGTGTCATTGCTACGGTTCCAACGCCGCGTCTTGCGCACCGATGTGATACCCAGGCCAGGAGTTGTGAGCCCGCACATATTTCGAAGAAACGCCGCGCATTCGCAATCCCGAGAGAATCTCTATAACCCACCCCATCAATCAATCAAGTCAAGTCAAGTATACGTCACATCTATAGCCCATGTTTTCTTTCTCCCCAAGACAAGCAACCCACCTAAGTCAACTCTCAAGTCAAGTACATCCATCACCCACCCATCACCTCTCTCTTACAACCCTCTCTCTCCCTCTCATTCTCCACCCATTCCCCAAGCACCAAGAGAAGCAATCATCCAAGCATTTCCAAGCTCTAAGATTTTGCCAAGTGTGGCCCACTTCCTATCCCTCTCATCTCTCATCCTAGTCTTTCAACCTTTATCAACCTCTATCAAGGAGAGAGCCAAGGAGTTTGGCATTTCATCGGACCAAGAAGATCCAACAATGGGTGTTTATAGGATTAGATTTGCATTTTTTATGATGGGCCAAGTGGGCCTACCGATTAATGGTATGGATCCCATTTGGGACCCATCTTGATGTATGTATGGTAATCCTAGAGGGGCCCATAGTGGTGGGGTCCCTCCATCATCACGCTCTCTCTCTCTCTCTATCTCTCTTTCTCATCTTGTGGCCCACCATGATGTATTTTTTTTATCCATGTCATCCACCACGTGGACCACGCCGCTATACATCCAAGGGCCCACCTTACGGCCCGTTTTTGGGTGGGCCTAGACAAAGGAAAACACAAATGTCAGCTGATCCAAAATGGGTGGGCCATATCCACGTGGGACCCACCTGATGGAAAGCGAATTAGCTGGTCTACCGCACACCCGCGACATAGCTGATGTATTTACGTCAGCAAGCGTAGGGCCCACATGAGATATGTGTTATATCCCAACCGTACATCTGTGGGGTCCCCTCATGATATATATGTTTTATCCTTGCCGTCCAGTTGAGTTGGATGATGGGGCCCGCTGGAATGTATGTGTGGCACCCACACGTGGGGCCGACAATGATCCAAACCGTCTGTCCACCCACTGGATGAGCAGCCATAAATGTTGTAGTGACGTCACTAAGTTCTGTGGGACTCCACCGTGATGTATGTACTTCATCTATATCGTCCATTGTTGTGGGACGCACCCTGATGCATTTGTTTTAGCCATGCTGCCCACCCGTTTTCCTGGTGGGTGGGACCCACCCACCTGTGTTGCACGTGTGGGATGGGGCCCACCTTAATGAATGTATTCTCTATCCCCACCGTCCATTTGATTGGGACGGTGGGATGGCACCGTGATGTATGTGCTTTAAGCCATGCCGTCCATCTATTTTGGACATGGGGCCCACCCACACGTGTGGGGGTGGGGCCCACCTTGGATGTATGTATTCTAGATTCACACTGTCCATTGGTAGGGATGGTGGATCCCATGCCATCAGCACCTAGCTGCAGAGACGTTAGCAAGTTCTGCAGCCCCACCATGAGCTATGTTTTTATCTAAACCGTCCATCTAATGTTGGTGGATCTCACACGTGTGGACCCACCTGGGAGTTGATTGGCTAGTACCTCACCCAGCTATATAGTTGTTATATTTACGGTAACAAGTTCCGTGGGCCACGCCATGATGTATATGTTGTAGCCCACCTGGACGGTGGGCCACACTGATGTATCTGTTGTAATCCACACCATCCAGATAGCTGAACAGTGGGCCACACCGTGATGTATATGTTATATCCAACCGTCTATCAGGTGGACCACACTGTAAAATCAGTGGAGATTGAACGTCCACCATCGAAACTGTTTGGGGTCACAGAAGTTCTGGATCAATATGAAATTGTTTTCCCTCTTAATTCAAGCCTTTGTGACCTTGTGAACAGATTGGATGGAAAATGAATGTTATAGTGGGCCCTGGGAATTTTAAACAGTGGAAATCATTATCTCCACTGTTGTTTGTGGTATGGCTCAGATGATCTCTCGATATGATTCATTTTTTGGGAACTGCTCTAAAATGATCTCTAAAATAGATGAATGGTGTAGATGGATCGGCTAGGTTGGTGGGCCCATTGGTGCGGCCCACTTGATGTATATGAGGCCCATTGATGTAGCTCATGTGATGTGGCCCACTTGATGTATATAAGGCCCAGATATGTAACGCCCTGAAAATCGGGGGGTCGAGCATAAACTCAACTCCCGAGTTCCAGAACATCACTTATGCAACAAAATGAATGATGATTGAATGTTGACTGTATTCGTGCATTGAACATGAGTGAGATTAAGCCAAAACAGCATATCATACTCCAGAGACAGTTAAATTTGCAAGCGGAAGACTGTGATAGATAGATAGATAAAATATATAAACTATGATGAGTCTCCAGAGTGTGATAACATTACCAGGTTGAATAATTACAAGTACAGTTCTAAAATATACCAAATGTGAGGAAGTGTAATGTCTCCTGTCCCAAGTACCATAGCCCTGTCAATACAATATCAGGTCTTCATTGACCTGCTGGAGAGATACAGATAGGAGAACTCATATCATCATAGAAGTAGTCCAGCTCTGCCTCACAAGCATCGCCATCACCTGAAACTCAACAAATCTGGTTGGTGTGTACAACACCGTCCCGTAACGTGGGAGTGAGTAGCTAACTCAGTGGAACAATAAGGCATAGGTTAACATGTTATCAATTCAACCAAGCAGTAATGATAAAGCAGTACAAATCAAACAATTCTATCTACTCTTATTAAGTGCGAGAATGAAATGACATGATGTTGTATGCCCTTGCCAAACCACCCTCAAGCGACATCATCTTACGTTCGCGAATGCTTAACTCCCTCAGTGCGCCACATCTACTAAGCACATGCGGTGCGATGATGCTCATGATTACCAAGTTATTATTAGTCCATTTCAAACAGCAGTATTGGAAAACTAAGGTACCTCCCTTGTATCATTCCCAAACATGATCCATTCTAGGGTCGTCAATCCTAGTTAATCTCATACGATATTATGGTTCGAGAAGCATAGTGAAGGCATCGCAAAGGGCTCGTCACCCGTCAGCGCGGATACAGATCTCACCGTATGCTGCTCAATTGCTGGTCGTCAGCTCGAGTATAGGTCTCACCGTACTCGGCTCAATCACTAGCCGTCAGCTCGAGTACAGGTCTCACCGCACTCGGCTCAACTCATACTCTAGTTGTTGTGAAAGACTCGTCGCCAATCACAGACCCTTGGAGTATACTCGAAGATACTACGGAGGACTCGTCGCCCGTCAGCACGAGCACAGGTCTCACCGTACTCGGCTCTCGCCGTAAGTATTGACAGCTCGAATACAGTGTCCCATACCACCGTATTCGGCTCACGAGTTTGGTTGCGCAATGGTCACTACGGGGAGGCACATGGCCCCAGCGTAGGCCGACAGCTCGACCACGGTGTCCCATACCACCATGCCCGGCTCATGCGTCTTAGCGGATCGAGGTACCATGCTTAAAAGGGGTTTCACTGGTAAGTTTGGTACCCCAGGTTCAAGCAGTAGCGTCCAAACAGGGTGACCATGCATAAGGCAGATCGGGTTACTTGACGAGCTCGACTAGCACGATCGCCCGTTGAGCTGCATGACATGAAGTGCATGAACAACTTCGTGTGGCCTAGCCACTGCCAACAGGCAACGCATGACTCGAGTTCGTCGAACACATCCCACGTGGCAAATGAATCTCAGCCACGAATTCAATCCCGTTACCGATTGCCTGGGCCATAATCATAGCCCCAAACACAATCCATTGCAGATAGATAAAGCAGTAATGGATCAAGATTCAACTCATACAATCAAGATCTGGTATTATCCGTTTAGGGCACCAGGGCTGTTGCACGCACTCGTTGCTCCGCTCCCCCATCACCCATGACGGATCATACAATGTAAATATAAATTTAAACATATGCATTACATAGTTAAAATCATAAAGCAGTTGAGCATGTTATGAATCACAACACAAGCATGAGTTTGTACATGTTCAATTCCTAATCACACAATTATCCAAGGAGATCATACACATAGTTAAAAGAGGTTGAGAATCATATCTCAACACCCTTATACATTATGATTTGCTAACTACTACTCATTCAGACATTTCAAGAAACACTTAAACAAACATACATCAACATACATGACATATGTCGATCACATAGGCATTAGGCCAAATCCTTTCACTAGGGAGTTGCCCCAATCATAACACGCGTACACCCACGACGGATAGTCATGGCAAGCAGGAATCCAAGTTCCATATTCATTCAATCATTTACACAAACACTTGGGCCACACATTTTAACCTATATAGTGTATATTGACCGTGGCGTGACTTAGGGCAAATCCTTTCGTTAAAGGAGTATCGCCAATACATCAATCATGAATCCATGACAACTAGTCATGGCAAGCACGAATGAGAATTCTATACTCATTCAGTCATTTTCACAAACACTTAGAATACACTATTACAACATACATGACGTATGTTAGCAAAATACGTGTTAGGGCTAACCTTTTGCCAAGTGAGTATTTTATCCATGTATAGTATAATCATACATCAAATAATCATGATAATTGCATTTCCAAAAATTACACATATACGGTATTTCTAGAATACACAATTTCAACATACGTAGCATTTACAAGCGAACATGTATTACGGCGATTCCTTTCACCAAACTAGTATTTTATCCATATATTATATAATCATACATTAAATAAACATGTCAAACATTTTTCCAAAAAAAATACGTATACGGTATTTCTACGTATACCTAGAGTATGTGAAATTCCATATTCTACAACGTTAATCGAAACAGGAAACGGAAAGCACTTTGTACATGTACAATTGCATGCAGATCATGAATATATCATTATCTGACATTGAAAGTGTTGAAACCCGTAACCTATACACTTAAAGTCCTCACCTTTGCCCTTGGAATCACAACAAATCAGCAAGGGTCATTGAGCTTCCGTATACGGGAGCTTTCTAGCCTAAAGAGCGGAATCAGTTAGCCTTTACATAACCTACAACCAACCCACATCAAATCAGACCTAGGGTTAGGATTTCTCACCTTAGAACGGAGTGGATACCGTCGGGAGAGCGCCTGGAATGAGGCAGTGTAGGCCGTGTGATGAATGAAAGCAGCAGGAGGAAGATCTCCCACAAATCACAAGCTATTCTCTCTCTTTTCTCTCTCTCTCTAGGGTTTTTATCCCAAATTCGTATGGCTGTGAGAGGGGCTGTTCTAAACCCCTTTTATAGTCAAAAACATCCCCAAAATAGACTCAGGTTCAAGGGTTACTGCTAATATAGGATATTCGTCACTTTTCCAGCTCAAAAGAGAGGTTCTGGTGGCTCTCCTTGAGGCAAACGTCAGACTTAAGCTCACCACACATGGATCCATGTGGGATTACTTTTTCGACTCGATCAGATTCCCAGATCGCACGTGGCGGACCACTTTTAGTTCAACGGTCAGTGGGCCACGATCCGAAATTCCAAGTACATGTAAATGTTCCTGAAATTTTTCTTAATCCGAGGGTGTAATTTAGTCTGATTCTGACGGTCTGGTTACTTAATATTGATGCGCAAGCGAATGGTGCCAGATCACTATTCCAGATATTTTAATTTCAAAGGGAATAGTGTTTTTCACACTCCCTCGCTCCGGATCGAAACGAATGGCCGTGGGACATCGGCTGGATCTGATTTTTGAGATGATTGTCAAGCCCAGTGAGGCGGTCCTAGTTCCTTAACTTCGTGTTAATCGGACTTCCGATGTGCGATCTAGACCTAATATGAAGTTTCGTTTTATTCCCGAGAGCAGCCTGGAAATGAGTTTGGTTCTAAACTTTAGGGTAACCTAGAGTCACTGATTTTGCAAGTTTTGGGTCTTGCAGATCGTATTTAAAGCGATCCCAACGGATTTCATGGCTAATCGAGTTTTGCACTTAGTTAACTTTGTTAAATTTCTAAAGGATTTAATCCTAATTAATTTCTGGTCAAGGTGGTACTTAGTCCTTTGCAGTAATGTTTAAATTAAGTATTGTTCTTCATTACCTAAACTTTAAGATAGTGTCTAATGTGAAAGTACTTAGAAAATTTAGGGAACAAGGTGGTGAAAGGTGAGATTTGTGAAGGAAAATGGTTTAAGACGGGATTTGAGGCTTTGAATTGAGCGTTTGAAAAGTTAATCAGGTGTTAAGATTGACCCAATGCCTAAGGATGTCTAATCCTAGGTTGGCAAAAAATCCGGGATGTTACAAGATATGAGGCCCATTGTGATGTATTTAAGGCCCATGGGTTGTGGCCCATTGTGATGTATATGAAGCCCGTGTGATGCGACCCACTTGATGTATATGAGGCCCATTATTGCGGCCCACCTTGATGTATATGAGGCCCATTGTTGCAGCCCATCTTAATGTATATGAGACCCATTGTTGCGGCCCACCTTGATGTTTATGAGTCCCATTATTGCGGCCCATCTTGATGTATATAAGGGCCATGAGTGAGGGCCCAATGAGATGTATGTGAGGCCTTTGTGTGAGGCCTGATGTGATGTATATGAGGTCCATTGCGATGTGTGATTCCACCATGATGTGATGTAATAATGTTTTTGACGGGCCATGCCTTGGGTGCAATGATGGTTTGATGTCCACATTGTAAAAGCAATGATGGTTAAATGTCCGCATTATAACTCTCCCTAGGGCCCATTGTTAGGCCCATTCTCATCTTCCCTTAGTGGGCTAACCCAAGCCGTTGAGCCCCCATTGATGATGATACTTTCCACCATCCTTTCAAGTGGACCCCGCCTTAGGATATACGATATACTAGTACCTTGAATAGGTTATGATAGTCTAACATGGACCACTCCATATAGACTTCTATATATTTAGCAGGGTGTATCGTTCAGCCCTTACTCTTGTAAGTAGCATACCGGTTAAGGCCGATCATCGCCTGTTATATCTGATAATCATGCTAGTTTACTTAGTATGGTAAGACACATTGAGAATATGCTTAGTATAGCATCATATTACATCCTCATACGCATCATTTGTATGCCTGTTATGAGGAGTGTTTGATCATACCATATGCCGTTGGGCTAAGACATTTATGAGACTCCTTATGAGATGGAGTACCCCACATGATCGTGCGGTACGCGCAGGATTGATACATGACTGGATTGTGACTCATGCATCTTGCATTGTGTGTTATGATTGTTGTACGCCCTAGCGACATAAGGGTTATAGCCTCTGCTGGTATAGCGTGAATGGCAGGATTGGATACCGAAAATCTTTTCTCTACATGGGTGCTATAGATGCCCCTAGGTGAAATTTCTTAAACCCTTATGTACCAGGAGGTCGCTCCAACGTCTAGACAGAGTGGATGCATGAGCGCTAAGTATCGATACCAGGAGGTCGCGCTTCCCACTATGTCGTGGTCAGTTGGAAGGGGTGCGGCCTTACCCGCCTGAGAAGAGAGGGCAACGCTAGGCTGAGTTTGACCAGCTTGAGGAATGGGTCCGTTATCGACGAGACGAGCCTGATATTGGCAGGCGGATAGTGAGGTCTCTTCCACTCACCTTGTTGCGCGTGATATGGCGGCAATCTAGTTTGGAGTGTATTAGACCCCAGTAATTTTCAAAGAGAACTGTACTAATATATGATGCTCCAGAGATGAGCTGGATTGATATGTGGATTGGTATGCTTGAGCTGTATCTTACACATGACATTGGCTATGTAAGCCTTGCATTGCATCGCATGGCCTTGGTGTGGCCGACAACATTCATGCCTTGCATTGCATAGCCTTGGTACGGCTGATATATTCATAGACTCGCTAGCATATTCCGCATTACTCTAATATTGCATACTTGCATTGCTACCTTGCGCACACACTTTCACCACCCTCTAAGCTTTCTATAAGCTTATGTATGATTGATGCGTGCAAGTGACGCTAGGTCATAACTGAGTAGGAGCAGGAGCGTGCCGCAGAGCTTCTAGAGTTTCTATCATTATTATCTTTGTATTTCCCTTTATGCGCATTGTACTTAAAGTTTTGATTATAGTGGATATGTGGTGATGTCTCTGGTTGTTGTTGTTTGTGGGTTATGCTTATAGTTATGCTTCTTGCGAGATAAATGTACATCAAAAATCCTCCTTGTAGAATCCCAGGATCGGAATCTGGCATATGGGCGCTGGGAGCCTAGAATGGGGTACTACGGAAGCTGTCGGTGCTGGATTCGGCGATCGAGAATTTTGTGAGCCCGGTTTCTGAGTTTGGGGCGTGACAAATTAGTATTTTTTAGTATTTCATAACTTCATTCTAAGCATGATTAACACCTAAACAGAAAATCGCAACCAACTAGGAGCAATTTGGGGAAAGTTAAAACTTGTAACCTACATGAGCATGCAAATGCACAAGTCACGTATTTGGGGTATTAAGGCCAAGCCCCTTTCCATCATTTTAACAATTTCTAGTCCATTATCATATTTATGTAGTCCAAATGAAAATTCAGCCACATGCACTAACAATTCACCAACCACATTCATTAAACCTATGCTAGGCATGATAATTGGACACCTAAAGGTAATGGTCCGCACCTATTCTTAACCAAAGGTCGTTGAGATTGTCCTAACGCTGCCAGGTCCGCAAGCTTGAGGTGTCGGGGCCCTGCATTGCATGAAAAGAAGGGAAAGACACATGCATGTTGTTAGAAGCAAGAAAAAATGTGATTAGAGCCCTATCTAACCTTAGATGGGGACGGAATCTCACTCCAACAATGAAATGTGTCGGTGCTTTCCGGCAATGGAGAGGTGAGGATGCCGAGATTTTCAAATCTCAAACACTAAGCTCACATGCACACACCAAAGACTCTCTCTCTCTCTCTCTCTCTCTCTCTCTCTCTCTCTCTCTCTCTCTCTCTCTCTCTCTCTCTCTCTCTCTCTCTCTCTCTACTGCTAAGTAATGGGATTGAGAGAGAGAAGGCTAGACTTTTATATGTCCAGATTTATTACAACTGACCTTAACATTTTGTGTAATTCCCCCAATGGCCCTGTGGGGCCCTTTTCAGGTTATTGGGGCTGTTCCCCATCCAATTCATGAATCAGATGCCCCATGGCCCAATGAAGGGTTGGGGCAAAGTTTGATCATAAACAGATGTCGGGTTTTGCCGCAATGGCCCGATATGCGATCAACGGTCACCGTTCCATGATCAATGGTCAGGTTTTGTGGGTAAGGGCAGGGAATTATTTCTAACCTTCGGTGTGAATTTAGAAGAGAAACGACGACTGAAATACCCAGATTTGTTGTCTCAAGAAACAGGGCCAATTGATTTAAATTTCAGAATTTTCTTCTTTAGCCCTAGCGACTGACGGCTTTCAAGTGCCAGCTGGACGCACAATTTGTCCATCCTGGGGCATCGTTTGAGCCTGACATCTACGTGGGACCACAAGCCCAACGAGACCCTTGGCCTACCAAAATTTTGAAATTTTTTGTCCTTCTCTCGGGTGATACACGGCCCGTACAGACAGTTGCCAAGTATAGCTTAGTCATCTGGCTCTACGGCCCGTGCTCGACCCGAACACAATTGAATTTAATCATATCAACCGCTAAATTTGAATTTAATTTATCAGTAATAAGCCCCGTGCGACCGAATCACTCGGTCCTTCGTCGGCTCACACTTGAGCGCCTCAGGACATCGTTCCTTTTCTGACCGGGCATTACATATACCAAGAGAGATGTGCATTCTAATGAGGCTACTACGAAATATTTACTCATGAGTGGGGCAAGCTCTTCTATTCTAGTTCATAGTTTCTCTTGGTTCAGTACTAAATTCCCAATCGATTGTCTCGACTACTTCTTCCGTGGTCCATCGACAACATGTAGGATTCTTCCCATTCTATCTTCCCCTCCTAATCCATTCCTCGAAAGAAGTTTTTAAGGGATCCCTATCTACCACAATCTTTACTTTTGGTTCCAGCGAATGAATAATCATTGAGACCTCTTTTTGGACAACACATACAAAGAGAGAGACACCCTTTTTTCTAGTAAATGGTTCAAATCATTTTATCAATATGAGTGTTCTATATTGAATAAATTGCCAACTATTCATTTTCAAACCATCTCCATACTAATGTAGTGTTGTGCCCAGACTTCGGACGATTTAGATTTAGCCATGTTAATGAGGGAGAAGGAATGAATGGGCTGCTCGCTGGAACGGCCTCAATGATTTTGAGGGGGCAGGGGGCTGACCTCTTTCTTCGTGTGTATTTATAACGTCCTGGATTTTTGCCGTTTCGAATTTTCAAGAAAAATTCTTAAATTTTTTTATATATAACTAGTCTACGTTGTCACTTACTGACCTTTGATGCTTGAGGTGAGCCTATATGTAGGTGATACCAATAAAGAACCACATGAATCTGATTAATCAACCATAAGAAGTCAACAAATCCGCCTAATCACTTAAACCTCAAGTCTAGCCTCATGATTTGTTCATATAGGGCTCAAATCTAGCCAACATATCACTGACCAATCGAGACGACCGCAACCAAATTAAAGATTTACCCAAAGCAGAGACAACTAAGGGTCGGATCTTAATTTACAAACCAAAGTGAACCAATTATCCATTTAGCCTAAGAACCAATGGTTTAGAGTGATTATGACCGAATCACCATTTCCACTAGTTGCGAATAGGCCATACTATGAAATTAACTAATCCAAATCCTAATCATTGCGCACAAAAAATCTTGATACCTAATTCATTACAAAAAAGCCTTGATTATTCAAATGAGCTCTAGACCACTCGTTAATGGGCCACTAGTTCCAAAACCATAGAATAATTTTCGTCTTACTAGGCTTGATGCCCATCATGGGTGGCGAACCAAGAAAGTGCCCAGAACTGCTCAACTTGGGCCAAAAGCGAAGTGCTTGAAACGTGTAAATCCCCTAAGTTGAAATCTAAAAACTTAAGTAAAATAGACCTTCCGTTATTTTGCAAAGTTGTGACTTTTCAACCGTTAGATCGCAACGAAATTCGAGGCATGAGTTAAGGATATTTTCCTGCTCATATTCGTATAACTGTGGGCTCGATCGATCACCGACGACCATCCATCGTAAGTGGGGCCCCCATGGTTGATTAAAGTGTCTGATTGTCACCCGATTATGACAAACTCTAGATCCTGTAGTGGGGCACCTTTCCCCTGACACAGATGAGCTACTGGGCCTCCGAAAGGACACTATAAATCGAAATCAACCCCCTTATGGGCAAGTATAATGGAAAAGAGGCCTCAAGGGCCATTTGGTCACAAAATCTAAAATTATAAAAGCCTAGAAATTCTCTCCCATACTCTCATATGAAAATTCAGTTGCGAAAGGAAGAGAGAGAGTGGAGAGTGGAGAAGAGAGATTTTAGGGGAGCTTGTATGGGAGATTTCCCCACCATTTTTGGCCACAACAGAGCTCATGACAGCGCCACGCCGTAAAGGCCAGCTTGGCAGTAGAAAAGAGGTAACTATCGGGCCCTCCTTGTGATTTGAGCCTTATAGGCCGATTGCATGCGCCCCTTACAAGCAAATTTCATTAGCGCGTGGCACCAACACACTACCCTATGGATCCCAACCTTAGGAGTGACACCAAAAATCGACGAATCGTTTTTAGGTGCGGACCATTATCCCTAGGTTACCATTTATCGAACTCTATGTCATGATTAATGATTTGTGTAGTGAATAAATGATTGCATGTTAACCAGTGCGTGCTTGTATGGCTCTTTGCCTCCCATAAATTGTTAATCATGTGTAATGTAGCTCGAACGTTCAATTGGATGTTAGAATAAGTTGAAATTACAAAATTTATTGCTCATGCTTCCTGTTACTCACATGCTTATGCACTAAATATGTCTTACCTCACATGAATTGCTATATATGTTAGTTGTAATGTAGCCTGCATGTTCGATAAAATGCCCAATAGAGTAGAAATTCCTGATTTGTTGCTTGTATCCGTTCCTATAAATACATAATTGATTTATTAGTGTTATCGATTAACTGTGGCTATTTAGTTAATCGGGATGGCCGACAAATCATAAATTTACGAGGGCAGTCCTATTTGGGTTGGTTGCCCCAGACTAATTTGATTGATCCGGACCGAATACGAATAACCGGCAGTAGTCAGACTACATGGGATACTTGCACCCAATGCCGGTTATGCCAGAGTTTGTCTGAGTCAACCAAATTAGCTTAACGGCCGACCAACCGTGTGTGTTCACCATGTATGATCACGCCTGCCTGAATTTGAAGCACCTCATACCTTTAAGAGGCCTACTATTAACCATTAGTATGCGATCCCCAAGTCTCGGGAGCCAGGCATGGTGGTATGGGACACTGTGTCCATGTTGTCGGACTATGCTATGGTGATAAGCCTCCCCATAGTGACCAGCGAGCATAGGAGGTGATAGATCCTTGTTCGAACGACCCTCTTTAAATTACTCAGCCGATGGTTCTGTGCTAGAGTACCGTTCGAATGACCCGGGCATGAATGGAATTGGGTGACGAGCCCTTTTACTTGTGGTGATTTGTTTATGTGACAAGCCCGTACCTCGGAACTGAATGATCATACTCGATGTTTGGGTGACAACCCATACCGAGTTGATCCTCATACCTTTGAGTATCATGCCTTACCTTTGGAATTATTGATTCGTGAGATAAATGAGTGATATCTAAATTTGGATCATGGATCGCAGGCTCGGAGCCGCTATGGTCGCCCTAGCCAAGTGATCTGGATAAGGCCATTGATTAAATGAAGTGTTTCAACTTCCTCAATCTTATTGGATGAACAGACTTAATTAAATACTCGGCCAACATGAACATTCATAGCATTATATTAGCATAGGTTGGTAACTCGGCGGTCGAGGTCGCATTAAGGGAGTTTTGGTCATATACGAACGTATAGATGGAGTCGCTTGAGGGAGTGTTAGATGGTGATGGCATGCATTATATCATAATACCATACACATGCATTAACAAGAGTGTATAAGGACCGTATGCTTAAGTTATTTTTCATTAATTGTGCATATGGATATGATAACATGTGTATCTTAGAGTTAATGAAACCACTGAGTTGATCACTCACTCCCACTTTGAGACGGTGTTTTAAAACACTAACCAGACACTTTTGTAGATGCAGGTGCTATGGAGTCTGATGCATTGAAGGACGCGCACACAGACTCGAAAGAGTCCTCGTTCTTCCAGTTGTTGGGTGGGCCGATATAGGACACTTTCAGGACATTAATGAGATTTTAGAGTCGATACATTTTGTATTTTTGAAACTGTATATTTTGTTTAGTTGTAGTCTTGTACTCTGGATAAACCTATTTTACTTGTTAGTTGATTACTCACGTTAAAATTTACGTTTATTCCCGAGCACATCGCATAGTCTATTTTAATTCTATGAACTAATCGAATGTCAGGTGAAACGAATTATAAAATTCCGCTTCTGTAAAGCATAAGTGGCACCCGGGATATCAGGAGTCAAATATCTACTCGGCCCCCGAAATCCGGGGCGTTACAGTATCACTCACCGGTGGGGGTGTGAGATAGATATGGTGAAGTTCGAGTTAAATTCTATCAAAGAGTTATCTAGCGGAACAATACTCTTACCGAGATCCATTAACAACAAGTAGATCTACGCCAGGAGATTCGGTTATGTGTCAGGAGAAATTGGTACGAGAAGCTGCGGATACACTTCTTGATAATGGGATTCACGGACAACCAATGAGGGACGATCATAATAAAGTTTACAAGTCATTTTTAGATGTAATTGAAGGCAATGTGGGAAGATTTTGTAAGACTCTACTTGATAAATGGGTGAATTATTCGAGACATTCCATCATTGTCATGGGCCCTTTGCTTTCATTACATCAATGTGGATTACCTCCAGAAATAACAATAGATCTATGTTTGTCATTCATGGTCTAACTACACAACATGTTGCTTCTAACATAGGGATGCATAAAATTTGGAAAAAATAACCAATTGTAGTTTTAGACAAATGTGTTATTGAGATATTGGGCCCTTATGACATCTCGTACACATTTCAACGATTGACCAAGTAAATAAGTAAACTTCAAAGTGGATCTGTTGTGCCAAGAGTGCGCTATGACCCATGGCCGCTGCCTAGTGGAGGTAGCTCCTCCACTGTGGGTATACAAAAAAACCCAATTCTACGAACCCTAGGAAAGGCTTAGCCCCTTCATAATACAACCGAGAGTTCGGTTACTCTATTTCATGAAAAGACATGAGTAAAACACATGCATCCATGTGGAGCTATGTAGTGGATTTCAAAACCACGGAAAATCCTCATGTGACAAAATTTAAATCCATCTCGCTAAATTTTAACCTTTCCCATTCTCCTCAAACGTTGGATGAGCAATTTCATCCCTCCTGATACGAATATGAGACCAACTTCGGACCTTGTCCAATCGAGCCCGTTTAAAGGCCTACCTAATTCCAGCCCAAAATCACGGGAATTTCGTCTAAAGCCAGTGGCACATGCTCTTCTTGCATAAACCTATATAAACGACACGAATACGAGAATCCTAGGGTTTCAGAGGATTTACTAGGGTTTTTCTTCTCTCTTGCTGCTCAGTTGCCCTAGAAAGCTTCATCACCTTCGACAATGGCGGTCGGGTATATCTCTCTCTCTCTCTCTCTACCCCTCCTTTCACGTCATCTTTCATTGCAGCTGCTTGACTGATTTCCGTTTCCATCATTTCAGGAAGAACAAGAGGATTTCGAAGGGGAAAAAGGGAGGAAAGAAGAAAGCGTGAGTATTCAAAAACCCTAAGAGAGGAAACCCTAGATCAGATCCTTCATCTATTCTTTTATTTACATCGACGATCTTTTCTTCTTTTAATATGTGCAAACGGAAATTCGAATATTTTGCAGGGTAGATCCTTTTGCAAAGAAGGACTGGTATGATATTAAAGCTCCATCAATCTTCAACGTGCGGAACGTTGGCAAAACCCTCGTCACTCGGACGCAGGGCACCAAGGTACCTCTCCCAATCCTCTGCATTCGTCTATATAGGAGTTAGAACGTGTGGGCCACGTTGCTCGGTGATCCCAAGTCGTTGATCTGATAAGCAGCCCGTATATTGCCGAATACGGGCCCACATTCAGCGGACAACAGGCTAAACATCAATGGCGTGGGATCTTCTGGTATGGGAGATTCCCACTGTATCCCCCATCCGTGGTGGAGACTTAACGGTTCAGATCACCAAACCATGGGCCTCACGTTTACCTAATGCGGCATTTACTCTGTAGTTCATCATATTCACTGTCTATGGATTATAAAAAGCAATTGCACTGAAAGTATGATTTTAACTGGCTGAAGAAACGAAAAATAGCAAATAATCGAAATTTGATGGACACAAATGTTCATTGAAAAAGGTCAGTATTGCTGTCAATTGGATTTTTTGGGGATATAAGTATAATCAATGTATGTGGATCCCATGTTTCGGTGGTTAAGATTTAATACCAAGCACCCTATCGATGCCAGTAGCTATAGTTAACCCCATGAATAATGTTACAGGGATTCCCTCAGGGAAATTCCTCGAGCGATTCACCGTCTTATTCTGACATGTGTCTCCTCCCCACATTTGACTGGACCGAGCTATTGCAGGAAACATGAGTTTCTGTAGGGCCCACTGTGATGTACATATGACATCCAATCTGCCCCTCCACATGTGCCAGCTCATTTTAGGATGTGAGCCCATCAAGTAGTTCGATCTAGAGCTCAAGGGGGCCACACCATAGGTAACAGTGGAAATAGAGATGTGCACCATTGAAATCTTCTGAGGGCCCACATACCTTTATGTTCCACTAAATAGGTGTGGAACATAAGTCCGCTTTAAACTCCTTTTTGGAAAAAAAAATCTTTTTAATATTGGTCGAATTTTTGAAACTGCATATTTCAGAAGATAGCCAAAAAAAATTAAAAACTCTTTTTTGGGCAAACCAAATTAAACATGTTTCTTTTTCAATAGAAACATGTTTATTAAAAAAATGGGGACAACTTAAAAATAGATGTTGGATATGAAGGTGGATTTTTTTAATAGATACAGACTAAAGTATATAAGGATTACTTGAAAAGGAAGGATTTGAGTCGACAAACAACGCCATTTGACTATCTATATACATTATTTTTCATACATTTAAAAATTCTAACTAGTTAATTAAAATTTTCTATTTTAACCTTATTTATATTAATATATTTGCACATATAGCCTTTTTTCACTTCTTTTTTTTCTAGTCCAAACCATATTAAACCCGAACTTCTTATTCTCAGAGTTTTTGGCATTCTTTTTTCTTTTCTTTTTTTTTTTACTGAATTTTTACCATATTTATGATGATCGAGTTGAATTAAACATGATTCTCTCAAAATTTTATTTATTTATTTATTTTTTTAAATAACACGAAAAGTTTCCATGCCCTTTTTTCCCATTTGCTGTTTTGCTATGTTCCTGACACAGGCACTTCATACTAATTTGCATTTTTTTTTTTTTGGCTTCGAGTTCTTAATGCCCATGTGGTGGTGGGTGAAAATAATGAGATGTGAATATAGCATTTTCATTGACTTTAACCACCAAGTTAGAAAGTTATGTAATCCAAGTGTTTTTTTTATTTGGAGCTTTTTCCTATCATGATTTATCAAGGATCTCTCATGTGGATTAGGGGTTGAAATTTGTGGTTGATTGGCTAACCAACTATGTAGTTCTTCATTTGATCAGCTGTAAAGAATCTTAACTAATTATGATAGGCCAAAAAAAAAAAAAAAATCTTTTTTGGGCAAACCAAATTAAACATGTTTCTTTTTCAATGGAAACATGCTTATTTAAAAAATTGGGGACAACTTAAAAATAGAATTTGGATATGAGGTGAATTTTTGTTAATAGATACAGAGTAAAGTATACAAGGATTACTTGAAAAGGAAGGATTTGATTTGGAAAACAACACCATTTGACTATCTATATGCATTGTTTTTCATACATTTAAAAATTCTAATTAGTTAATTAAAATTTTCTATTTTAACCTTATTTATATATAATATATATGCACATGTAGCCTTTTTTCATTTTTTTCTTGTCCAAGCCGCATTAAACCCGAACTTCTCATTCTCAGAGTTTTTGGTTTTTCTGATTTTTTTACTTACTTTTTACCATATTTATGACAATCGAGATTGAATTAAACGCGAATCTCTCTCTCTAAAAAAATAATAATAATAATAAACGCGAAAATTTTTCATGCCTTTTTTTTACGTTTGCTGTTTTTCTATGTTCCTGACAGAGGCACTTAATTCTAATTTTGCATTTATTTTTTTATTATTATTTTTTTTTGGCTTTGAGTTCTTAATGCCCATGTGGTGGTGGTTGAAAATAATAAACGTGAATATAGCATTTTCATTGACTTTTATCGCCAAGTTAGGAAGTTATGTAATCCATGTTTTTTTTAGCTGGAGATTTTTCCTATCATGATTTAGCAAGGATCTCTCGTGTGGATTAAGGGTTGAAATTTGTGGTTGATTGGCTGACCAACTATGTAGTTCTTCATTTGACCAGGTGTAAAGTATCTTAACTAATTATGATTCAAGTCTTTTAAAGAACATGGAGTCAGAACTCACCTGAAACTTAGTCGACTTGGATGAGTCAACCTAGCTATGCTTGAGAAGCAGATTAGTTGCCCCTCCCAAAGCTTGTATATTTCCCAAATGAGCCACAACTATTTGATATAGTTTCAGGCAAGTTGTAATGAGCCATAATAGTTTGAAGCTCCTGGTGAGCGACACTCTGAATCCCCGTTATTCCTTTAAAAATTGTGTTTCATAATTCTGTTAGGATTGTTGACAGAATATTTAGGGTAATTACATGATTCTTTAGAGAGTGGTGTAGTCTACACTGTACAGCTCCATGGTTGCTACCAACTTCAAATGTGTTCTAGAGGCAGCAAATTAGAGTCTCTGATGCGCTTCTTAATTTCGTATTCAGTGCTTTACGTTGCCGAGAGCAATTTCGGGTGGAGATTCTGGCAAATGTTGTGATTTGATACAGCTTTTGCATTCAGATGCTCGGAAATCACTTACTTTTTGTCTATTTTTCTTTAGCTAATTTTTAGTTTTATGTACAACTTCATGGTTGCTGAGACTCCAAATTTGTTTTAGGGACAAGAAATTAGTCTCTAATCTGCTTCTTGATGGCATTTCAGTGCTTTACATTGCCAAAAGCAAAACAAATAATGTGATTTGATACAGCTTTTGCATTCGTATGCTCGGAAATCACTGTAATATTGTGTCCATTTTCGTTAGCTTTTCTTTAGTTTTATGTTAGGTCTGTTTGGATGGAGACAATCCAAAATATGAATGTGGAAACCCCATGGAATCCTTCAGTGAATGGAAAACTGTGGAATCCAAAATAGGTTGTTGTTTGGTTTGGGTGCAGTTTTACCATGGCAATGTTAAAAGTTCAACAATCATGGGAGCTGGCTCTCATAACCTTGTAATCAACATGTAACATGGTTTTTGGGAGAAATTAATATCCACCTTCTTTTTAGTAGAGCCTTGGAAATCAAAATTGAATTTGACAAATGACAGGTACTTTCTTCTCCACAAACATCGGCAAACTTGATTGCATGGAAATTGAATTCATTTCAGGAGTATTCACTCAATCTTTCCAAAAAAAAAAAAAAACTCAATTGAAACATCACCTTACTGTAGTGGACAAAATGTATAGGTTGTCCATACTAACATTAAGTTCTTTTGGATATTTGATTGGTTTGATTTTGTTTGGATGCTATGTTCTTCACATTATATGAGAAGGAGAATACCTCTTAAAAATATGAACTGAACTCAGATTTCAATTTTAGAACATTGTTGACTTGGCAATATCTTTTGACGAATTGTTTGGTCTTGATCAAGGTGTTCCTTATCTGTTATGATAAGGCCATAAAGGCCGATACATATAGGTAACGGTTGTGACTATTACGCGATTCGGGGTTGAACGGGACAGTTGGTTTTATGGAACCGTATCAGCCGTTACGGGCATAATGACCGTTACCCCCATAACCGTCGAAAAAGAGCCATTTTTTTCTATGTAAATCCATTTTCTCCTCATTTTTCTACTTTTCTCATTCAAAAAACTTTCCTAGATTATTCTACAACAAATTTCGATCACTCTTACTATAGTTTGTAGAATTAAAACTGTAGATTGAATCAATTTGGGCGAATAGAAGTTCTGAGGGCTATATATATATATATAAAGTGATATTTATGCCCCTTTTTCTTCAATTTCTAGTTCTAATGCTTGATTGCGATGTGTAAATATTAAAGACAAAGAACCATGTTCATAAATTCACCAGACAACCAGATACAACACTCTCACCAAAGAGTGGACTGCTACACTACCATAAATATTTTCAAAACAAAAAAAATGAATATATATTTGGTATATTTATATTATTCTGAATTTTCTAAATATTTTTCCAGAATTTTTCTGGCAAAAAAAATCAACTGTTACAAAGGGTCATAACAGTCATTACGCTCCTGTATAGGCTGTTACAGCCAATACCCGTATTGGTAACGGTGGTAACCGTTGTGACCACCATTACCAATGCGGAATACCTTGGTCTTGATGCATCAAAGCATGAGGTGGGCCTTGGTTTCGGTGACCATCAATATTATTGCCATACTGTCAATCAGTGATGCCCTGATTACTGGTTTGCAAATAGATGGTTGACAGAATGATACAGCAACAGTTTAGGAAAAGCCCAAAGATGACCATGATCTTCCAGTCCGGAGGGTTTTTTTGGGCTTCATCATCTGGCCGGCCAACTAGATCAATGTTTTGGTTAAATCAAACATGGGACCCACATGTCTAGACTGATGCATCAGGCCCTTTCACATCCAGATTGATCAGCATGACCCAATATTCCTTTGGATTTTATTACATACACTTTTTAATCTGATATATGAAATCTAGGTATTTATTGTTTGATAATTGTTCTTTCCAATTTGGCCCTTCTAAGAGATTTTATACAACTCTTATCTTCAGTTCTGTTGGTGCAACTTCCCATTAATCATGTTTTTGATAGCTTGCTCATATTTTATTGCACACTTTGTTGTCTTTGTTTAATGATTAAAAGGGAAAAAATATTTCTTTTGTGGAATTAAGCTTTCAGCACTACACTGTTGGCAATCCTAGTCTTCATGGTTTTGTCTCTATCAATTCATGCGTATTGTATGATATTCATAGTAGGCTTTTTTTTTCAGCAGAACACTGATACCTTATGTTGATATGGTTGACATGCTTAAGGTGATATCTGTGATGCCATTTTTTTCTGTGAATTATGGCTTTTTTTAAAACTCTTATGGAAGGGAATTTAACTATTATTTACTAGATTTGAGCATGAAAACACAAACCAAGTAACTTTATGATGAATTGATGATGCGAGCATTGACTTGGATAAAATCTTAGTCAGATGTCAAAACATGAGTATGTTTTTATCATTTGCTTTCCACATCTGCAATTCTGGATTTATTTTCACCAAAAATGCTGCATGAGCTAAAAGTCAATGGGGTCACCAGTCACCGCAAGTGTCAAACTCTCATTCAACAGTGTACTAAAAGACAACAGCAGGCACATCAGAAATTGGAATGATACATGCATTAAGATATACTGACATTGATACATCCTACCATCCAAACACACCTAAATGAGTTTCTAACTTGATTACTTCCCTTTTTGCGACAGATTGCTTCTGAAGGTCTCAAACACCGTGTATTTGAGTGTTCCTTAGCTGACCTTCAGGCTGATGAGGATCAGTCCTACAGGAAGATCCGGCTGAGAGCGGAGGACATCCAAGGAAGAAATGTCCTAACAAATTTCTGGGTAACTAGCAACATTTTGGTTTTGTTTTTTGGATACAGTAGTGCATTGATTTACAAGTATGAATCTAATAAATTGGAAATAACCCAGTTATAGTTGACTCCATTAGCATTCATATTGAGGATCTGAGCCCCAACTGTGATTGGGTTGTTTTCAAGGTGGACCTGAGTGAAGAAAAATATCCTGATTCACTGTGAATTGTTCAGGGAATGGATTTTACAACCGACAAATTAAGGTCATTGGTCCGTAAGTGGCAGACCTTGATTGAGGCACATGTAGATGTGAAGACAACGGATAACTACACTCTGAGAATGTTTTGCATTGGATTCACCAAGAGGCGCCCTAACCAAGTTAAGCGGACCTGCTATGCACAATCTAGCCAAATTAGACAGGTGAAAGCATGGCACAATCCTTTTTTAATGTAGTGGGTACTATTATTCTGTGGCTTCTTTCATTTTGTGCTCCGGATTTTGTGAAATATTAATGGTGATATGTATGGGATCTGGAATTTTTACGCTCGCTTCTTCCATTTTTTGGGTTAATGTTGTATAGGGGTGGTGCATTAATATTTCTATTTCATTTCAACTCTTTTTTTTTTTTTTTTCTTTTTTTTTTTTTTGTGTATACATGATTGATATGTTGCTTTCTATTTCTTTTCAACTCTTTTTTGATGTGTATGCATGATTGATTTATAGCTATATGGATGTTTTTATTGTATCAGATTCGCAGGAAGATGAGGGAAATAATGGTCAACCAAGCAACATCTTGTGATCTGAAAGAGCTGGTGCAGAAGTTCATCCCTGAGGTGATAGGAAAGGAGATTGAGAAGGCAACATCCAGTATTTATCCTCTCCAGAACGTCTTCATTCGGAAAGTCAAGATTCTAAAGGCTCCCAAATTTGATCTTGGCAAGCTGATGGAGGTATGTTCCCTTGCCCTCAATATCCTTTAGTGCCTGTTTGATTTTCTGGCTCAAGTATAATTACCATGTAAATGGGTAATAATTATTTACCTAAGTAATTACCACATCTTTTCCAATGCAGATGTGACAACTTACTTTTTTAACACTTTAATCGAGAAATTTACAACATCAATGTGCGGCCCATCGTGATGTATGTTACTTATCCACACCGCTCATTTGTTATGCCAGCCGAATTTATGGCATGAGCAAAAAAATGAGGCAGATCCAAAGGTCAAGTGGACCACACCACAAGAAACAACGGGAATCAAATGCCTACCATTAAAATCTTCTTGGGGCCGTTAAAAGTTTTGAATCAAGCTGATATTTGTGTTTTCCCCTTATCCATGCCTGTGTGACCCTATGAACGGGTTAGATGTTGAAAAAATCCTCAATGTGGGCCCAGTGAAGAAAATAACTTTCAATGGTGGACGAATTAAGGCCACTGTTTCCTTTAGCGTGGGCCATTTGAGTGTTGGATCTGCCTCATTTTTTGGTTCATGTTCCAAAATTTTCTAATAAAATAGATGGAGGGTGTGGATATATCATATACATTACAGTGGGGTCCACATATTTAAGTCAACACTTTTGTTTCGATTTTCGAGGTGGAATTACTCTCATATTTTCAAACATGGTGGAAAAGTAATAATTACTTGTTTACCCTGATTTACATGTATCATGGAAACTCAAACAAGCCCTTATTTTTTGTCATCATTTTCTTCCCTTTTTCACCAAAAGTTACTACTAGAGCAGTTGATCTGTAACAAAACTGGATGCCACATTCTCCATGAAGTTGTAAACCCAAACATGATCATTCTGTCTCTGTTGTAGAAAGTGGCAATCAATAGTGTTCGGTGGACTGGAATGAAGGAAATCATAAAATGCTGAACAATAATTGCTGGAAGCATGCCTAAGTCTAACAAGTAACTCTAAATGATAAAACACAAGTTGAACTTAAGTTAGTGATTGAGTTTTTTTTTTTTTTCAAGTTTAAAAAGGGTTTGTGTTCTTGACTTTTTCAAACTTGGATCAAACTTTTGAAGCACTAACTTTGAGCTTGTTTCTGGAAAGAAGTTGTGCCCTTTATCAAAGTGTACTTACCATTGAAGGGTTTGTTTGTGTTCTTCATTTTTCAAGGTTTTTAGATACTTGGATCTAACTTTCGAAGCATTACCTTTGAGGTTGGTTCTGGAAAGAAGTTGCCCCTTCTATCATTCAAAGGCAACTTACTATTGACTGAACTTTGCATGTGGATCATTTCCTTCCACAAGTGATTGAATCCTATGATACCCGGATCCTTCTGGTTAAAAAACAAGGGGTACCCGAGTCAGATGCTTGGATCCTCAAATAGGGCCAGGATAAGCAATCCCCATTTCCCAAAGAGCTGCAATCCTGATTTTCTGGGATTTTGAACTCTCAACTCTCTCAGTTATTTAGAATTAGTGGCTTTTCCTAGTATTTGTGGTGAGTTGGACAACTAATTCAAACCGTGGTTGCCAAGCTCCGAACTTGGGACTTGACTCGATCCACCTACAAAATTTCACTGGAGCGTGTCAGCAAAATGACTCAGGCGACTCATGTTTTGTAGAGTTGGTCCCATTATCCCCTGTGTAGTGATCGATATCATTGATTTAATGTCCAGTGTTATCCCTACCATTTTTATGATTGGCCTTGTCGTTATGGCCATGTACAGCTTCCGTTTATGAAAAATCATATGCAGTTGCTTTGGCCTGATGGTTGATATGCAAGGGAGTCAAAGTCCATCCCTACCCAAACAAGAACTTGGGGCATGCTGCCATCAGCCCCATGCACTTATTTCAATGTACAAATGTGGCTAGCCAAAGTCCATCCTGTGTTCACTAAGGAAACCATCTTCCCTCACAAATGCCCAAGTTTCTCACTTCAGGATACCAATTGTAACAGCTGTTTGTTCCACCTAATGCCCTCCCTCTAATTGTTTCCTAGTCTTTGCAGTGACTGCAGTTGATTTACTCAATTGTCCACAATGATGGTATCAATGTACCACACATTGTTGTCAAAAGCAATCGCATAATCGATTATGTGATCAAATAATCGCATAAAGTGATCACATATGCGATTATGTGATCGCGTACTTTTCCATTTTTTTCATTTCTTTTTATTTTTTATTTTTTCAAAAAGAAAAAGGTTGTGCGCACAGCATCGCTTACGCCATTTGACAACATTAGTACCACTTACGCCATTTGACAACATTAGTACCACATCAAGTTAAATGTTTGGTGGTTCAATTGTAGTATTGATGCATCATGCATCCATATTATATACGTGGACGTATTTGACTGTTTTATTAGTAGTAATGTAGACGCTGAGGAAGTAATCATTTGGTTATTTAGTCAGTTGTTTACTTATTGCAAACAGTATGTCAGGTGTTTGTTATATGGATTGTGATGGGTAGTTGTTAATCAATGTATAATACTGAAACGTGATGTAAATTTCTGGGTTGTAGGTTCACGGCGACTACTCTGAAGACGTTGGAGTGAAGGTGGAGAGGCCTGCTGATGAACCAGTGGCTGAGGTGGAAACTGAGGTTGTTGGGGCCTGATCGTGAAGTGATCTCATTAATCTTTCAATTTTCCTGGGAGAGTTCTAGTGTTTTGTAACTTCTCTACCATTGATAGAGAGTTCAGCAAAATATGACAATTAGTATTTTGGATTAGATCATGAACTGGTTTTGGCATATGTTTTGCTAAAGCTGTTTTTTCTCCTACAAAAATTCTTACTGGGGAACTGTGCCTCAGATATTTTTGATAGATGCTTAAGTCAATGGAATATTTGCTTGGGACCTTTGTGGCTGCAACAAAATCCAAAGGTTAAAATTGTCTGATCCATTGTAATATCTACCTTATGTGCGAATGTAGCTATTATTGTAGTGATTCTTGCTGTGGGCCCATAATATTTATGTGTCATAAATGTATGTCAATCTGGATCCTTGTTGTGGGCCCATAATATATATGGATGGGATGTTCTATAATGATATGTTAATTTCAGATGATCCCAACCATGTCTTTGGCAGCTACAAATGGTTGGTTGAAAATAAATTGACGAGCTGTCCAAATTCAAATGCTCCGTTTTACTGAAGGAATGCTTTTTTAAAATCCCATTTTTCACGGTTCGTTGCCACAAGCATTGCAGAAATGTGGCCCATTTATCCCATGGGCCACACATGTTTTACCTTGGTTGTGTATGTCGCACTCACATGAGCAAGTCGGCCTGATTATTAGGAGAGGTCATGCACTGAAAGGATGGACGCCTGATGAATTGTTCTGGTACAAGTACAAGGTGCAAGGGAAAGGTTGGGCATCTGGAAACAGATTCGTCAGTGAAAGCGAATGTCAGGATTGGCATGTGGAAATGGGCTCCTTTGTGGAATGAGTTCGTGAGAAGAAAGTGGAAATTATCCTGGAATCCACCTGCAGATCGCCCACTGTTGGCCTTGTACTTCAATTGGTGGCCCACAAGCAGACGGTTAAAAAAGAAAAATAAAAGTAGCATTCTAAATTCAACTAGAAAATTTCCGTACTGGGTTAAAAACTATCTTTAGTGCATGGGCCACTACAGTGAGACCTATCATATCAACGGTGCAAGCTCCAAGTATGCCATGTGGTACTAGAGAAAGAGCTGTACACGAGTCAAACCAAATTGAGCTTACCTGGCTCGGCTTGGTCTTCGAGCTGATTGGTCAGTTCGGACCAGCTCGAGCATTCAAGCTGGTTTATAGTTAAGTGAACTCTATTTTTTAATATTATATATATATATATATATATATATATATATATATATATATATATATATATATATATATATATAATTTATTTAAATATATAAATATTTACAAAATATTTATATTAAGTGAACTCGATATAGCTTGGGCTTGGGTTGAAATTTTTTCAGAGTTCAAAAAATCGGCTCAACTATGCTTGAACCCAATTTGTCGAGTCAAAGTCAAGCTTTTACGAGTTGAGTTGAGCGAGGTAACCGAGCTAACTCAGTTCGCGTAAAGCTCTAACTAGAGTCTCCTGGGCATGATTTCACCCAATGCATTACTGCCTCGCGTTGAATCAGATGGGATGATACTAGCCCATCCAATCAATGAATAATTGCTTGTCAAAATGGACACATGCTATAACCATCCCATTGTGAATGGGTCATTTGTCCTAAATTAATTATTTTTTGGTTCAACTACTCTAACCTCTGATTAATGGATGCACCGACAGTTGGATAGTTTTAATTTCAACTGTCCAATAAGAGTCCACCTATTGGCTAATTTAGTACCCAGATTAGTATAGTTGGTTTATAGTTTTAAAAACTATGAATCGCAATTTGGATGGTGTAGGTCATGGTTACACTTTTCAGTTAGTCAAAAGTATAAGGTCTCTTGTTTGGTTGCCACATAAAAATGATTTCATCTCATTTTAGTATACGTCATAGTTTATATACATTTTAATCCTTGCAAAATCTTTAATACATAATTATTATTATTAGCTAAAATGAGACTTGGTCATGTGATTCATAACATTACCCCTTTTTTTTTTCTTAGGCACTAGTAAGCAACGCTTTAGAGCTATAGCTATAGGTACTGAAGTGATATAGGACTTGCCCGAACAAACAACAAAATCAAGGGATATAAGATTTATCTGGCAAAAGCGTTTGTAGCAGCATGGGCTGGCTCTGGTAATATTTTCAGTTTAAGGTTTCCTTTTGACCTGTTTATTGGGAAATTTTTATTCCATGGTGTTTATCTTTCTCTAGTGAAACCCAAGAAACAAAAATGTTCTCTCTATACACACACACACACATATATATAGAGAGAGAGAGAGATAATGGTAGAATTCTTTTCAATGAATTTCTTGGTACTGTTGAATCATACTAGAAAATAGGTCGTGATGAATTTCTTAAAATGAAGGTTTGTTCTTTAAAGAAACCTGATCTTGACAAACATTATGCAAATATGTCTAAGCAGTTTTATATCATCAATGGTATAAATGATGTAAATCTGAAACAAGCATATATCAACTCCCTCCCTCCCTAATCTCTTGGAGATGAGACGCAAAAGCTTATTTCACTTAATAGGTTTGCAGTTAGCCCAGTCTCTTTGGGCTACATTAATCAGCTTAGTCTCATAGCAATTGAGAAACTCTGCAATCAACACCAATTCATCAGAAATGTTGAAAAGCTTGGCAAAACTCTCAAGTACTTCTTGTGATAAGCCATACTTCTCAATCAAGTGCAAGGACGCACAACTACTCCAAAAAGAAGTCACACATCAGGAAACTTCATTCTTCTCATCCCTCAGAGCTAACATGGCACACATCCAAGGAGCGAAAATGAAAATTTCTGCATAAAAAGTAGTCCTGGCAAAAGACACCTGACCGATGCTACATATGTCGGAAAAAGGGACACTTCGCCAAACAATGCCCAAAGCGTAAACGGTCTAAAAATGCACAATTTATTCAGCAAGCTTCAGCATTGGTAGAAACTTATTTCAATAATCTTGAATTAGTCTTCTCGCTCTATGATGAGTATGATCCAGAAACTCTTCTATCTATCGAGTTTAGTGCAAAAGACTGATTATAATTCTGATGAGCAGCATGAAACTCTTGGAATTAACGGTATTTATCAAGTATTTCAACCTCCCGAAATACTTATTTCCCTGCCAACTCCTCTCATCCATGTTCACCCTTTCCCATCTCCATCTTCTCTCCCAATTCCTACCATTGCTCTTGTGGATACTGGTGCCTCTACCACAATCCTCAACCCTTTAATCCTCCCACCAAAATTCTAGCAACCTCACTCCCAATCCTTTAGAGCAACTGATGGAAAAAATTTCTATATCGATAAAATTAGTTGTCCCATAGAACTCCATATTTTTCCATTTTTCCATCTCTCAAAGTTTCTCATCGAGTTCTTGGATTACTACTTTCTGGCAAAGACTTGCTCCTTGGTTTCGATATTTTGCATCAAATTCAACACTTGAAATGGACAACGACAGGACTATGTCACCAATCTCATTTTCTTCCTTGGTCAACTATATCCAATCTTCATATTTTCCAGCTAATTGAAGACACTCGAGCCAATTTAATTCAAGATTGTTGTGCAAACACACATTCTGCCTTTCTCCAAAAAAAATCTCACCCTTTGTGGATGTGCCTTGAAGTCTTCATCTGTTTGCCCTTGCAGTCCAATGCACTCATCAATCCCACTTGAGTGAATAATCAAAGAATGAGCCTTGAACACTCTGAATGGCTCAAGAAAAGATTTCAGTGCTATTAAAAAGACTTATTGAGCCCACAACCTCACCATGGGCCTATGAGGCCTTCTATGTAAACAAGCACTCTCAGCAAGCAAGAGGCAAGCCACACCTAGTTATAAATTACCTGCCTCTTAAGAAATTCCTTGTTGATGATAAATTCCCCCTGCCATAATGATCATCTTTGTTCTAGCATATTACCAATGCGCATGTTTTTTCAAAGTTTCTATCAATTGGGAATACATCCAGAAGACTGGCCCAAGACGGCATTCACTATTCCAAATACCCATTATAAGTAGACGGTTATGCCCATTGGTCTCAAAACCACCCCATCAATATTTCAGAAAACAATAGTGAAAATTTTCTAGCCACTACTGAATAATGTATTAATTTACATTGATGACATCCTTCTGTATTCTCCAAATGCAAAACATCATAGTGAGCTCCTCCAGTAATTTTCATGAAATTCGCAAAAGACATGGAATCATGTTGTCTTAAAGAAAGCACATATTGGCAAGATAGATATTGATTTTCTTGGCATGGAAATCTCATACGACAAGTATAAACCCCTACCACATATTGCAACGCATCTTCTCCAGTTTCCATGCTGAACGGCACTATACAAATTTAACAATTTCTGGCACAGTCAATTATGTCTCTGATTTTATTCCATGTCTCCAAATATCAAAGCCTCTTGTCCCAGCTTCTGAAAAATAAGCCTCATCCTTGGATTGATAAGCATATTGATGTAGTTCAATCTCTCAAGAAGATTGTCCATTTCCTTCCTGCCTTACAGATTCCAAGCCATCAAGGAAAAAGAGTTATTCGGACAGATGCTAGTGATACTCATTGGAGTGTTGTCCTCTTTGAAGAAGACCCAAATGGTGTCCGCAACATCCGCGGATATAAGTGGACAATTTAAGTCCTCTGAGTAGCATTACCATTGTACATATAAAGAAATTTTGACAGTAAAAAATGGTATTTCTAGATTCCAATTTCACCTCAGTGGACACCACTTCCTTGTAGAAATGGATATGTCATCCTTCCCACAAATGCTGCATTTCAAGCAAAAGATGCTCCCATTGTTGGGGCCTTGCACAGAACCTTAGGATCTAGCCTTCCAAAAACACCAGAATTATGGGATAATAAAGCAATGAAATAAATCAAAGCACAAACCACACAACAAGAGAGTTTTACGTGGAAAACTCTCAAAAAGGAAAAAACCACGGGACCTCGTCCAGAGCAACAATCCACTATAAAGTAGAACGTTACAATCGATCACGAGCACACACCACTTGGATCAAACCTTCTTCACTCACGCAGAAGTAGATAAACAATAAGAGAATAAATAAAAACGGAGAGATCTCACCGATTACGATGACGTAGAAGCGCTGAGATGTCGAGTGCACAGTATATCACTTCTACGAGCATAACCTCCCTTCCACAAGTTTTCCTCTCTCTTCTCTCTCTCTCTCTCTCACCTTTGATAGCCCTAAACCCTTTAGCAAACCCTTGCGAAGCTTTAGGAAACTCTCTTGCATTACCTAGAACAGCCCTAGGAACCCCTATTTATAGTTTATGCAACTCCCTTTCACACCTCTTATGAAACCGCCTCAAATTTACACAGTCCACACAA
>JAJHSJ010000001.1:94545702-94696270 GCA_021015155.1 Magnolia officinalis
TAGGTTATAGGTTATAGGTTTTGGGATTTGAGAATGGGTTCGGGTTTAGGCTATAGGTTTTGGTTAAGGTTTAGGTTATTTGTTTTGAGATTTGAGAATGGGCTCGGGTTTAGGTTACAGGTTTTGGTTATGGTTTAGGTTAGGTTTAGGTTTAGGTTTAGGTTATAGGTTTTTTGGGATTTGAGAAGGGTTATAGTTTAGGTTAGGTTAGGTTATAGGTTTTGGCTTTGGTTTAGGTTATAGGTTATGGGATTTGAGAATGGGTTCGGGTTTAGGGATTTGAGTTTAGGTTATAGGTTAGGTTTTAGGATTGAGTATTTATAGGTTTTGGTTTTGGTTATTGGTTTTGGTTTAGTTTAAGGTTTAGGTTATTGGATTTGAGAATGGGTTCGGGTTTAGGTTATAGGTTTTGGTTAAGGTTTAGATTTTTGGATTTGAGAATGTGGTCGGGTAGAGGTTTAGAGGTTATAGTTTTGGTTTTAGTTTAGGTTTAGGTTATAGATTTTTGGATTTGAGAATGGGTTATGGTTAGGTTTAGGAAATCGGGTTCAGGTTCAAGATTGGGTTTAAGTTTGGGTTTTCAAGTTAAGGTTTAGGTTTAGGTTAGGGAGTTGAGATTAGGATTAGGTGTAGGTTTAGCTTTAGGGAATTGAGTTTAGGTTATAGGTTTAGGTTTTGGTTTAGGTTAGGGGTTTTGATTTAGGTTATAGGTTATAGGTTATAGGTTATAGGTTTTGGTTATAGGTTATAGGATTTGAGAATGGGTTCGGGTGTGGTCTCTGCAAATACAAATATAATACAAATATAAATACGGCATGTCCGAATGGCCAGGCCCTTCCAATGCCGTCCATAGGAAATGGACAGCTTTATCATGGTCATAACAGCGGTTCCCACCTTCCAGGGACCCCCGCTCTTCCGGATAGCTCCGACGCACATCCGGGTTGCTCTATTAATCTCGAGCAAATACATAAACACGGCCTGTCCAAATGGCCAGGCCCTCCAATGCCGTCCATAGGAAATGGACAGCTTCATCATGGTCATAACAACGGTTCCCACCTTCCAGGGACCCCCGCTCTTCCGGATAGCTCCGACGCACATCCGGGTCTGCTCCATTAATCTCGAGCAAATACATAAACACGGCCTGTCCAAATGGCCAGGCCCCTCCAATGCCGTCCATAGGAAATGGACAGCTTCATCATGGTCATAACAACGGTTCCCACCTTCCAGGGACCCCCGCTCTTCCGGATAGCTCCGACGCACATCCGGGTCTGCTCCATTAATCTCGAGCAAATACATAAAAACGGCCTGTCCAAATGGCCAGGCCCCTCCAATGCCGTCCATAGGAAATGGACAACTTCATCATGGTCATAACAACGGTTCCCACCTTCCAGGGACCCCCGCTCTTCCGGATAGCTCCGACGCACATCCGGGTCTGCTCCATTAATCTCGAGCAAATACATAAACACGGCCTGTCAAATGGCCAGGCCCCTCCAATGCCGTCCATAGAAAATGGACAGCTTCATCACGGTCATAACAGTGGTTCCCACCTTCCAGGGACCCCCGCTCAACATCCGGATAGCTCCGACGCACATCCGGATCTGCTTCATCAATTTTGAGATAATATATAAACATGGGCCTATCCAAATGGCCAGGCCACTTCATCAATGTATCATATAGTATGAAGGAAAGAAGACTCACTAATTTAGCTAGCAAGGAGGGAAAGTATGAGTGCTTGAAATGTCGCCCTTTCTTTGAATAATGGATGCATATTCCACAATGCAATCTGAGAATGAGTAAGTTTTTTAGTTTCTTCAAAAATGCATATGGGCACAGATTTACAAATAAAGATTTTAAAGATTGTAAAACAGAGTAAATGATTATATTAACTTCCAAGTATCGATTAAGAAGAAAAATGTAAATGATGATGGGAAAGAAATCTCGATATATTAAATTATTGAAGGACAATAAGACATACCAAGACTACGGGTGCCCAGAGCAAGATAACTGCACCAATGTTGTACCTAGCTGCATTGACAGAACAAAAAAATTATATGAATGAAATGACAAAAAGCCAGGATATCATGGACCAAGAGGAAGATGACACTACAAGAAAAGGGGGCTTTAGCCTCGGTTCAAAACTGTGGCTAAAAAGGTTCAAAACTGAGGCGAAAGCCTTTAGCCTCAGTTTTGCCTCAGTTATCCAAACCGAGGTTGAAAACCCCGTGGCTAAAGGCTTTAGCCTCAGTTTTAGCAACTGAGGCTAAAATAAGTTTTATAGCCTCGGTTCTTCAAGTGAGGCTAAAAGAACCTTTTTAGCTTCAGTTTTTTCGAAATGAGGCTAAATCAAAATTTTAGCCTCCATTGTTTCAACTGAGACTAAATCCAAATTTTAGCCTCGGTTGCCTCCAATTGAAGCTAAATCTATTTTTAACCTCGGTTCTCAACAACCGAGGCTAAAACCTTTAGCCACGGGAATTTCAGCCTTGGTTCTCAACAACCGAGGCTAAATCCAAGCCTTGGTTACAAATTGAGGCTAAAAATGTTTAATTTTTTTAAATATTTATTTAAACTACAAATCCATTCATTCAATCCACTCATGAAACAATCAATCATAAAAGCCATAATACCAACAAAATAGTTAACAACAGTCTATTTAAAGTTTTCAAACCAAACTCAATCAAACTATTACACAACATTAGGTTCCACAAATAATACAAAATCACAATGCAATATCATTGTGATATCTGTCAAAAATGGTACAGATCTTCAGTGGGGGAAAATGTTATTCAATCCAATAGTCAGTTTATGGATGCTAGCAGAATAAATCAACCTGTATGCATGCACACAAACATTGTCATGTGGCACAAGCATGCAGCAATTGAATGGTAGAAAGAGTACACAGACATTGCCAAGGTTTGGAAGATTAGACTGTCAATAAAGGGAGGGACAAAGGAGAGAGCATCTAAATTGTAGATAGAGATAAAGGCCTGTCGGCGGTGACATTCACCCAAATCATAGAGAAAAAAATAGCCATGTTGAAGGTGACATTCAACCTAACTGTAGAGAGAGAGAGAAAAGAGACTACCCACAACTACAAACAGGGATGACAAATATAGATGAATTCCTGTACTATTTGTGATATTCATATAGTCACCATTCAATGTAATGGCAACTTCATAGGACTCAGTTGCATATCGGCCAATATTTTAGATTCTCACATAATACTGCTAAGAAAACGTGATTCGAGAGTCCCTCACCTCGATTATCCAGTTCCCCATCCAAGAAAAAAAATCAAGAGACCGATATAATAATTCATAATATCGACGGGCTAGAATCTAGTCATGAAGGTATCAGAACTTGGAATATCTTGTACCTCAACATACAGATCATAGAGATCACAGATCTTGTCTTCCATTGCATCATCCATACCATATCTTCCTTTTTCATCTGAACCATGATGCACATCCTGAAAATCATCGGATGATCCATCTTGTTGTATAGTTGCCTGATGAAATATAAAACACAGTGCACTTAGATATAGATTGAGATGCAATAACTTGCATGGCATCTTCCTTAAGAGAGGTCACATAAGAATCATTGGGAAATAGACTCTATAGTTTCCATTATAAAAACTCTTCTTACAATAAGGTGACATTAATTCAAGAAGTGATCAAATTTAATGGGGTGTAAACAATTCTCAACTGTGACATGCCTTTCAAAAAGAGTGAATGGACACTATTTCATGAAACATTAGCAAATACCTTCATATGGGATAAACATATGCTTAGCTGTGGACTTAAAGCACATTGTAAATATTCCTGCATACTTCCAAAGCTTACCTTTGACCTCAAAAAGCAGGTTTGTATTCTAATCATTTCAATGACGTCTTTCTTTAGTTGCTGGAACCTATCATCTTTCTCTTGCCCCGCTGATAGTCCCAATTCAACCATCTTCTTCAGGTTTCTGTGTCACAGAGATATTGTTTTACAATTTGCTGACTCCAGTAACTTCAAAATATAAACCAAAGCAATCAAGATCCTAATGAACAAATGCAAGGGGAATTTTTTTTCTCTCATAAACATTCCATAAGACTTAGGAATTTTGGAAATTAGCTACTTCATAACTTATTAACAGAAGCAGAAAACCTCCATCAGGAAAAAAATGTTAGTTTCTATACAAAGATCTTGACTTGCAACTTTAAAAAGCACAGGTGATCCCATATGCCATTAAAACATGCGAAGGAAATGATTTACCGACTGATGTGTAAGAATGTCTTACACAAAAGGTAAAATGATAGCCTCGCTCCAACTGCTTAGAGTTGGCTTTTTGTATCCTGTTTTACCAATCATTTGAAACAGAATTCCTTTGATTTGCGTTGCAAAGGTTCGACAATCAGCTGCCTACCTGATATCAACCCTCATCCTTTACCTGGGGCAGGGACATTATAGCATATGTTGCTACCAGGCAAATAAATATTGTTGTTTACTCCCTTGGCAGCCAGTGTTTGTTTATATTGTTTATTTACGTCATGGGGATTGTTCTAACCTCTTCTCACTGAAATTCTTCACTGACCACTCCATCTCAGTCTCTCAACTGCTATAGGTAAATTAACTAGGTTTTGTTGCAATCATAGTTCCTGCTTACTATGATGCAAAAATGAGCTGCATGTTCATTTGCTTCTCTACCTTCAATGTTTTGAGCTGCATTACGTGACCAAGAATACTCATGAGGCGATTAATCAACTCTTCTGATATTATTCCTTGGCTTGACTGCTGCAACCATGGAAACAGAATAATTCAATTTCTCCCATGAACACCGTCAACCAGAGCTATTACAAGTACGAAAGAATTGAACGAGTGAAGCAATTAAAATAATCAAACTGCCATTGAACTAGGCCCATTGGAACGGCTCTTATCCATTACCGCTAATGCAGCTGTAGTGGCCCATGTGAGATCATCCCCGAAGGTAGAATATATGATGATGATGGGTAAGAAGCACATGCCTTTTATGGATGGTCAAAATGATGACAATGATGATGGGTAAGAAGCCAAGGCTTGCAGATTAAAGTTGCATTTTCTCATTGCTATCTTGAAAGATATGCGCAAAAAATAAATCATGCTGCTGTTTTGAAAAAAAGGAGAGGAATTTTATTGCTGAAATGTTGGTCAAATACCTTTATCTATTCACATCTTTTGCAGATTTTGATTAAGTATAGATTAGACTTTGTAAAAAAATAAAATAAAAAAATGGTAGGTTTGGTTTGGCTTGCTGTCAACTGTCAAGCCTATCAAAACATTGGGCTATGCCAAGCCCCCAGGTATAATATCTAACATCAGACCAATGCAAAACCAGCAGATTCAACACCCTCACACACATAAGCATCCTAAGCTACTAATATGAGGCCCACCCCTATAAAATCCTAACAAATAGCACCAGATATAAAAATTTCAAAAAGATGTAAGTGCATTACCTGTAATCCGAAGTAATATCAACACTGATTTCAAATCTGATGTTGCACTCTTTAAACTATCAACTATATATCATGGCTATTTTATCGGTCATGGTCAAGTCTTTAAACTGATATTATCAGGACAAATGACCAAATCAATAAAAACATACAAGATATCCAAAAATTTCATATACCCCAAAACAGTCTCCAATACCACATCAGCTAGGGTATCAACATCAGCATGCTTCCAAAAAAAAAAGAAAAAAAAAAGAAGAAGAAGAAGAAGAAGTTTCAGTTTTCCCTTGTGTTTCTGACCTGGAGGCTTCCCTTAAATATCATTTTTTCTAAAATGAGAGCCTCCCTGAATATTTAAACAGTAGCTTTTTCACTAGATCAGAGGAAAAATCAATATACTCAAAATTTTGAAATGAGATTCTCGCCAGATAAATTGAGGAAACAGGATATTCACACCTTGACAGCAAAAGAAAATATATTTCTACAAATTATGTTTTCAGAACAAATGAGCAAACAAAAGAAACAGCAATGCATTCTATCACAGCTAAAAGCAAAGTTGCATTGCAGCAAAGCACCATGGACAAAAACTACCAAATGCAAAATATGCCTATAGATATTTTGGAATAGTGATTGCTCTGCTGGGGAACCAGCTTAACCAAGGTACCAGAGTCAATTCAACCTTAAGAATTGCAAGTAGAGCTGCAGCCGATGCCTAATTTGTGCCACAAGTACCTAAGATTGCAAAATTCAATTACCATTGATTTCAGCAAATTCCAAATAGTTTTTCATGCTAGTCCTTTGACAAAAAGGATTGCTTCGCATGGTGGCAGGCATAGGAGTCCCTAGACATCCTATCCTACATAATCAACATATAATTTCAGAAATTCAGCAGTACAGAAATTCAGCAGTACAGAATTTCAGAAATTCACCATCGAATTGAATTTCAGTTAACAGTCTAACAAAGTGGAAACTGGTGGTAACTAAGATATCCTTCCCTGGCATTGTGTCATTATATGAGTAGTACTGAACATCATAGATTCTATCATTTCCTCTTGAGCAAATGAATGTTCACAATCCAATTCACTTGTGCATTCCAAATGTAGCCTGAAGCATAAAAAGATTGTTTTGCTAAAATGTACTCTATTACTGTCCTTGACACTGGGGTATGTTTTTTTTCTTTTGCTTTTTCTTTTTCTTTTTAATAACTGTGTGGACTTTTAGAGCCAATCTAGGTGCATGCAAAGTCATGTAGTGCACATGCCATCCTGCATAGACAACATGTAAGTAGTTCCTCAAGCACTATTACACTACCATAAAAAGAAAAATCAGTACAGAGTGTACAGTTAATGCAACAGTTATGATACTCCCAAAAGCAAGGAGGCACATTCTATGCGATACCCATCCTTTCTAAGTAAAATGATACTCCCAAAAAAATTTGAAAATAAACTTACCACAACATAGCTCAAGGAATAACAGAAAAGAGACTAGAAGCAGATGCTTTCTTCATTTCCAAATTCTCCGTTATAAGGTGTCTGATGTGTCTAAGTCGTGACGGTTCATCCAGTGTACATGTGGGATATATGTAACATAATCCAAACTGTCTAAATCGGGGCCCATTGTGTATGGAGTATACTGAAAACCACACTGATTAAATGATATTAATTTATTTCCTGTTGAGCTCTATACAGTTTCCCTTTAACAATCTATGAGATGGCCACCCATTGGACAGTTAAAATCACCTGAAGACTACGCCTTCTGGGCCATGTTCCATACACAATGGAGGATTTTGGGTTTGGAAATGAAATACATGAACACCAGAGTTAGCAGGAAGGATTTGTTGGGAATTACTTGCCAGTGTTGCATGTGTTCGCTGGATTCACCATTGAAGAAGAATGTTTAAACAGTAAAAAACTGGGTGCCAACAAGTGAATTTAAAGAAACAGTTCAGGACTTTGCCTACTCCCGATTTTAGCAAAGCCAAAAGCCCTTCAAGGGAGATTACTCATGCTAAAGCTCCCTGTAATTGGGATTTTGCTAACCCTCCAAGTGTAATTTCATACTAAACACACCCACACTCACAATTATGCAGAGGAAAGTCCACCGTCATGTAGGGCCCAACCATATGTAGGGACCAACCATATGTGAGCATCATTCTGGTCACAGCTGATGGCTAGCCACCAGCACAAAACGCACTTCCTTTCCCCTGCAACCATTTGAAACACAACAATTAAAAACATGTCAGACAATTTTAGCAAAGATCAGGCTGATGACTTCAACTAAAAAAAAAAAAAATTCTTTCATAAAAACAAAGATTCTAAGTTCATATGAACTGCCTAGCTTTTTAAGAAAGGATTTGTAACCAAGTCTTTAGCAGAAGAAGCAATATTTCTACCCCAAATTCTCACCTAGGAATTCATAAAAAAGGTCATGAAGGTTGACATTGCTCTCCCTTACAACTTTATAAAGATAGCTTCCGACATCTTCCAAGTTCAAAATTGCACCATTTTTTTTACAAGGAGAGTTGCAACTTTATCATGCCTGGCCTTGACAACCTCCAACAAAGGAGGATTCCCAAACTTATCTGCATTTTAAAACAATAAACTGCTTATTTATGAAGCATGTGTTGCAATAAAAGACAATTTAAATACATTGCAATTAGAGAAAAAAAAAAAACTATTCATGAACCATTGGAAAAAAAAAAACACAAGTGATATGTTGTTAGTAGTATCTTGATGCATTTTAGACTAGATTGTATAGTATTTCATCAGCTTATTTGCTATAAGCTATTTCAGAGCTCAGATTGTATAGTAGTAGTCTTCTGCAAGGTTCTGAATTTACATGGTTTCTGTTTCTTCAAACATAGATTTAAGTAAATGAGTTTTGTTAAGCACACAAATATTTAATTGGTATAAATAAGCAGTGGAGCCAACATATCTGAATATGGGGTCCAATGTCCTACCTATTTAAATCCATCGACATGTGGCTGCTTATTGGCCACGTGCTTAATTATGGATACTAGAAGTAAGAAAACAAGGAAGGACAGACGAACATACTACTGGATCTGCAATCTTCGAGTTGAGGAACTCAACGTCGATGATGAATTTCCCTGCAAGTGGAGTCTCGATTGCCCAGACGAAATCATCGTTGTTCTTGAGGGGCTTGTCTATTACTCTTGCAAATATAAGAGATGTGGAACTAGTTCAAAAGGAAAATTCAGAGAGAATTGGTTGTCACTGGAAGATAGATTTTGAAAATTAAGAAAACAACGAGAAAATTATGATTAAGATCAGAAAACTATAAGTATAGGGCATATGCTACAAATATTTCATTGCCATTTTTTCATGATGATCAGATGATCGGGTGTGGCTGCCATCTGCTAGAGAAGCTGTGGATGATTCTGCCAGGATGGCCCTCACATCTGATCAGGCCATGCTGATGAGCTTATGCGGGAGGATCATGTCCCACAAGGTTCCATTAGCAAGAATACCAAAATCCAATCTTTGACAGGTGTGCATCAACTTAGAATGTTCCATAATGGAAATGATGGCATAAGAAGCACTAATAGCGACAGAGCTTTGTTGTAGGTGAATCTTACTGCCATAAGGACAAAAATCTAAGAGTGATGAGAAATGGGTCCCATTTGATCCCCAGATGCTTTTAAGAAGTAGAAACAAATGGGACACACCCTCACCAACCAATCAAAAGAAAAAAAATGGAGAATATTCACTTACAACAAGTATTTGCTATGGGTGTTCTCACACAAATCATTCCCTAATAAAACATGTACTAGGGAATTCAGAAAAATGCAAAAAATCAATAGAAAAAGAAAAAGAAAAAAAAAAAAGGTTTGCCATGTGCAAAGCACAAACATCTGGGGCTGAATAGAATTCTGTTAAATTATAGTGGTTGTTACCATTACCGTTCCATGCATGTATGATCATATCTCTTAAGGGAGGGGCTGAAAAGATGTTTCTGAAGATGGATCTTCTGGCCTTAATTTTTGTTTAAAGAAAGAAAGAAAAGAAAAAAAAAAAAAAAACACATACACATACACATGGACAGAAGAGGAAGGGATATATCTGTTTTTGGTTGGCGGACTTTACTGTTTTTTGGGTTTCTGCTAGTTTGGGGCAGAGTAGTCTATCTTCTGTACTAGTTGGCTGGGTGATGTTGGTATTAGGAGTTGCGGTCCTCAATTTCATCACATAGAGATAAGAAGAGAGGAAGACCGTCAGATGAGATGAGATGAACGACTTACCTTTGTGATTTTTGTAATTAAAGCATGTGCCTAGTGATGCTGTTTCTATCATATGCTTTTAATGAAAGTTTGAAATTTTCATTATGTAAGTTCACAATGCAATTCTTGAGATTCCAGAAAAGGCCATCTTGGAAGAAGCAATACACCATTTCCATTTCTTGCAATTCTCCCTCCATATGCCCCACAAAGTTGCCAACAAAGCAATACACCATTTCCATTTCTATATCAGGTCATGTTTAGTAGTTACACATAATACAAGGATTTGGGTTTTATAACCTGGTTGACCATTAGAATAGTAGTTCTCCTTTTTTCCTAGTTCATGTTTAGTAGGTACCACATATAATACAAGGCTGGGCATATCTGGATTCTTTCACTGGAAAAGCATGCAAGTGAACAAAATACCAGCAATAATTAAGTGTTTCAAAGTGATGGAAATGATCTTTCAAAAGTTGGGCCATAAGAACTAGTTACCATATGTTCACCCTTTTCCTAGCAATATTCTAGCAAATATTTGTGTTTGTTTTTCTGTAGTTTTGTTTCTTTGTTTTTCTGTAGTTTTGTTTCTTTGTTTTGTTTCTTTGCTTGGTGCATATGGATGGCAAAAGGATGATTGATGAGTTTTAACTTTTTTCTAATTTAATTCATATTTTTCAATATTTTAAGAAAATTATTTTTAAAAAATCTTAAGATTTACGATACAATTTTAGATTCGATATGATTCAACCCTTATATGATCTGCGATATGATAATGATTTTGACAACATTGATACATGGTGAATAGGTCCCCTCAAAAACTAATGACCACATCCGGCCAACACACCTATAAGAGGCCATTTTCCTTTTCTTTTCTTTTTTTCTTTTTTTAATCAAAATTTTCATGCATTTTCTTCATTTCAAATGTAGAAGGAAGGCTAGGAAACTCATTTTAAACTAGATCTAGGCCGATTATGGAGATCAAAGCATAAGATTTGAGTGTTACTCAATTATTTGAAGCAAAGAGGAACTCAATTGATAGTTTATGCTTACAATGACAAATATCAATTAGAATAATGCATAATTAAACAAATAAATTGCAATTTTAACACAATTGGGGGCAAGCACTCCTGTGTCATTGTGTTGGATTAGGTTGGAATGGCATGCATGGAATTACTTAATGATATTCTATTGTAATCACTTGTATTTAAATTATGGATAATCTATGGTAAATGGTGGGTCATGGGATGTTCGATAAAGTATGTAACAAAAGCCATTACAACAAAAATTAAACTCTATTTTCAGCAGGTCAGGCTGACAACAACATCTTACTAAAGAATGGTCTAATGCACCATTGAATACATGTCAAAAACATGAAAACATGATGGATTCTTATGTTTCCCTTTTCTCATTTTTTATGATATTTTTTTCTGAAATATTTTGGGCATACAGGTTGATAGGATCTGATATGAAGCATAATGTATCAGTTTTGGGCCACGCCAACATGCCCTGATTTGCAGAATATTTCTATAGGTCCTACAAAGCCTTTTCCAACTTGTTGTGTGAATTCACAAACATAACTCAATGCTGCTTAAAAATTACTAAAATCACCATTGAGAAGTGTACTTTTAACATGGATACCAAGACTTACTAGCTGCAAACCTACAAGAGAAAACGGCAGCTGCATAGAGTCCATCTTAGCCTTGAGACTAAACATCCCCTCTCTTTTTTACAAATACGGCCCTTTTATTTTAAGATAAATGGCATGAAATCAAACCGCAGTTTGCAGAGAAATGAGTGCAGGTATGAAAAAATGAGTGGGAGCAAATAACATTTCAGGAGTTATTTGATACGTTGAAAGAGTATGAAAATCCACAAATATGCACAACCATTATGTGCCTAGCTTACTTGCATCTAAGTTCAAAATGTCCACATTACAGGATCTATTGTAGATGAAGAAAAACTAACATGTGATAGGATGACTAGACATTTCAGCCCCAATTTGGTTCATTTGTTAAATTTGGACTGCAGGCCATTTTTCATTTTAGCCACCCAATAAGGATCAATAGTTTGTGAAGCCATGATTTGTGTAGCCTTTGGCCTCTCCGTCTCTCTCTCTTGAAGCAAAAAAGAAGAAAAAAATAATCTCTTTTTATGTTTTTTCAATCCATCTTCCATTTTCTTCTTAACAAGAAAATCCATATTTACTAATATTCTCATTTTTCTATTTTTCAAAAGAATGAGTTCAGACTCCGAAAGCATCAGCTCCAGCACTCGTACTTTCAGCCCAAACCCTAACCTAAACCTAAACCCGATCCTGAACCCGAACCACAGATGGTAGCAGTAAACAATACCATAACTCTTATGTTTTTACTGATTGGTGAAACAAGATTGGGTGTAAATATCAGTTCCCTTGATAGGAGGGAAAAGCTCACATGATCCCTACCCTGCAATAAGGCTATTTGGTAGACCCTAGTACAACATGACATGTGCACAGTTAAATCATTCATACGGATGGCCATTAGGATAGCCCCACTACTCATGGTCTATCATAACAACCCTAAGTGACCACAAGATTCTAACTTTCAAAATCCAAGTCTCTCTTTTTGTAGCTGTTGGTTTGCCAGTTGTAGTATTCTAGGTGAACTCTAGACCTTTGAATTATACAATTCATCTTTTATGGCATTGATTGGATGGAATCCATGATGGGAACCATCAAATAGAAAGGGAAGTACTATGCATGCATAAGAACTTCGAAATTAGAATAGACAAGGCAACAAGCAAATAGAGCTTACTTCAATAACATGAATAGCATCCCATGCACCTTCTTGCAAATAACTTCTTCGGCCATGCCCTGACTTTGAGCCATCTTCTTTTCTTTCTTTTTTTTTCTCTCTCTTTTTGTTGAATCTTAAATGGAAATTGATCGAATGTTACATGCGGCACATGGTTACATTTGAACCTGTTAGCATTCGCATCAACATGGTTACATTTGAACCTATTAGCATTCGCATCAACAGTCAATCCATTTTTCCACCTAATTGTCAAAAAATGAGATAGATTCAAATCTCAAGTAAACTACACCAAAGGAAAGATGGTAATTGAACGCCCACCGTTAAAAACTTATTAGGGCAATAAAGTTTTAGATTAAGATGATATTTATGTTTTCCCTTCATCTAGATTTGTCTAACATAAAGCAACATGTTGGATAGCAAATAAACATTGCACTAGACCTTTTTTTTTAATCCAAAACATATATAACATGCCATAATGCAAATTATTTTAATTCATGCATAATGAAAATGTAAATAATTACTACTCATTTACAGTCAACTACACTTGGAACCAATCAAACAAGTTTTCATGGTTAGCATGGCTTGTTTCACCACAAATTTTAAGGGTACCACACCATAAACAATAGACCTCGCTACAGATGGAAGCACCTCCCAAGGTTGACTTTAATCCTACAATGCAAACAACTATATAGACATGTTGAAAAAAGCTGGTCATTTGTAATGATTTTTCAGATTACATGGTTCCTTTGTTTCCTTCAGAATTCAAACAACCATAAACAATTTCGCCTGGGCTTCAAATAGTTCCGGCATGACTATAAAACAGAAGTAACCACCTCCAATGGGCTAATTTGGAGAAGAAAACTAGATATTTTCATAATGAGGGAACCTGATTTTCGATAGATATTTTCATAATCAGTGGGGAACCTAAAGCAAACCAATCTTGTAGCAGGTTATTCATCCCTTCACTGGGACATTTCTATTCTGAATTTCAATGCAAATTGAACTGAATCTCGAGATTATCCTATTTGTGTAAAGGAAAGAATCAACATTATCCTATTTGTATTACATTAGAAACTTTCAAGCAATTCCCTTCATCAGGGGAAAACTATATATACATGTCTATTGGAAGATATGGACAGTTGTAGGTGCTATCTTGGTTGAAATGTGAAAAAATAAATCCCTAACAAATGAATTAATTTCATATATTATCGAATGCTGAGAATTTATCAAAGCCAAACAAAAGGTTTTTTTTTTTTTTTTTTTTTTTTAAAGGGTCAGCATATTAAGAATTTAGTTAAAAACTGTCCAAGAAAATCATCTCACATGCAAATCCATACCTAATAAAATAACATTAAGTTTCATAAGAGGGAAGTATTTCAGCATTCAATGAGTATATCCATAGGAGCTTTCCAGTTGTGCAATGAACAAAACTCATGGTCCATTGCCAACTCGACAGTAAATGTGGCTATACAGTCAGTGAATCCTGACTGTCCAAATGGTTGGCACTAGTATGGATGACCCATGGTATAAAGGCCAATCTAACTGAAAAAATAATAGCAAGCAGTTAAAAAACTTCCCCCTTTCTAATATAGACCATTACACCTTCGTTTTCCATCCAAAGCCCAACAAATCAACAGACGGGATTTCTCCTAATAACAAGCTACAAAGCATATATCTCCTGCTTTCTTGTAATCCCTGTAACCATCTCTGGTACAGACAGATTTGGGCGGGGTTTATTTGAGTATCTAAACCATTCTTCATCCATGTAACCATCTCTGGTACACGGATTCCATCCTTCAAAAAAGGAAAGCATAAAAAACACTAACCCTAGAACAAAGAAAGGGAAAAAAAAATCAAATACCTGTCGATGGATTCTTTAACTTCTTCAGCAATAGAGAAATGGGGCTAGAAGTAGCGGCAGGGGTAGGCAGATTTGAGGGGGGTTTATCCTCTACGGCAGTGGCAATGAGATCGAGTTGGGATTACGATTTGGGTAGGTGATTTGAGCAGGGGCCGCGATTTTGACAAGGGCAAGGGCTGTGATTTGGGGAGGAGCTTCACGGCTTCATTGGAGAGAGAGGAAGGAGAATGAGATGGTGGAGATGCATTGGAGAGAGAGGGACGAGAATGAGAGAGATGGTCAGGGAACGGAGAGAGAAAGACAGAGAGAGAGAAAGAGGGATTGGGGTTTTGGATGGGCGCGCGCTCAAAACAGCCGGAGAGAATGGGGTAGGCAGACGGAGAGAGAGAGAGACAGAGAGAAAGAGAGAATGGCGTAGGCAGACGGAGAGAGAGAGAGGGAATGGGGCTTCGGATGGGCGCGGATCTGTTTTGAGCGCGCGCCCATTCTGGGCGTCGAATTTCAAGGGACCGTGTATGACGGTCCTGTTAGGTGCTCCGTGGGGCCCACCATGATATATGTGGTTTATCTATGCCGTTCATTAATTTTAATAATATATTTTAGCTTATGATACCAAAACTTAGGTAGATTGAAGGCCCAAGTGGACCACACCATAAGATGCACATGTGATTTAATCTCCATGTTTCCTACCGTGTGGTCCACTTGAGCCTTCGATCTACCTGATTTTTAGTTTCATGCCCTAAAATGATATTTCAAGATATATGAACGGCTTAGATATAATACATATATTTTGGTGGGCCCTATAAAGCCCCTTACATGGCCATTAATTAGTAATGGCGTGGCAATCTTTTAGCTACGGATTAAATCCGTAGCAAATATAGCTACGGTTTATATCCGTAGCAAAAATCTATCATAGTTCGTAGCCTTTGCTCAATTTTTTTGTAGTGACCTAATCCTAATCTCAACTCCCTAACCTAAACCTAAACCTAAACTTATACCCATTCTTAATTCCCTAAACCTAAACATATAACCTAAACCTATAACCAAGCCTAATCTTAAAGCTATTTCCATAAACTGACTCTAGTCTTTTCATTATAGAGATGGATAAGAGTTGGATGCGAGCTAAGAACAGGTTTGGCCTAGAGTATATACAAGGGGTTCAAGAGTTCATGAAATTTACACAAAATCGGGCAGATTCAAGGAATATGATTAGGTGTCCATGTTGAAAATGCAAGAACATGATATATATGACTTTAGACAAAGTAGAGGATGATTTGTTCATAGTTGGGATTGACCAGGGTTACACTTGGTGGATCCATCATGGTGAAGATATGTCCCATAGAGTTGAGGGCACTGAAGTCAACGAAGGCCCAATTGTGTCGGATGACTAGGATGAAGAAGATATCATAGGAGATGTGTTTTGGGGAACATTTGTGAATACTGATTTTGCAGTAATAAGCAGTAGCCAAGATTTCCTCCAATGGGTGATGTCGAATCAGGAAAGTTTAGTAGGTTGTCGAGGGATGCACAATGTCCACTTTATCCGGGGTGTGAGAACTTCTCCAAGTTAAATTTTCTTACAAAGTTACTTCATTTGAAAACAATAAATCGTTGGAGTAACAAATCGTTAGACATGTTGCTTGAGTTGTTGAAAGAAGCATTACTGGACGGTGAGACATTGCCTAAGTCTTATTACGAGGCAAAATCCTTGATGCGAGACTTGGGCCTTGGTTACAGCCTCATACATGCATGTATAAGTTATTGTTTATTGTAGTATGATAAGGTTGAAGAGTGTCATTTTTGTGGAGAGTCTAAGTGGAAGTATGACAAAGCCAGGCGTAAGAAAATCCCGCAAAAGGTGTTAAGGTATTTCCCATTGAAACCCAGATTGCAAAGATTGTTTATGTCTCGTAAGAGGGCTGAAGATATGAGGTGGCATAAAGAGAAACGTGTTCATGATGACAGTACACTGAGGCACCCTGTAGACTCTGAAGCCTGGTAAAATTTTGACAAGCAGCATGACTGGTTTGCAAAGGATTCTCGCAATGTTTGACTAGGCCTTTTAAGTGATGATTTTAATCTATTTGGTAATATGAGTAACTCGTACAGTATGTGGCCAGTGGTACTTATGCCCTACAATTTATCTCATTGGTTGTGTATGGGAGTCATTTTTCATGATGTCATTGCTTATTCTTGGACTCAGGTCAACTGGGAATGACATTGATGTGTATTTGCGACCGTTAGTAGATGAGTTAAATGACTTGTGGAGTCAAGGTGTAGAAACGTATGACACATTTGCAGGACAAACATTTCGATTGCATGCAGCGGTCTTGTGGACAATAAATGACTTTCCTGCGTATGAAAATTTGTATGGGTGGAGCACGAAGGGCAAGTTGGTTTGTCCTACATGTGGTATTGAGACTTGTTCATTGTCATTGAAGCATGGTGGAAAAATGTGTTATATGGGCCATCGTTGCTTCCTTCCGAGCGATCATAGTTGGCGCAAGAAGACGATGATCTTTGAGGGCAAACAAGATCATAGGCCACCCCCGAAAAAGCTATCCGGAGAAGATGTGATACAACAACTGAGTAACATTGGAGAAGTTAGATTTAGTAAGGCATCGCACTTGAAGAAGAGGAAACGTACAGTATTGGACTATAACTGGAGGAAGAAGAGCATCTTTTTTGATTTACCCTATTGGAGTGATCTGAAATTACGACACAACTTGGATGTCATGCATATTGAGAAAATATATATGTGACAATGTCTTCGGAACATTGATGAACATGGAGAAGAAAACAATAGACAGTTTCAAGGCTCGATTGGATCTACGAGAAATGGGTTTGAGGAAAGAGTTGCACTTGCAACCATATGAAAATTCGTATACCATACCGGCAGCCTACTATACGTTGACAAAATTAGAGAGAAAGCGTTTATGCGAATGGTTGAGATCAGTGAAGTTTTCGATGGATGTCCGTCAAACATATCTTGGCGCGTAAACGTTACGGACTATAAGGTAACATGAATGAAAAGTCATAATTATCACGTCCTTCTGCACACCTACTGCCGGTTGCGATTCGTGGATTCTCGAGCAAGGATATTAGTACGGCGCTGATTGAGTTTGGGATATTTTTTAAGGATTTGTGTTTGAAATTGTTAAATGTAGAAGTTATCAAACGACTGGAGAGGGACATTGCCATAATCCTTTGCAAACTTGAAAGAATATTTTCACCTGTGTTTTTCGATGTCATGGTACACCTAGCGATTCACTTACCGCATGAGGCGAAGCTTGCAGGCCCAGTACAATATCGTTGGATGTATCCGATCGAAAGGTGGTAGAACCTATTAAAATTTTTATTCATTCCGTAAACTACATATATCCATGTTTTCATACTCTTAACATAGTGGTTTTGTGTACAGATACCTTCACACACTCAAACGATTTGTGAGGAATAAGTCATGCCCAGAGGGATCCATAGCTGAAGCATACATTGATAATGAGTGCCTTACATTTTGCTCCATGTATCTTTGTGGCATAGAGACTAGATTCAACCGAGAATATCGGAATGTCGATGAAGGGCAGGAGCATGAATAAGGACTCATATCTGTGTTTGCACATAACGCTCGTCCTTTAGGATCTCCGACGTTTCAAGATATGGACCTTGGGAATCTAGCAAAGGCGAGGTGGTATGTGTTGCATAATTGCGAAGAAATATAGTCGTACTTAGAGTAAGTCTTCCATCGATTATTGTTTTCTCTACATACGATGATCTTAATGTTTCTTGCTGATGACGTGTCATTTATGAGTAGCGAACACATAGACGAGATGAAGTCCAAATTCCCCACAAGTTATGATCGAATGCATCAGGATCAGTTTCCAGAATGTTTCGTAAAACGTGTAAGATTTCACATTGTATCTCACCACACTTAGAATTTTCATTGTATTGCACATTATTTGAACCTAAGAAAATTCCTAAACAATTACATTATGTACATAATAATAGATGAAGATGTTGCGCACGAGTAATTCTGCGATTGGGTCTAATGCGCTATACTCACTAGCATGTGGCCCTGATAGACGTGTATCTAGATATATAGGTTGTATCGTAAATGAGATTCAGTTCCACACCGAAGAACGTGACAAGTGTAGGATCACACAAAATAGTGGGGTGGTTGTGAAGGAAACAAATGAGGAGGATGAAATTGACTTTTTTGACATTTTGACAGTTATTATTGAGCTATATTATTGTATGAGAAAGCGAGTGTACTTATTTAGATGTGATTGGTGGGACATTGGAAATAAGAAGTTGAGAATATAGACTGACAACTACTTTACGAGCATAAATTTATCTAGGAAGTGGTTTAAGGATGACCCATTTGTCCTCGCCAGCCAAGCCGAACAAGTATTTTACCTCGCTGACACCAAGTTAGGCGGCTCTTGGCACGTGGTACAGAAAATAAAGCCCAGGAACGTATTTGACGTTCCCTTACCAGAAGTTGATGATAGCGAGGACGGGGGAAATGACACGTCTAGGGTTGAACAAGCATATCAAGAAGACATGCCATCTTGGGATATAGGGATTGATTCAAGTGTTGATATTGATGTGGTGCAATTGGAAAGAGATGATGTGCCACCTGATCATGTTGATGCCTCAATAGTACATGACATTGTTAGAGATGATAACAGTTTCACTGAGAGATCTATTGCAGACGATGAAGAGGAATACTGATCAGCAATAGTGATGGTGAAGAAGAAATAGTCCTAAGCGATAGTGATACAGACGACGATTATTAAATGTACACATAATTTACATGTCATTTTTCAATTTGAATATGTATATTTAATATAAAACGACAATGTGTAATGGAATTTCTAAGGGTTATAGATTAAAGTTTACAGTTTTATTATATTCTGCTTGCATTATAGTGTAATGGTCTAATCATATTTTAATAATCTCTCTAAGCACACTACAACAATTCAGTCTTTTTGCAACAAGTCAACTCGTCGCTAAAACCTCCAAACTCGTCGTGAAAAACTTTTAGCGACGAGTGTGCTCGTCGCCACATTTGATGCAGATACGGCGTCACTAATTCTATTTTGCGACGGAAACGGCAACTCGTCGCCAATAACTCAACTATTTGCGACGACCTAATAACTTGTCGCAAAATATAGTAAAGTAGCAACGAGTTGACACGTCGCCATTGCATATCGTAAAACGTCGCTAAATATAAGACTCGTCGCGAATAAAGACATGTTGCGACGAGTCCTCATCGTCGCTAATAAACTCAAATTTGTCACAAAAAGGTTTTTGCGACGAGTGTTGCTCGTCGCCACGTTTGATGCAGATACGGCGTCACTAATTCTATTTAGCGAGGGAAACGACACTCGTCGCCAATAACTCAACTATTTGCGACGACCTAATAACTTGTCGCAAAATATAGTTAATTAGCGACGAGGTGACACGTCGCGATTGCATATCGTAAAACGTCGCTAAATATGAGACTCGTCGCGAATAAAGACATGTTGCGACGAGTCCTCGTCGTCGTTAATAAACTCAAATTTGTCACAAAAAGTTTTTTGTAACGAGTGTTGCTCATCGCCATGTTTGATGCAGATATGGCGTCACTAATTCTATTTAGCGAGGGAAACGACACTCGTCGCCAATAACTCAATTATTTGTGACGACCTAATAACTTGTCGCAAAATATAGTTAATTAGCGACGAGTTGACACGTCGCCATTACATATCGTAAAACGTCGCTAAATATGAGACTCGTTGCGAATAAAGACACGTTGCGACGAGTCCTCATCGTCGCTAACAAACCCAAAATTTGTCACAAATTTTTTTTTTTGCAGCGAGTGTTGCTTGTCGCTGATGTTGTTGCAAATAATAATTATTTGTGATTAAATACATTGTCACTAAATAAAGCTTATTTGCGACGAGTTTACACGTTGTCATTGCATATCGTAAAACATCGCTAAACATAAAACTCGTCGCGAATAAAGACGTATTGCGACGAGTCCACTTATTACTTAAGAAATCATAAAGTCATCGCAAAAGCCTTTGTGGCGACGATTGTTGATCGTCATCAATTATATCACAAATACGATGTCATAAATTCTATTTAGTGATAAAAACAACAAGTCATTGCTAATGATTTAATTATTTGCGATGAACTAACAACTTGTCACAAAATATTAGCGATGAGCTAACACGTCACCATTAAATATCACAAAATGGCATCAATTTTTTTTGTTTGAACCAACTTAATCAAACAAAATAACCTGTATTAATCAATATTCATCATCATCCATTGAAATATAAAAAGTAATGAGATCAAACAAAATAATTAAATTTATAAGTATCCAGAACATAAAAAAAAAGTGCACATGTCCAAATTGTCCAATAAAAATGAATAATAAAAAAAAGAAATGTGCGTTATCGATAATGTGGTGCGGCCTGGGAAGATAACACCAATCTGTAGAAAAATCTGTAAAATTATTAAAATAAAATATTATTAGTGACTATTTTATACTACTTGCATAATTTAAATATGGCATTCAACTTACCACTGAGGATGTGATTGGGGTTGCTGTGACATGAGGGTATGCAACATTTCCTCCAATTGAGTCTGTCGTGTCTTCATATCATTTATCATTTCTCGCAGCTCAGCTGACGTTGCCTCTGCCTGCTCGGCCCTCCTAGTAGCCTTATCCAAATCAACATGGATACGATGGGTCGATGCAGGCACCTCCCCATGCCCAAGACCACGGACGTAGCCAGATCTAGAACCAAGGGCCCTAAAACATGCTTCGTCTGCTGTCAATGGTGTAGTGTCCTCCGACTGAGATTTAGTATGGATTTGTAGCATTTCGTTCTGTAGGTTTAATAAAACATTATTAGTATGAAATGAATAAGTAATAAAACAATTTTAAAATAAGTTTAAATGATTCTCACATATAGCTCCCCACAACGCGGAGTCACCCAAGTTCCTGTCATCTTCCTAATGTGTGTGTTCTTATAAAAAGTAATGAGATCAGGCTCTTGCTGGGTCTCCTGGTCACACTATTCCATTTAAACAAGAAATATCATATTTTCAATGTTAATAAGTAATGTGATAAATAAATTAAATTAATACGTGTAAGATAAAAAAAAAAAGAAGTAAATTATACCATCTCATTACGAAGTCTGACAAACGGCTTCGAAAAGCCGTGTGATTCACCATAAGCTTGGAGCGATTCTCTGTATTTGTTTTACTCCTTTTCTGCATTAAAAGTACAAACAAGTTATTACAATACTTATAACAAAGTTATTGAAAATAAAACATGAATGAAATTTAGATCTCACCAAGAATGCATCAGACTCGAAAATACTGCAAATTTTTTTCCAATCTTCGAGGGAGATGCCATCGTAAGGGTGTTGTCGTGTCCCCTCATGACCTCCATTTTTTTTATAGTAGGAATGGCACCGACTCTTATATTGCCTGAATCGGTTGCCCAAATACATGTCGACCCCCTTTTTAACATTACTAAGTTCCATGTCAATGTCAAATTTATCCTGATAAATAATATATTACATGAATCAATAAATTGTAAATAAATTTAATGACATAATTATTTAAAAGAAAAAATAAAATAAAATGGAACATAGTATTCATTTACCAATATTCGACTGCGTATGACTGCCTTGTCATTATCAGGCACGGACTGCCAAGACTCACAAGTAAGGGGCGCCCACTGTCGACATATCACCCCCACCTCGGTTGTGAAAATGGCTGCCCATGACCCCATCGGTTTATACTTCCCTGGTGGGAAAGTGATAGAGGGTCGCTCGCCTGTAATCAGCAAATGTTTAGCGAGAGCAAGTCCCCTTGACCGGCCACGTCCTTTTCTAGATGTGGTGGAAGTTTCATCTGCAAAATGGAAATAATACAATTTAATATATACGAATCGAATATTAATTAAATGTAAAAGACAATGCCTTATATACGCTTAAGTTTTCGCTAAACTATAGCAAAATTGTACTTTTAAAAGTACATTTAAAAAAAAAAATCAACGAAAACTTAAGCATCTGTACAACATTGTCTTTAAATATAAACATAGGAATAAAATATATGTAAATCTTACCTACAACAGTTGATGGTGACTGTTGGGCAGAGGAAAGAAGGACAGAAACCTGGGAGGAGAGAGTTTGGGCGGTGGGAGTCTCGTTCAAGCGTAACTGGGGTAAGGAATGTCCTGTAGTGGAAGGCTCACTGGGGGAAGACTGGGAGAAAAACAGTTTACGTCTCTTAATACCACCGCCGGGTGCCATGGCTGCTAGAGTTGGAGGTTTAAATTACAAATAATATAATTCAAAGTACGTAAATAAAAAATGATACTATACGAAGAAAATATTGAACATGAAAAAAATAACTTTTATTTATAATTTTAAAATATTATATAAGCTAAAACTTACATGACCATTTCATGTATCATGATCACTATATAGAAGTTGTACATCGTCATCCCAGTCATCTCCACTATCATTTTCATTATCATTGATGAAATTTTTATCTACTTCAACATTTATTAAATTGGCATCAACATACTCTGGGCTTTTGTTATTACTAACATCCCACCAGTTCATTTGAAAAGGAAGACTCAATTTCCTCTACAGTAGTTTAAAACAATAATGTCCGTTAATATACCAAAGAAGTCAAAATGTAAGTTTTCTTCATGATCTCCATTCACAACCACGCCACTATTTTGAGTTTTACGATTTTCATCGCGCTCGTTGGTATGAAACCTAATGCCCTTGACAATGCAACCACTATACCGAATAACTCGTGAATCAGGACCGCATGCTAATGAATACAGTTCATCCGTCGCTTCAAGCGATTTATCTTCGCGTAATCGTTTCATCTATTGAAAACAAGTGTAAAAGTATAGTTAATAAATTATAATAAAAAATTATAAATATTTATAAGAATATTCAAGTAAACATTATGTTGATCACTTACACGTTCCTCAAACCAATTTGAAAATTGTTGTTCGTGCCTCTGTTGCACATTGGTAGTGCATTGTCTCTCAATATATTGCTTGTGTTCCCTACATATAACGTGGATAAATGCTATAAATTAAATGCAAAACATATGAATTATGAGTAAAATTCAAAATAGCTCACTTACATTAGATAGTTATTGATATCGGGGCAATTATTTAGCACGTACATTCGTGCTTTTGCAAGCTCAGTTACATCCATCTCATCATGTGTTGCAGCTCCTAAAGGGCGTACATTTTGTGTAAAGACGTACAATCCTCCATGTTCTTTTCCTTGAACAATATCATAATTTCGTTCTTGTCGGTTGAATCTTGTCTCAACATCTTCAAAATACATCGAGCAAAAATTCATACACTCGTTATCTATATAGCTTTCTGCTATGGAACCTTCTGGCCTTGCTCTATTTCTCACATACTTCTTCAAAGTGTATAAGAATCTGTTGACATGCATCATCAGACCCATAAACATAATTAATATACAAGCATTATTAATATAACAATTGATTAACGATTAAATTTAAATTTATATATTACCTTTCGATGGGATACATCCATCGAAATGACACAGGTCCTGCAATGATCGCCTCACGAGGAAGGTGCACAGCTAAATGTACCATGACATCAAAGAATGCAGGCGGAAATATCTTTTCGAGCTTGCATAGAATTATTGGGATGTCCTGTTCCAATTGCTCTAATCTTCTCAAATTCATCGTCTTGGAACACAGCTCCTTGAAAAAAAACCCTAGCTCAATTAATGCATTGGAGACATCCTTATGCTTAAACCCACGAATTGCCACTGGCAGTAGTTGTTGAAGAAGAATATGACAATCATGGCTTTTCATGCCCGATACCTTACAATCATTGACGTTTACACACCGCGCGATGTTTGATGCGAACCCATCTGGAAACTTTACATCCTTCAACCATTGACATAAACTCTTTTTCTCATCCATAGACAATGTGTAGCAAGCTGGTGGTACCAAATATTTATCACCATTCAGAACTAGCCACAATTCATTTCTGATCCCCATATTCTGCAAGTCCATGCGAGCCTTTGGGGTGTCCTTTGTTTTTCCTTCAATATTCATTATTGTTCCTAGGACGTTTTCACAAATATTCTTCTCGATGTGCATCACATCTAGATTGTGTCTCAGTTTCAACGTTCGCCAATATGGCAACTCAAAGAAAATGCTTTTCTTCCTCCAATTCAACTCATTTACATTAATCTTTCTTTTCTTAGTATTCGGTCTCTTTCCAAATTCTGCATCTTTAATTGCCTCCATTTGATTTAATATATCGTCCCCGGATAAATGCTTAGGTTCCAACCGCATTTCCCGCTTACCATCAAAATCTTTACTTCTTTTCCGCCAACTATGCTGTGGAGGGAGGAAGCGACGATGACCCATATAACATATCTTTCTCCCATTCTTTAATGAATAAGAAGTCGTTTCCTTGTTACATGTCGGACATGCCATCTTGCCTTTTGTACTCCACCCGGACAAGTTCCCATAGGCAGGAAAGTCATTAATGGTCCATAACAATGTTGCATGCAATTGAAAATTTTCTTTCTTCGACGCATCATATGTCTCTACGCCATCTTCCCACAAATCTTTTAACTCATCTATCAACGGGCGCAAATACACGTCAATGTCATTTCCAGGAGACTTTGGGCCAGGAATAAGCAAGGACATCATAAAGAATGGCTCTTTCATACACTTCCAAGGCGGTAGATTGTAAGGAATAAGTATAACTGGCCACATGCTATAAGTGGTACTCATGTTTCCAAATGGGTTGAAACCATCGCTGGCCAGTCCAAGCCGTACATTTCGAGGTTCGTCGGCAAACCAACCGTGCTTCTTGTCAAATTCTTGCCAGGCTTCAGAATCTGCTGGATGCCTTAATACCTTCTCCTCTGGGTCCATGGTGCGCTTCTCTTTATGCCACCTCATCTCAGAAGCTGTTTTCCTGTTTATAAACAATCTCTGCAGCCTTGGTTTTAATGGGAAGTAACGCAGGACCTTGTGCGGGATTTTCTTACCCCTAATATTTACTCGTTTGTATCTGGACTCTTTGCATTTTGGACACGTATCATCCTTCTCGTACTCCTTCCAGAAAAGTATACAGTCATTCTTACAGGCATGTATGGACTCATATCCGAGTCCCAGGTCCCGCAAAACCTTCTTAGCTTCATAATAGGACTTTGGTAATGTTTCTCCTTCAGGAAGTATATCCTTGATGAACTCAAGCATCATGATGAATGATTTGTTGCTCCAACCATTTATTATCTTCATATGTAGCAACTTTATCAAGCATGACAACTTTGTATACTTGTGGCAACCTGGATACAGTTCACACTCAACATCTCTCAATAAGTATGTAAATTTATTTGTTTCCCCTTCCCCTATTGTCGCATCTACAGTATCCATAAATGTTCCTGTGTACAAGTCTTCTATGACATCCTGCATAGCATTAGAACACGTATTTTCATCTCCCGCCATACCATCATTATCATCCTCAATCATTAGAGCTTCATCAGTTTCACCATGATGATACCACCGAGTATACGTCCTATCTATCCCATTATCATATAAATGCGCATGCACTTCGTTTATAGCTTTGTAGTACAAATTGCTGCACTTGCGACACGGACATCGGGTGCTATTAAGTCCGCCTATATGACGTCTTGCCACCTTCATGAACTCCTCGATTCCTTCTATATACTCTTTTGAAGCCCTATTTCTAATTTGTATCCAACTCTTATCCATGTTTGTCTTCCTATCACAAGTTGAATAAATACATTAGTCCCTACATATGTGGAATTCTACACATGTTTAACCAAATGTGAATGAGAACAAAGTCTTCCCAATCCAATTATTTCATTCTCTTATTCTTTTTTTACATCGACATATATAGGCGCTTGATCCCATGATCTAGGCTGTGATAGAAGTTATATACTGCTGAAACCCAGTTGCACCTTCGGTGGATTGATCGCCAAATCCACTTATGTCGGTAGATTCCTAACTGTGGGGCCCATTGTGATGTATGTTCCTTACATCTACTCTGTCCATCCACTTTTACATTTTAGGATATAATTCCAAAGCCATAAGTGAACCACTCCATAGAAATACTTGTGATTGAATCCCCACCATTAAAACTTCATGTGGACCACTAAAATGTTTATTTTCCCACCAACTTGTTGATAAGGTCACAAAGACCTAGACAAAGAGACCACACAAATATCTGCTCGATCCCAAACTTTTGTGGCCTACAAAAAAGTTTCTAATGATAAATTATCACTTATGGTTCACCCGAGATTTGGATCTACTTAATTTTTGGAATCATGCCCTAAAATGAGTTTTGAACGGATGGATGGTGTGGATATAAGGCATATGAATATCAAGGTGGGTATGATTCTCTCCCACCACACACCCTAGACCCTTTGTTGAAGGGTACCGTCCTTCATGCAGTCTCTCAAGAAATTCAAGTATCTTATTTTTCTTGGCCATTTATTACTACAAACGGTGAGGAATTAAATGAGGCACATAAGATTTAGCAATATTATAATCAGTTGTGGAGAGGTGGGCCACCATTTGTACATATATATGGCATCATGTGAGATTAATGGTCCATATGTAGCATAGCCGGTGGAGCACGAAGAATACTCTACTTTTTATTTGTGCATGTGGTACGTATAGAATACAGGTAGAATACACAGATGCATCAGAAGTAATTATTTGTACGAATATACATTGCCCATCTATGTCAAAGTCCAAACCGTGTATGGTGAAGGAGTGCTACTTGGTTGTAAACCTAGTAGTACCCAATCTGAGTCTTAATACACCAGGGTGGAGCCTTTAACCATGACGCAGATTACAGACGGTGCTATGTGAGCCCATTAAGATGTATGTGTTTAATGTACGCCATAAGAAATAGTGGTGATGAACACACTGTTAAAAATTTCTTGTGGGCTACAAAAGTTTTGGATCAACTATATATATATATATATATATATATATATATATATATATATATATATATATATATATATATATATATATATTCCATTCAGCCATGTCCATGTATTCTTATCAACAGGTTGGATGGCAAATAAACATTAGGATGGGCCATAGGAATTTTTACTGGTATAGTGGAGCTGGGATTTGGATCTATACGGTAAACCTCAAGGTTGGGCCATAGGCATGCTGGAAAAGGAAAAATGTGTGGGGTGTGTGCGCGTGTGTTATTATTATTATTATTATTTTTTTTAAGAAATAAAAAAAGTTAAGGGTGAAGGTATCAATGGTGGCCCTAAATAATGGATGGTCCAAATGACTGACCGGACCTTTATTAAAATCCATAATGACTGTAGATTTTCTATTCATGACAGATGGTTAGGATCATCAAACCTAAAGCGATTTTTAAGAGGGACTGGCAACCAAAGGTAGCCCCACATGATGGACGATCTAGATTAATGATCAGGTCTCTATAATAATCAATAAGGACCATTCCTTTTTCCAGACAGTGAACAAATGGCTAGGGGATGAATTGATCAAAGTGATTTTTAGGTGGGAACGACAAGCAAAGGCTGTCTCGACATGATGGACGATCCTGATTACTGATTAGACCTTTCTAGTATAATGAACATGGTCTTTATTTCCATTTTCACATCCATTGAACAAATAATTACAATCATCAAATAAAAGTGACTTTTAACAAAAGTTGGCAATCAAATGGGGGGCCATAATGGCTGATCCAGATCACTATTTACACCTTTTTTTAGCATATTAAATATGGATTGTTCATTTTCTTAGTAACCCATTAGATGGTTAGGATAACCATCTATTTCCCTAGCCATTGATTGGATGGTTAGGATCTTATCGGGATCCATAATAAAAGGTGGGTCACACATGATAGATGGTCTTCTGTACATATAATGAAAAAGACCCTGGTTCTGCTGAAAATGTCAAAGGGGACTTAAATAATGAAATGACATAAATACAACCGTTTTATGGGGGGGGGGTTTTTTTTTTTTGGATCTTTTTTGTTTGTAAATTCTGCAATGGAAGATGATCCACCGTTGGTCTTTAGGGCCCCCTGTGCACATGCACCTAAAATCTGTTGGAGGGGTCAATCCTAACCTTTCAATCTGTGGCCTGAAATTGATGGTTAAGAAGAGAACAGGTCCACATTCATATGAGAAAGACCCGAGATTGATGAGTACAATTAATCTTCTGTCCGGAGATTTAGCAATGGTCCCAACAGACCAAAGGGACCCTGCTGCACAAACAGAAACTCAGAGCTTTGCTAAGCTCGTACGCACGTGCACTAAAGCTCATGTACACGCCATGTGTGCCAGCATGTCACACTACGTCAATCAACCATCAGAACCGCACCACTGTATTGGTAACCTAAGCCAAGAGTCAGGTTGACCCACTGGTGGGGCACTCATAATGGAAAGTCCAAATGAATGCTAAGAGTTCTATTATAATCATTGTCGACCATTCATTTTCCTAGACATCATAGCCTCACATGATAGACAATCCAAATTAATTGATGGATGATCCTTATCCAACACCCGTAAACATCAAGGTTGAGAGAGAGAGAGAGAGAGAGAGAGAGAGAGAGAGAGAGCTACAACTATCTTGGATCCGTTTTAGGTCATCCAGACTTTTGATATGATGGGACCCACCTTGGATAGCTTGGACACGGTGTTTGATTCATCCATTTTGTTGGTTCAATTTAAGGCATATGGGCTGACAATGATGCAGATCCAAAGCCAAGTGGACGAACACCAAAGAAAACAGTGGGAGTTAAAGCCCACCGTTGAAACCTTCTTAGGCCACTGAAAACAGTGGGATTCACTGTTGAAATATTCTTAGGGCCCATCATGATGTTTTATTTTTCAAGGTCACTTACTTAGATGAACCAGAAAACACAAATATGCGCTCCATGTCTGTTTTTTTTTTTTTTTTCTTGGTGGTCCAACTAAAGCTTTGGATCTGTAAATGCCCAAAAATGAGTTAGAAAAATGAACATACAATATAGATAAAACACATGCAGCATAGCGGCCCCATGCCCAGGGGCGGCTCTAAGGGGTAGGCAGGTGAGGCAATCGCCTAAGGCCCCCTATTTATGAAGGCCCCATACCATAGAACAGGCTTTTAATACTCTGACAACGTCTAGTAATCTATACATATGCATTGAGAAATTGCAACCTTTGAATATTTTTAAATTAAATTAAACAAATATAAAAGTGGGTCCTAGTTTAGATGGTTCATGAAAAACAAAAACAAAAACACACAATGAATGGATCTCCTAACTGGTTGATTCTTGTACACTAAACAAATTATTTGAATTCAACATATAAATTCCAACTAATTGGAAGATAAAATAGTTAAATCAATGGATTTTTTGTAATTAAGCCTATTTAGAATGGATCACCTAATTTAGACGGTTTGGATGGAGTCAAAATATGCTATATTAACAATCTAGGAATGTCTATTTATTAACTATAACACTGCTAGAGTACTATACAATTCTAAATTTATAGGAATATTGATTGAGGCCAACAATCTCCAAACTCGATTCCTTCACACGTTTTGGAAAGTTGGGTGGAAAGTGTGGATAGGATTCGATCTCACCACCCATGGATGATGGGACACACAATTTCATTTCTGGCAGTAGAAAGGTAGATGGAAATCTCCTTTACAATCACAATAGAAAGGTAGCTTGAGTGTGGCAATGGGCCATGCATCTTGACGACCTAAACCCAGCTTTGGACTGAGCCGGCTTGGACCCAGCATTCACGGCCTGATCATTTTTCAGTTCAGGGTTGGGCTCAAGTCATTTTAGCCTAACCCAACATGACTCCATATGTATATCTTTAAACTACTCATGCACACTTATAGGGAGCCGATAATAAGTGTCTTTAAATTGTCCTTTCTTTCATTGATGGGGCCCACTTTATTTTTTGCTTTGGCTAACGGGTCTAGACACCATGCCTTGATTTGGAGATGGACTGGGCCCTCGCAACCACATGCGCTGGCCTGATGGGGCAGCAGAAATTTTGGATAAGCTAATATTTATGTTTTCCTTTCATCCATCTAGGATTCACCTTATGAACGGTTTAATAATTTTATCTATCAAAACTGATTTATTGGATAAACTAGAATACAAACGTTTATTAATTTTTATGGTTTAATTTTAAATATATTAATTTTTTATCTTCTAAACTAAAAATCCTAATTTTTATGACCTGCGTAAGGCCCCCAAAAATGTTGAGCCGCCCCTGCCCATGCCTAAAGTCCACAAAAATCAAGTTAGCCTGTGATTCCTAGTTTAATTGTTAAACACTGAGTCGAGTGTTCAAGTTGACCTATATATATATGAAACTGGTATCTCTTTAAAAAAAAAAAAAAGAAAAAGAAAAAAGGGCAAATCATTTATATAGTGGGGTCTTGTGAACATACCTGCCTCAAAATATAAATATAATTCAGAACAGAAACACGTACAGAGATCACCAGTTGAACCTGACCACCGCTTTGATGTTGCCTTCTCTTTGCACTCTACCGTTTAAAGCTTCTTTTCTTCTTTACAGGAGGATATGGAGAGTTGGATGGATATTTTTCATTTTAGGGAGGATGGAGAGTTGATGAATATTTTTAATTTTAGGGAGTATAAGGAATAACGTCTACTTAAACTCGGGAAGCGGAAGAGTCTCGTCTTACCATAGATGCTCTTTCCGTTAGAGTTTCTCTCTTTGGCAGTGCACAAACATTGAGTGTGTCAGGGATCTGTGGGGTCCACCGTGATCTAAGTGTTTTATCCAAGCCGTTAAATGATTTTATCAAATCATTTTAAGATAAAAATAAAAAACTGAGGCAGGGACATAGCACCAATGGACCACACTAGATTAAGCTAGTGTGTTAATGACACCCACCGTTGAAGCCTTTCTAAGGGCAACCGTGATGTTTTTTACCATTCAACCTATTCATAAGGCTATGTAGAGGTGGATGAGGTGAAAACACAAATATTAGCTTGATCCAAAACTTCTCCAGCTCCCAAGAAGGTTTTAATGGTATACGTTCAATCTTCACGTTGTGGTCCACTTAAGATATAAATCTGTCTCAGTTTTGGGCTAATACCTTAAAATGATATGAGAAATGCGATTAACGGTATGGATTAAACACTTACATCACTGTGGGCCCTAGAGAGCCCTGCCACGTCCAGGCGGTGGTAGGACGCAATCCGCGTCCACAATATCAGGGACGCGGATTTCCTTGGAAATAGCTCACATGAAATTTCGGCACTGAAAACCCAGGTGGGGCCCACTGCGATGTTTATGCGAAATCCATCCCGTTCATCTGTTTTAACACATAATTTTAGGGTTGTATCTCAAAAATGGAGTATAACCAAACCTTAAGGGGACCACACTGTCAGAAACAAAATGAATTGAACATTTAACGTTGAAAAATTCTTGGGGCCAACCGAAGTTTTAGATCAAGCTGATATTTTTTTTTCCTTTAATCCATGTGTTTATGATCTTATGAAAAGGTTTGATGACAAATAAACATCACTGGGGCTTAGAAAGTTTTCAACAGTGGAAATCAATAATTCCACTATTTCCTGTGGTATGGTCCACTTGATCATTGTACATGCATCATTTTTGGGTTGAACCCCTCAAATTATCTGGAAAAATGAATGGACGGTGTGGATAAACCACATGTATTAACAGTGGGCCCAACATAGTTTAATATTATTTCCAAAGGAAATTGGATTGCGTACTGAGTAACTCAGTATGGCGGACGCGGATTTCTTGCGAAAGCCTTTCGCAGGAAGTTCCTGCGCTGGAAACTAGGTGGAGCCCACTGTGAAGTTTGAGAGAAATCTAACCCGTACATCTGTTTTTTTAGATCATTTTAGGATTTGAAGCCAAAATTGAGCAGTATCCAAGACTCAAATGGGCCTCACTAAAAGAAAATGTGAGCAGGGAAATTCCTACCGTTGAAACCTCTCTGGGTCAACAGTTAATTTTAAATGAAATCCATACCGTTCATAACGTCATTATTACTGGGATGAATGGAAAAAACAAATATTACCCTGACTCAAAACTTCTTTGGCCCCATAAATATTTCAACTGTGGAAGTTCAATCCTCACTTTTTCGGCCGACTTGGGTATTAGATCCGGTTCGTTTTTGATCCATTATACTAAAATGAGCTCACAAAAGGTATGGACGGAGTGGATTTCTCACAGACTTCACGGTGGGCCCCACCTAAGTTTCCAGCGCTGGAACTTCCTGCGAAAGGCTTTCGCAGGAAATCCGTGTCCCAGTACGGCGTGGATAAACCGGAAACGGATTGGCTACTCCCCCTGACACCAGCCCCGGAGCTGGTGGTCGGTGCTCTGTGGGCCCACCATGATGTATGTGTTTCATCCATTCCGTCCATCTATTTTTGTAGATCAATTTATGGTAATACAAAAAAATGAGGTATATCCCAGTCTCACGTGGACCACATTACAGGAAACAATGTTTAATGAACTTTGACCGTTAAAAACTTTTTTGGGGCCATAAAAGTATTGGGCCAAATAACCTTAATTTTGGTTCCTGGTGCATCGCACCTGGGACCGTAATTTCGGCGGACTATCGACATGCCGCGTCTGTAATTCTAAATGCCAGCTCATCACCCATTGCTGTACTACCTCAGCATGCTTTTATGTACTGAGTAAACTCTGTTGGGCCACAGTGAATGTATGTGGTTTATCCACACCGTCCATCCGTTTTTCTAGCTCACTTTCGTGGTTGCTTCCAAAATTGAAGCATACTCAAAGCTCAAGTGGACCACGCTACGTGAAACAGTGGGAATATGATTTTCATTGTTGAAACCTTCCTAGGCCTACTGCAATGTTTATTTGTCATCCAAACTGTTCAAGAGATAAAAAATACATGGATGAAATTAAAATTTTCATCTTAATCCAAAACTTTTTTCTGCTGGTGTGTTCCACTTGCTTTTGGATATGCTTCATTTTTGGAATACGTCCCTTAAATGATCTGGTAAAAAGGATGGACGGAGTGGATAAAATGTATGTATTATGGTGGGCCCAAAGAGTTTACTCAGTACGCAATCTGCTTCCTTTGAGAGGCTTTTGCAGGAAATTCACGTGAAACGGTTTGGCTACTCCCTGCCATATATGGGAAACCGTGGTGGGTGCTTCGTGGGCCCACTATGATGTATGTGTTTCGTCCATTCCATTCATCCATCTTTATAGATTATTTTAAAATTTTATACCAAAAATTAGAGGGATATAAATCTTAGGTGGACCACACCATAAGAAAACAATGGTGATTGGATTAGGTCATAGAGGACCAGATGACCTCTAAATCCACCATTAAAATCCTCCTAAGGCCCACTGTACTGTTTATTTGACATCCAATTGGTTGATTAGGTCATAGAGGACCAGATGAGGGGAAAAACCAAAGATAGGCTTGATCCCAAACTTTTATGGCCCCGAAAAGATTTTTAACAGTCCATGCTCATTTAACTTTCTTGTAATGTGGTCTTAGTTGAGATTGGGATATACCTCATTTTTGGTCTGATAGTATAATTATCTGGAAAAATAGATGGATGGCATGGATGAAACAAGGACATCATAATGGGGCCCACATAGCACCGACCACCGGCCATTGGCTGGTGGCAGGGGGAGTAGCCAATCCGTTTCCCCTCTATATCATATATATATGGGTGCGAATAAGATGTTAGTAGCCAAATCGCTACTGAAGTGACGTCACCAAGCTCTGTGGACCCCACCACGATGCATGTGTTGTATCTAGAGCTGGGCAAAAAGGGACCGATCCAGCAGATCCGATCCCATCCGCCCCGATCCGACCCGAACAGATTCGAACCGAAGGCCACGATCGGGTAGGATCGAGCTGGACCACCAAGATCCGACTGTTAATCGGATCGATTTCAGATCAATGGCCAACCCGCACCGACCCGATCCGAATGGATCCGATTCGATTTGATTCGATCCACACAATATTTATTCACCATTGTTTCCTGTAATGTTGTCCACTTGAGACTGGGACATATCTCCTTTTTTTATATACATACCATAAAATGATCTAGAAAAATAGATGGACAGCATGGATGAAGTAAATACATCATGGGATGGGAGTACCCAATCTTTCTTCTCACACGGCTCGAGGTTCCTCGATTAGAGCTCCTGACGAAAAACAAGTCTTTCACCTTTCTTGCTTGGAATGTTAGGTGGGTCCCACCATGATGTTTGTGATAAATCCACACCATCCATCCATTTTAGGAGCTCATTTTAGTACCTGCTGCCAAAAATGAATTATATCCAAGACCCAAGTGGCCCTTACGAGAGGACACAGTATAGATTTAATGACCACCTTCCTCTATTATTGAAACTCTTTTAGTGTCAAGAATATTCGATCCGAACCGTATATAACCCGATCCGACTCAATTTTCCAGACTGAGTCGGACTTGGTTCGAGTCAGGCCAACAATACAACGGATCAGATTGAGTTAAATGACCCGGACTCGGTGCCGGATTGATCGGGTTTGGGGTCCGGTACTAAAAACTTCGGACCGAAACGAGTTGGGGCCAATTCGGTCCGACTCGACTCGATGCCCACCTCTAGTTGTATCCATACCGTCTAACCATTTTTAAAGATACATGTAGCATATTCGGAACTAATAAAGATGGATAATGACACATGTGACATCTTGGAACAAGAAGTGTCATGTAGTGTAGGACATGCATTGGCACATTTGACATGTTGATTAGAGCTGGACACAAACCGACCCGATCCATCGGATCCGACTCGATCTGAACAGATCCAAAGGCCTAGATTGATGTTGTTCGAGTTGGATTAGTCAGATCCGACCGTTCATCGAATCAAGTTCGAATCGTGGTTAATCCGGACCGATCTGAATTGAATGGATCCGATTAGACCGATCCGATCCGGAGTTATTCGTATGAATATTTATCACATACATTTATCATATGAACATGTTGGATGAAAAATAAACATCATTGGGGCCTCATAAATTTATCAGCGGTAAAAAACAATACTGCTACTTTTTCCTGTGGTATAGTACTCCACTTGAGCTTTGGATATGCATCAATTTTGGGTTCAACCACTAAAATGATCCAGAAAAATGGATGGACAGCGCGGATAAACAACATGCATTAATCACAGTGGGCCCCAACAGATTTTACTCAGTACGATAAGAGCCCACTGAGAAATTTTGTGATGCGCACGTCAAGTCGTCAACACAGCTTAGCAGCTTCGAAGCGGATTGCATAGTGAGCAACTCACTACACTTAGCGTACGGAGTGAAGTTTGTGGGGTCCACCATGATTTATGTATTTTATCGGCTCCATTCATTCATTTTACAAAATAATTTCAGGGCTTTAGCCCAAAAATTAGAGATATCCAATATTCAAATGGACCACACCATATTAAACAGTTGAATTGAACATCTACCGTTGAAAAATTCTTGAGGGCCACAGAAGTTTTGGATCAAGCTTATATTTGTGTTTTCTCTTCATCCATGTATTTATGATGTTATGAACAGGTTGGATGACAAATAAACATCACTGTGGGCCTAAAAAGGTTTCAACAGTGGAAATCATTATCTCCATTGTTTCAAATGGTATGATCCACTTGATCATTGGATATGCTTCAATTTTGGGATCAACCCCTTAAATTAGATGGAAAAACGGATAGACGCCTTGGATAGACTACATACATTCAAGGTGGGCCCAACTGAGTTTACTCAGTACGATGAGAGCGTACTGACTATTGAGTAACTCAGTACGCAATTCGATTTGCAACAGCTTATGGGCTGTAAGTTGTAGCATGCAGCTAGTGTATAGATACATGTCGTGCAAAGACGGGAGGTGTGGATAGAATTCATACATCCGTATCATTTATCCATCTAAACAACCACCCATCCATTCCCATCCCAACCATTCAATCATCTATCCATCCTATCCAAACATCCATCCAACCATTCATCCTATCGATCAATCTATTAATATTTGTCCATCTAACCATCCCATCGATCAATCTATCCATCCGTCCATCCAATCATCAGATCCGTCCATCTAACCATCCAATCATCCCATCCAAACATCCATCCATCCCATCAATCCATCCAAATATCTCATTCATCAGTCCATCCATCCCATCTATTCACATATTGATCCATCTAACCATCCCATTCAACCATCCATCCAACCAACCATCCCATCTATCCATTCATCTGACTATTCCATCCAACCATCCAAACATCCATCCATCCAACCATCCATCCATCTCATCCATCCACCATTCAATCGATGATTGGAGGTTGATTTAATAGTCGAAAGCACTTTGTGTTGTACGATCATTGATGGGGAGGTTGATCTTGTGATTGTCGGTGATGTGCAACATTCGATTGTTGATTGGAGATTTAATGAAGTGATGCACGATGATTTCCACCATCCGAGAAAGAATTGGAGGTTGATCGGATGGTCAACAACACTTTCTATATATCGTTCGATTGTTAATTGGTGGTCGATCAAGCGATTGTCGATGTGCACCATTCCATCGTCAATAGGGGAATTGATAACAAGATTTATGTTGGTTTGTACCGTTCAATCATTAATTGGAGGTTCATCAGATGTTCAACAACACTTCGTGTCGTCCGATTTGTTAATTAGGTAGTCGATCGATCGATCATCAGTAATGTGCACTATTCGATCATCGATCAGGAACTTAATGAGGCAATATACGTTGGTTTCCACTGTTTAATTGATGAGCACACAGACAGATGAAGGAAAACTATTCATAAGAGTACACAGGCAGATAATTTACGATGTTATTGCAAATACTCTACCCTTTCACAATGAAACTACATTCGTCGCAAAAAGTTTCAGTTGGTATTTGTTGCAACGAGTTAACCTAGTCGTCGCTAAAACAAACTATTTGCAGCGACTTCTATGTTGTTGCAAAAAATAATGTTTTACGACGACACTCAATTCGTCGCATAAAGTGGACATTAGTTATGATAATTAGAATGTGCGGTGAAACGTCTTTCCCACCATTTAATTTTATTTAAAAAAAATTGGTGGGAAACATTTTAGCGACAATAATTATAACTCATCGCGAAAACGTTTACTATTTGCGATGATTTATAAAGTTGTTGCAAATACTCTGACATTTCGCAATGAAACTACATTCGTCGCAAAAAGTTTCAGTTGGTATTTGTTGCAACAAGTTAACCTGGTCGTCGCTAAAATAGACTATTTACAGCGACTTTCATGTCATGGCAAAAAATAATATTTTGCTACGACACTCAATTCGTCGCATAAAGTGGACATTAGCGATGACCATAGACGCGCATGGCGAAATGTCTTTCCCGCCATGTAATTTTCCCGGGAGAAATTGGTGGGAAACGTTTTAGCAACGATAATTATAAATCGTCGCAAAAACGTTGACTATTTGCGATGATTTACAAAGTTGTTGCAAATACTCTGACATTTTGCAATGAAACTACATTCGTCGTAAAAAGTTTCAGTTGGTATTTATTGCAACAAGTTAACCTGTCGTCGTTAAAATAGACTATTTGCAGCGACTTTCATGTCATGGCAAAAAATAATATTTTGCCACGACACTCAATTTGTCGTATAAAGTAGACATTGGCGATGACCATAGAAACGCGTGGCGAAACGTCTTTCCCGCCATGTAATTTTCTTGGAAAAAATTGGTGGGAAACGTTTTAACGACGATAATTATACCTCGTTGCAAAAACGTCGACTATTTGCGATGATTTACAATGTTGTTGTAAATACTCTAACATTTTACAATGAAACTACTTTCGTCGTAAAAGGTTTCAGCTTGTATTTGTTGCAATGAGTTAACTTGGTCGTCGTTAAAACAGACAATTTGCAGCGACTTTCCTGTCGTGGCAAAAAATAATATTTTGCCACGACACTCAATTCGTCGCATAAAGTGGACATTAGTGATGACCATAGAAACGCGTGGCAAAACGTCTTTCCCGCCATGTAATTTTTCCGGGAGAAATTGGTGGGAAACGTTTTAGCGACAATAATTATAACTCCTCGCAAAAACGTCAACTATTTGCAATGATTTACAATGTTGTTGCAAATACTCTAACATTTTACAATGAAACTATGTTCGTCGCAAGAAGTTTCGGTTTGTATTTGTCACAACGAGTTAACCTGGTCGTTGCTAAAATAGACTATTTGCAGCGACTTTCATGTCGTGGCAAAAAATAATATTTTGCCACAACACTCAATTCGTCGCATAAAGTGGACATTAGCGATGACCAAAGAAATGCGTGGAAAAACGTCTTTCCCACCATGTAATATTCCGGGAGAAATTGGTGGGAAATGTTTTAGCGACAATAATTATAACTTGTCGCAAAAACGTCGATTATTTGTGATGATTTACAATGTTGTTGCAAATACTCTAAACATTTTACAATAAAACTATGTTCGTCGCAAAAAGTTTTAGTTTGTATTTGTCGCAACGAGTTAACCTGGTCGTTGCTAAAACAAACTATTTGTAGCGACTTTCGTGTCGTTGCAAAAAATAATATTTTGCCACAACACTCAATTCGTCGCATAAAGTGGACATTAGCGATGACCATAGAAATGCGTGGTGAAATGTCTTTCCCGCCATGTAATTTTCTCAGAAGAAATTGGTGGGAAATGTTTTAGCGACGATAATTATAGCTCGTCGTAAAAACGTTGACTATTTGCGATGATTTACAATGTTATTGCAAATCTTCTAATATTTCGCAATAAAACTACGTTCGTCGCAAAAAGTATAATTCGATTTTTTAGCAATGGGGTTGAACTAGTCGTTGCAAAAGCTACTATTTGCAACAACTTTTTTGTCGTCGTAAAAAACTTTTTTTTTACGACACCTAATTTGTTACAAAAAGTGGCTATTAACGACAACTAGTTAAGATCGTTGTAAAAAATTCATACGAAAACTTTTTGCGACAAATTTTGCAACGATACTTGAGGCTTGTTGCAAAAAAGTTAACTATTAGCGACGATTTAAATTGTCATCGTAAATAATCTATATTTTTGCAACGACTTGAAATGTCGTTGTAAAAAATTGCATTTCCTAATGAAATTAGACTCGTCGCTAAAAAAATCGTTGCAAAAAGTCTAATTTATTGTAGTGGCATAAGCATAAATGCATTGTACTGTCAACACTACTTGTATAATTTTTTAGTATATTCCACTTGTATTGACATTATTTAAATTTATAAGTTCGTATCTCGCACATATTCAGTAATGGCACCAGGTGGGAGAGTACGTCATTCACACATTAGATCTACCTCTTCTACCCATGATGCGCCGGAGCCAGAATCGACGTCACATGTTGCATCGCAGGCGTCTGATCCCTTAGTCGCGTATACACCGGGCACTGCATGTAAGTCTAGACATATATTTCCTTTAATAACTTCTGTTTATGTTTAGACTTACATATTTCTTTTGCAACAGCGTCGTCGACCAGCCGACGAGGACGTGGAACCACACGTGGGATGCTTTTAGAGTCACTTACACGTGAGAGTAGGGTGACAGTAGAGTTCCCACAGGACTACATTAGACCTGTTGGGAACAATGCCAGACTGTTTACGTCAGAGATCGGTGTCTTATGCCGATCTCTGATCCCCCACCACCCCCAGTTAGGCAGACGTGACAGATGATGTGCGATAGTTCATCCGTCAGCGCCTTCAGGTAAATTTTAGTAAATTAAATTTATTTTCTAAAAGTTTATTTACTGTTAAGTTATTTTCTTAATAAGTTTATTTCCTTAATCTATTATTTACGAAACTGCAGGATAAATTTGACTTCGATTTGAATGTTCCACATATCTCCCATGCCGTCGATGACATGATCAAGAAGCGGTTCAAGGATTATTGTGGTAAGTTACACTAGTGGTACAAGCGGTGCGTGAGCCACTAGGAGGCCGCACCATCCGCACTGCCGCACATGACTGATGAGGATCGGCGGATACTCTGCGATAGGTTTTTGTCTAATTCTTTTCAGATAATATTTACATATTTACGATATCTTAACGTAATAATTAAATTTACAGTTAATAACAATGTATTATGAATAATGTGTTCAGAAGAGGAGCAAAATAAATTCTCGCAACAGGGAAAAGTTAGAAGTGAACCACGTAGCTGGTTCAAAGTCATTTATACAACTTCATTACGACATGGTAAGAAATTACTGGTAATTATTACATTTATATATTCTTTCAATGCATTTATATTAACTCTATTGTCCTTTTGATTGCGCAACGAGATTCCGTCACTGGCCAGGAGCCCGGACCAGTAGACTTCTACAGAGGGACTCATGTTGGCCGGCGACGGGATCCTGGGTACATCCTAGAGCCAGCGAGATTTGGGTAAAAATTCTTACATTGTAAAATTTAATTGCGTTAAATTATAATAATGTCATTTATTATGAAAATTTATATGTTTTCATTACAGGAGGAGATAAACACCTTACGCAGTCAGCTCACTCCCAATGGTACTCAGCGGAGTGAGCTAGAGATCTTAAGTCAGGTGCTTGGCACCCGTTCTGGATATGTGCGTGGGCTTAGCCATGGTGCCAAGCTCACGACACCCGCTAAGCTGGCTCCACTCGATCCATCATCGTTGGTGATAGCTCCATACGCCGAGTTGATATCGCAGAGAGAGAGAGGTTATCAGATACGGGTCGTCATCCATGACATCAGAGAGCAGCTGGAGAGGCAGAGGGAGGAGGAGAGGAGGATAGAGCAGTTGGAGAGACAGAGGCAGGAGCAGGAGAGGAGGATGGAGGAGCAGGAGAGACAGAAGCAGGAGCAGGAGAGAAGGATGGAGGAGCAGGCGAGGCAGAGGGAGGAGCGGGAGAGGAGGATGAAGGAAATGTGGGTGGAGCATGAGCAACGGATGACGAAGATGTTTCAGGCTCTCGCTGCACGCTTACCCATCGATGCCCCACCACCTCCGCCTTCATCTTTGTGATTTTTTATATTTTATTTATGATGTTTAAACTTATATGTATTTATGTGTGAATGAATGTGATGTGGATAAGATTGTTTGTGTTTGGATGAATATAGTTTATGTTTGGATGGATTTACTAGTTTGGGTTTAGATGGATGTGAATGTGAATATGATGAAATATATTATATAACAGGTGTATATCAGGATGAATATGATGAAATATATATTGTAACAGGTGTATATTAGAAATTTTGTGCGGAATTTTGTGTTGGAATATTTTAAAAAAAAGAGAGACTTTTACCTACGAAAATTTTCGTCGCTAAACGTCTAACATCTATTTTTTGCGACGAAAATGTTCGTTGTTAAAAAGTTTGTAATTATTTTTAGCGACGAAATCTATCGTCGCTAAAAGTTTAACGTTTTTTTTAAAGACAAAAATGTTCGTCGCTAAAAGTTATGTATTAATTTTTAGCGACGAAAAACTATCGTCGCTAAAAGTTTAACATTAATTTTTAGCGGCGAAAAGTTTCGTCGCTAAAAGTTTTGTAATTATTTTTCGTGACGAAAACTATCGTCGCTAAAAGTTTAACATTTAGTTTTTAGCGACAAAAATGTTCGTTGGTAAAAAGTTAATTTTTATTTTTTAGTTACAAAAATGTTCGTCGCTTAAAGTTTTGGAAATATTTTTAGGGACGAAATCTGTCCTAAAAGTTTAACATTTATTTTTAGCGACGAATATATTCGTCACTAAAAGTTTTTTAATTATTTTTAGCGGCGAAAAGTATCGTCGATACAAGTTTTGTAATTATTTTTAGCGATGAAAACTATCGTCGCTAACAGTTTAACATTTATTTTTTATTGACGAAATGTTCGTCGCTAAAAGTTTTGTAAATATGTTTAGTGATGAAAACTATTGTCGCTAAAAGTTTAACATTTATTTTTTAGCGACGAAAATATTTGTCACTAAAAGTTTTGTATTTATTTTTAGCAACGAAAACTATCGTTACTAAACGTTCAAAATTTATTTTTTAGCGACGAAAACTATCGTGGTTAAAAGTTTTGTAAAAGTTTTTTAGCGACGAAACACTTCGTCGGTAAAAGTAACTTTTAGCGACGAAAATTTTCGTCGCTAAAAAGCTTGCCTTTGCCGATGATTACAATTTTTCATCGATAAAAACTTGTTGCCATGGTCTTTTGGCGACGAATTTAGCGACGAATATTTTCATCGTTAAAACTCTTTAGCTACGAAATTTTGGCTTTTAGCGACGAAAATTTTCGTCGCTAATGGTGGGATTTCTTGTAGTGCCACTATTGGTTATGCATCTTCTATACCTTAAAGAATTGTCTAAGTACCCAGACCCGACCTTGGTAAGAGGAGAATACAACATCGTCGTATGTCATACTTAGTTTATCTTCATGATTCATTCCTATGTGAATCATATGTATGCTTGGTTGAGGAGTGATTGATCATGGTACGTGCCATTGGGAAGGTTGTTTATGGGACTCCCTGAGTGATGGAGTTGCCCCACATGAGCGCGCTGTATGCACAGGACTGAGGCATGGTTGATTGGTATGATTCATGCATTCCATATTCGCATGGCACGATTGTTATTTGCCCTAGCATCATAAGGGTCATAGCCTCCACAGGCACATCGTGGATGGCCATATTTACACATCGAAAATGTTTGGTTCTAGCACTGTAGGTACGTAAGATGTCCTTGAGTGAAAGTCTCAGAACCTTCATGGCACCAGGAGATGTTCGAATGTCGAGACTAAGTGGAAAACATGAGCGCTGATGCCGTTACCATTAGGCCGCATCTCCTACTGTATCATGGTCGGTTGGAAGGGGGTGTGGCCTTATCTACCTGAGTGAGGGGGTTGTAAGCTAGGCTGAGTTTGACCAGCTCACAAATGGGTCCACTACTGGCGAGCCTTATAGGTGTTGGCTGACTACAGGCAGGTATTGAGGTCTCTTATGCTCGCTGGGCTGTGCGGCTATGGAGGCGGCAGTCAGTGTGGAGTGTATTTGACCCCGATGATTTCCCAGAGAGGAACTGTACTGATATGTAGATTTGATATGAGGACTGGCATGATCGTATTATATATCGCATATGGCATTTGGCCATATAGGCCCCGCATTGCCTAGCCTTAGGATAGCTGATGACACTCCTGTATGGTATTACATAGCCTTGTTACGACTGTTGGTATTCATGGTCTTGCCAGTATTTTTTGCATACTCTAATATTGCATACTTGGCACCTGTCCCATACACACTTACACCACCCTCTAAGATTTCTATAAGCTTATGCATGATTGATGTGTGCAGGTGATTATAGGCCATAGCAGGACCAAGAGCGTGCTGTGGAACTTTCTTTTGGAGTTTTGTTATAGCCATTATTTATTTCCCTTTGTGCGCTTTGAATTGTAAAAGTTTTTATTCTTAGTGGATTTTGTGATGGTGTACTTGTGGTTATTATTTATGGGTTATGATCTTAGTTATGCTGATTATGAAACACACTTATGTTATAGAAATCCTCCCCGTAGGGTCCCGGGACTGGAATCTAGTGAATGGGTGTCAGGAGTCGAGAATGGGGTATTACGAATGTTGTCGGCATCGGATTCAGCGATTGAGAATTTTATGAGCTCGGTTTCTAAGTTTGGGACGTGACAAGAGTTGGAATCGGAGCATAACTCGGGAATAACTCAGGACAACATCACATATTTGCTTCGAGCTTAAGACAAGTAACATCCCGAGTGCGTACTCTTTTCATTTGGTTCTATAACATCCATCAGCCTTGGACGCCTTTGTTCTTTCGTAGACCATGCCGCCTAGACGAGGCATGAGAGGTAGAGGCACCCGTGGTACTCGAGCGACCTGAGTGCATCCCACTCCGTCTATTATAGATCCTAGTCCCGATCCTATTCTGGAGGTTCCTTTTCCACCTCCAGTTACTCCTACTCCCCCACTAGAGCCTCTTGTACCTATGCCAGAGGCCCCGACAGTTCCTGCCCCTCCGTCTGAGGCTAGTGCAGCCCCTATATTCCCTAACATACCCATTGGAGCAGAGTAGTTGCAGTAGATGTTGCAGGCTGTCACAATCGCCCTCCAAGGACAGGGCAGACATTCAGTGGAGACTCTAGAGCAGACATAGCAGGTGCGTGCGAGTGCTCTTCTACAAGACTTCCATTAGCATGATCCTCTGCATTTCTGGGGTGAGCCAGGTCCTACAACAGTTGAGTTTTGACGCTCCAAGGTGGAGAAGATTTTTGACACCATGCGGTGCACAACTCAGTAGCGAGTTCCGTTGCTGATATTCCTTCTTTAGGGAGAGGCTCAGCATTGGTGGGTATCTGTTTCTCGATCGGTTGAAAGAGATTTTGTATGGACTTGGGAGGACTTCATGGACCATTTCGACCAGAAGTTCTTCCCCGAGCATGTTCAGCAGCAGCGAGCGTTGGAGTTTGAGATGCTTGTTCAGGGAGAGATGACCGTGTCGCAGTGTGAGGCACGTTTTGTTGCTTTGTCTAGATTTGCTACTTACCTGGTGGATGATGAGAGGCGGAAGGCCTGCCATTTTGTAAATGGCTTACGTCCCACTCTCAGGAGTCGTGTGGTTGGACACTTACTTACGACGTTCAATCAGGTTGTTCAGAGGGCTTTAGTTTATGAGGATGATTGGGCTACCTTTCAGAGGACCCATGACCAGGGAGGAGACTAGAAGAGGAAGGCGCACTCCACTAGCTCCCGTTAGCATCAACACCGATGGCGTATGGGCCGTCCAAGATTTCGAGCACCAACATCGCATCTAACATAATCTTCGAGTACATTCGCTGGAGTTTGTTTTAGTTGTAGGAGGACGGGACATTGTAGGTACGAGTGTCCCCATCCTCAACAACAGTAGCAGTAGAGGGCACCGCCGCAGCCCCCACATTAACCTCCATAGTAGTAGCAGCAGTAGTGACCACAGTACCAGCCTCCGAGGCCTCCCCCATAGCAGCAGAGGCAGCAGGTTAGGCCGCCGCAGTGGCCGCAGCAGCAACAGAGACCTCAAATGCAGAGGGGGAAGGCACCTCTCCTGCCTGCCCAGGGCAGATTTTTTGCCATGCAGTAGGTGCAGGACCCTTAGTCGCCAGGTTTACTTCCCTTGCCAGCCCTGGGCAGATTTTACTCCGCTCAGTAGGACCCTCAGTCTTCAGGAGGGGTAATCGAGGGTATTCTTCCTATCTCCACTTGTATTGCGCGTGTGTTATTTGATTCTAGAGCATCACATTCTTTTGTGGATGAGGAGTTCTGCCGATCGACTAGTCTACCATTAGAGTCCGCTCATGAGGCTTTGTTAGTATCGACTCCCTTGGGGAAGACTGTAGTATTGGGTCAATTTTGTTCGTCTTGCCCCGTTCTGATTGGGGATATCTTTTTACCTGTGGATTTGTTTATGTTGTCGATGTCTGAGTATGACGTTATCTTGGGCATGGATTGACTCGCTGAGTATCACACCGTATTGGACTGCTCCGCGTGGACAATCAAGTTCTATATACCCGGCTTGTCGCTATTCCAGTTCATTTTCGAGCACAGAGGAGAGCCGCTGTCTAGTTTGATGGTCGGTGTAGTAGAGGAGTTAGTGGCTGGGAGTGTCGATCGGTGGCCTATTGTCTATGATTTTCCTGACGTGTTCTAGGAGATTTCGAGGTTACCTCTACACCGGCAGATAGAGTTTCAGATAGGTCTTGTGCCTGGTACCGTGCTTATCTCAAAGGCCCCGTATCGTATGACACCGATGGAGTTAAGGGAACTGCAGGCACAATTGGACGAGTTGCGGGAGTTAAGTTTTATTTGTCCAAGCAGTTCACCGTAGGGAGCCCTGGTATTGTTCGTGAAGAAGAAGGATGGGTCGTTGAGGCTCTTCGTGGATTACCGTGAGCTCCACAAAGTCACAATCAAGAACAGATACCCACTCCCGAGGATCGACGATTTATTTGATCAGTTGTAGGGTGCACAATTCTTTTCCAAGATTGACCTACGGTCCGGCTATCATCAAATTCGGGTCCGAGAGGAGGACATCCCAAAGACAGCTTTCCGGATGCTCTACGATCATTTCGAGTTTCTGGTCATGTCTTTCGGGCTGACCAATGCGCCCGCCGTCTTTATGCAGTTGATGAGCGACATCCTCCGGCCCTACCTCGATCAGTTTGTTGTAGTCTTCATCGATGACATTCTGGTCTATTCGAGGACCCGGGAGGACCACGAGCAGCATTTGCAGATCGTTTTGGAGACCCTCCATCCCCACCAACTCTATGCGAAATTGGAGAAGTGTGAGTTTTGGCAGGAGGAGGTGAAGTTCCCCGGTCACGTGGTGACGAGGGAGGGTCTCACTATAGACCCCTCGAAGATTGATGCAGTAAGTCGGTGGGGCCAGCCCAGGAACGCATTCGAGATCTGTAGTTTTCTTGGTCTGACGGGATACTATCGAGATTCATTGAGGGATTCTCCCGCATTGCAGCATCACTGATCGGGTTGACTAGAAAGGGCACCGAGTTCGTATGGAGTGACGCCTATGAGGAGGCATTTGTGGAGTTGAAGGACTGCCTCATGTCCACTCATGTCCTCACTCTTCCCTTTGGGAGTGATGGACTTGTTGTTTTTACTGATGCCTCGAGAGTTGGTTTGGGTGTTGTCTTGATGCAGCTGTAACGCCCTGAAAATTGGGGGTTGAGCATAGACTCAACTCCCGAGTTCAAACGCATCACTTATACAACATAGATAATGATGATTAAATGTTGTCTATGTTAGTGCATTAAACATGAGTGGGATTAAGCAAAAATAGTAATTTATACTCCAGAGACAATTGAATCATGCAAGCGAAAGACTGTCATAGATAGATAATAAACATATAAGTTGTAGTATGTCTCCAAAGTATAAACACATCCCAGGTGAAATATTACAAGTATCGATTCAAAATACAAAATGTCAAAAATGTGATGGTCCTTTATGATGAATAAGCCCTGAAGCCCCGTCGATCAGAATGGCTCACATGAACCTGCTTGAATACTGCATGTACGAGAATGCTTCCTCGTCGTCATAAAACTTAGGCTCTACCTTAGGAGTCGTGTCGACATCTGCAATCAAGATAGAGTCTGGTTGGTGTTTAAAACACCGTCCCATAACGTGGGAGTGAGTGATCAACTCAGTGGAACAATAAAGAAAAGGTTAACATGTTATCAATTCAATCAAGCAGTAATGATAAAGCAGTACAACAATCATGTCCTAAATACTCTTGATTAATGCGAAATGATATGTAAGAATGATGCATGCCCTCGCATACACTCCCTCAGCGTCTTCATCTTACGGCGGGCATGGCAACTAACCGAAAGTGTTCTTCCATACCAAAGCACATGCAATGCGGTGCATGTATGTGATTAGCCGGGTTCTTACTTAGGTTTATTCATACAGCTGATTGGGAAACTAAGGTACCTCCCTTATATCATTTCCCAAACAATGATCCATTCTAGGGTTGTTAGTCCTAGTAAATCTCATACGATGTTACAGTTCTAAATCAATGCAAAGGGCTCGTCGCCTGATCAGTGTAAGCCTAGTTTATACTCTAGTTGCTATGAAAAGGCTCGTCGCCTCCACATTGACTCAGAGTACGCTGGAAGTCACTACAAAGGGCTCATCGCCTGATCAGTGTAGGTCGACAGCTCGAATACAGCGTCCCATACCACCATATTCGGCTAACGAGTCTAGGTTGCTCATTGGTCACTATGGGTGGGCTCGTCGCCCCGGTGTAGGCTGACAGCTCGACCACGGTGTCCCATACCACCATGTCCGGCTCATGAGTCTTAGCGGATCGAGGTATCAAGGTTAACAGGGTTTCCCACTGGTGAGTTTGGTACCTTAGGTTCAAGCAGTAGCATCCATACATGGTGAACATACATCGGGTCAATCGGGTTATTTGACGAGCTCGACTAGCATGAGCGCACCTCGAATCGATTGACATGAAGTGCATAAGCACTCCGTGTGGCCTAACTACTGCCGTCGATCAAAGTATGGCTTGGATTCAGCGAACACGTCCTTTATGGTAAAACAACCTCAACCACCAAATTAAGGCCTGTTACCGATTGCCTGGACTATATAATAGTCTCAAACACATTCAATTACAACAGGTAAATCATATGAGATAGTCAAAACAGTAATGAACAAATAATTCAATTCTTACAATCATATGAGCATGTTGTAATGTGTAACACAAACATGATTTTACACACATTCATTCCATAAATAAAACAGACATCATAATGTAACGTTCATAGAGGAAATCATACACATAATTAAGGTAACCGAGATTCATATCTCAACCCTCATACAAAGTACTTCTTAGTAACAACTCGCTCATTCAGACATTTCTACAAACAATTATACTACATACATCTCCATACATGATGTATGTTGATTATACATGTATTAGGCCAAATCCTTTCACTAGGGAGTTGCCCCATATACCACACGCATATACCCACAACGGATAATCATAGCATGCATGAATCCGGGTTCCATATTCATTTTATCATTTCCACAAACACTTGGGCTACACACTTTAACATATAAAACGTATATTGGTCGTGACGTGATTTAGCGCAAATCCTTTCGCTAAGGAGTTGTCGCATATATAACTAAGTGGTAAACTAGTTTAGCACTTAGTTAATTTCATCTAATTTCTAAAGGATTTGGTCCTGAGTGATTTCTGCCTGAGGTGGTACTCGGGTCTTTGTACGGATTTTTCTGAGACGTTACAGCAGCACAGGAATCCAGTGGCGAATGCCTCGCGCCAACTCAAGGTCCATGAGTTGAACTACCCCACACATGATCTGGAGTTGGCAGCAGTTGTCTTCGCAGTTTAAGGTGTGGAGGCACTATCTTTACGGGGTTAGGTTCGAGCTCTTCTCCGACCACAAGAACTTGGAGTATCTATTTTCTCAGTCAGAACTAAATATGAGACAAAGGCGTTAGATGAAGCTCCTGAAGGACTATGATTTTGACCTGCAGTACCACCTGGGCAAGGCGAACATGGTGGCGGACGCGCTCAGTCATCAGTCACGAGGTTTGGTGACACAGATGATGGTTTGGGAGTGGAAGATGCTCGATGATGTAGCAGAGTACGACTTTGAATTTGGTCTGCAATCTTCCATCGTTCAGCAATCGAGTCTGTCGATTCAACCCTCTCTTGTCGCTAGGGTAATTGAGGCTTAGCAGACAGACTAGTTGTTATCGTATTATTGAGCAAAGGTCACATCCGTGGAGCAGTCAGAATGGTAGATTAGTTTCGATGGTGGATTTCATTTTAGAGGCCAATTGTGTGTTCCGGACGTGCCAAAATTGCATAGAGATCTGAGGACCAAGGTATACCGATCGTGACTTACTATCCACCCGGGCTCCATGAAGATGTATCACGGTATGAGGAGGTATTTCTAGTTGGGGATGAAGCACCAGATTGTTAGCTTTGTGGTTGATTATGACACGTGCCAGCGTGTCAAGGCCGATCACCAGAGACCCCTTGGTCCCTTATAGCCATTGAGCATTCCAGTGTGGAAGTGGGAGCACGTATCCACTGATTTTATCATAAGCTTGTCGAGGACTCAACGCAGTCACGATGCCATCTGGGTTGTCGTCGATCGTCTGATGAAGTCAGCGTATTTTACTCCGATTCGTGTGACCTAGACATTGGATCGTCTTACGAAAATATTCATAGAGTAGATTGTGAGACTGCACGACATCCCCGTTTCGATCGTTTCTGACCGAGACCCGAGATTCATGTCTCAGTTTTGGAGGAGCTTCTAGTCAGCTATGGGGTCTATTTTGCAGCTTAGTATAGCGTATCGTCCGCAAACCGATGGGCAAATCAAGAGGGTCAACCAGATTCTTGAGGATATGCTTAGAGCTTGCATGATCGACTTCGCGGGTAGCTGGAAGGAGCATTTGCGCTTGGTAGAGTTTGCGTACAACAACAATTATCAGGCGACTATTGGCATAACTCCTTTTGAGGCAATATATGGCAGACCGTGCAGATCTCCTAGTTGGTAGACCAAGGTTGGAGAGCGTCGTCTCCTAGGTCCCGAGCTTGTGCAGCAGTCATCAGAGGTGATCGACATCATCAGGCAGAGGATGCGCATAGCTCAGAGCCGCCAGAAGAGTTTTGCTGATCGTCGGTGTCGACCCCTAGAGTTTGTAGTTAGGGACAGGGTGTATCTCAAGGTCTCGCCCATGAAAGGCATGGTTCGATTTGGAGCGATAGGCAAGCTTGCCCCGATATTCATAGGACCTTTCGAGATCACCGGGCACGTAGGCACCGTGTCCTACAGGCTTGCCTTACCTTCTGAGTTGTTTAGTATCCACAACGTTTTCCATATTTCGATGTTGAGGAAGTGTGGATCAAACATTATCCTGTGATTAATTGGCAGCCTCTTGAGGTCCGTGAGGATGCTTCTTATATTGAGCAGCTAATTCACATCCTTGATCAGAAGGAGCAGGTTCACCAGACTAAGATCATTCCTCTAGTGAAGGTTCAGTGGGGTCATCATTATGAGGTAGAGGCGTCTTGGGAGCATGAAGCAAAGATTAGGGAGCGTTATCCCCATTTGTTTGATTGAGCGATTGATTGTATTATGATATGTATTGCCTTATATTGATTGATGTATATATGTGTGTGTGTGTGTGTGTGTGTGTGTGTGTGTGATGATATTTTGTTTTCTTCCTTTGTTTATCTTGGTTGTGGTAAATTTTGAGGATGAAAGTTTTTAAAGGAGGGGAGAGTTGTCAGACCCTTAACCTGGTATCCGTTCTATTCCGTTAGGTCCCACGGTCCTTCCGGTCGAATTTCGACAACCCGCGACCTATAGGTTGCATTTGCGATGATCCTTAAGTTTCGTCTTATAAACCTGACTTGAAACCTATGCCAATGCGACCACAATGTCTCCGCGGTTCCAACGTCGCGTCTCGTGCGTCAATCCGAGTTGTAGATCAAAAGATATAGGTCACGCATTATTTGGATCGTTAATCGTGATTGTGGGACCCACCTAGCATGTGCACACCCCCCTAGGTGATGACATCATCTACTCCATCATGACATGGCTAGCCTAGCCTAGCCCCTAGCCTACCTAGCAATTATAGGCTTTTTTTCTCAAAACTAATCATGACTACCTCTCTCCCAAGAGTAATGATAGTTTTGCTTCTCAAAAACCCATCATTACCTACAAATCCATAATGAGCTTGTTACATCTCCCCATACCCCTCTCTTCTCCCTCATTCTTCGCTCCCCCTCTTTGCAAGAGAGCCTTGGACTTCCCACCAATTTCAAAAATTCCAGCTCTCTTTTCTCCAAAATCCCCCTCAATCTAACCCTTCAAACCTTATCTCAACCGTTGATCCATAATCCTTGGAGCTAGAGGAGCTTGGTGCTAGGAGAAAGCTAGAAGATCTTTGAGGTAGGTGATCCTCTAGAGTAGATTTTTTATTCTTTTCTTTTTAGATCTTTATCTTACCTTTTTAGGATCTTGTGGGGCCCATTAATTGATGGTGGAGGTCCCCCATGACTCCATGGGTGTGGCTAACGGCCCACCCTGTGCATGCATGATCCGTTAATGGGGCCATTCTCTATGGGCCCCATCATGGCAATTTTCTTGATTCATGGCATGATTTGGGTCATCTAGACCCTAGATCCATGGTGGCGGTGGTATCCCCACATTAGATTTTGATTTCTAGGCCCATGCATGTGTAGATCCAAGATGTATCTTGATATAATATATGATGTGTGGTTGTGATGATGGAGAGGGACTCAATAGTGGCGGAGCCCCTTCTCTTATGGCCGAGATCTTTTCTCCCTTCCTCTATTAGTATTTCTGATGTGTGTGGTCCACCTAGTGAGCCAAGGACGTCCAAACTATCCAGCAAGGTGGGACGCCCCTTGCTGTTTATTTTCTAGACATAGGGTGTCCCACTTGCTGCCCATTTGATGCATGCAAGGTGATTTGATATGGGATCTTGGTCCGGGGGTTTGTAGGGCCCACTAAGGTAGGCCATACCATTATTTATGTGGGGTATTTCTGCTTGTCCAGCCATTTATGGATAGAGATGTTCAGCCATATGTTGTTGTCCAGAAATTTCTGGACTATTTTCTAGACTAGTGTTGTTGATCTTTGGATTGGGTTTTGACCTTACATGTAGGCTTGTTTTATCCCTATTGAAGGGTGATTCTTGGAGGTGTGGACCCCACCTTGATGTATGTCGAATCCCATCTCCAACCGTCTTTGAATGGACAGCCAAAGGAGTAGGCCCAAAAGGTGGGACAGTCCAAATTTCTGGACCGTCCAGCCCTATGTATAAAGGGGAAACACAGGTATCAGTCTGATTTTTGGGGATGACGGGCCATTTTTATGGACCCCACTTTGTTGTACTTTGATGAGAACATGCTCACCACCCCTTTTTTTTTCCTCTTTTGGGCAGGCTTGGGCCACTCCATTGGATGTACCATGCCAGGACAATAATAAATTTCCAGCAGTATATTTTATTGTACAACCTTACTGTCCAGAATTTGGTTTCATGTTTGTATGAGTTTGTAGCCTCCCTCTTTACCCATCTTATGGTCCACCATGTTGGTACCCTCCTTAAGTGCATGTGGGTCATCTAGACCACTCATTTTTGGGCTTATTGGAGCGGGGACAGTGGTCCCCGCTGGACATTTCAGCTGGGCTGACACCCAACAAAAGGGTTGGCCGTCCTCCCTTGTATAGCCCACCTTGATGATGTGTTTCATCCATGTCATTCCTCCCTGGGTGTGGCCCACTGGGACATGGTCCTCTCTCTGGTGGGACGTCCCCAAGTGGGGCCCACCTTAGTGTTGTTTTGGGCCAGCCGTCCAGGCCATTGGACCGCCAGCCCATTTGGGATGCCCAGTATTTTGAGCTGTTGCTGGACTGCAGTCCAGCAATAGGCCCACTTGATTTATGTGTTGTATCTTCACCCTCCCATCTAGTGGGGCCCACTATGATAGCTAAGGATCTTTATAAATTTTATATTCTTCCAAATTTTCCATCTGCTGGATTTTAGTAGGCCCATGAAGTTGGGTGGGCTGAATGACTAGCAAGGCCTTAAAATTAAAAAAAAAATCTTGCATGTAGCTAAAAGTTATGAGGTTGTGAGGCCCACTAGATGGAGAGACTTGTGTACATACACCATGCCTTCATTTATGAGATTTTTGGGCTTAATTAGTGCCTTGTGAAGCCCACTTCTAGTTGATTAATGAGGACCAAATATAGTCCAGATTTTTTTGGGCTGTCCAACAGGCCCAGGTGGGTTGGAACGTCCAGTCTTAGGCCCATTTTTGTGCATGGACTGTTTTCACCTTATGATAAACCTTGTGGGCTGAAAATTGAATCTTTGTTGCCCATTTATTTTAACCAATTTTGGGTTGATATTGTAAGGCCCATTTTGACCCAATTTGGATATGCCTTACCTATATACTTAGGCATACGGGCTGCCCATTAGGTTTATCATAATGCATGAATTCGGTGGCCATTGTACTTGGGCCATGGTTTGCCCTTTTTAGGCCCATGTTAATGTATATAGGCTTTGGGCCATTTTATTGAGGCCCATCATGTGATGTAAGATGTATGCATTGCTGCCCATTTCATTTTTATGGTTGTATTCGGGCCATAGGCCTTGTCTTGGCTAGACTCCTTGATGGGCTGCCTTCTTGGGGACAATGGTGGTTGAATGTCCACATTGTGTGCCCCTCTATGCCCCTTTGTTAGGCCCATTCTCATCTATTGGTGGTTGAATGTCCGCCTTAGACCTTGATTGGGCCCATTCTCACCCATTAGGCCTGTAGTATTGCTTACTTACGCTTCGTGGGCTACCCCAAATAGTTGGGACCCCACTATTAGTTATGCATCTTCCATACCTTGAAGAATTGTCTAAGTACCTAGACCCGACCTTGGTAAGAGGTGAGTACAACATCGTCGTATGTCATACTCAGTTTATCTTCATGATTTATTCCTATGTGCATCATATGTATGCTTGGTTAAGGAGTGATTGATCATGGTATGTGCCATTAGGTAGGTTGTTTATAGGATTCCCTGAGTGATGGACTTGCCCCACATGAGCGCGCTGTACGCATAGGACTGATGCATGGTTGATTGGTATGATTCATGCATTCCGCATTCGCGTGGCACGGTTATTATTCTCCCTAGCATCATCAAGGTCGTAGCCTCCACAGGCACATCGTGGATGACTAGATTTGGATACCGAAAATGTTTGGTTCTAGCACTGTGGGCACGTAGGATGTCTTTGGGCGAAAGTCCCAGAACCTTCATGGTACTAGGAGATGTTCCAACCTAGAGACTGAGTGGAAAATATGAGCGTCGATGTCGTTACCATTACGCCGCGTCTCCCACTATATCGTGGTCGGTTGGAAGGGGGTGTGGCCTTATCCGCTCGAGTGAGGGGGCTGTAAACTAGGCTGAGTTTGACCAGCTCGTAAATGGGTCTGCTACCGGTGAGCCTTATAGGTGTTAGCTGACTACAAGTGGGTAGTGAGGTCTCTTATGCTCACTGGGTTGCGCGACTAGGGAGGTGGCAGTCGGTGTGGAGTGTATTTGACCTCGATAATTTCCCAGAGAGGAACTGTACTGATATGTGGACTTGATATGAGGATTGACATTATCGCATTGCGCATCACATATGACATTTGGCTATATAGGCCCTGCGTTGCCTAGCCTTATGATGGCTAATGGCACTCCTGTATGGTATTGCATAGCCTTGTTACAGCTGTTGGTATTCATGGTCTTGCCAGCAATTTCCGCATCCTCTGATATTGTATACCTAGCACTTGTCCCACACACACTTACACCACCCTCTAAGCTTTCTATAAGCTTATGCACGATTGATGCGTGCAGGTGATTTTAGGCCGTAGCAAGAGCAAGAGTGTGTCGTGGAGCTTTCTTTTAGAGTTTTGTTATTGCCATCATTTCTTTCCCTTTGTATGCCTTGTATTGTAAAAAAAAAATTATTCTTAGTGGATTTTGTGATGGTGTACCTATGGTTATTATCTATGAGTTATGATCTTGGTTATGCTGATTATGAAACAGACTTATGTTATAGAAATACTCCTCGTAGGGTCCCAGGACCGGAATTTGGTGAATGGGTGCCAGGAGCCGAGAATGGGGTACTACGGAGGCTGTCGGCGCCGGATTTGGCGATCGGAAATTTTGTGAGCCCGGTTTCCGAGTCTGGGGCGTGACACTCTAGCCAGGTTAGCATCCTTGGTAGAAATCCCTAAAGGACTAACCCAATGAGAGCTCACAATAGAGCTTTAAGAAGACTCTGCCTTTGGCTTACAAATAAAAGAAGCTGAAACACCATTTGATGGTCACCCATGGTACATAAATGTCAAAAGTACCTAGAAAATCATGCATACAAGGAAGATACTACACTAACAGACTGCCACACAATTCAAAGGCTAGTCACACAATTCACTATTATTGGTGGTGTTCTCTACAAACTATCTTTAACCTGGTCATGTTACAATGCGGATGAAACAAAAGCCACAAAAATCATGTCTGAAGTCCACAATGGAGCTTTTGGTCCACACATAAGATCTTACAACTGGGATAGTACTAGCTTACTATGGAAACTGACCGCTATTAGCATGTCAAGAAGTGCTTTAAATGCCAAGATCATGCAAACCAAATCTATGCACCTTCCATCAAATTGTACAACTTAAAGATACCATGGCCCTTCTCAATGTAGGGTATCAACATCATCAGTAAAATCAGTCCCAAAGTATCCAACAACCATAAATACTTTTTGATGGCAGTCGATTACTTTACTAAATGGGTAGAAGCAACGTCCTATACTACCATAGCAGCGTCACATGTGGTGAGATTTCTGAGTAACAACATTATTAACCAGTATGGAGTCCCACAGGTCATCACTACATATAATGGGATGCCCTTTGTGAACAAAAATGTGAAGAACTTTCTCGAACAATTCAAGATCAAAAGGCACCAATCAAGCCCCTATCACCCACAAATGAACGATGAGGTAGAAGTCACCCATAAGGCACTTGTTTGCATTCTTGAGAAAAGGGTAAAACATACCGCGACTGGTTAGAGATGTCCCTTAAGCACTTTGGGCCTACCGAACATCCGTGCGCATTGCGATGGGTCCTACTCCTTATGAGATTACCTACAGAATATAAGTAGTTCTACCAGTTAAGGTAGAGATCCGATCACTACCTATATTGATGGAAAGTGAGGTTGAAGAAGGGGAATGGTTACAAGCACCTTGCGATCAACTACATTTGGTCGATGAAAATGCATGCAAGCATTATGCCACTCTCAAAGCTACCAGAAGAGAATTGTAACACCCTGTACTTTTCAGTGCTCGGGTGTTACCATGTAACCTAACTTAGAATAAACAGTAACCTACCTTATTGAATGTTCACCCTCATTCTAATATGAATCTGACTGTTAAAAATAATTCCCATTCACCATTCATCAGGCCACATCATTCAGTGTTGAAATCCCTAGTATAACCAGATAATCTAATCGTCGGATCAGGATAATAAGCGTTAAATGCTTCTTGAAATTTACTAAGAACCCTACGGATCATTAATGATCAGATTTAAGATTGATCTGTCCATTTAACTAGCACAACGTGACTAAATTGGCCAAGTACTTCAATAAATAAATAAAAATCCCATCATAGAACCTTGATCACATCAATGTTATAGAATACACCTACTTAGTACAATTAGAACATATGAAGTAAATTAGGGACAACGGTCACAAGATCCACCGTTCATCAGCTTACAATGCCTCGTTGGACAATCCATCCTTTGGAAACACAAACTGGATCACCTACCCCCATATTCGACTACTAGGTCACACCTAATCACTTCTTAGGATTCCTATGACTGCTAATAACTAAGGATGAGTTGACTCAACCGTTGAGTTATTTGAATCATTAGGATGTCGAGATTCGATAAGAGGACATTCATTTGGTACGACTCACTTACCAATCTAAAATAACCTAATCCTTCTTATTAGAGCCTTATAGGCGGATGATTGAGTAAATAAACGGCCCTAATCAAGATGCAAACCATGATAAACAAACTTAGAGTGTAAAAATAATAATAATAACAACATAATGATATTAAAAACATTATAAAGAAGGATATTTTAATATTATAAGGTTGTACTAGGCCATCCGATCCACAGTCTAGCCACAAATTTCTAATTAAGTGACCCCTAGTACCATTTTAACCATTGACATTCGATTTCGGGGTGATCCGACCATAAGATCGTCGGGTAGAGCCATTTAGGCACACAAGTTCAATACTATGTCCCACTTGAACCTTGGATTTGCCCCATCTTTGGTCAAAGACAATGATAGGGCCCACCAAGTGGGATGGATGGACTGGATTTCCCACAAACATCCTATGGACCCCACATTACGCGGCGTGTGTGCACATCCTGCGTGCAATAGAGGTGCACCAGACTTAGGGTCAGGTCAAAGGTCCATTGACCCGACAATTTCTGCGAAAGAGAGAAAATTCCTCTCTTTCCACAGTTCCCGCCTACGGATTTTCAAACGGACGCCGTCCGTGTGATTGGAAGTGGCCCACCATGATCATCCTCTTGGATGATCCGAACCATCCATCATGATTGGGGCATGGCCTCGACAAAAACCCAGCAGTTTGGCATAGTGAAACCCACAGGCATGCGCGCAGTTTTATCCAAATCGAGTCGAAGCGTGAACGAAGGTTGTGTTTCCAACCTCCCCAAATCTGACCCATGGTGATCGAGGTGGACCACCTTCAACCAATCCAAACCGTCCATTGAGTAGAGGACTCCCATTTGACCAAACCCATGTCGTCCGTACATGCTCTTTAACATGTGCAGGCACTCAAATCGAGCCCGAAAAGAGCTGCATGCAGCATTTTCAAAACCGGATAAATGGTTGTTTCCATTTCTGTTTGCCAGAAGGATGATCCGCGTGAAGTGGAGCTTCTCAATCTCAACCGTTCGCCTGAGTAAATCTCCGCCCTCCATTTAGACCTGATATTGTTTTAAGATTTTCAAGAAAACCAGCGGCTGGTTTTCCTTGTACTAGTGGTATTCGGAGTTTATGGAAAAACCGAGCATCCGAGCCATCCATTTTCATCCAACGACTAAAGGATAGGCTAGGGCTCGTCATAAGATAAGAAGGGATCGAGTAGCAGTCCCCATCCCTAGCTACCACACTTGAGAAAAACAGAGAGAGAACAGGGGATGTGATCGGTCGAGATGTAGTGCCGCACCAGCTCGACCCGGGCTGAATGTCTGGTTCGATCGCTGCTGGTAGTAGCAGAGGAATAGAAGGAAAGAAGGAAAGAAGAAGAAAGGAGAGAAGAAGGAAGGAAGGAAAGAAGGAGAAGAAGATTTGCAAGAGAGAGAAAGGAATGCGGCTGTTGTGCAGCTGTCGCTCCACTTGCAGCCTGGGCCGAGTCGGAGCAGGCTGCTCGACTCATTGTTGGGTTGAGGCCGGTTGTCTGGGGATACTATTGGACCTCCAGCATGTGGGAAGAAAGGGAGAGTAGAAGAGGAGAAAAGAAAGCAAAGGAAAAAGAGAGAAACAACAGAAAGTATGGGTGTGTGCGGCAACAACCCGGCACGACCAGGTCACTAGCGCGACTCGCCCAACTCACTGGGGTAGGTTGTACTGGCATGGTTGGGCCCAGTTCGTCCTAAGGAAGCAGTGGAAGAAAGGAGGAGATTGTGAGAGAAGGGAGGAAAGAAGAAAGGAGAGAAAGGAAAGAGAGTAGAGGAGGAAAGAGAGTTTGGGTCTTAACTATGGGCTGACTCGCTGAGTCAGTTAGGATGAGTTGACCATGGGACTGGCCTGGGTCTAGCTGGGTTTTAGTAGGAGGAGAGAGAAAAAGAAAATAAAGGAGGAAATGAGGGGAAAGTAGAAGAAAGAAAGGGGAAAGTAAGAAGGAGAAATGAAAGAGAGAGAGAGAGAGAGAGAGAGAGAGAGAGAGAGAGAGAGAGAGAGAAAGGTTGGTTGAGTTGCGCCGAGTAAACTCAGTCGAGAGCGAGTCAGGGCTAGTGTGGGCCAGCTATGTAGCAGACCAGGCCTTCTCACTAGGCTGAGTCCGTCGAACCGGCCATCGGAGGTATGCCAACTTCCCATCTTCTTTTATTAGAATTGTTAAAAATCAAATTATCAATACTTTACTATTAAAAAAAAAAAAAAAAACTATTAATGGATGCTACAAATTCTAATACTCAGTTGTTAGTATTAGATACTAACATCTATATTATTTCTATGATGTCATTAGTAGACTATTTATGCTAAGTTTAGAGTTGACAGTATTAATTGATAATTTTCCACTTACCATTACTTCATTTCTCATATTGTTATAAATTAATTGCATGGATTAGATCTTAAACTCTAAAACCCTAAACCTAGGTAATCCAAACCCTATGTTAAGACCTTAACCATGATTAGTCATTAGTAGGTTACTTGTGCTCAAATTAGTTAGGATAAACAAAATCGTAATTATCAAATGGTAGTAGTTTAATGGTCTCTCTCAAATATTGTCCTTAATACTAGGTCCTAGTGATTATTGTCATGATAACTATCATTATTACTATGGTAGCTACTATTAATTACAACGCCAATAATAATGTAATATCCCGGATTTTTTGCCAACCTGGGATTAGACGTCCTTAGGCAATGGGTCAATCCTAACACCTTATTAACTTGTCAGAACTGTCCCAAAGGCTAAAATCGCTTGTGAACCCATTTCTTTCACAAATCCCACCCTTCACCACCTTGTTCTTTAAATTTTTCTAAGTACTTTCACCCTAGACACTATCTTAAACTAGCTAAGTAGTATAACTTGGATCACTTTATCTACAAACTACTAAGGCCCAAGTACCACCTAAGATAGAAATTACTCAGGACTAAATCCTTTAGAAATTAGGTGAGGATTAGCCAGTGTGAAACTAGAGTACCTGTGAAATTAGCACCAATCACTTTAAATACGATCTGCAACACCCAAAACTTGTAGAATCATTGACGCTAGGTTACCCTAAAATCTATGATTAATCTCATTACTCGACTGCTCTCGGGAGCATCTCGAAACTCTGTATCAGATCTGGACTGCACGTCGGAAGTCTGATGAACACGAAGTTAAGGAATTAGGACCGCCTTGTTGGCTTAACAATCATCTCGGAAATCAAATCCAGATAGTGTCCCAGTGTAATTCGCTTGAGTCCGGAGCGAGGAGTGTGAAAACACTTGAATTTCTTTACATATAAATATCTCAAATAGTAATCTGGCACCTCTCGCTTGCGGATCAGTTTTAAGCAACCAGACCGTCAGAATTAGACCAAATTACACCCTCGGATCAGGAGAAATTTCATACACATATCCATGTACTCAGAATCTCCGATCGAGATCCGCTGACCGTTGAACTGAAACTGGTCCGCCATGGGTGATCTGAGAACCCTACTGAAATAAAACTTAATGGAACCTAGATCCATAGTCTGTGAGCTTAAGTCCGACCTTTGGCTCAAGGAGGCCCGCCAGAAGTCCTCCGTTGAGCTGGAAAAGTGCCGCTTTGGTTATAACCTAAGTATACCTTGACCTAAAGTCTAAATTGGTGAGTTTTTAGGCTATATAAGGACCTTAGAACCCTCTCTCTCACAGCCATACGAATTTAAGAGAAACCCTAGAGAGAGAAGGGAGAAAAGAGAGAGAAAGTGTGGGAGATGTGGGAGAATCTCCCTGCCATGTTTCCCTGCCACTCCACGAGCTCCACCACTCCATTCTAATCATTTTCCCCAGCGATTCCAGCTCCATTTCTAGGTAAGAAACCCTAACCTTAATCTGTTTTGGGGTTTTGATAGTTGTAGGTTATGAAATAACTAATCTAAAGCATCCTATAGGTTGCCAATCTGCCAAATACGAAAGCTTAGCAATTCTATCGACTCCGTTATGATTCTACGACAAAAGGTGCGGACTTTAGGTGTATAGGTTATGGTTTTCAATGCTTTCAATGTCAGATAATGATAGATTCATGATCTGCATGCAATTGCACATGTACAAAGTGCTGTCTGTTTTCTATTTTGATTAAAGGTGAAGAATATGAAATTTTACATACTCTAGGTATTTGTAGAAAGTACCGTATACGTATAAATTTTGAAAATATGTTTGACATGATTATTTGTTGTATGAATATATTATACATGGATAAAATACTTGTTTGGCGAAAGGACTCGCCCTAATACATGTTTTGCTAATATACACTATGTATGTAGAAATAGTGTATTCAAGAAAGTACTGTATACGTATAAATTTTAGGAATGTGTTTGTCATGATTATTTGCTATATGAACATATTACATATGCGTAAAATACTTGTTTAGCGAAAGGACTCGCCCTAATACATGTTTTGCTAATGAACACTATGTATGTTGAAATAGTGCATTCTAAGTGTTTGTGAAAATGACTGAATGAGTATAGAATTCTCATTTGTGCTCGCCATGACTAATTATCATGGATATATGATCGTTGTATAGGCGATACCCCTTTAATGAAAGGATATGCCCTGAATCACGCCACGGCTACTATACGCTATATATGTTGAAATGGGTAGCCCAAGTGTTTGTGAAAATGTTCAAATGAATATGGAACTTGGATTCCCACTTTCCATGACTATCCGTCGTGGGTGTACGCGTGTTATGATTGGGGCAACTCCCTAGTGAAAGGATTTGGCCTAATGCCTATGTGATCAACATATGTCATGTATGTTGATGTATGTCTTTTAAAGTGTTTGTTGAAATGTCTGAATGAGTAGTAGTTAGCAAATTGTAATGTATAAGGGTGTTGAGATATGATTCTCAACTTCTTTTAACTATGTGTATGTTTTCCTTGGATAGTTGTGTGATTAGGAATTGAATATGTACAAACTCATGCTTGTGTTGTGTTTCATAACATGCTCAACTGCTTTTATAATTTTATCTATGTAATGCATATGTTTAAATTCATGTTTACGTTGTATGATCCGTCATGGGTGATGGGGGAGTGGAGCAACAAGTGCGTGCAACAGCCCTGGCAGCCCTAAACGGATAATATCAGTCTTTGATTGTATGATTTGAATTTTGATCCATTACTGCTTTAAATATCTGAAATTGAATGTGATTGGGGTTATTATATAGTCCAGGCAGTCGGTAACGGGATCGAATTCGTGGCTGAGTTTCATTTGCCACGTGAGATGTGTTCGACGAACCCGAGTCGTACTTCGGTTGGCGATAGTGGTTGGCCACACGAAGTGCTTATGCGCTTCATATCGTTCAACTTGTTGTGTGCTCGAGCTAGCCGAGCTCGTCAAGCAACCCGATCTGTCTTATGTATGTTCACCATGTTTGGACGCTACTGCTTGAACCCAGGGTACCAAACTTACCAGTGAAATCCCCTCTAACCATGGTACCTCGATCCGCTAAGACTCATGAGTCGGGCATGGTGGTATGGGACATCGTGGTCGAGCTGTCGGCCTACGCTGGGGCCACGTGCCTCCCCGTAATGACAAGTGAACAACCAGACTCGTGAGCCGATTATGGTGGTATGGGACACTATATTCGTGTTGTTGGCCTACATTGATAAGGTGATGGGGGAGTGGTGCAACGAATGCGAGCAACAGCCCTGACAGCACTTTGTAGTGACCTGGAGCATACCCTGAATTGCGGTGAGGTGATAAGTTTTGCCGCAGTGTATAGAGTATGAAACTAGGCCTGTATCTGTATAGTGATGAATCGTTAAAAAGGTGATGGGGGAGTAGTGTAACCTTTCTGCGTAACAACCCTGGTAGCCTTTACAGCGAACTAGAAAACACACCATCGTCTGATATTAACTAGGACTGACAACCCTAGAATGGATCATGTTTGGGAATGATACAAGGGAGGTACCTTAGTTTCTCAATCCTGCTGTTTGAAATGGACTAATAACAACTCGGTAATCATGCTCATCATGCATTCTATGTGCCTGGAAGATGTGGAGCACTGAGGAATGCAAGCATGTCGCGAACGTAAGATGGTGTCGCACGAGGGAGTGTGTGGTGAGGGCATACATCATGACTGCATTCATACTTGCATTAATAAGAGTAGTTAGGAGTGTTTGATTTTACTGATTTATCATTACTGCGTGACTGAATTGATAACATGTTAACCTATGCTTTATTGTTCCACTGAGTTAGCTACTCACTCTCACGTTACAGGACGGTGTTCCGAACACCCACCAGACTTTGTCTGATTGCAGATGGCGACGCTACTTCTGAGGCGGAGCCGGACCTTTGCATTAACTATGATGCTTGCTTGTATTGGTTATTTTCTGGTGGCTTCATGTGAGCCGTGTCTTGATCGACGGGATTACAGGGATGTTGAATAGATGACACTACACATTTGGTATCATTTGAATTGTACTTGTAATTCTTTAACCTCGTAACCTTATCCTACTCTAGAGACTCACCACAGTTTTTATATTATATATATATCTATCACAGTCTTCCGCTTGTAATTTAACTGTCTCTGGAGTATGATATGCTGTTTTGACTTAATCTCACTCATGTTTATTGTACTAACACAGACAACATTTAATCCTCATTATCTATGTTGCATAAGTGATGTTCTGGAAACTCGAGAGTTGAGTTACTCCTCGACCCTCGATTTTTCGGGATATTACAAATAACAATTATTTTCTAATTATTAAATTAACTTGTTACCATTTCTATCATCATTAGAATTTGCAAATATCAAGAATACATGGCCATTAGTAAATTATCTGTTCTAATAATAGTCATTATATACAAGAAATTAAAATAATATCATTATTAAACACCAATGTATCGTCTTATCATAAATAACAGAGCATAATATTAATTATCGTCATAGTGATTATTAATTAATATTAACTATAACAATAATGTTAATAAATATTACTAAATTAACACTAAAACCAATTGCACACCAACTAGGGTTCAAACCCTAAGACCTAAGCCTAGACCTAGACTCTAGGGTGAAACCCTAAAAATAAGTAATCCAAACCGTAGGTTGTATTGGTCTTGAACATAGATATTTGGTAGGACGTTGATCTCACGTACAACTTCACCATCCATGGTAGGGTTCAGTTCTAAGGGTGCACGAGCTCACTAGCAACGTCAGTTGACGATTCGACACATGAGATGATGATTTCTTCCCCTTGAGCTTTCCATTTTCCCATTAGCTTAAGTCATAGTTTTTATTTTAATTTATAATTGATATCTCCATTTCATAGTCACATGTGTTAATTGTTGGAATCAAATTGCTACATTACATGCTTAATGTTTACCCTGCATATTTATTCGTGCTTATGGATTATTTGTGGATTGCTTATGGAATTTAAACTGGTACATTAGTGGAAAACCCTCACCTATAAATGTACACCCATACTTGGGATGTAACCCGACTGGTTGTGATTGTAATAGACATTCGATTTAGTGGTTATTGAATGTTGGTTTAAATTGACCATTGATGTGGGCCTACCATCCAGGGTTGTTGATCCAATGGTTTTCAAGAATGGTCTTTTATCGCATGGTTTTGATATCACCCTATGTGGCTTTGTTCTGGTATTTTCCCTATATGGGTTCGATGTTCTATACTGTGCAACCATGCGATAGTAAGCCCCATATACTGTAATATGATTGGCAACTAGTTGACGGGTTTCAATTAAATATCCTAAGATAGTAGTCTCATGAGCCATGGATGGTGGTATGGGACCTATGCCCGAGCTGTCTGCCTACGCTGGTGACGAGGCCCGGTAGTGTCCTTGAGCTTATTTAAAACTGACTGATTGTAACTAGACTAATAAGGATTTGGCTAATCATGCATACATGGTACAAACCAGCGTCTATCGCTAACGTACAAGATGTACGATAGGCAGTCGTTACGCCGCACGTAATATGCTTTCGCTAACGACTAACCTCTTCCGACTGGATGTTTTTTCCAAGTCGATGATTGCATGGGTGACGAACCCAACTTCTGCATGGATGTGCATCCCCGTGGCGATGACTGCATTCACGCATCCATACATCTAATAAGACATGCATCATGTATTATTTTGTATGTTTTGTTTTATAACTATGCTTACCAAATGCGGCGATGTGTAATCATGAGGGAAATTCACACTGAGTTGGCCACTCATCCATCAAATATATAACTGTATAGGTAGCCTAGGTGATATTCAGGTTCAAACTGATGAGGAGCCATTTTGATGGTCAAGGATGCGTGGTTGTACCTGTCAAGGGAGCTGTGCGGTCTTGAGGCTCATATTTATATGCTTTCTATTATTTTCCATGTATCAAATCATGTAAATCTTGTGATTGTTAATTTCTGAGACAATGGTTTTTATAATTCATTATGGGCAACCTCTTGTATACATCAAATATAAATGCAAACTTTTCTTTATATTGATTTGTCCATCATACGCTCATCTGGTTACTTTGAATGCTATCATAAAAATTATATATGGGATTTGGCTCTTTATAAGTTAACACTCGGGTTTTTGGGAAACGGATCGCATACTCAGGTCCTGAAAGCACGGGGCATTACAGTTGGTATCAAAGCATAGTTTGGACAAACTTAGCCTTGGAAAATGATCTTATAAAAGCCTTAAATGTCTTAGTTAGGACATTTGAAATTAGAAATTTAAACTTAGGTGAATCTCCCTTAGACTTAGGAGAACGAATGAGAATGTAGAAACCCAAACTTAGGTTCCCTTAGAAGTTATTTGGATGGCAATCCAAACTTACATGACATTCCATCTGAACTAAGGACAGTTTGGAAACATAGAGACTTCAACTATAGGCTCCCTTGAAATCTTTGGTTAGACCTTAGACTTCAACTTACGTAGAAATCCCTTAGGATGGGGAGGAAATGAGGATATAGAAACTCAAATATTAGGTCCCTTGGAGAGGTGTTTGGATAACCTTAGAAATTATGGACCGAACTTAAAATCACTTGGACATTGTAAGTTTAGACATTTGAACTTAGAAATAAGACTTTAGTACCCTTGAAAACTACCAAGAATGTTGTTTGAACTTAGAAATTAAATTCATGTACTGTGGAAGAACAAATACCCACTATGACATATTTGAGGTCGAATAAAAACATTCCTTAGACTTGACTCTGAAAGAACATTTTAGGAATTTAGGATTCAAACTCTTGCTATAATTTCCCTTGGTTAGAGACAACATTGCCACAACACTTCATGAATGAAATGAACTTATGCTTCATAGGAACTTCCTTGATCACTAGATTGTGCATTTGATTATACACAAGTGCTCTCTAAACTTAAGAATCACACTAGAAATTATAGTTGAAATCCCCTAATACACATCGTTACTTAGACATAACATTCCCATAAGTTTCAGCACATAAAGATTAATTAAAAGTGAACTTATAAAATATTAGGTAAATTTTTAACCATAGTTTGGGCACGTCGAGACTAGATTTGAAACCCTAGGCGAATTCGACAAATTTCAAACTCAAAATTTTCACGTAGAAATTTGGGTCATGAAACTCTTTGGTAGTACACTAGGTGACCAGAGTGCGCACTAGGAGCGTGATGGTCGTTCGCTTCTATTCACATAAATTTCGGGCGCTCTCATTGAAAATTTTAAAGATCACATGATATTTCCCATGAGTCTAGAATAATTGGGATCATGAGTTTATGGAACCATACTTAAGCGATGTTGCATTGTTTGACCCGAATTCCAAGTCCTAGCAAATTCAACGATCTCGATGCCCTGATCAAGTAAAGGATCGAGATCTAACAGGACTACGAATGGATACCAAAATCCTCTGTCCTACGCAGGCAGATGATCGAAGTATCGGGCTCAAACTGACTACGACCATCTACTCGTATTATCCTGAACACTGAAAAATAGAAATTGTATTGTGCTTTGGACGACAAGGAGCTAGCATTAGGAAAGAAAAAAAAGGAAAATAAAACGGAAAGATAAGATGATGTTATTAGCCACCCAATTGAACTTATAATCTTAGTAAGTGCTATTAGAAATCTCGATGTTGGCGAGCATTAGAATGATTCCCTAGTCCTAACTAATACTTAAATGGAACCTAAACCCATTAGTTGTGATGGGTCTGTATATATCTTGTTGGGATTTCACACTTAGATGTATCGATGATATAACATGCCACTAGATAATCCTCCTACATTAATAACCATGATGAGCATTATCAAATCCCGATGGTAGGACCTTCTTTAAGGGGGGTAGATGGTAGGGACGCTTGTCTTAGTAGTAAGACATGAACGCTTGCATATATCAATAGACTTAGTGTGGAGAACTGGTGGATGCATACGGACACCGTAAGATAGACTGTTGCTCATATTCATAGTCGAAGTGTTGAATTTCGAAGACAAAATTTTCTTTAAGGGGGGTACATTGTAACACCCCGTACTTTTTAGTACTCAAGTGTTACCGTAAAACCTAACTTAGAATGAACACTAACCTAGCTTATTGAACGTTTACCCTCATTCTAATATGAATCTGACTATAAAAAATAATTCCCATTCACCATTCATCAGGCCATGTCATTCAATGTTGAAATCCCTAGCATAACCAGATAATCCAATCGTCAAATCAGGATAATAAGCGTTAAATTCTTCTGTAAATTTACTAAGAACCCTATGGATCATTAATGATCAGATTTAAGATCGATCTGTCCATTTAACCACCACAACCTGACTAAATTGGCATAGTACTTAAATAAATAAATAAAAATCACGTCTTAGAACCTTGATCACGTCAATGTTACAGAATACACCTACTTAGTACAATTAGAACATATGAAGTAAATTAGGGATAATGGTCACAAGATCCAACGTTCGTCAGGTTACAACGCCTCGTTAGACAATCCATCCTTTGGAAACACAAACTGGATCACCTACCCCCATATTTGACTACCAGATCACACCTAATCACTTCTTAGGATTCCTAGGACTACTAATAACTAAGGATGAGTTGATTCAACCGTTGAGTTATTTGAATCATTAGGATGTTGAGATTCGATAAGAGGACGTTCATTTGGTAGGACTCACTTACCAATCTAAAATAACCTAATCCTTCTTATCAGAGCCTTATAGGCGGATTGTTGAGTAAATAAACGACCCTAATCAAGATGCAAACCACGATAAACAAACTTAGAAAGTAATAATAATAATAACAATAGTAATGATATTAAAAACATTATAAAGAAGGATATTTTAATATTATAAGTTTGTACTAGGCCATCCGATCCACAGTCCAGCCACAAATTTCTAGTTAAGTGACCCCTAGTACCATTTTAACCATTGACATTCGATTTCGGGGTGATCCGACCATAAGATCGTCGGGTAGCGCCATTTAGACGCACAAGTTCAATACTATGGCCCACCTGGACCTTGGATCTACCCCATCTTTCATCAAAGACAATGACAGGGCCCACCAACTAAGATGGATGGACTAGATTTCCCACAACATCCTATGGACCCCACATTACGCGGCGTGTGTGCACATCCTATGTGGAATAGAGGTGCACCAGACTTAGGGTCAGCTCAAAGGTCCTTTTACCCGACAATTTCTATGAAAGACAGAAAATCCCTCTCTTTTCACAGTTCCTGCCTACGGATTTTCAAACGGACGCCGTCCGTGTGATTGGAAATGGCCCACCATGATCATCCTCTTGGATGATCCGAACCATCCATCATGATTGGGGCATGGCCTCGACAAAATCCCAGCAGTTTGGCATAGTGAAACCCACAGGCATGCTCGCAGTTTTAGCCAAATCGAGTTGACGCGTGAACGAAGGTTATGTTTCCAACCTCTCCAAATCTGACCCATGGTGATCGAGGTGGACCACCTTTAACCAATCCAAACCGTCCATTGAGTAGAGGACTCCCATTTGACCAAACCCATGTCATCCGTACGTGCTCTTGCACACGTGCATGCACTCAAATCAAGCCCGAAAAGAGTTTCACATGGCATTTCCAAAAATGGATAAACAGTTGTTTCCATTTCTGTTTGTCAGAGGGATGATCCGCGTAAAGTGGAGCTTCTCAATCTCAGCCATTCGCTTGAGTAAATCTCTGCCCTCCATTTAGGCCTGGTATTGTTTTAAGGTTTTCAAGAAAACCAGCGGCTGGTTTTCAGCTTGTACTAGTGGTATTCGGAGTTTATGGAAAAACCGAGCATCCGAGCCATCCATTTTCATCCAACGGCCAAAGGATAGGCTAGGGCTCGTCATAAGAGAAGAAGGGATCGAGTAGCAGTCCCTGTCCCTATCTGCCACACTTGAGAAAAAAGATTGAGAGAGAGAGAGAGAGAACAGGGGATGTGATCAGTCGGGTTGTAGTGCCGCACCAGCTCGACCCAGGCTGAACGTCTGGTCCGGTCGCTGCTGGGAGTAGCAGAGGAATAGAAGGAAAGCAGGAAAGAAGATGAAAGGAGAGAAGAAGGAAGGAAACGAGGAGAAGAAGATTTGCAAGAGAGGGAAAGGAATGCGGCTGCTGTGTGGCTGCCACTCCACCGATGGCCGGGGCCGAGTCTGAGTAGGCTGCTCGACTCATTGATGGGTTGAGGCCAGTCGTCCAGGGATACTGCTAGACCTCCAGCATGTGGTAAGAAAGGGAGAGTAGAAGAGGAGAAAAGAAAGGAAAGGAAAAAAGAAAGAAACAGGGGAGAGTATGGGTGTGTGCGGCAGCAACCCGACACGACCAAGTCGCTAGCGCGACTCGCCCGACTCATTGGGGCAGGTTGTACTGGCCTAGTTAGGCCTAGTTCGTCCCAAGGAAGCAGTAGAAGAAACGAGGAGATTGTGAGAGAAGAGAGGAAAGAAGAAAGGAGAGAAAGGAAAGAGAGTAGAGGAGGAAAGAGAGAGTTTGGGTCTGAGCTATGGGCTGACTCGCTGAGTCAGCTGAGACGAGTGGACCATGGGACTGGCCTAGGTCTAACTGGGTTCTAGTAGGAGGAGAGAGAAGAAGAAAATAGAGGAGGAAATGTGGGGAAAGTAAGAAGGAAATGAAGAAGAAGAGGAGAGAGAGAGAGAGAGAGAGAGAGAGAGAGAGAGAGATAACGTTGGTTGAGTTGTGCCGAGTCAGGGCCGATGTGGGCCAGCTATGTAGCAGACCAGGCCTTCTCACTGGGTTGAGTTCGTCGAACCGGCCATCGGAGGTATGCCAACTTCCCATCTTCTTTCATTGGAATTGTTAAAAATTAAATTATCAATACTTTACTATTAAAAAAAAAAAAAACTATTAATGGACGCTACAAATTCTAATACTCAGTTGTTAGTATTAGATACTAACATTTATATTATTTCTATGATGTCATTAGTAGACTATTTATGCTAAGTTTAGAGTTGACAGTATTAATTGATAATTTTCCACTACCATTACTTCATTTCTCATATTGTTACAAACTAATTGCATGGATTAGATCATAAACTCTAAAACCCTAAACCGAGGTAATCCAAACCCTATGTTAAGACCTTAACCATGATTAGTCATTAGTAGGTTACTTGTGCTCAAGTTAGTTAGGATAAACAAAATCGTAATTATCAAATGGTAGTAGTTTAATGATCTCTCTCAAATATTGTCCTTAATAGTAGGTCCTAGTGATTATTGTCATCATAACTATCATTATTACTATGGTAGCTACTATTAATTACAACGCCAATAAATTAACTTGTTACCATTTCTATCATCATTAGAATTTGCAAATATCAAGAATACATGGCCATTAGTAAATTATCTATTCTAATAATAGTCATTTTATACAAGAAATTAAAATAATATCATTATTAAACACCATTGTATCGTCTTATCATAAATAATAGAGCATAATATTAATTATCGTCATAGTGATTATTAATTAATATTAACTATAACACTAATGTTAATAAATATTACTAAATTAACACTAAAATCGATTGCACATCAACTAGGGTTTAAATCCTAAGACCTAAGCCTTGACCTAGACTCTAGGGTGAAACCTTAAAAATAAGTAATCCAAACCGTAGGTTGTATTGGTCTTGACCATAGATATTTAGTAGGACATTAATCTCACGTACAGCTTCACCATCCATGGTAGGGTTCAGTTCTAAGAGTGCACGCGCTCACTAGCAACGTCAGTTGGCGATTCGACACATGAGGTGATGATTTCTTCCCCTTGAGCTTTCCATTTTCCTATTAGCTTAAGTTATAGTTTTTATTTTAATTTATAATTGATATCTCCATTTCATAGTTACATGTGTTAATTGTTGGAATCAAATTGCTACATTACATGCTTAATGTTTACCCTGCATATATATTCATGCTTGTGGATTATTCGTGGATTGCTTATGGAATTTAAACCGGTACATTAGTGAAAAACCCTCACTTATAAATGTACACCCATACTTAGGATGTAACCCGACTGGTTGTGATTGTAATGGACCTTCGGCTTAGTAGTTATTGAATGCTGGTTTAAATTGACCATTGATGTGGGCCTACCATCAAGGGTTGTTGTGTCCAATGGTTTTCAAGGATGCTCTTTTATCGCATGGTTTTGATACTCGCCCTATGTGGCATATTTTGATAATTGCCCTATGTGGCTTGTTTGGATATCGCCCTATGTGGCTTTGTTCTAGTATTTTCCCTATATGGGTTTGATGTTTTATACTATGCAATCATGCGATAGTAAGCCCCATATACTGTAATATGATTGGGCACTAGTCGACGGATTTCCATTAAACATCCTAAGATGGTAGTCTCAAGAGTAGGGGATGGTGGTATGGGACCTATGCCGAGCTGTCGGCCTACGCTAGTGACGAGCCCCCGTAGTGACCTTGAGCTTATTTAAAACTGGTTGATTGTAACTGGACTAATAATGGTTTGGCTAATCATGCATACATGGGACAGGCCAGCGTCTATCGTTAACGTACGTGATGTATGATAAGCAGTTGTTACGCCGCACGTAGTATGCTTTCACTGACGACTAGCCTCTGTCCGACTGGATATTTTTTCTAGGTCGATGATTGCATGTGTGACAAGCCCAACTTCCGCACGGATGCGCATCCCCGGGGCGATGATTGCATTCATGCATTCATGCATCTAATAAGACCTGCATCATATATTGTCTTGTATGTTTTGTTTTATAATTATACTTGCCTAATGCGGCGGTGTGTAATCTTAAGGGGAATTCACACTGAGTTGGCCACTCATCCATCAAATATATAACCATATAGGTAGAACAGGTGGCCTAAGTGATATTCAGGTTCAGACTGATGAGGAGCCGTTTGATGGTTACAGATGCATGGTTGTACCTCTCAAGGGAGTTGCGTGGTCCTGCAGCTTAAATTTATATGCTTTCTTTTATTTTCCATGTATCAAATCATGTAAATCCTGTGCTTGTTAATTTCTGAGACAATGGTTTGTATAAGTCATTATGGGCAACCTCTTGTATACATCAAATGTAAATGCAAACTTTTCTTTATATTGATTTGTCCATCCTACGCTCAAATGCTTACTCTGAATGTTATCTAAAAAATTATATATGGGATTTGTCTCTTTATAAGTTAACACTCGGGTCCTGAAAACACGGGGCATTACAAGAATTGCATGAGCTTACAACAAGAAAGTGTGAGCGAGAACATTTAGAGTAGGGAACATGATAATGAAAAGAGTTATACCCCCTTATTTACACAATTCCAATGGCAATTTGAAGCCCACCTGGGATGGCCCACTCATCGTTCGAGAAGTTCTATTAGGCGGTGCACCTTGCCTCACCTAACAGGGGATGAAGATCTTTCCAAGCCGATCAATGCGAAACTACGTCAAGATCTACCATGAGTAACAACCGTGAGTGTGAAAGGCAACTTGAGGCTTACGATCAGAATGAGGAAACTCCATCCTTAAACAAAACACACCCCCAAGGAGGAAAAAGACAAAAAATAAGTGTGTACATAAAAATATTAAGTAGCCTAAGTACTGAGAAACGATAAGCCATGGTAAGAAAAGAAGAAGAAAAAAAATAGGTCTATGGGGGCGAAGCCTAATCAACTCTCACAATCCTTGAAAAGGTTGAAACGCCGGGTATCGTCAACACCTAAAAAAAATCAAAAGATTAGAAAGTGTGTTCAAAGTAAAATGTGCGAGTTGAAAACCTAAAGGGTACCAGGGGCAAAAAGGCACAGATATCAAGTGGTAGGTAGGAACAAAAATCTGAGATGTGGTGAAAACCCAAAAGGGCTCCATGGTAAAAAAATGTCACGCCCCAAAATTCGGTGCCTGAGTTGGCCAAACCCGACATTGAATCCCATGTCATGATTTAATATTCAAACATTCACAGCTACATTTAATTAAAAAAAATTTCATTACAATACACAAACGTTCATCCACTAAAATGTATAACACTCTCAGTCTAGACTCAATTATAAATTTCTCCTATACATTTTTTTCAAATACAAATAGCGATATAAGTACAACTAAGTTGATAGTTAGATCTTCGCTCTGCTTCGCCCCAGTTAAACTCGGACCCCTAAAACATTGTTATTGTGGTTGTAAACATAACAACTCATGGGATCTTATCCAGTCCAAACCTAAAATTTCTAGAATTAAGTCATATGTATAAACAATGAAAATACTTTATTTAAAGTTAAGATTAAAACGAGAATCAAATATGAATCTTAAGAATTCCATATATGCAATGTTAAAATCGTAAAGATTACTCTAAATGCCATACTTTACATGAATTTCATAAATAATGAAATCAAATAACCAGCATCTCTTACAACATCATACCCAAGTGGATGACCACGTTACATTAACACGTATGCACTTGTACCTCGTGGTAAGGTACTCTTTTATACGTTAGCTGGTAAAACTACTGCTTCATTTGTACCTCTGACGTGTGTCTGATCATACCATTGTACTTATACGACGTACATAGAGGAAATTTCAAGGGCTCAAACGAGTTATAAGCTCTTTCACTTAAGGGACACGACTGCTCACTTGTTAGTTTTAGAGTCTTTCACCCAATGGACATGATTACCCTACTTGCTGGCATTAAGATTTTTCACCCAAGGGAACATGATTGCCCTACTTGTTGATAACATTCACTTTTTTCCTTCTTTTTTTTTCTACAATTTCATAATAAATAAAGATACACATATATCATGAATGATTCAAAAATTAGCAATGAAACAATATAATAAATCATATTTTATTACAATAATGTAGGTTCTATACAAAATAATGTTAGAATTTTAGTCTCTAAAATTGTCTGAAAAGCTAGGCCGTTTACTGTAAAAGATTGTAAATTTAGATTTCATGAAGGATACAGGTTGTATTTTGTAACATTGTGGAAATTTATCGCAAACCCCCATTAACTTTGCTGGAAATTTTTTAAAACCTGCATTATTGTAATAAAATTTGATTTAAGCTCAGAATTTTTTATTTTATTTTTATATTTTTATATATTGATAGAATTAAATATTTTCTAAATTTTAAAATTATATAAAAATTCTAACTTAAATAATTAATTAACCATATATACTAAAGTTTACATTAATTGATAAAAACCAAAATCTATAATTTCCAACAATTTCATAAATCATCTTAAATTTTGTTTAATTAATTTTAAATAGCTTTAGTTCTTAGTATTTGAAATAAATTCGCACTCCAATTGAGCGTAATTACTATTAATCTCATAAATACTAACTACAAATTTAATTATAATATAAACTTATAATTTAATTAAACATCTTAAAATAATTCTTGATTTAAGTTAATTAATCAGCTAATCTAAAGTCCCGGATCTATATTCTATATATGTTAAATTTATTAAATTAATTACTCTAAGATTTTAAACAATACATCAAATTAAAATTTTAAAATTTTCAAGAGGATTTATACTACTAATTTAATTTATAACATTAAATTTTTTTTCTCTAGAAATTTTTGGATTAATTCGAAGCTAAATAAAAAGAAATTTAATTAATTAACAAATCCAGAAATTTGAGGTAGGTTTTATACTATTGATGGTAAAGCATTTTAATTGAAAGGAGTCTATAATTTCCTGCAACTTTAAACCATAAATTTATGTAAGAAATTTCAGTAATAATTCAAAATCAATCAATAATTCTAAGGAAATTGCTATTTTAAATTAATTATATATTAAATTCTCACAACAAAAATTTTAATACACAAAAGCACCTAGATAATTTCATACATGAGCTAGAATCACCCACCCAGTTCACTAGATTGATCTGAACACGACTCATAATTAACTTGGATTTAATCCTGAAAATGTCTCCTTAATTACATAATCTCTCTCTCTCTCTCTCTCTCTCTCTCTCTCTCTCTCTATATATATATATATATATATATATATATATATATATATCTATCTATCTATCTATCTTCAACATATGTCGTTGAGGTTCCAACGTTAAATGTTGTCGGAGATCCTACGCAACTAGGTATGTGATGCTGGTTTTGAATGGGCAATGAGGATGGACTTAGGCTTAAAGAATGGATGGTAAGGATCGATGTTTATTGATTCATGACTCCGTAGTTGAATGAGTATAGGAGTAGAAGATGTGAGAAGATTTCATGCATCATACATTCTCGAAGGAAGTGAAAATGTTCTTCACAGTGGCATGAATCACCGATTCAGATGCAAGGAAGTTCTGGATTTGTGGGCCCTACTGTAGTTGTGTACATGGTTGGGTTTCATAGAAAACGAAGAAGAAAATGAGGAGCTGAAGTTGGGACGTGGGTTGTATGCATAAGGTGGTTAATTGCGGCACATAGGTTGCTTGTAGGGTTCACCGTGATGTTTGAGAGTAATTTAACCCATACATTAGGTTTTTTAGATCGGAATCAGGCACTGTCTTGAAAATGAAGTAGATTCAAGTTTCAAGTGACCGCACGACAGAAAACAATGAGGATTGAATGTGGTTCATTGACAGTTTCTTGGGATAATGTTGAACAGTTTAGATCACTTTGGTGGGTTCCATAGATAATGAATGGTGGAGAGAATGAAGGTAGGAAGAGGAAGTTAGAAGGGTGGGAGGTGTGGTCTCGTATTAGTGCATTAACATACACACATTGTGTTGGGGGCCTTGCACAAAACCTTAGGATCTAGCCTCCCGAAACAAACCAGAATTATGGATAATAAAGTAATGAAATAAATCAAAGCATCAATCACACATCACACAAGAGATTTTTATGTGGAAAACCCTCAAAGAGGTAAAAAAAAAACCTCGGGACCTCGTCTAGATCAACAATCCACTAAAAAGTAGAATGTTACAATCTTCTTCACTCACGCAAGAGTGGATAAACAATAAGAGAAACAAAGAAAACGGAGAGATCTAGCCGATTACGAGGACGTAGAAGCGCTGAGATATAAACTGCACCGTAGATAACCTCAATGAGCATAACCTCCCTTCTACAAGCTTCCTCTCTCTCCTTCTCTTTCTCTCACACCTTTGATAGCCCTAAATCCTTTAGCAAATCCCTTGTAAAGCTTTAGAAAACCCTCTTGTCATACCTAGAAAGCCCTAGGTAGCTCCTATTTATAGTTTAGGAAACTCCTTTTTGCATCCCAGTTGTGAAAGGACTTGCGAAACGAAATCCGCGCAAAATCGCGGACGAATCTGCGTAACTATGACTGGTCGTGATGAACCTACGACCAGTCGAACGCTACCCACGACCGGTCGAGTACATCCTTCGACTGGTCGAGCACCCCGGAAAAAAATAACCCAAAGTCGCTGGAGTTGAGTCGTGTCAGAGCTCGTCTTCCACGACTGGTCATGCACAGCCTTCTACCGGTCAACGACGGGTCAAAAAAATCCATCAAATCTCTCATTTTTTGACCCAGGAGGGATTCACCTTCTTCAAGCCAGCTTGGTTTCTGCAAACTTCAAACTTGCCCTTGAGCAAAGCCTTGGTCATCATGTCTAAACCATTATCGTCCGTGTGGACCTTCTCAAGCTGTAACACCTTTTCTTCTAAAGTATCCCTGAACTAGTGATACCGAATCTCTATGTGCTTCAACTTGGAATGCTGAGTTGGATTCTTGCTCAAGTATATAGCACTCTAACTATCGAAATAGACCACGTGCTCCTCCTGCTTCAAGCTAAGTTCCTGTAGGAACCTTTTCATCCAAAGCATCTCTTTGTATGCTTCTGTAACTGCAATGTACTCGGCCTCTGTCGTCGACAATGCTATGACCTTCTGTAACTTACTCTGCTAAGAAACCGCTCCCCTACAAACGTGAACTTGAACCCCAATGTAGACTTCTTGGAGTCTATGTCACCTGTCATATCTGCATCTGTTTAGCCCTCTAACACAGGTTTACCGTCACCATAGCATAAGCTCAACCTGGATGAGCCTCTTAGATACCGCGGTATCTTCTTAACCGTTGCCCAATGTTCTTTGCCAGGATTGGCAAGATACTGGCTTACATCACCAACCGCATATGTTATGTCTGGGCGTGTATACACCATAACATACATCAAACTTCCTACAGTTGACACGTAGGGTATCTTCTACATCTCTTCCACCTCTGCCTTCATCTTGGGACACTGCCTGTCGCTCAATCTGAAGTGACCATCCAGTGGAGTACTGATCGGTTTCACTGCATTCATATTCAACCACTCGAGGACTTTCTCAATATACCGCTCTTATGACAGCCAAAGCGTCCTGCTGCTTCTGTCAGGGATTATCTCAATTCCTAGGATCTGTTTAGCCGGGCCCAAGTCTTTCATCGCAAACGACTTGCCCAACTCCTGTTTCAGCCTGTCGATTTTCTTGATGTCTTTTCCCATGATGAGCATGTCATCAACGTATAACAACAGAACGAAGAAATTACCATCTGAGAACTTGCGCGTGAATACACAATGGTCCGACTCCATTCTCTCATACCCATGCTTCAATATAAACGAGTCGAACTTCTTGTACCAATGTCATGGAGCTTGTTTTAGCCCATACAAGCTTTTCTTCAGCCTACACATCATATGTTCTTTGCCCTTGACTTCGAACCCTCTGGTTGGTACATGTAGATCTCTTCTTCCAAGTCACCATGGAGGAAGGCAGTTTTAACATCTAACTGCTCTATCTCTAGATCCATGATAGCCACCAACCCAAGCAACACCCGTATAGATGTCATCTTCACCACTGGTGAGAATATCTCCTCGAAGTCTATACCTTTCCTCTGACCAAACCCTTTCACTATAAGTCTGGCCTTGAACCTCGTCTATGAATTCTTCTGCTCAATTTTCTTTCTAAACACCTACTTGTTGCTCAGAACTTTCTTGGCCTTAGGCAGTTTCACCATATCATAAGTGTGGTTCTTATGCAAGGATTTCATCTCCTCTTGCATAGCTTTCAACCACTCCCCCTTATGCTCGTCGACTAGGGCCTCAAAATAATCTTCTGGCTCTCCCCCATCAGTCAGCATAATATACTCATGCGGCGTGTACCTCTTGGACGACTGTCTATCCCTACATGACCTCCTCACTTGTGGCTCAATAGGTGGATTAAGTGGGGGCTGCTCCCCTGGCCCATCTTCTTAAGGAACTTTCTCGTCCTCTGCACCTTGTTGTACTCTCCCATCATCAGGCACCACGGAAGGAATAATAGGATTCATGTCCTCTAGCTCACCTGAACTAGGTTGGTTCTTCTCTAGCTTACCAATGTCTTGTATACACTGATCTTCAAAGAAAACCACATCTCTGCTCCTGACGAGCTTCTTCTCGGTCGGATCCCATAACCTGTAACCGAATTTTTCATCATCGTACCCTAAGAACACACACTGCCTGATCTTCATATCGAGCTTGGACCTCTCGTCCTTTGGTACGTGAACGGATGCCCTGCATCCAAACACCCTGAGGTGACTGTATGATGGATCCTGTCCAGTCTACACCTTCTCAAGTACTTCTTCATTCAATAGGGCTGATGGAGACCTGTTTATCAAATACACCGTCATGTGCATTACTTCTCCCGAGAACGTCTTAGCCAACTTCGCATGGGATAACATGCATCTGATTCTCACAACAATGGTGCGATTCATTTGTTCAGCTACACCATTATGCTAGGGGGTCTTGGGAATCGTCTGTTCATGCCGTATACCCAGGGACTTGCAGTACTCATGAAAGTCACCAATGTATTCACCACCATTGTCAGAACGGCCCACATCAGTCTTCACACAAATTTCACCGACTCCTACGATCTTTGATATGCAAGAATTTTCCATCTTCACGGTCCCAAAGTCACCTGACTTATAGCTTGTGAAGAAGTCCCTGCGTGGAGTCGCATGAAAAGAAGCTCCCGAGTCAATCACCCAATCGGTGTCCTGACTCATAGCCATGAGACATACATCATGATCTGTTGAAAAAATAACTAAAACATCGCCATCCGAAGTGACCGCAGTGGAATCTGATTCATCTTCCTTCTCCTGTCCTTTTCCTTTCTTGTCGTTTTTTGTACCACAACATCCATGCTTGTAGTGGACCTTCTTACCACAATTTCAGCAATCAACATCCTTCCTATTACTCGACTTGCCTCTTGATTTATCTCAGGCCTTCCCGCCCTTTCTGTTCTTTCCTCTCCCCCGTTCCTGTGTCACAAAGGCCTCTTACTGAGTAGACCCCTGAGACTTCCTCCTTGTCTCCTCATTGAAGAGACAACTGGTTACCTGTTCCATGGATATCTTTCCATCGGGCGCGGAGTTACTTAAAGACTCCACCAATGTCTCCAAACTGTCAAGCAATGAACTAAGCAATAGCAAAGCCTGCAATTCATTATCCAGGACCATCTTCATAGAAGAGAGTTGGTTTACTATATTGCTGACCTCATTCATGTGCTCGGCCACAGAACTACTATCTTTGAAACTGAGATTCACAAGTCACCTTATCAGAAAATTTTTATTACCAACTGTCTTTCTCTCATACAGCCCTTCTAATTTCAGCCATAGGCTAGCGGCTGAGGTCTCCGTAGACGCATGATGGAACACAGAGTCATCCACCCATTGTCTAATAAACCCCACCGCCTTTCAGTCCATCTTCTTCCAATCATCATCAGACATATCCTTGGATTTTGCTGATATACCTAAAATTGGAGAATATAGGTCCTTGTAATAAAGCAAGTCCTCCATCTTAGTCTTCTATATGGTCCAATTAGAACCATTGAGGCTGATTATCCTTGATGAGCCTATAACTCAAAACCAATCCTTCCCGTTCAATGAACTTGACTTTGATACCACTTTGTTGGGGGCCCTACACAAAACCTTAGGATCTAGCCTCCCGAAATAAACCAGAATTATAGATAATAAAGCAATGAAATAAATCAAAGCATCAATCACACACCACACAAGAGATTTTTACGTGGAAAACCCTCAAAGAGGTAAAAAACCACGGGACCTCGTCTAGATCAATAATCCACTAAAAAGTAAAACGTTACGATCTTCTTCACTCACGCAGGAGTGGATAAAAAATAAGAGAAATAAAGAAAATGGAGAGATCTAACCGATTACGAGGACGTAGAAGCGCTGAGATATAAACTGCACCGTAAATAATCTCAACAAGCATAACCTCCCTTCTACAAGCTTCCTTTCTCTCTTTCTCTTTCTCTCACACCTTTGATAGCCCTAAACCCTTTAGCAAATTCCTTGTAAAGCTTTAAAAAACCCTCTTGTCATACCTAGAAAGCCCTAGGTACTTCCTATTTATAGTTTAGGAAACTCCTTTCTACATCCCAGTTGCGAAAGGACTTGCGAAATGAAATCCGCGCAAAATCGCGGAATGAATCTGCGTAACTACGTCTGATCTTGATGAACTTACGACCGGTCGAGCGCTACCCACGACCGGTCGAGTACATCCTTCGACTGGTCGAGCACCCTGGAAAAAAATAACCCAAAGTCACTAGAGTTCGAGTCGTGTCAGAGCTCGTCTTCCATGACTGGTCGTGCACAGCCTTCGACCGGTCGAGCAGGGCTCATGATTAGTCAACTACGGGTCAAAAAAACCCATCACGTTGTGCATTCTCACTCTCTCTTTTTTTCTACACAGCAACTATCAGATGCTAAAATTGGAAACATTGAACTTCTTTAGGTTTCTACGGAGGAAGATGTGTCATATCTAGGATGCCTCACACGTGTGAGGTAGGGCCCAAAAATATCTCATGCACTGTCCTCTAAGTGATCTAACAAATGAGTGGTTAGGTCAACGAATGGATGGTTTCTGAGAAGTGATTTTTATCTGACGGTTCGTGTATTTTGGGAGTATAAATAGGTTGTTAGATGTGAAATTTGAAAGCTGTATGTACAAATATGAGTGACATTCGATGAATGGTGTGGATGTGTTGGCAGGTTGTCCTAAATGGATGTTGAATGGGCCCCACATTATTTGGGATAGCAAACGAAGCACATGAACATTGTTGTTTTGAGTTGGAGAAAAATAAGGGATTTGGATTATCACTTCCAAATTCCTGGTTTGGTGAGCGCATGCACGTGTGGTGTACGTGTGCACAAGCACATGAGTGGGACATGTGTGTCACATGTGTATGTGATTAATATATGTGCACCGAGTATGTGTGATGTATTGTGTATGTATTTTGTGATGCATGCATGCATACATGGTTGGATAAAAAGATTGTGTAGTTTAAATGGATGTTTGGTTGCATGGATGGATTTGATAGTTTGGTTTGATTTGATGGCATAAATATTAATGATGATGGTGATCAAGAAAGATTTGAACTATCTAAATTCGAGATTAGATGAATGGGTTGACTAGTAAACCCCACATTTTTTTGTCTGGATGAGACTGAGATGCCCCAAATAAGAGCATTATACATCCAAAAGTACACATGCCTCTACCTTGCCATAATATTTTATTACATTTTACTTTAAAAATGTCTTTGACGTTTTCAAATGGTGGAGGCTTAAGGCCTCTCTTATTAACTTTTAGGATGAAAATGTGTGTGGGCTCTAATCCAATTATCGTTTCAAGATGAAGCTTGATGCCCGAATCCTCTATGATGTATTCTATCTAATGAGCCCAATATCAACCCATGATCATTAAATGGCTCAAAATAAATATTCAATTATTCTCATTCATCCATAATCTTGTGACGATTGTGAATATATCATATAGAAGCTAGCCAGTATACTCCCTGAGTTATAAGGTAGATGGTTTATTTTATGTTTGAGTGGTTCGGTTGGCGAGTCACTACGCCAAAACAGCGAAAAAAGGACGGTCCAAAACCGTCTCAAATGACCAAAAAGGACGGTCATGGACCGTCACATAGGCAGTCAAATTTTGACCTGTCCTATTACTTAAAGGACGGTTTTCAACCGTCATTCTTATTGACGAAAAAAAGACGGTCATGGACCGTCCTTTTAAAGGACGGTCATGGACCGTCCTTCAAATGGACTGTCATGGACTGTCTGTTATAAGCCCAAAAAGGACGGCCATGGACCGTCCTTTAAAAGGACTGTCATGGACCGTCCTTAAAAAGGACTGTCATAGACCGTCCTTTAAACGGACGGTCATGGACCGTCCTTAAAAAGAACTGTCATAGACCGTCTCGTTTGAGCCTTCAAAGGACGGCCATAGATCGTCCTTTAAATGGACGGTCATGGACCGTCCTTAAAAAGGACTGTCATGCACTCTTACGAGCCTTCAAAGGACGGTTATAGATCGTCCTTTAAAAGGACGGTCATAGACCGTCCTTTAAATGGACTGCCATGGGCAGTCTCTTATGACAATTAAAGGACATTTTCAAATTTTAACCTGTTACAGTATTCTTCCTGATATACACCTGTTATACAATATATTTCATCACATTCACATTCACATCCATCTAAACCCAAACTACGTAAATCCATCCAAACATAAACTACATCCATCCAAACACAAACAATCTTATCCACATTACATTCATCCACGCATAATACATATAAGTTTAACTTCATAAGTAAAAAAAACAATCTTATCCACATTTCATCACATTCACATCCATTTAAACCCAAACTACGTAAATCCATCCAAACAAATCTTATCCACATTACATTCATTCACGCATAAAACATATAAATAAGTTTAGGTTAGGTTATAAGCTATAGGTTTAGGTTTAGGAAATCGGGTTCGGGATCGGTTTTAGGTTTGGGTTTTCAAGTCCAGGTTTAGGTTTAGGTTAGGAGGTTGAGATTAGGATTAGGTGTAGGTGTAGGTTTAGGGATTTGAGAATAGGTTAAAGTTTAGGTTTACGAATTCGGGATTGGGTTTAGGTTTGGGTTTTCAAGTATAGGTTTAGGTTTAGGTTTACGTTAGGGAGTTTAGATTAGGATTAGGTGTCAGTTTAGGTTTAGGAAATCGGGTTCGGGTTCGGGTTCGGAATCGGGTTTAGGTTTGGGTTTTCAGGTTTAGGTTTAGGTTTAGGTTAGGGAGTTTAGATTAGGATTAGGTGTAGGTGTAGGTTTAGGAATTTGAGAATAGGTTTAGGTTTAGGTTAGGGTTTAGGTTATAAGCTATAGGTTTAGGGAATTGAGAATAGGTTAAGGTTTAGGTTTAGGAAATCGGGTTCGGGATCGGGTTTAGGTTTGGGTTTCCAAGTTTAGGTCTAGGTTTAGGTTAAGGAGTTGAGATTAGGATTACGTGCAAGTGTAGGTTTAGGGATTTGAGAATATATTTAGGTTATAGGTTCAGGTTCAGGTTTAGGTAAAGGTTAAGGTTTAGGTTTAGGGAATTGAGAATAGGTTAAGGTTTAGGTTTAGGAAATCGGGTTCGAGTTCGAGATCGGGTTTAGGTTTGAGTTTTCAAGTTTAGGTTTAAGTTTAGGTTAGGGAGTTTAGATTAGGATTAGGTGTAGGTTTAGGTTTAAGGATTTGAGAATAGGTTAAGGTTTAGGTTTTAAAAATCGGGTTCGGGTTCGGGTTCGGGTTTGGGATCGGGTTTTAGGTTTGGTTTTCAAGTTTAGGTTTAGGTTTAGGTTAGGGAGTTTAGATTAGGATTAGGTGTAGGTTTAGGTCGAGGGATTTGAGAATAGGTTAAGGTTTAGGTTTAGGAAATCGGGTTCGAGTTCGGGATCGGGTTTAGGTTTGGGTTTTCAAGTTTAGGTTTAGGTTTAGGTTAGGGAGTTTAGATTTGGATTAGGTGTAGGTGTAGGTTTAGGAATTTGAGAATAGGTTAAGATTTAGATTTAGGTTATAAGCTATAGGTTTAGGGAATTGAGAATAGGTTAAGGTTTAGGTTTAGAAAATCAGGTTCGAGTTCGGGATCGGGTTTAGGCGAACCCGGGTTTAGGTTTGGGTTTTCAAGTTTAGGTTTAGGTTTAGGTTAGGGAGTTGAGATTAGGATTAGGTGTAGGTGTAGGTTTAAGGATTTAAGAATATATTTAGGTTTTCGGTTTGGGTTATAGGTAATAGGTTCAGCTTTAGGTTAAGGTTTAGGTTTAGGTTATAAGCTATAGGCTTAGGGAATTGAGAATAGGTTAAGGTTTAGGTTTAGGAAATCGGGTTCAGGTTCAGGATCGGGTTTAGGTTTGAGTTTTCAAGTTTAAGTTTAGGTTTAGGTTAGGGAGTTGAGATTAGGATTAGGTGTAGGTTTAGGTTTAGGGATTTGAAAATAGGTTGAGGTTTAGGTTTAAGAATTCGGGTTCGGGTTCGGGATTGGGTTTAGGTTTGGGTTTTCAAGTTTAGGTTTAGGTTTAGGTTAGGGAGTTTAGATTAGGATTAGGTGTAGGTTTAGGTTTAGGAAATCAGGTTCGGGTTCGGGATCGGGTTTTAGGTTTGGGTTTTCAAGTTTAGGTTTAGATTTAGGTTAGGCAGTTGAAATTAGGATTAGGTGTAGGTTTAGGTTTAGAGATTTGAGAATACATTTAGGTTTTAGGTCATAAGTTTTGGTTTAGGTTAAGGTTATAGGTTTCGGTTAAGGTTTAGGTTTAGGTTATAAGCTATAGGTTTAGGGAATTGAGAATCGGTTAAGGTTTAGGTTTAGGGAATCGGGTTCGGGTTCGGGATCGGTTTAGGTTTAGGAAATCGGGTTCGGGTTCGCGATCGGGTTTAGGTTTGGGTTTTCAAGTTTAGGTTTAGGTTTAGGTTAGGGAGTTTAGATTAGGATTAGGTGTAGATTTAGGGATTTGAGAATAGGTTAAGGTTTAGGTTTAGGAAATCGGGTTCGGGGTCGGGATCGGGTTTAGGTTTAGGTTAGGGAGTTGAGATTAGGATTAGGTGTAGGTGTAGGTTTAGGGATTTGAGAATATATTTAGGTTATAGGTTATAGGTTCAGGTTTAGGTTTAGGTTTAGGTTTAGGTTATAAGCTATAGGTTTGGGGAATTGAGAATAGGTTAAGGTTTAGGTTTAGGAAATCGGGTTCGGGTTCGGGATCGGGTTTAGGGTTGGGTTTTCAAGTTTAGGTTTAGGTTTAGGTTAGGGAGTTGAGATTAGGATTAGGTGTAGGTTTAGGTTTAGGGATTTGAAAATAGGTTAAGGTTTAGGTTTAAGAATACGGGTTCGGGTTCGGGATTGGGTTTAGGTTTGGGTTTTCAAGTTTAGGTTTAGGTTTAGGTTAGGGAGTTGAGATTAGGATTAGGTGTAGGTGTAGATTTAGAGATTTGAGAATATATTTAGGTTATAGGTTAAGGTTTAGGTTTAGGTTTAGGTTAAGGTTAAGGTTAAGGTTTAGGTTATAAGTTATATACGTTTAGGGAATTGAGAATAGGTTAAGGTCTAGGTTTAGGAAATCGGGTTCGGGTTCGGGATCGGGTTTAGGTTTCGGTTATCAAGTTTAGGTTTAGGTTAGGGAGTTTAGATTAGAATTAGGTGTAGGTGTAGGTTTAGTAATTTGAGAATAGGTTAAGGTTTAGGTTTAGGTTATAAGCTATAGGTTTAGGGAATTGAGAATAGGTTAAGGTTTAGGTTTAGGGAATCGGGATCGGGTTTAGGTTTGGGTTTTGAAGTTTAAGTTTAGGTTTAGGTTAGGGAGTTGAGATTAGGATTAGGTGTAGGTTTAGGTTTAGGGATTTGAGAATACATTTAGGTTTTAGGTTATTGGTTAAGGTTTAAGTTTTAGGTTTAGGTTAAGGTAAGGTTATAGGTTATATGTTTAGGTTATAGGTTAAGGTTTTAGGTCATGGGTTTTGGTTTTAAGGTTATAGGTTTAGGTTAAGGTTAAGGTTTTAGGTCTTATAAGCTATAGGTTTAGGGAATTGAGAATATGTTAAGGTTTAGGTTTAGGAAATCGGGTTCGGGATCGGGTTTAGGTTTAGGTTTAGGTTAGGGAGTTGAGATTAGGATTAGGTGTAGGTTTAGGTTTAGGTTTAGGTTATAAGTATAGGTTGAGGTTATAGGTTAAGGTTTAGGTTTAGGTTATAAGTTTAGGTTTTGGGATTTGAGAATAGGTTTAGGTTAAGGTTATAAGTTTAGGTTATAGGTTAAGGTTTAGGTTTAGGTTCTAGAGGTTTACGTTTAGGTTATAGGTTATAGGTTATGGTTTAGGTTAGGTTTTAAGTTTAGGTAAAGGTTATAGGTTTAGGTTATAAGTGTAGGTTATAGGTATAGGTTTAGGTTAGGTTATAGGTTAAGGTTTAGGGAATTGAGAATAGGTGTAGGTATAGATTTAGGAAATCGGGTTCGGGTTTGGGTTTAGTTTGTGTTATAAGTATGGGTTTGGGTTATAGGTTAAGGTTCAGGTTTAGGTTATAAGTATAGGTTTTGGGATTTGAGAATAGGTTTAGGTTAAGGTTATAAGTTCAGGTTTTAGGTTTAGGTTATAGGTTTGGGTTTGGGTTTAGGTTATAGGTTTAGGTTATAGGTTATAGGTTATAGGTTATAACTCTATATCATTGCCACTATTTTCATAAACGAGTCACCACTATTTTACATTTTGTACAAAACTCACTGTCTTTTTACCAAAGAAAAAACGGTAAATATAGCTTTAGAAAGGGGAGGGCTCTATAGGCCCCATCATAATGGATATGTTTCATCCACGTCGTCCATCCATTTCTCAACTTCATTTTGAGTTATCTCACAAAAAGTTAGCCCTAATTAAGTCTCTGGTTGACCACAAAATGAGAAAAAGGTGAACAGTTGGACGTCCACCATTCAAAATGTGTGGTGCGCCGACAGATTATTGACTTTTGGCTACGGCTTTTATTTGATATCCAATCCGTTGATTTGGTCACACATGACCGGATGAAGGGAAAAAGTAAAAATCAGCTTGATCCAAAACTTTTATGGCTATTGATCATATTTTTAATGGTCGACACTCATTCAACACTGTTTCCTGTAATGTGGTCCACTTGAGATTTGCATATATCTCATTTTTGGTCTCATATTGTAAAATTACCTATAAAAATATATAGCCAGCATGGATGAAACACATACATCATGGTAGGAGCCATAGAGCACCGGCCACCTGCCATTGGCTGGTGTGAGGGGGAGTAGCCAATCAGTTCCTAAAAGTACGGACGTGGATTTCCTGCAAAAGCCTTTCGCAGGAAGTTCCTGCGCAAGATTCTATATGGGCCACTATGATGTTTGTGAGAAAGCCATTCCGTCAATCCATTTTTAGAGTTTATTTTAGGACATGCCACCAAAAATGAGGAGGATAAAAAACTCAAGTGGGCCACACGAGAGGAAACAATGGAGATTTAGTGACCACAGTTGAAACATTTATATGGCTACAAAACTTTTGTATCAATTTAATTTCTTGGCTTTTTCACTTCATCACAGTGAAAATGACCTTATAAACGGTTTGGATGGAATATAAACATCAAGGTGGATCCTGGGAAGGTTTCAACAGTAGGAATTCCTTTCCCCACTGTTTCAGCTAATATGGCCCACTTGAGTTTTTGATCCTAATCATTTTCGGTCTCATGTCCTAAAATGAGCTCAAAAATCGGATGAACGAGTTGGATTTTTAACAAACATCACAGTGGGCCCCATCCAGAACCTTGCACAGGAACTTCTTGGAAAGGCTTTCGCAGGAAATCCGCATCCCAAAAGTACAGAGTAAATCCTATGGGGACCACCATGATTTATTCATTTTATCCACTCCATCCATCCATTTTAACATATAATTTTATTACATAAGCTAAAAAAATGAAGCCTATAAAAATCTGAAGTGGACCACATCATAGGAAATAGTATAAATTAAACGTCTACCATTAAAAAATTTTGGGAGGCCACTGAAGTTTTGGATCAAGTTGATATTTTAGTTTTCCCTTCATCCATGTATTTGTGATCTATTGAACAGGTTGGATGACAAATAAAAATCACTGTAGGACAAAAAATGAGGTATATCCCAATCTCAACTGGACCACATTATAGGAAACAGTGTTGAATGAGCATCGACCATTAAAAGGGCCATATAAAGTTATGGATCAATCTGATATTTTTTTCCCTTCAACTGGCCCTGTATGACCTAATCAACAGATAGGATGTCAAATAAAAAGTACAGTGGGACTTAGGAGGGTTTTAATGGTGGATATCCAATCACTATTGTTTTCATGTGGTGTGGTCCACCTGAGATTTATATCCCTCTCATTTTTGGTATCAGGCCCTAATATGATTTGTAAAAATGGATGGATGGCATGGATGAACACATACATCATGGTGGGATGCATAGAGCATCAACCAACATCCAAAAATGGTTACTCGCCTCGATCATACTATATATGAGAAAGATATTGGGCAAACAAGATTGATCAACAATTTGAGTGAATTTTGATTTAAACATCTGAAGTTATTTACTCTTCAATTTGAACCGATTAGATTGTCTAGAAAGATATTGGGCAAACAAGATTAATATATATATAACTTTTGTTGCCTTTAGAAGTTTTTAATGGTGGGCATCACTGTCCCACTGTTTTTTGTGCTAGGGTCCACTGGAGCTTTGGATTTAACTCGTTCTTTCGATATTGCCTTAAAATGATCTCTCCAAATGGATGGAAGGTGTGGATATAAAACATACATCATATGGTGGGGCAAAAAATGAGAGGTATATAAATATCAAGTGGACCACACCGCATGAAAACAATAGTGATTGGATACCCATCATTTAAATCCTTGTAAGGCCCACTATACCATTTATTTAGCATTCAATCTGTTTATTAGGTCAGACATGCCTAGATGAAGGGGAAAAACAAAAATCATCTCGATCCAAAACTTTTATGGCCTCCAATATGTTCCCCTTATCTTAGGTGTGGTCCATTTAATCTTTGGATATGATTCTTTGATATATATATATATATATATATATATATATATATATATATATATATATATATATATATATATATATATATATATATATATATATAGACACACACACACACACACGAACGATTTTGAGTCATGTTTCGGATCGAGTCACACACACACACCCGAATTGGAGTCAGGTTTCGGATTGAGTCGAGTCTAACCAAATCGAGTTTCGGGTCAAGTCAGGTCGAGTTACTAGATAACTCGAACTCGACTTGGTTTGAGTTCGGATTGCGTGAAGCCTACTCGGTTCGAACCGACTCACCATTCGGTTCAGATCGAGTTGGGTCTGAACGAGTCGAGTTAGTCGAGTCATCTCCTGCCAACTCTACTACTTACTATAATAGTCTCATGTCAAATGTCTTGATTCATCAAATATCATACATCATATCCCACTAACCACTAACTTTAATTCTAATATATGTGACCCAATGCATTTATCTTGGTGTGATAAAATTAAAATTATCTCAAAATATATGCAATGTTTTAAACATAAGAATTTTATTATCCACTTGCAAACATATGCAATGCTTTAAACACAATCAAGAACGCATGTTGGGACCAACCTGACCCGAAATTGACCACCAATGTGGGCCATTGCTTGTACTTCAAAAAAAAAAAAAAAAAAAACACTGTAACCATTAGGTTATGCTGTTTCTCTATTTTGTGTGGATTTCAAATGAAGCAGAATTACAACCTAAAATTGACCAGAATAGTTTTAAAAGATTACTTATGACAAAAAAAACAAAACAAAAAAACAAAAGATATCACACCTGCTTTCAAATCACTATTAATTTGTGCAGTATACGACTCACTTGCAGCCTACAACAGTACTACTTCACATACCTTAACATGGATGTAGTCCATTTAATCTTTGGATATGATTTATTTGTGTATATATCTAAAGGCCACAAAACTTTTATATCAAGATGATATTTGTGGTATCAATTTGATCTTTGTAGTTTACCTTCATCTAGATCTTCTTTACATTATCAACAAGTTGGATTGCAAATAAACATTACTAAAATATTACGATGGGCTCTTTATAATTTTTAATGGCGAGGTATTATATTATCATTCTTTCCAGTAGTGTGGTCTACTAAAGATGCAAAATCTACACAATTTTTTATACCCGACCCAAAAATGGTTTGGAGAAACATATATAGGGGCGGCAAGGATATACAACACATCATCAAAATCTCGTTTTTGTTATCTAACTTTGCAATTTTTCTTGTCAAAATACAAAATCTAGTTTTCTTTTTTAAAAAACATATTTTTTTACAATTTGTCAATTTTTTCACAAATTTGTTTAATTTCTTAAAATTTTTTTTTCAAAATATCATTTTTTAGTCGGCACACTTTTGTTATATTTCACTTTTTCTTGTCAAAATGCAAAATCTAGTTTTCTTTTAAATTTTTTTTTTTTTTCAATTTGTCAAAATTTTCACAATTTTGTTTAATTTTTAAAATTTTCTTTTTCAAAATATCATTTTTTTATCAAAATCTTGCCATATAACTTTTTTAATTTTTTTTTATCAAAATATAAAATCTAGTTTTCTTTTTTAAAATATATATTTTTTTACAATTTGTCAATTTTTTCACAATTTTCTTTAATTTTTAATATTTTCTTTTTCAAAATATCATTTTTTTATCAAAATATTTTTTTTTTCAAAGTTATCAACATTATTCAAACTTCTTAAATTTTTTTTTTTCAAAATTTTAATTTTTATAAAATCACAGTTTTTTTTTTATATAAATATTGTTAATTATTTTTTCTATGCTTCTTAACTATTTTTTTTCGAAATTCATAATTTTTTGGTTGGTAAGGACCTGGCATTAGAGACGGTTAAGGACCGTCTCTAATACAGACGGTCTTTAACAGTCTCAGATGACGGCTATAAGACGGCTAAGGACCGTCTATAATAGAGACGGTCATTGACAGTCTCTAATAGAGACGGTCCTTGACAGTCTCTACTAGAGACTGTCTTTCATAGGGAAATAAGACGGCTAACGACCGTCTCTAATAGCGACGGTCTTTGACAGCCTCAAACTACAATTAAAAGACGGCTAAGGACCGTCTCTAATAGAGACGGTCCTTGACAGTCTCTGATAGAGACGGTTTAGGACCGTCTCTAATAGAGACGGTCTTTGACAGTCTCTAATAGAGACGGTTTGAGACCGTCTCTAATAGAGATGGTCTTTCACAAGGCTATAAGACTATTAAGGACCGTCTCTAATAGAGACGGTCATTGACAGTCTCAAATTACAGGTAAAGGACGGCCAATGACCGTCTCTAATGCAGACGGCTAATGACCGTTTCAGATGATCACGTATAAGACGGTCAAGGACCGTCTCTAATGCGGACGGCCAATGACCATCTCAGATGACCGCATATAAGACGGTCAACGACCGTCTTAAATGGTTTTTGGACGTCCAAATTTTTAAGACAATATTAAGGACGGTCAAGGGCCGTCTAAAATTTTAGAGACGGTTTACGGCAGTCTCTAAAGCGTCTTTAAACCAAGCAATTTTAGAGACGGTCCAGAACCGTCTCTAAATCTGTCATTTTTTTCCATTTTTCACGTAGTGAGTGCAAGGTGATGTACTGTTAGATGGGAGATACAAGATGGGAGATACAGTAGGATAATCATACATTTAGAAGCATAATCACGTAATTGGATAAACGTACGGTCACTTCATGAATAAATAAGTACAAAGTGGGTTTTTTATATATGGATCAGTCGGATGGTTCATCAAATGAAAGGTTTGATTAATTGTTAGAGAAATATACCTATGATCATGTGCATGGGTAGACAAGTGAATGGTCGAGTGAGTTTAATGCATGTTCAACGGTTAAGATTGGATGGATTTATGAATGAACAGTCGATTTCATGTACATTTGTGGTAAGATAAAACGTATAATACATAGACATTTACATGCACACATAATCATATATTCATTAACTACAAAAATTCAATGGTTAACACTAAGAAAATCTATCACACACATTAATGGCCACTACTTACAAAAGTTTAAGGATGCATGTATGTATGATTGCATGGGAGAATGGATGAATTTAGGTACGGATGCTTAGATAAAGTAAGTTGTATGCATGCATAAGTACAGATGCACACCAAAATCCTGGGTGATTATTCTCTACCACCCTTACAAGAATTTCGTCCTCGAAATTCAAATGCACGAAACATGTGAACGAACGAGGATACCCCATATATTATGTTTATGTATGTTATGTTTCACAGGTCATATGTCTACGTTTGCGTGAGTGTGTGTAACCGCATATATAACTTGGGTTATTACAATTAACCCCCCTTACGGGAATCTCATCTCTGAGATTCAAACGTGCCCCCAACCAAAATTTCATTGCCATTCTTATGTGCTTAAAAGCACCATATTCGAAAGAGTAATAAGCAGGAAGAACAACATAACAAACAAAAATAAACACCCAATATCATCACAAACACAATAAACATTAAAAATAAAAGCAAATGTGCACCGTATCACATTTGTATTCAAGCTTGATTATAACCCTTACTTTAGGTTCTCTACAAATGTACTCAAGCTCGATTATAACCCTTACTTAACCCCACTATAAACTTTACTTAAATTCTATTTAAGCATAATGACGAAAGTTAACATCGGGTTCGCTACCACTCATACCTAAGCACTATTGTAACCCAAACCTAAGGTCCTCGTTAAATATCTAATCCCATGTCATGATTTAATATTCAAACATTCACAACCACTTTTAATATAAAACAATAAATAAATCATTACAATACACAAACATTCTTCCAATACAATGTATAATACTATCAGTCTAGACTCACTTCTGAATTTTTACTATACTTTTTTTTTTCAAACACAAATAAAGATATAACTATAACTAACTCGATGGTTAGATCTTTGCTCTACTTCGCCCTAACTAAACTCTGAGCCCTAAAACATTGTTATTGTGGGTGTGAGCATAACAGCTCGTAGGATCTTATCCAACCCAAATCTGAAATTTCTAGAATTAAATCATATGTATAAAAAATGAAAATACTTTGTTTAAAGTTAAGATTAAAACACGAATCAAATATAAATCTTAAGAATGCCATATATGCAATGTTGAAATCGTAAAGATTGCTCTAAATACCACACTTTACATGAATTTCATAAATAATGAAATCAAATATCATCATCTCTTACAACATCGTACCCAAGTGAATGGTCACGTTGCATTAACGCCCATGCATTGGTACTTCGTGGTGAGGTATTCATTTATACATTAGCTAATAAGATTACTGCTCCAGTTGTAACTTTGACGTATGTTAACGCACACAATTGTACTCATACGCTGTACACAGATGAAATTTTGAGAAATTCCAAAAGGATCCAATAGGTTCTAAGATCTTTCACCTAGGGGACACGACTGCCCTACTTGCTAACTATAGGGTCTTTCACCCAAGGGACACGATTGCCCTACTTGCTGATACCATTCTCTCATTTCTTTCTTTTCTATTTCTTTTTTCACAATTTTCTAATAAATAAATATGCATGTATGTCATGAATGATTCAAAAATCAATAATGAAACGGTATAATAAATCAGATTTTCCTACAATAATGTAAGTTCTATACAAAATTTGCAGGAATCTAATATTGTTAAAATTTTAGTCTCTAAAATTGTCTAAAAAGCTAAGTTCTGTACTGTAACAGATTGTAAATTTAGATTTCCTGAAGGATACAGGTTGCGTTTCGTAACAGTATGAAAATTTATCCCAAACCCCCTTGACTTTGTTGGAAATTTTATTTGAGATTTGAATTTTTAATTTTCTTTTTATATTTTTATATATTGATAGAACTAATTATTTTCTAAATTTTAAAATAATATAAAAAAATTATAATATTAAAATTCTAACTTAAATAATTAATTACATACTAAAGTTTAGAGTAATTGTTAAACACCAAATTCTATAATTTCCAACAATTTCATAAGTCATCTTAAATTTCATTTAATTAATTTTAAATAGATTTAGTTCTTAGTATTTGAATTAAATTCGTATTCCAATTGCGCATAACTACTATTAATCTTATAAATAGTAACTACAAATCTAATTATAATATAAACTTATAATTTAATTAAACATCTTAAAATAATTCTTGATTTAAGTTAATTAATCAGCTAATCTAAAGTCCCGGATCTATATTATGTATATGTTAATTTTATTAAAATAATTACTCTGAGATTTTAAACAATACATCAAATTAAAATTTTAAACTTTTCAAGAGGATTTATGCTACTAATTTAATTTATATACATCAAATTTTCTTACAATTTGTATTTAAGTTAATTAATTTATAACATTAATTTTTTTTTTCTCTAGAAATTTTTGGATTAATTCGAAGCTAAAAATAAAAAGCAATTGTAATTAATTAACAAATCCAGAAATTTAAGGTGGGTTTTATACTATTGATGATAAAATATTCAATTTAAAAAAGTCTATAATTTCCTGCAACTTGAAACCATAAATTTGTGTAAGAAATTTTAATAATAATTTTAAGGAATTTGCTATTTTAAATTAATCATAAATTAAATTTTCACAATAAAAATTTAAATACACAAAAGCATCTAGAAAATTTCATATATGAGGTAGAATCACCCACCTGATTCGTTGTATTGATTTAAACATGACCCATAATTGACTTAGATTCAATCCTGAAAATAGGTCAATTGACGGTCTCCTTGCACCATCTCTCTCTCTCTCTCTCTCTCTCTCTCTCTCTCTCTCTCTCTCTCTCTCTCTCTCTCTCTCTCTCTCTCTCTCTCTCTATCTTCAACATTTTTTGTTGAGGTTCCAGCGTTAAACGCTGCCGAGATCCTACGCAACTAGGTATGTGATGTTGGTTTTGAATGGGCCATGAGGATGACTTAGGATTAAAGAATGGATGGTTGGGATAAATGGTTGTTGATTCATGACTCCATGGTTGAAAGAGTAGAGTATGAGATGTGAGAAGATTTCACATGTCATGTATTCTCGAAGGAAGTGAAAATGTTCTTCACAGCAGCGTGAATCACTAGTTTAGATGAAAGGAAGCTTTGGATTTATGGGCCCTACTGTAGTTGTGTACGTGGTTAGGTTTCGTGGAAAATAGAAGAAGAAATGAGGAGTTGAAGTCGGGGCATGGGTTGTATGCATAAGGTGGTTAACAATGGCACAGGGGTTGTTTGTAGGGTCCACCGTGATGTTTGAGAGTAATCCAACCCATACATTAGGTTTTCTAGATCGAAATTAGGCACTATTTTGAAAATGAAGCAGATTCGAGTTTCAGGTGGCCGCACGATAGAAAATAGTGAGGATTGAATGTGGATCATTGACGACTTCTTGGGCTAATGTTGAACGGTTTAGATCGCCTTGGTGGGTCCCATAGATAATGAATGGTGGAGAGAATGAAGGTAGGAAGAGGAAGTTAGAAGGGCGGGAGGTGTGGTCTCCTATTCGTGCGTTAACATCCACACGTTGTCAATATATGTGCATTAAGTATGTGTGATGTATTGTGCATGTGTTTTGTGATGCATGAATGTATAGATGATTGGATAAGAAGATTGTGTGGTTTAAATGGATGTTTGGTTGCATGGACGGATTTGATAGTTTTGGTTGATCCAATGACATAAATATTAGTGATGATGGTGGTCAAGACAAATTTGAATGGTCAAAATTTGACATTAGATGAATGGGTTGACTAGTGGGCCCCATGTTGATGACTAAATATGGACGACTCTCCACTCCGACTCTCTACCTCTGAACCACTTCAATGTCTCGCGAACCTGCACACTAGGCGCAAGCAAAGGAGACATTGGCTAAGCCGGGGGATCCCTCCGATGCCTAAGTCAGGTCAAGGGAATATGGGTCTAAGTTGAAAAGTAGAGGGAGAGTGCAAGATGTTGTATACCTGTAGCAATGGAGCCTCACTACATTTATACATGACTATCGGACAGTCTGGATCCGTTAATCTTGGCACAATTCACTCAATCAGTGGGATATTGTGATCGTGGAGATATTGTCCGTAATCCAGGGGATCGTGTAGCATATCGTGCGTACCTACGGGCGGGATATCAGAGCATGTCAACGTAAGGTAGTTTCTTAGTTAGGAACCCGGAACGTATACGTATAGCCTTGGCCTCGGATCTAGGTTGGAAACCAAGGTACTCCCAACCCCAAGCCTCGAAGCTTGACTATAGATATGACCCCTTTGTCGAATTACCAAACTAGACGACTAAAGGCCGAGGCAGGCTTCGGCTTGGACCGAGGATGGACCCAGCCCCCTCGTTCACCGATCACACACCTCCGAGATCTCTTCTCCAGACTCTGAGGTAGGTAGCTGACTTGGTTCGTTGAGTTGGATTTCCCCATAACACCCCACATTTCTACAATTGTATGAGATTGAGATGCCCCACACAAGGGCGTTATACATCCTAAAGTACACATGCCTCTACCTTGCCATAATATTTTATTATATTTTACTTTTAAAATGTCTCTGATGTTTTTAAATGGCGGAGACTTAAGGTCTCTCTTATTAACTTTTAAGATGAAAATGTGTGTGGGCTCTAATCCAATTGTCATTTCAAGATGAAGATTGATGCTCAGATCCTCTGTGATGTGTTCTATCTAATGAGCCTAATATCGACCCATGATCATTAAAGTTGGTTCAAAATGAATATTCAACAATTCTCAAACTTTCATGATCTTGTGATGGTTGTGAATATATCATATAGAAGCTAATCATTATATTTGAAGTATAATCCATGAGTTATAAGGTAGATGGTTTATTTTATGTTTGAGTGGTTCGGTTGACAAGTGTGAGGTGATGTATGGTTAGATGGGAGATACAGTAGGATAATGATACATTTAGAAGCATAATCACATAATTGGGTTAACGTACGGTCACTTTCACGAATAAATAAGTACGAAGTGGGTTTTTTTTATATATGGATCAGCTGGATGGTCCGTCGAATGAAAGGTTTAGATTAATGGTAAGAGAAATATACCTATGATCATGTGCATGGATAGACAAGTGGATGGTCGGGTGAGTTTAATGCATGTTCAACAATTAAGATTGGACAAATTTGTAAATGGACAGTCGATGTCAATTTCATGTACATTAGTGGTGAGAGAAAATGTATATATACATAGATATTTACATACATGCATAATCATATATTCATTAACTACAAAAATTTAATGGTTAACACTAAGAAAATCTACCACACACATTAATGGCTACTACTTGCAAAAGTTTAAGGATTCGTGTATGTATGAATGCATGGATGGATGGATGAATTTAGGCATGTATTCTTGGATAAAGCAAGTTGTATGGATGCATGAGTACAAATGCACATCAAAATCTCGAGTCATTATAAAAAATGATGAGCAAAACCAGACGTAGTGAAAACCCGAAAGGGGGCAATGGCAAGAGAGGTTGAAGGAAAGAAAAAAAAATTCCAGGATTGAGTTTGTACCACGAATGCAAGGTATGACAATCATGACATTTTAAGATCTTTCAACTAGACTTAAGATAGGATTTCCTTTAAAAACTTCTCGAGAAAGCCAGCAAAACCTTCAGAGTCGATCTCGAAGATCGTAAAGTAACATGGGGTTGCATCAAAGTGTTTGATCCTCACCATCCGAAGCACCGGAACACAAACCATGCTTATGAGATGACGCAGGGATGAACGTGATGAGGTCGATCACTATCTTCCTCAAGGATAACTACTTCGAATCCACGGAGCTTCTCTGGACTCCTCATAGAGACTTCTCAAATCCACGAGGAAAGAAAGAAAGAAAATATAAATAAATTCTAATAAATTCAAATTTTGATTAATGAATGAAATAAACGAGTTCACAACCCTTTAAACAGGGGTACCAAGCAAAGGGAGAGAAATCAGAAGCAAACTACAACTAAAACTCCTAGAATTCGTAACTTAATATAAATTGTAAACTTAGTATTTATAGACAGTCATGATGTCTACTAGTGCGCGAGGTTTTTGGCCAAAAATAGTAAGTGTCCTATTTGGCTTCGCCAAGCTGTTCTTCTAATTATTCTAAGAATTTTTCATGTTGGACACAACTCCTAAAGCCCAACAGATGAAGATTTATAATCAAGCTAAAACAAACTATTTATAGTAAAAACGGAATTAAAATAGGGAAACGACCGTCGATCTGGGGGTATTTCGCAAATCCGGCTTGCACTTTCTACCCCAAAATCATATATTTATGCCTGATAACTCATTTTGAATTGTGAGATAGGCCCGATCTAAGGTCCGACGGTCTAGATCACTTCCGTCGTCGATCGGGCCTTTTCTTATCCATCTTAGCCATGAAATTGTCCGCGACCCGCTCTACATCAGTCCCCTCCACTTCAAAAGAACTCATCCTCGAGTTCTTTTCTTGCTCTAGTTCATGATACTTGGTTAGGCTCCCGACATTGAAAGTCTGTGAGATCGCCATGTCATCTGGAAGATTAATAAAATAAGAGTTGTCATTGATCTTTCGGATGATTGGGACAGGTCCAATCTTCTTATTCTTCAACTTGTTGTACGTCTCGGATGGAAATCTCTCTTTACATAGATGAACCATAACGCAATCGCCCACCTCGAACACTTTTTGTCACCGATGCTTGTCCACTTGTTCCTTGTACTTCTCGTTCGAGGCATGTATCTTGGTCTGCACTTCTTTATGAATGCCCATGATCCTGTCTACCATATGTTTTGTTGCAATGCTCGTGCTTGGGAGCTTGGGCAGAGGGACCAAGTCAAGCATGTGGCGAGGACTCGTCCGTAGATAATTTGGAACGGCGATTTCCCTTTCGAGCGGTTCACCATGTTGTTGAATGCAAACTCTGGTTTAGACAAGGCCAAATCCCACTACTTTGGTTTTTCTTCTGAAATGGAATGAAGGAGGTTTCCCAATGTGCGATTCACAACCTCAGTCTATCCATCAGTCTGTGGGTGGTAAGCACTGTTGAATTGAAGTTGTATATTAAATTGAGTCCACAAAGTCTGCCAAAAGTGGCTAATAAAATTCGTGTCACGATCAAAAGTAATGGTCTTAGCACTACCAAAAAAAGGGGCAAAGGATACAGACCACGTTGATTTTCAGCTACGGATATAAACCTTAGCTATATTTGCTACGGTTTTAATCTGTAGCTAAAAATTTGATACACCATTAATAATTAATGATGTTGTAAGGGGCTCTATGAGGTCTAAAAAAACTATATGTTATATCTAAGCCGTCTATATATTTGTAAATATTAGCTTAGAAAACTGAAAAAAAAATTCAGCTAGATTGAAGGCTCAAGTGGACCACACGGTAGGAAACATGTATATTAAATTGCAGTTATTTCTTATGGTGTGGTCTACTTGGGATTTCAATATACCTGAAATTTGGTGTCATAATCTAAAATAATTTATTAGAATTATTTATCGGAATGCATTAACCAAATACATCATGGTGGGCCCCACGTGGAGCCCTTGTCCGGACCGTCTCTGTCGTCCGGCCCAAATTTGGGCGCGCGCTCCAAACAGAGCCGCGCCCAAAGAGGGTATTTGACTCTCTCTCTCTCTCTCTCTCTCTCTCTCTCTCTCTCTCTCTCTACGAGCATTCCCTAAGCTTTCTTTCCCTAATCCTCTCTCTCCCTCCCGATCTCTGCTCCATCTCTCTCATTCTCCTCCCTCTCTCTCCAATGGATCAGCCGTGAAGAAACAAAGGCCGTGAACGCCCTCCTCTCTCTCTCTCTCTCTCTCTCTCTCTCTCTCTCTCTCTCTCTCTCTCCCCATTGCAGTAGCTGTGAATCTCCTACCCGAAGAAACACACGCCGTGAAGCTCCTAGGTTTGATATCTTCTTCTCTTTTCCTGTTTTTTTCTGTCTACTTTCCCTAATCTTATTACCTACTAGTGACAACTTTTGATGCATTCACGATAGAACTTGCAAACCCACCCATTGAAAGAGACAATCCATAGAAGGTGAAATGGAAGCAGCAAGACTGGCTACCTTGCTAGAATCAATGCCGAAAACTTCTAAGCTAGCACCATTTCAGCATTTGGGTTTTGGGCCACACCGTATTTGAACCTCTTCACAAGCATGAAGTTAAAAATCTTATTCTATATCATAAGGATTTAGGGGTCTTGACTGATTCTATTATCTAATCCTTGAAGCATATCTCGTTTTTTTTTTTTTTTTTAACACCTTTTGAGCCACTCACATTTTGCACTGTTGAATTTAGTGGCTCGATTGAATACTGCTCGGAGTGGAATCTGATCCAAATGTTTTTATTTCAGAACTGCTAGTTGACGATTATAGTGTTGGAAAATGATTCACGAGTGGATTGTAACATGGATAATTAAAATTATAAATCAGTTGACCAATGTACAACAATCACATGGTCCTGATCCTGCTTCGTAGTTATAAAATCACATGCACATGGGCGCAGGCACTTGTGATTTGTTAGGGCATGTTTGGATTGCAGAGACAAACAGTGACCTGATCAGTAGGCCCCATTCCACATTCCTTATGCTCATCATTATCTCAATCTTGTATTATCAACTGTAGATTTATTATATATTTTGTATTTAAGAATGTTTATTAGCTCAGTTGAAGTGAAATGCAACAATTTAATTCAATAAAGGAAACCACCAAAATGGAGACGGTATCATTTTCACTCATAACGGTGATCAGCTATATTTATATTTTCCTTACTTTTTGTAATTTTCGTACCCTTGTAGTGATTATCAGAAGCAGTGGGCCATCATTGAAAGATTACCCTTGTACTGAGTCCAGGTACATGTTTGCTTCCCTTCTGTTGGTATTTTCTTCTACCTTTACATTTGAAGGCTCGCCTGAGTCTTTGTTTGGCTTGAATTCACTTCCTTTCGGTCATGAATCTCCTCACATTCTTTTATTGAAAACAAAACACTCACCATTGTTTATGAATCAAATACAGGCTATAACAGTTTGCTTGTTCCAGCGATTAGGTTTCTTTCTTATAAGAACATAATTCGAACATGCACTTTTGGTTTATCTAGATTCTTCATCTTGCTTGCAGTGTGCATGTTCCAGCACTTTTAGTTTTTCTTATTTTGTTGGGATTTTCTAAGCATTGCTTGCGGTTTGCATGTTCCCATCTGCTGCATCTGCTGCTATAAACATTGGAGTGCTATAAACATTTGAATATGGAAAGACATGTATGCATGGTTATATAGCTTCTTGGCCATATGTAAGAGACAGTTTATGAAGAATATTTTGAAATGAAACAGATTTTATTAATTTTATTTATTATTATTTTTTTTTTGGTGTTTCTGCAATGAGAATACCTTCTCTATCGGTTTGATGCCATTAGAAGAAACCTAGAGTGTGGTGCCTTTACCTAGTTATCCTTCCTTTAACCTTCTTACGCTAAGAAATACGGTATCTAGCTTCATAAAACCTGATTAGTCTCTTTTCTTTTGAAAATCCCAAATGTTGCTCTATCTCTAAGCAAAAGACCCTTTTCTCTTATTTTAGTTGCTTGGCGAAAAAACCAAAAAACTCTTACACACATGCGGCACTAAAATGCTACTTAAGCCCACACATGTGGATCTCACTCAACATGAGGAGGGAGCCCAACAGGTCTTTAGTTTGATTTACTCGCCAAGCAATACTCTTGAAAATGTAATTGTTGAGAACTTAAAATAAAAGACTTTTCATTATTCATCAATAATAAAATATTTGATCCAAGTTCTCTTCTTCTTCTTCTTCTTCTATATTTAACTCTTTTTAAAAAACTTAAAATTTACTCCATGGTTTTTTTTTTAATATTGTGAAATCTTCTATTGTACAATTACTGCAATTCTTTCCTATCAAGGATTTGGTGTGGGTGATGAATGCTGACCCATTAAAGTGTTTGTTAACCTTGTTATCATCTCATCATTGAGCAGACAAGATGTTAATTGGTTCTCTCCTTGGAATATTTGCAGTTGCCTGATGTCAGTGTTAATCTGCCAGCGCGCAGGGCAATGTCAATGTTAATGCTTCATTCTTTAAGAAGTTCGATTATAGCAGTGCATCGATATCTTCCAATCCTCTTTTGCTTTGAAAACTTGGGTTCTCTTAAATAATATTCTCAATGCTGAGTATTTGCATAAGAATCAGGATTATGTAGCCCATCATTCATCCATTTTCATTTTTTCTTCATTGACAGAATAATATCATCTAATCTAGTCACTTTTATTAATTTCTTCAATAATTATTTCCAAGATACTCATTGCCTTATCCTTTACACCGATAGCTTCTATAGTTGTACTATAGTATTTACTATGAATCTTGTGATTTCTTTATTAAACAGCACCTTAAAGGATAACTGCTTTCATTAATGTCCAGTGGGTTTATAGGAGAATATGTCATATGCACACACTTTTCTAAGCTAGCTTTTTTATGTCAAGTTGATATATGGCGTGGTTAACTTATATTTGAAAAATCAAAATCAACAGGGAAATCTACTAGGTAGATTCAATAGAATTCAGTCAAAAAAATTAAAAATAGGACAAGTTGGATTTTTTTTAGTAATTACATTGATTTTTGTTACTTTCAATTCTCAGATTCCAGCTGAATTAATTAACTCAGCTGTGTATTTTATGTTCATGCAATGATGTTAGGTTTTGCTGTACTCTATGCTACTTCTTTGTACTCTATATGCAATGATGTCTTCTTCTTTCTTCTTTTTTTTCTCTTTCTTTTAAGGACTGTTCAGAATTAAGTTTTGAATTAAGGGCCACAAAAGTTTTGAATTAAGCTTACATTTTTTTTACCTTCATCCACACAAAATCAGTACAGTTGTTTCTCCATCTATTTACATCAATCTGGATATCAATCAAGTGTGCTAATTTTTGGTTGCATGTGTTTTTTAAGGACTGCTTGGAACAGACCATATTCCTACAATTGTTAGGAAAATGGACATTCCATATTTCTTGTATGAAATGGGATTAAGTCTCCTACTGGTTGGATGAGTTGGTGAAGATTGCGTAGCGTGTGTGAGTGATTCAGGGTGCAGTTTTTGTTAGTATTGAAAGATAAAAGGGGGGTAAAAACTGCACTTTTGATTGCATTGGCTTCCTCTAGAATTGCTCTGATAAGATGATCATAACCATGTCATCTTCTCAATTCCTTTTTGCAGCCAATTGTAGTTCGCTGGTGCCCATTTAGTGGACTGACACGATTTTCATCATCATTTGAGTAAGCGTCATTGCCCATCTATATTAGTTCATATTCCCATATTAGTCCAGATTAAAGAGGTGATTCATGGCACAAGGCTGACTTGACACATGTCATATTCATATTCCCATAATCATGTCTTCTCAATTGTTTTTTCTTTTTAACAAACAATCACACCCCACCCCCACACATGCACTTGTTCATACCCAGAAGTGAAATCATTTCCTATTGAAGAGTGGGTAGCAAAATCTGATTGTGCTAATTGTTTTAATTCTCTTAATCTAATTTTTAAGCTAATTTTTGTAGGTTGATTTTTATTATCTTTCATTGAATTATATATATTATTACATTATCTTCCTCATCAGATTCAATATCTCTTATAGCTCATAGACCATCTCCTAAAGAAAGAAATTCCATCTTGTAAAAATTGTGGAATTCTCTTCCCTAGAGGCTGAATTACTCTAACTAAATCAGGGAATTCTCTTCCCTGATTTTCTAAGCCTAAACCTTAACCTATTCTCAATTCCCTAAAGCTATAACCCGAACATGTATCGCTGTCTGCATAGGCTGATTATTTGATTTTATAAATGTATTTTTGCTTGTGTCATGCCTATTACCATGCACTACACTTATTTTTGCTTGAGTCCAGTAGTTTGGACAGTATGATTTGTGTTTTCAATTTGTACCAGTGGGACCCATGGTTCAGTGATCTAATCCATCAACTTTGGGCCTTGCAATGGATGGTCCACTCACCAAAATCTTCCAGTGGAGCTGTTTAGTGTTGAAAAGCAAATCCGTAGTTCTCATAGTGGTAGTCTGAATTTACAACTGGTGCATGATTCTTTATTGTCACTTAAACTCATGTTTAGGACTTTTTTCTTGAACAAAGCGACTGCGCAACAATTGGCTATGTGTGTTTCACCAGTTTTACCAAAACCTGCTTTGCTTAAGGCTCACCGTACAGGTCCTCTGTGGACTGTTTTGCAAATAGTACAGAGTGCTTAAATCTCTGTGAATGATGACTGCTTTGGGGAGAGGCATTTGATCAGTAAAAGTGAAATGGTGAGGATTGATTTCAATAGAGATTTACTGCAGTCATCATTCACAGAGATTGTTACTTCTGTTCTTGACAAGAAGGGAACAGAAGAGGCTGTTAAGTTCTTTAATATGTTGCAGCCATTGCTGATGGAGATTCTCTTTTTAGAAGGATATAGTGTTGGCTTGAATGATTTTGACATTCCCAAGGCTATTACTGATGATATAAAGAAGAAGATTGAGGACATACAACCTTTGCTGCTTCACTTGAGATCAAATTACAATGAACTTGTAGAGTTGCAAGTAGAAAGCTACCTGAAAACTGTAAAACTGCCTATTGTGACTCGTATTCTAAAGTTATCTGCTTTGGGTAATTTGATAGATTCTAAAAATGGTTCAGCTATCCTTTTTTCAAGGTCTGACCCCCAATGAAGAGTTGGTCCATTCCATATCATCCAGGGAAGTGTTGATCCGTTCTTCCAGAGGACTTACTGAACCAGGAACTTTGTTTAAAAATCTAATGGCCACACTTAGAGATGTCGTTATCTGTTATGATGGGACAGTGAGAAACCTCTGCAGCAATTCTATAATTCAATTTGAGTATGGACAGGTGGATGAGGTACATGCCCAGTGCCCTCAAAAACTCTGCTTTCTTACTTTTAGGGTACTTTTGGCTGCACCAAATATCATGAAACTGCATTATGTTATAAGATAGCTATAAGATCAGCCATGTCTTATGAGACAAAATATTATGCAATTATGTAACCACATGTTCATTGGATGAGTGTAGCTGAAATAAGAATGTTGATATGGATGAGTGGCATCATGCTTTTGACACAGGACCTGGATATTCTCTGTGATCAACATATTTGCATGCCATCTTGCATTGGCTTATTTTCTTAGAAGTACCTGATGTTCCCAACTCCCGAGGACAGTTAGGGGAGCCCTTCTCTTGGATAAGGTAGGGATTGGCGCCATCAGACGTCGGGGGTCGAGATCCTAGTGTTCCTTTTGTTTTAGTCCTCCCCTGTACAGTTTTTTGTCCAGATGCTGTCACATGATAGGTGAGGCTGCAAATCTTTTTCTGTTGAGCCCACCCGAAAGTTTGTAATTCTCGTTTGATCAATGGAATCCATGGCTAATGCCATTTAAAAAAAAAAAAAAAAAAATTATTTAAGAAAAAGGTATGCTCTCAATCTTCTAGTCTAGTTGTTGTCATTAAGGAATTATAAGTTCTCATACATTTGGTGGTGTGTTTTTTTATGTTGACTTTTCAAGTTTTACTTGAAGATGAATCAGATCAAATACTGTGAATTGTAAACTCCTTTGTTCAAGATGACCCACTTTTTTTTTTCTTCTTTTTACCAATAGGTGATTGCGATATTACCCGTTCTTTTGGCTTTTGTGCTTGTGCAACTGAAAAGTAGGCTACTCGGATTTACGAAGCAACTTGTATTCTTAAAAATGTACAGTTGTATTTCTTATTGGAGATATGCAATATTATGTTAAATGGAACACTGCAAAGAGTATGATGCAAAATGCGTCAAATGCATCAGTCTTGAAATGTATGTAGGACATTTGATCCATGCATGTATGTAGGACATGTGATCCATGCATCAGGCAGGCTCTTCTGTGTTGATGATTTGGTAAAAAAATCAGGGCAATTGACTCAGCAGGTGGGGCAAACATGTATGGACACAATGGGCAATTCAAAAAGAATTTTCCAATGTTCCACATTTCACATGCACATTCCCCCTGCCTAATTGACCATCCTGAATATTTCTCCAGGTCATCTACATAGTGTTACCCATCTGATGCGTGGCTTGGATGTCCTACACGCTTTCCGGGTCACATGTAGAGGTGCGAGTGGGCTTAGTAAAACTCTGTTTTGATAATATCTTTTCCATTGAATTATGGAAGATCTTATTCCACATGGTTATGCTTGCCATATGACTAGATTTTACATACTTCTTAAAGGGGAGATGTTCCTTTTGATTTATCATGCAATTCTACAGGGAAGAGTTGAAAGTATTTTTGACAGAAGTGGTTCGCTTTGGAAACCGTTGTAAAGATCCTCAATGGCACCACTTAGAACACTATTTTGACAAGTAATTGGAGTGATTTCTATCTGCTTTAGCTTTTACAGTCTGCTGCATTTCATTCGTGTCTTCACATGTTTTTGTTTTGCCATTCCTTTATTGATTTTCCAGACTGGGATATGAACTTGTTCCTCAGAGGCAGTCGAAAGAGGAGGCTGAAGCAGTGATGCAACATTTGATGACTTTTGTTCAGTATACAGCTGTGAGTATTGATCCATTGGTGAACTGGCTTTCTAAAGCCAGGTTTACTGATCAATGCATAAAGGCTTTAACTGCATATTGTTTGAAGCGATGTCATTGTTGAACATGCTGGCTTTCTAAAGCCAGGTTTGTTGACATGCCCAGGAGATATCTTAAGTAGGGATTTTGCTACGCCACATGCATGTATAAGGTAGTTCATGTACATGCCAACAAATGTGCCAGCATAGGATATGAGCATGAGATTCAAGCCATCCATCACATGGTTCCGTCATGTAGATTCCATGGTCCGGAGATCAGGCTGGTCTGCTCATCAGGTGGACAGACATGAAATTGCTGCAAGAAGTCAAGCTGATTATGTTGATGTGGGAAGAGACTTGCTTGAGGCCAATATTTCTATGCCTAATCTGTTTTTCAGTCATCCATTGGGACTCAAGAATTCAGCAGTGCCAATGAAGGCCCTTGTGCTGTTAGTATTTTTCATCTTGCTTGATACTTTATAGCTACCACATTAGTTTAAGAAATTTAATAATAATCATGCCTTGCATAGATACATGATCAACAATTTTTTTCCATCTTTCTTTGATGATTGACTCATGCAAGCTTACTGGACTATTGCTATATGTTTGTGATGCATCAAGAAGGGAAATGATTAAACCTCCTTTGTTCACAGGAATTGTACCATGAGTTGCATGCCTTGGACAGATTCGAACAAGATTATCGGCGGAAACTTCAAGAAGAGGAGAACTCAAATGCAGTTCAGAAAGGTGAGCTGCTTTTGCACTTTGCTTGGAAACCATGATAGATAGGCCTCATTGTTATCCTGTCAGCCTCCCCTCTACTGCATGGTAGTGCCCTTCATTTGAAAGGCAAGACATAGGCTTCATTCTTATCCCATCAACTGATCTTTAGAAAGGCAAGACTCAGTTTTCTATACAAGAAGGTTGTTTTTTTTTTTTTTTTTTATTTTTTTTTTATACTCATGTCATGGCATCCCTTTCATAATTCCTTTCAAGATGTACAATTACACTTGTCATGCAAAGATTATGAATTCTAACATAAATTTGGATGCCATCAACTTGTAGACATGATTTTAATTTGTTAACAACATCGACCAACTTGGTGCATTTCCTGGGGGTTAGCTTTTCAGTTTCAGGTAACTTATATCAATGGGACATGACATTGGTTTTAAATAACTCCTTGAAATACTTTTTTTGGTGTAGATTATTGCGCTCTCTGCAAAACAACCTTTTTCATTTGTTGTCCTTTGATATGGTGGGGCAATAGCTTCACACGTTTATATCCAAAACCAGTTTTTCTATTCATCTGTTCCTTCTTTCTTAAGTGAATGGAGACCAGAAGTAGTTCATCTGTGAGTTGTGTTCCAGATTTTCTGTTCATATGTTCTTTCATGACGAAGAAGTTGCATTCTTCTTCTTCTTCTTCTTCATGGAGTTATTTGCAATGGAAAATGTTTCTGTCAGATCACAGCAACTACTGGGATCTCCTTGAACTTTGTTTGATATGCTCTTTCTACAAACTAGGACTTTCTTTTTTATTGCTGGTATCTCCTTCCAACTTTGTTTGATGTGTAACTTGGAATTATTATTATTATTATTGGTAGGTGTTGCTGCAACTTCGTTTAAAACAAGCCGTTTCATATTTTTGGTGTGGCCCTATTTAAATCAAGGGTAGGCATCCCTTCTCACATTGTTCGCTTGTGTTGTGGCCCACTTGACTGTTGCATCAGGTGGATTTAGGTAATGTGTGGTGATGCATCTGATAGATAGGGTTGATGGCCTTCATACATCAAGTGGGTGCCACATAACAGTACCACTCTAGCATAGCTGGGATGAGACCATGATGATGATGATGGCCAATCTTTCTTTCTTTCTTTTTTTTCTTTTTTTTTTTTCCTTTTTTTACTTCCATTTGCTATAGTATTACATTGCAGTCAAATTGGAGGTGGCACTGCAGTCTATTATCTGGGCAGCTCCTTGGGTGGGTCACTCTTGAAAAATGGTGCAGACTGGTATGTCTCTAATGCACACTGCCATTGTTGTAATGCAGAGAAGTTTAAATCAAACTTGATGAAGATAGCTATGACCACTTTAAGTTCAAAAATACTTTCCCAGGACAAGGAGCATTTTGCTAAACTAGCTGTAGATGTTGTCATGAGGCTCAAGGTAAGTATTCGACTGAACTTTTTAGATGGTATACCATGCTGGTAACAATTCATGCCATGGTATACCATGCTAAACTGAATTAGAATGCACTACTTAACTAGAATTTAATGTTATTTGACAATTTGATTTCCCATCACCTCTTTGCTACAACAGTTGCCTCTTCTCGTTTGTTGCAGAAGTGTAAATCCTGTAATTATTGTTGTGTAAGTTAAAACTTACCCCATTGAGAGTGTTTCAATCCACTGGTTTATTGTTTCTCATCCTTTCTTATATGCCCGAGGATACTGTTGTCACTTGGTTCTTCCTTCTTTTTTTTTCTGTATACTGTTGAGGATTTCCCCTTTGGTTCATGTATGGCTACACACTCAACTAGCAACAACTTGCAGAACAAAAAAAAAAAAAAAAAAAAAAAAAACAATTCTACAAGTGGTCTTCCTAACCTATCCATGCTACACACTCAACTAGCAACAACTTTGTTCTTCCTTTTTTTTTTCCTGATCTCTTTTTCTTTTTCTGCACAATCACTTTCAGGTAATTTTATGCATGTTTGTTTGGTAGTCTAACTAGGGGAAACATTAATGATTACAATTTTCCTTCTTTTTAATCCATAGATTCCCATGCATTAAAGAGGCCCTTAGCATCCACATTGAGTGTCTCCAACTTTGGATGATATGCAGGCACTTACAAATTACATAAATTGCATGCAAGCCATACAAGTCAAATTAAACTGTTCAAATAATGGTTCTCAGTTTAGATATATCATGAACCAAAAATTACACTATCTGATTGTCTGACTATCAAAATAGTGAACATTTATTGGATGATTAAAAGTGTTTATGTGTTAACGCAGACATGAAAGAAGGAAAACACAAATATCAGCTTGATCGAAAGCTTTTGTGGCCCTTAGAAGTTTTTAACGGTGGGCGTCACTCTCCCCACTGTTTTCTGTGGTGGGGTCCACTCAAGGTTTGGATCTGACTCATTCTTTGGATCATGCTCTAAAATGATCTCTCCAAATGGATGGACAGTGTGGATATAATACGTACATCATGGTGGGGCCCACAGAAGTTGGACTACCACCTTGAGGTAAGAAAAGAGAGATTTGGCTGCTGATTTTTCTGTATGTAATTGTATCTTCTTTCGTGGGACAAGTTAAGAGAAAAGAATAGTTAAGGAAGCTTTCTTCAATAGTCCCAACTTCTAAATTTCGAGTATGTTAACGGACCAATCTAATTAATGCCTTCATCAATTTGAAGGGTGATCATTGACTTTGACACTTCAAAAAGTTCCAGGCTATCTCTGTTTTCTATCATTTCTATTCAATGTCTGTGGGATTATGCACTTTGTGCTGTAGTTAAAAGGCAGAAATATTCTAGTTTTGGTAATTTTCTGACATGAGTTGAGAATTTGTGACTTGTAAATAGTTCTAACTCTATTTATTATGGCAAGTCTTTATTGTCAATATGAACATTTAGGAAGTAGCGAGGATTGTAGAAGATTGCCCATTTCATTGTTGCCACCACTATATGTAGTCTTTTTTAAGGATGGAACCAAAGTCTGATTGAAATGTCTGAGCTGCAATAATTGAGATACATGTGAAGTTGTGGATATCGGTTGCCACATTTCAGGAAAACCTTGTTTTAAATGATTGAATTGCAGTTTATTACGGACTGGTTATTAGTTTTAGAGTACATTTGGTTGCCACAAGAGAGATTTTTCTTCATATTTCACAATTTACATAAACCTACTAAGAGCCTAAGAGTAGAAATTCCAAAGTCATAAATTTGTTTTTCTATGCCTGTAAAATGCTCATGAGCCAAATGCAGCCTGAATGACTTTCTGATGTAAGATGTTAGAAACTACTCATGAAATGTAGGTTCCAGGGTGTGTTTGAATATCTTGCTTCCATATCAAGATTTCTCATTTTTCTGTTCCCTACTGTTTTTTACAATTTTCACTTTGTACATTCTTCTTTGCATTCTTTTATAATAGTTAGCATGTTGGCAAATAGTTCTATGTGGCATTGGCAATGGAATTCAGCTCAGTTCTAACTGTTACTGTTTATATATAACTTTTCATGCCTCTGCTTCCTTAGATAAAGATAGTTTCTTGAAACGATAATTACTATCTGATTGTAGCTGGATTTAGCTCATCCACTGACACTTTGGGATATTCTTCCTCCATCAACAGTAACTTGCATAGCTGTCATTGATGAGATTCCCTTCAATGATATTCTTGGAACATTGATGGCATGAATGTTCGAATTTTGAAGAGGAACAATGAACGTCGTAACTTGTGTGGGTTGGATTTTGGTACTGCAGAATGTTATTTTTAAGTCGTGAGTTTTGATTTTCCTACTAAAAAAACCTACACCAAAGAAGAGGTGATATTTGCCTTTTGGTTTTGAATCTCTTCTTGGAGTGTTTGAATGATTTCAGATGTATGTGTAGGTCATGAAGATAAAAACTGATGTGCTCAAATTTCTAAACTTTGAGTTGGGCAATCCCACCATAAAGACATACAAATGTTGATCAGATTCTATGTTTGTTGTTTCAGCCATTGGGTGCATCTTCTCCAAGAAGGGAAGCTTGAGAACTCTCTCTCTCCAAGAAGGGAAGCTCTCTATAATGATTAATCAGGCTAATTGGGTGCAAAATTTCATGATATTTCATGAAATTTGGTGCAACCAAACACCCTCTAAAGCAAGTGCAGAATATTTTTGGAAGTTGCATATTTGTAGAGATAAACTCCCTCTTTGTGACAAATAGAGAGCTTCCCTGTTGCACATCGAGTTTGTACATGTGGGATCCATGGTTGGTTTATCTAAGCAATTCATCTAGAAGCCCCTGTCATGGAAGGACTACCCCCCCCCCCCTCTCTCTCTCTAGATTTGGAAGATCCTAGCCATCAAATCTTTGATCTTCCTTCATTGAATGTGGCATATGGCAAAATTCTGGATTTTCTGGTAATTTCGGTGGAATTGACCCGTCGACCCAATCGAATGACTAGTCGAATTAGCCTGACGGTATGCCTTCCTCTTGGGATTCTTTTATTAAATGTCATTTGTCCATTTGTCAGTAACATGCTTTTTGACGAAGCGAAATAGTATTTGTGCATGAACAAAAAATAAATTATGATGCCCATTAATGTGAAGATATCTTGCAGGAGCCTGCCGAAGAGTTTTTACCTTCCCTTGTCTTCATACATGCAAAGTAAGTATCATGTCTCTGTGTTATGATTTGAGCTACCATGCCTACCTTTAGAAATTGGTTTACCATTAGAAATTGCCCAAAAGATCACATTTGAAGAGAAGGTCACGGCATACAACATGGATCATTTACAGAAACTAGTGGATGACAAATTATGTGTAACATACAGAGATGGTTCAGCCACTTATGTAATTAGGGAAGGTTCAAAAGGTCATACATATTTGAAAGTTGGTCAAATCATAAATAGGCGTATTATGAACGGAGACATTGTTTTCATTAATAGGCCACCTAGTACTCATAAACATTCATTACAAGCATTTTTTGTCTATGTGCATGACGACCATACTGTTAAGATCATTCCTCTTATTTGTGCTCCCCTAGGTGCGGATTTTGATGGGGATTGTGTTCATATATTTTATCCACAGTCTCTAGCAGCAAAGCAGAAGTTTTGGAGCTGTTTAGTGTTGAAAAGCAAATCCGTAGTTCTCATAGTGGTAGTCTGAATTTACAACTGGTGCATGATTCTTTATTGTCACTTAAACTCATGTTTAGAATTTTTTTTTTGAACAAAGCGACTGCGCAACAATTGGCTATGTGTGTTTCACCAGTTTTACCAGAACCTGCTTTGCTCAAGGCTCACCGTACAGGTCCTCTGTGGACTGTTTTGCAAATAGTACAAAGTGCTTTACCTGCGTTTTTTGACTGCTTTGGGGAGAGGCATTTGATCAGTAAAAGTGAAATGGTGAGGATTGATTTCACTAGAGATTTAAAATAAAATCAGTACTATGTGGTGTTACTTATTTTCGTGCTTCCATTTAAAGCAGCTGGAAATAAAAATACAGTTATTTAGCAACTTGGTTTGGTTTTTAGTTACTTTATATTGATGTTTCGCTTGTTTTTTTTTTTTTTTATTACTATATGTTGTTTGGTTTCGTTTTTGTAATTTTGAATGAATTTTATACTCTATATGTAAACATATTAGACTCCATTTGGTCGTCACAAACCAAATGGAGGCTAAGCCCCTTTTTAACTCCGCCAATGCAACTCCTTGCATTGCCGGTCCCAAGCCCGGGTAAAGGAGGAGGGAGAATGGGCATCAAGGTGAGTTGTATGCAAGCTCATGTATTTTTAGTTTACTGTCTTCTTCTATTATCATTTGAGGACCTCAAAGGCCCAACTAACTTGAGATTTTTATATGCAGGCTCATGTATTTTTAGCCCCACAGATCAATGTTGCCACTACAAGGTTCATATTGAAATGGTAAAGTTTTTAACTATTTATTTTATCTTTGAAATTGCTATTTTTTCATTTATATAATTTTTTTGCTCTTTCAATGCAGCTAGGTACGACCTTAGGCAGTTATCTTGCTCTGGGCACCTATAGTCTTGGTATGTCTCATCCATTATTTGTGCAACTAATGTCTTGGAATGTTTTACAATCTTTAAAATCTTTATATGTAAATTTGTGCCCATTTGCATTGTCGGAAAAACTAAAAAATTTACTCATTCTCAGATTGCAATGTGGAATATGCATTCATTATTCAAAGAAAGGGCGACATTCCAAGCACTCACACTTCTCTCCTTGTTAGCTAAATTGGTGAGTCTTCTTTCCTTCATACTATATGATTCATTGAAGAAGTGGCCTGGCCATTTGGACAGGCCCATGTTTATATATTATCATGAAATTGATGAAGTAGATCCGGATGTGCGTCGGAGCTATCCGGATGGGGAGCAGGGGTCCCTGGAAGGTGGGAACCGCTGTTATGACCATGATGAAGCTGTCCATTTTCTATGGACAGCATTGGAGGGGCCTGGCCATTAGGACAGGCCGTGTTTATGTATTTGCTTGAAATTAATGGAGCAGACCCGGATGTGCGTCGGAGCTATCCGGATGAGCGGGGGTCCCTGGAAGGTGGGAACCGCTGTTATGACCATGATGAAGCTGTCCATTTCCTATGGACAGCATTGGAGGGGCCTGGCCATTTGGACAGGCCGTGTTTATGTATTTGTTCGAAATTAATGGAGCAGACCCGGATGTGCGTCGGAGCTATCCGGATGAGCGGGGGTCCCTGGAAGGTGGGAACCGCTGTTATGACCATGATGAAGCCGTCCATTTCCTATGGACAGCATTGGAAGGGCCTGGCCATTTGGACAGGCCATTTTTATATCTGTATTTGCAGGGACCTCACCCTTAACCTAAACCTAAACTTGAAAACCCAAACCTAAAGCCGATCCCAAACCCGAACCCGATTTCCTAAACCTAAACCTTAAACTATTCTCAATTCCCTAAATCTATAACCTAAACTTAAACCAAAACCTATAACCTTAACTTAAACCAAAACCTATAACCTAAACCTTAACCTAAATGTATTCTCAAATCCCTAAACCTAAACCTACACCTAATCCTAATCTCAACTCCCTAACCTAAACCGGATCCTAAACTTGAAAACCCAAACCTAAAGCCGATCCCGAACCCGAACCCGATTTCCTAAACCTAAACCTTAAACTATTCTCAATTCCCTAAATCTATAACCTAAACCTAAACCAAAACCTATAACCTTAACTTAAACCAAAACCTATAACCTAAACCTTAACCTAAATGTATTATCAAATCCCTAAACCTAAACCTACACCTAATCCTAATCTCAACTCCCTAACCTAAACCGGATCCTAAACTTGAAAACCCAAACCTAAAGCCGATCCCGAACCCGATTTCCTAAACCTAAACCTTAAACTATTCTCAATTCCCTAAATCTATAACCTAAACCTAAACCAAAACCTATAACCTTAACTTAAACCAAAACCTATAACCTAAACCTTAACCTAAATGTATTCTCAAATCCCTAAACCTAAACCTACACCTAATCCTAATCTCAACTCCCTAACCTAAACCGGATCCTAAACTTGAAAACCCAAACCTAAAGCCGATCCTGAACCCGAACCCGATTTCCTAAACCTAAACCTTAAACTATTCTCAATTCCCTAAATCTATAACCTAAACCTAAACCAAAACCTATAACCTTAACTTAAACCAAAACCTATAACCTAAACCTTAACCTAAATGTATTATCAAATCCCTAAACCTAAACCTACACCTAAACCTAATCTCAACTCCCTAACCTAAACCGGATCCTAAACTTGAAAACCCAAACCTAAAGCCGATCCCGAACCGGAACCCGATTTCCTAAACCTAAACCTTAAACTATTCTCAATTCCCTAAATCTATAACCTAAACCTAAACCAAAACCTATAACCTTAACTTAAACCAAAACCTATAACCTAAACCTTAACCTAAATGTATTATCAAATCCCTAAACCTAAACCTACACCTAATCCTAATCTCAACTCCCTAACCTAAACCGGATCCTAAACTTGAAAACCCAAACCTAAAGCCGATCCCGAACCTGAACCCGATTTCCTAAACCTAAACCTTAAACTATTCTCAATTCCCTAAATCTATAACCTAAACCTAAACCAAAACCTATAACCTTAACTTAAACCAAAACCTATAACCTAAACCTTAACCTAAATGTATTCTCAAATCCCTAAACCTAAACCTACACCTAATCCTAATCTCAACTCCCTAACCTAAACCGGATCCTAAACTTGAAAACCCAAACCTAAAGCCGATCCCGAACCGAACCCGATTTCCTAAACCTAAACCTTAAACTATTCTCAATTCCCTAAATCTATAACCTAAACCTAAACCAAAACCTATAACCTTAACTTAAACCAAAACCTATAACCTAAACCTTAACCTAAATGTATTATCAAATCCCTAAACCTAAACCTACACCTAATCCTAATCTCAACTCCCTAACCTAAACCGGATCCTAAACTTGAAAACCCAAACCTAAAGCTGATCCCGAACCCAAACCCGATTTCCTAAACCTAAACCTTAAACTATTCTCAATTCCCTAAATCTATAACCTAAACCTAAACCAAAACCTATAACTTTAACTTAAACCAAAACCTATAACCTAAACCTTAACCTAAATGTATTCTCAAATCACTAAACCTAAACCTACACCTAATCCTAATCTCAACTCCCTAACCTAAACCGGATCCTAAACTTGAAAACCCAAACCTAAAGCCGATCTCGAACCCGAACCCGATTTCCTAAACCTAAACCTTAAACTATTCTCAATTCCCTAAATGTATAACCTAAACCTAAAACTTAAACCTAAACCTAGACCAAAACATATAGCCTTAACCTAAACCTAAACCTTTAACCTAAACCTTAACCTAAATATATTCTCAAATCCCTAAACCTAAACATACACCTAATCCTAATCTCAACTCCCTAACCTAAACCTAAACCTAAACTTGAAAACCCAAACCTAAACCCGATCTTGAACACGAACCCGATTTCCTAAACCTATACCTTAACCTATTCTCAATTCCTTAAACCTTAACCTAAATGTATTCTCAAATTCCTAAACCTAAACCTACACCTAATCCTAATCTCAACTCCCTAACCTAAACCTAAACCTAAACTTGAAAACCCAAACCTAAACCCGATCCTGAAACCGAACCCGATTTCCTAAACCTATAAACTAAACCTTAACCTATAACTTATAACCTAAACTTATAACCGATAACCTAACCTATGGATTTTGCTATAGTTTAGAAGATTTGTAGGTACATTTTTTATTTCTTTATATATAATTATTTTTTTCCAGCTTTTTTTTTTTTTTTGGTCTTTCTTCCTTTTGAGATGTGTACGAAGGCATGCTTGTTTGATTGTGTCTACAATTGTTGTTTTATACAGGCTGACAAGCTAAAGAAGTTAGTGGATGATGAAATTCATTTTCTCAAGGGAAGGGTTTTGAAACTTGAAAGTGATATTGTGTCGAAGTCTACAGAAGTTACTTATGCAGTTTTAAGGAAAGAAGAAGTTGTATCTTCTATGTTTGCTGAACTTGACCGTCTGAAGAAAGAAAATTATGTAAAAGCGCGAGCATTATTTAATGCATGAGGGCACGCCTTAGTTGTAATTCTTATGATAGGTTGAGTAAAGTGAAGTATTATTTATTTAGAAGTGTGAATGTAGGATGCATTATAGATTTGATTGCTATTGTAACAAATGCATCATTTTTTTTTCTTTGATTGCATTAAGCTTAGATGAGTTATCAATCATAGCAGGTTCTTGCAATGAAAACAGGGAAAATAGCTACGAAATATAATCCGTAGCGGTAACAATTACTATCTATAGCTACGGATATAATCCGTAGCTATTGGTATCTATAGCTACGGACTATATCCGTAGTTATTGGTATGTAGTGCTGCAAATATCGTAAATATTGGTATCTATTGCTACGGATTATATCCGTAGCTATTTCTGTATATGGCTACGGATAGAATCCGTAGCTATTTCTGTCTATAGCTATGGAGAATATCCGTAGCGAATTGTGTATATTGCTACAGATAAAATCGGTAGCTAATTGTATCTATTGCTACGGATCATATCCGTAGCTAAATATATCTATTACTACGGACACAATCCGTAGCTAATTGTATCTATTGCTACGGATATTGTCCGTAGCTAGACCTTTAGCTACCCCACCAATTGCGACGGACGTGCCACGGACCAGATCCGTAGCAAAAGGGCTTTTGCTATGGATCTAGTCCGTAGCCTTTGCCCGTTTTTCTTGTAGTGTAGGGACCCCATATAGCCGTACGACCTCCTTGAAGAATAAATTCACCATGTTTGTTGCATCGAGGGTCTTCTTGCATGGGATGAAGTGCGCCATCTTGGAGAAACGATCTACTACCATGAACACTGAATCCATGCCGCGTTGTGTTCGTGGGAGACCAAGCACGAAGTCTATAGATAAATTCTCCCAACGACCATCAGGCACATGTAACGGGGTGTAGAGACCCATATCCTGAGATTGCTCCTTGGAGGTCAGACAAACATGACAACGTTGTAATGCTTTTCCCACATCACGTACCAATTGTGGCCAGTAATACCGTTTTTCTACAAGAGCTCACGTCTTGTCTCGCTCAATGTGTCCACCGAGGCCACCTCCATGTAGTTCCTGAATAATCTGCTCTCTTAGAGAACTTTGGGGGATGCACAATCGATTCCCTTTGAAGAGAACTTAACCTAAGAATCTTTGAAGTCCTTATCCTTGGCATACAACTCCTTGAGACAGTCGAAACCGACCACCTCGTTGCTCATCGTAACAAGTAGTGATGCACGACAGCTAAGTGCATCAATCACCTTGTTCTACTACCCTGATTTATGCTTCAGAATGAATGTGAATTCCTATAAAAACGTAACTCATCTATGAAATGGCGGTGAAGACCGCACTTAGTTGAAGAAGGAATATGCCAATATGTCCTAGAGGGGGGTGAATAGGACTTTTTAAAGTTTTTATAGCTTTACTTAGAAATCCTATTTCACTAAGCCTATGAATATGCAATTATCAGGATTACTCAAATGTAACTCTACTAGCTTCCAAGCCTGGTAGAGGATCCAATCACAAACTATTCAAGAGATAACAATATATAACTTAGTTTATGATGGATGTGACTGTGTATGTGTGAGGGGTGATCAGATATATAAATATGAATGCATTGACATAAATCACACGCACAGAAGAAGATCAATCACAAACACAGTCATTTTTATAGTGGTTCGACTACTTATCTACTCCACTCCCGGTAACCGCACTCAACCCTTGAGTGTATCAGATTTCACTAAGGAGGTTTCACAGCGGTTCACCTCAAACCTAAGGTTTTAAATCAAGTTCACCTTCAACCTTTACAACCTACACTGAGGCTGACTGTTTATGCCTCACGAGCAAGGGTCAACACAACGCACCTACTTTTAGGCACACTGGCTAAGGATCTTCCATAAGACCCTATTGGAGGTTTCTACACGGTTCACCTTAAACCCGAGGTTTCTCAACGGTTGATCTCAAACCTAAGGTTTTGCTGGTTCACCTTCAACCAAATGTTTATGCTCTCCACATAACAAGGGTTCACATAACGCACCCACCACGTACACTCCCACCGAAGGCTTCCTTGAGGACTTCAAATGGTGAGAACCACTTAAGACTCAATCCTACAAAGGAAATATCACAAGTGTCCTCTTGGACTCTAGATGCTTACAAATAAGTTGATGAGTCCCAATAAGCACAATGCCGAAGATCTCCTCCTCCTTGTCGACGAAGAGTCTTCTGCTCCCTTGATCCGCAACACAAAAGATGTATCGATATATGGTGAGGGGTTGGGTCAAGGTTATGATGGAATCCTACTCCCTAAAGGTTTTCTTATAAGGAAGATAGAGTAGTTCCAATCATCTAGGCATTCAAGGCATCCCAGCTTAATGATTTGCCATTAAGGTAGTAGCTGGAGGATCCTTGAATGCGGAAGTTCATTCCCCAATCCACTCTATTGAATATCAATGGTAAGGGTGGATTGGAGGATGAACTTCCTTGAGAGAAAGGGCTTTGGGTATATGATCTAAGGTTAAACACTCAAAAGCTCTCTCTACTTTCTCTCCCAGCAACAATAGACAAGTCCTCTATATATAGGAAAAAGGTTCCAACGGATATAAAACAATCACATTTATGACCGAGTTCGATATCATCGAGCAGGTTCGATATCATCGAGCGTATACTCTTGATAGTATCGATGGTCTGTTCGATGACTTAAACTTAAAGTCATACGATGAATCGAAACAATTTGTCGATGTCATCGGATTTCAAACTCTGATTCCATCGATGATAGGTTTGATCTATCGACACTTGAAAAAAATGAGAGATATTTGACTAGAAATATTTCAGGTTTTAAAGAAATGATCGAGGGTCAGCTGATGTCATCAAAATTTGTATATCGATGATATCGAATGTAGTGTCGATGCATCGATAAATCCTATAGATTTACCAGTAAGCTTGTTGGACAGTTTGTGTCCAGTTTCGATGCAATTGACTCGGCCTCGATATCATTGACATATGAATATCGATTTCCTCGAATGACACCCGATCAAAATTAAAAATAACCTGAAATATCTGCTGGAAGAAATACGTGCCCACGATCGATATCATCGACGGTCTTCTGATTTATCAATATTTGATTTGAGATCATATCGGGAAGAGCATCGATATATCGAAGGAATTTGAGATTTTCTTTTAAAAATAGGGGCGCCGGAAATCTTCCTGTCAATCTTATCGAGCCACTTTTGATGAGCTTGAGATTTGAGTATCGATGATATTGATAGGTGTATCGATACATCGATAATTCGTCCAGATATGTTGTGAGCTTGCTGGACATATTTGGTCCTCTTTTCGATGGTATCGATGAAGCATCTAGGACTCGACAGCGCAGGTCAATCATATCGAGGGTGTTTCGATAAAATCGACAAGGCGAGAAAAACTTAGAGATTTTCTTGTTTTGAAAAAGTTTTCTCACCATAAAACCCTATGATTTTCTAACTTATTTTTAAGGGTTTTATTCACCTGGTGTTTTGGGACATGGGATGTGGCGCTTTAGATTTACCTGTGACGAGCTTGCACACATCCAATTGAGGCAGACGCTTGAATTGATCTTTCTATCAGGCTCTGTAGACGATCTGACTCAACACTCATGTAACTTGACAAACCAGGGCACTTTCAATCTCCCCCTTTGTCAATTACGTGACAAAAACACAAAACACCGTAGAATACTCTAGACAAACACACGCTAAATTGTGTGTACATGTTTTTTACACAATTTTACAATTTTACCCCATGTACACAACCAGTAGTTGCTCCCCCTGACTTGTAAACTCCCCCTTTCTTATTGCAGCTGCTCCCCCTAAACACCTGCACAACCATTCAAGTAGATACACGATTTTTCATCGGGGTGTTTGCAAATGTTCTCCCCCTTTTTGTCAGTCATTGACAAAGATATATCAAGTTATATTGACTGAAGAGTGAATTACTTGGGAGAACCGACCAGACAGAAGCATATCATTGATGTATAATAATTAACTCAATTTTAAGCAGACATCAATTTCAGAATGTATGAATGCATAGTAGATCAGATAAAACAGTGATATAGCAGATAAAATAATCAGTAAAGAACAGTACATGCATACCATATCAGAAACTTGATAAACCGACGGAACTCAAAACTCATGGTAGTAAATATAAGAAATATACTCAGCCATAACCAAAATGAAACCAAAATTTTCCAACTATCCAAAATAAACTGCCCAAGATTAACAACAAATTAACAGCTATCCGAGTAAAAATAAATCAAGCCCATGTCAGGGCACCCATAAGTAAGTACTAGTATCAATCCCATATCGGGGCATATACACACAACACAAAGTAACATCAGTGTATCCAAGTTAGAAAACTGTCACACATACCCAAGAGAGCGTGGAACACCCAAAAAGATACTAATGTTCATAAGCAGTATTAAGAATGAGGTGTGTGTGACAGAATGCAAGAGTCAGCACTATGGAGCTGAGTGGGATAGCGTCGTGTCATCCTGTCGACAAGTATTAATCAACCAGCCGTTGCACACTCTGTTGTATTCCATGGACTAGTCGCTCCAGGACTATCAGCCGTTCATGCACAGAGTGGATATCCCTCTGAATCGTTCCATTCCTGTCTAGCTTGTAGCGTTTGGCATGCCCAGGCATTGACGTTGATGGTGCTGGATCAGGTTCAGAGGGTTCATCTCCAGCCATTCCAGTTTCTCGAGGGACCCCACTACCTCTTCTTCTCCTTCTTGAATGCCCACTTCTTCGTCCTCAGCATACTCGTGAAACCTTAAGTCCATTTTGCAAATGTTCTTTATATTAAAGACTTGAAGTAGGAGTACCGGATCTGTGGTAGATGGGAAACCAATGGTATTGCATATCCTGCTTATAATCCAGGAATATGGGAGATGAAGATCCCTGGAGGTATGAACAGCATTTACCAACTGACTGACGAGCTGAGTTGGAAGGCACATCCTTGTCCCATTTGCAATAGAATAAACTATCATGACCATAATCCAGTGAGATCGGATCTATTGGTACTTCTTGGATATATATTTGCGGTGAATATACCATGCAGAATTTGAAATCAGGGCTCCATGTACCTAGCTTTCAGCGCATTCCCTTGATGCCAAGGGATTTCTCAACCATTACATTGATACTTAGCCATGGATCAAACATCAGGATAATCGAGGTCCAATTGAGGGAGGCCTTCTGGAGCCATTTTCAGATTGAGGATGTTAGTCATGGTGGCAAGAGTGATCAACACATCATCATTACTATTCAGAGATACCATAATTGAAGGAGGTTCTGATACAGGTGAGTGAAATGCGGCGAGGAAGTTCAGTGTTTATTCAAGCTGGCACGGCCTCCCGAAGTATAGAACGGCAGCCACCTGATCGCAGCAAATAAGGGCTCCAAATTGTAAGGTGCTAAGCAACCCCCGTCTACTTTTCTTTCATGGATCAGTTTCCTGCTGGTGTATTTTGCAGGTCGTTTGCTAGCCGGAGGCGAGGGTGCCAGTTGAGAAGGTGCTAGAAATTAGGTCTGGGACCCGCCACGTGAAGTCTGTTGTGATCTTTGCCGAGTTGGGATCCCACTTTTCGGGGCCCTCGCCCGTTTTTTTTTGAAGCAAGGACTTTTTGTCGAGTAGTTCTTGAAGACTCCCCCGGACCGGATGCTACTCCTTTGTCATTTCCCATGTAGACAAGTTGGGAAAAGCGACAAGAACCTAACAAAAATGAAAAATACCCAAAAGAGAATGGACTCTTGACGTGTTAGAAGGTATTACCCGATTTGTGGAGGGATTTCAGTATCCTGACGTGGCTCCTGGTGGTTTGGTCGAGAGGATCGAGCAGAGAAAATGACCGAAACCCTTGAGAAAATAAACCCCCTTTTTCGCTTCGCTGACTTTTATCGGGCAGCATCTGTCGATATTATTGATCATTGTTTCGATAACATCGAGAAGTTGTTGGTCGATTCTATCGAGTCTGTCTTCGATATCATTCTTGGCCCCACAACTATTCATATTCTAAAGAGGCGTCGATGATATCGACATTTATCGATAGATTGAGAATGTTATATCGACAGTCATATCGAAGATGAAAATTTTCAATTTTCAGCATTAAGACGACTCTCCAAGTATACTTTTTGTATTTCTATCAACAGTATACTTAACAAAAACTATGTACACACATTGTACACAACAAAATTATAAACATTTGAATGTTTATACAAAAGATTGAGGCAAGGAACCTCATATATATCATTTTAAGCTTAGCAAAAAGAATCCTCATTTTAGCACATGTTCAGATCTCTGATGCTCAATCTGAACTAATTCTTCCTTATCCATTTCATTTTGTTAACCGATTTGAGTGGTGGGGCAAGGGCATTGCTTCTATCCATATCCTTAAGAGGACTTTTGAAGTACTGTATTTCTCTGGTTGATAATTCGTTAACATAATTCTGACCAGAGTTAGGTTTAGTCCTCCTAGGTGTTATGCATTCAAACTTATAATGACCTGAATCACCACACAAATGACATACTGGAGTTGTTCTAGTTTTGCTTACAGAAGCAGCGGATTTTTCAATTCTAGGTGCTGCATTTTCAGCCTTTAGCTTAAATTTTTCATATCCTAGGCCGCTTTTATCATTTCCAGGTCTTCCCATTCCCAACAGTTTTTCTAGCTTTTCGGCACTCTGGGAAAACTTGTAGTTTATCTTGGCCATCTTCTTAGATTTTCTAGATCAAACAGGAGTGTATGATTTTCATTGCAAAGAAGTCTATTCTTATCTTCTAGCAGTTCAACCTATTTCTTCCGTTTATCAGACTCGTTTTCAAGAAAGGCATTAATTTGTTTAAGTCTATCATTATCCATATGATATTGTTGCAGATCATTTATTAATTGTGTGTTGATTTCAATGTTTTGTCCAAATTTTTCTGCAGCAACTTACCTTCGTTCTCCGCTATTCCGAGTCTCTTAAGGATATTTATGCTATAAATATAGAGTTGATTATAAGCATCTTGCAGTTTATCCTTTTCGATTTCTTCTTCTTCTTCTCCAGTTTCCTCATTATCATATAAAAATGATTCAGTGGCTTGCTATTCTTTCTCGTTCTTAGATTCAGTGGGAATGATTGAAGCAGTGGAGACCATGAGTATTTTCAATGATTTCTTATCTCCATCGCTTTCTGAGTCACTAGATTTTGAATTTGACTCATCAGTATCATCCCACGTGGTAGTCATTGCCTTGCCCTTAGTTTTTCTATTTGACCATTCGGTTGGTAGGTGTCCATACTCCTGACCAGCATAGCATTGTGGTTCTTTGGTTCTTCTACCAAATTTACCTACAGAAGGTTTGTTGTTCACCTTTCTTCCTCTAGAAGGCCGGCCACGATTTTTCTGAAAGAACTTCCTGAATCGTTGTGCCAGCAAGGCCGCTTCCTCATCTTCATCTTCATTTTCTCTCTCACTGCCCTTCTGTAATGTTTTCTTAGAAGTTTTGAGGATAATTATTTTGGATTTTTGGGTTTATTTGAATTGTAGTTCAAAAGTTTGTAGGGAACCTACTAGTTCTTCTACTTTCATTTCATCTATGTTCCTACGCTCCTCAATTGTTGTTACTTTGGGATTAAATCGTTCCGGTAGGGATCTTAGAATTTTCCTACAAATTTTCGATACCGGAACTTTCTCTCCCAATCCACCCATGGAGTTGCAGATTATATTCAATTTTGTGAAAAACTCCATAAACGTCTCATACTCTTCCATTCTGAGACTTTCGAATTGTGAAATCAGAAGTTGTAGTTTGGACCTCTTCACTGTGCCTGTGCCTTCATGGGTTATTTCCAATAGATCCCATGCTTCCTTGGATGTGCCACACATACTTATCTGATTGAATATATCCTAGGACACGGCAAAGTAGATGGCGTTCATATCTTTAGCTTCAACAGTTTATTTTTCTTTGTCGAACGCCGTCCACTTTTCTTTAGATTTGGGTTTTGTGATGGTTGTGTCACTATCAAGTACGATTTGTTCAGTTGGTGGCACGTATCCGCTTTCAACTATATCTCAAACATCATGATCCAAAGATCTCAAAAAGTAATGCATTCTAGCCTTCCAGTATGCATAGTTCAAGCCGTCAAATACTGGAGGTCTAGTGACTGATGAGCCCTCTCCTTTGGCCATATTCCCAACTTCAGTCAAGATAACTCTCTAGGCAGTGAAGCCCTTAAAGAGAGACCCTCTCTGATACCAATTGAAATAGCGGTGAAGACCGTACTTAGTTGAAGAAGGAATATGCCAATATGTCCTAGAGGGGGGTGAATAGGACTTTTTAAAGTTTTTACAGCTTTACTTAGAAATCATATTTCACTAATCCTATGAATATGCAATTATCAAGATTACTCAAATGTAACTCTAATGGCTTCCAAGCCTGGTAGAGGATCCAATCACAAACTATTCAAGAGATAGCAATATATAACTTAGTTTATGATGGATGTGATAGTGTATGTGTGTGAGGGGTGATCAGATATATAAATATGAATGCATTGACATAAATCACACACACAAAAGAAGATCAATCACAAACACAGTCATTTTTATAGTGATTCGACTACTTGTCTACTCCACTTCTAGTAACCGCACTCAACCCTTGAGTGTATCGGATTTCACTAAGGACGTTTCACAGCGGTTCACCTCAAACCTAAGGTTTTAAATCAGGTTCACCTTCAACCTTTACAACCTACACTGAGGCTGACTGTTTATGCTCTCACGAGCAAGGGTCAATACAACGCACTCACTTTTAGGCACACTAGCTAAGGATCTTCCATAAGACCCTACTGGAGGTTTCTACATGGTTCACCTCAAACCCAAGGTTTCACAACCGTTGACCTCAAACCTAAGGTTTTGCTGGTTCACCTTCAACCAGATGTTTATGCTCTCCATAAAGCAAGGGTCCACACAGCGCACCCACCACGTACACTCCCGCCGGGGGCCTCCTTGAGGACTTCAAAGGGTGAGAACCACTTAAGACCCAATCCTACAAAGGAATGATCACAAGTATCCTCTTAGACTCTAGATGCTTACAAATAAGTTGATGAGTCCCGATAAGCACAATGCTGAAGATCTCCTCCTCCTTGTCGATGAAGAGTCTTCTGCTCCCTTGATCCGCAACACAAAAGATGTACCGATATATGGTGACGGGTTGGGTCAAGGTTATAATGGAATCCTACTCCCTAAAGGTTTTCTTATAAGGAAGATAGAGTAGTTCCAATCATCTAGGCATTCAAGGCATCCCAACTTAATGATTTTCCATTAAGGTAGTAGCTGGAGGATCCTTGAATGCAGAAGTTCATTCCCCAATCCACTTTATTGAATATCAATGGTAAGGGTGGATTGGAGGATGAACTTCCCTGAGAGAAAGGGCTTTGGGTATATGATCTAAGGTTAAACACTCAAAAACTCTCTCTACTTTCTCTCCCAGCAACAATAGACAAGTCCTCTATATATAGGAAAAAGGTTTCAACGGATATAAAATGGTCACATTTATGACAGAGTTCGATATCATCGAGCAGGTTCAATATCATCGAGCGTATACTCTCGATAGCATCGATGGTCTGCTCAATGACTCAAACTCAAAGTCATACGCTTTTGAAACCTTTTGCCAGTTGGTCGATGAATCGAAACAATTTGTCGATGTCATCAGATTTCGAACTCCGATTCCATCAATGATAGGTTCGATCCATTAACACTTGAAAAAATTGAGAGAGACTTGACTAGAAATATTTCAGATTTTTAAGAAATGATCGAGGGTCAGCCGATGTCATCGGAATTTGTATATCGATGATATCGAAGGTAGTGTTGATGCATCGATAAATCTTATAGATTTACCAGTAAGCTTGCTGGACAGTTTGTGTCTAGTTTTGATGCAATCGACTCGGCCTCGATATCATCGACATATGAATATCGATTTCCTCGAATGGCCCCCGATCAAAGTTAAAAACAACCTGAAATATCTGGTGGAAGAAATGCGCGCCCATGATCGATATCATCAACAGTCTTCTGATTTATCGATATTTGATTTGAGATCATATCGAGAAGAGCATCGATATATCGAAGGAATTTGAGATTTTCTTTTAAAAACAGGGGCGTTGGAAATCTGTCTGTCGATCTTATTGAGCCACTTTCGATGAGCTCGAGAGTTGAGTATCGATGATATCAATAGGTGTATCGATACATCGATAATTCGTCCAGATATGTTGTGAGCTTGCTGGACATGTTTGGTCCTCTTTTCGATGGTATCGATGAAGCATCGAGAACTCGACAGCACAGGTCGATCATATCGAGAGTGTTTCTATAAAATCGACAAGGCGAGAAAAACTTAGACATTTTCCTGTTTTGAAAAAGTTTTCTCACCATAAAACCTTATGATTTTCTAACTTATTTTTAAGGATTTTATTCACCTAGTGTTTTGGGATATGGGATGTGAGGCTTTAGATTTACCTGTAGCGAGCTTGCACACATCTAGTTGAGGCAAACGCTTGAATCGATCTTCTTGTCAGGCTCTGTAGACAATCTGAGTCAACACTCACGTAACTTGACAAACCAGGGCACTTTCAATCTATCATGCATACGATTTACATTAGTCTGGCTATTAATAAACTTTAATGTTTGGTGGTAAGTGTACAGAACAAACTCTCTTTGAATTAGATAATGCCGCCAATGTCACAACGCCTGAACAATTGCCTACAATTCAAGCTCATACATTGACCATTTCTTTTGGGCTTCACTAAGCTTATCACTATAAATGTCTACCGGCCTGCCTTCCTATGATAATACTCCTCCAATTTTGACGTATGAAGCGTCACACTCTACTTCAAACAACTTGTCGAAATTAGGAAGTACCAAGACTGATGTTGTGGACAAACGGTGCTTGATCTCATGAAAGCTCTTGTCAGCTTCATCGGTCCACCGAAACGGTCCCTTTTTCATAAATCTGTAATAGGTGCTAGTATTGTGCTAAAAGTTCGTACAAATCGATGATAAAAGGTCGCCAACCCATGAAAGCTCCTCACCTCATGAATGTTTATCAGGATCGGCCATTCCGTAATGGATTGCACCTTTTCATCGTCCACAAGGATACCTGTGGACGTTACAACAAATCCAAGAAACAACAGGTTGTCTGTTAAAAAGCTACACTTCTTCAAGTTGAGGTACAACTTGTTAATTTGTAGTACCTACAACACCTGCCTGAGATGTTTCCTGTGCTCCGTCTCATCCTGGATATATATTAGTATGTCATCAAAATATTCTACTATAAATCGGCCAGTAAACAATTTTAGAACTTGATTCATCAAATATTAAAAGTACTTAATGTGTTCGATAGACCGAAGGGCATGACTAGCTACTCGTACAACCCTTCCTTGGTCTTGAATGACGTTTTCCACTCATCACCAGGTCGGATACGAATCTCATGGTACCCGATCCTCAGGTCTATTTTAAATAATACCTTAGCCCCCTCTAATATATAGAGCATGTCATCCAACCGCGGGATTGGGAACCGATAGTTGATGGTAATTTTGTTGATTGCTCGGCTGTCGACACACATGCACCAGCTTCCATCTTTTTTTTTTTACGTTAATAATGCTGGTACGGCACATGGGCTCATGCTCTCTCTCTCTCTCAAGAGACCCTTACGGATCAATTCCTCTACTTGCCCCTGAAGTATCTCACATTCCTTCGGACTCATCCGATAATGAGGGCGGTTGGGCAGGCTAGCCCCAAGGACGAGGTCTATATAATGTTGAATATTCCTCATAGGGGGCAATCCATCAGGTAAGTCTTTAAGCCAGACTTCTTTGAATTTATTTAGCAATAGTCTTAAACTTGGAGGATGTTTAAGGGTTCCGATTTCTCACCCTTCACCACTACAGCGTATACCTCGCCAGTTTCCTTAGATTCCTACATGAAATTCTGAATAGTCAAGAGGGAACTCCCCTCCACTTTAGAGGCTTCGGGGTGGTTCTCTAATACCATAGGGACAAGGATTATTTTTCGACTATCCTTAATGAATATATAAACATTGTCTTGTCCTCGATGGGTCGCATCACGGTCCGACTGCCAGGGCCAACAGAGTAACATATGGCATGCTTCCACGTCACAAAATATTTGATCCTTATAGTTTTTACCAATTAAAAATGAGATAGTGCATTGTTCAGTTACCTTGGTCTCTTTCACCTTTTTTATTCAGCCAATTGAGTACGGGGAAGGATGTTTTGTCATTGGTAGTTGCAACTTATCTACCATTACTCTTGAGACGATGTTCTCTCTATTACCATTGTCTATGATAATATCACAGACCTTTCCGTTGATAGTGCACCACGTATAGAATATATTGTGTTGCTGTGGATATAATTCCTTCCGTGGGGTATACAGTAATCACCTCACAACTAGAGATTTTTCACGATCCTCGCCCGTCACTTCATCATCATTTGTTATTTCCTCAATGGCTTGTTCATGTTCATCAAAGTCAGGATCTTCTTCTGTGGCCTCACATTCAGTGCCCCCTCAATTTATGATCAAGTGTGTTGCAGGACGTTGAGGACAATTGTTTGATAAGTGGCTCAGTTGGCCATAGCCGTAACAATTGTTCGATCTTAGCTGAGAATAAGGATTTGGAATCCTACTCGGGCTCGATATTGTGGGTGTTGCACGTTGAGGTCTTGATGAGCCACTCTCCGTATCATGGCTTGCGATTGAAGGAGGTTGAGGACATTTTCTTACTGGTTCTTTTCCTTGTGCCAGCACTAGATCCTGCGTGGGACTCATCATGGGGGGTCGAGTTGAAGGATAGGGCCGAGCAAGAACCCTTGTAAGTTGTGTTTCTTCCCTACCTACTAATTGAACTCCTTCATCCACAATCCCGACTGGGTACATCTGAACTCAGTCCTAAATTATCAGTCGCAACCCACCTATAAATCGTGTCACCTTCTGTGACTCAGATTCTGACATATCGTTTCGTGTTGCCAACTGTTGGAATTCTTGAGTGTAAATTGTGACAGTTCGATTTTCTTGTCTGCAATTCTGGTATTGGTGGAATAATACCTGCTCATAATCACTGGGGAGAAATCGTGATCGAAGAAGATGTCTCATCCGTGGCCATGATGAGATGGGCACCTTGTTCTGGTGGGCTCGTGAGGGTTGTAATTGCTCCCACCATGTAGAAGCACCAAATTTTAATTTAAACGCTACCAATTTTACTTTCTTATGATCTGGCACGTCCATATAATCAAAATATCTCTCTACTTCGGCTAGCCAATCAAGGAAATCTTCTATGCGTAATAAACCATTAAAACTAAGAAGTTCAGCCTTACCTCGATAGTCTCTTTTAGCACGATCTAAATGATCGTCTTCATGGATTGGTCATCAAGCAAAACCTTCATTATTGTCCTCGTCGCTAGAACTTGAACCATCTGGCCTCACCCTATGGTTTTCCATTAGTATTGCTTTGCGAAAATCGAGGTTGTGTCGTATAGTAACCACGGGCGGTGGAGTAACCATATGTGGTGGAGCACTGCCAAGGGCTCAGGGCGAAAATAGTACATCCGCAAGACGGACGAGGGTTGCCTGCAGCCCTTGCATGGTCAACTGACTCTCCTGGTGGAAAGCTTCCATTCTTTCCATAATATCACAAATCCCTGGATCACCGTCCACAGGATTTTGGTTCATACCTTCGTTGCTTGCCATTAGCCCGAGGGGAATCCTCACTTTGATACCAATTGACGCAGGGATGAATGTGATGAGGTCAATCACCATCTTCCTCAAGGATAACTACTCCGAATCCACAGAGCTTCTCTGGACTCCTCACAGAGACTTCTCGAATCCATGAGGAAAGAAAGCAAGAAAATATAAATAAATTCTAATAAATTTGAAATTTGATTAATGAATGAAATAAACGAGTTCACAACCCTTTAAATAGGGGTACCAAGCAATGGGACAGAAATCAGAAGCAAACTACAACTAAAACTCCTACAATTTGCAACTTACTATAAATAGTAAACTTGCTATTTATAGACGGATGTGATGTCTACTAGTGCGCAAGGTTTTCAGCCAAAAATAGTAAGTGTCCTATTTGGCTTCACTAAGTTGTTCTCCTAATTATTTTAAGCACTTTTCATGTTGGACACAACTCCTAAATCCTAACGGATGAAGAGTTATAATCAAACTAAAACTTACTACTTATAGTAAAAACAGAATTAAAACAAGGAAACGACCATCGATCCGGGGGTATTTAACAAATCTGGTTTGTGCAACCTGAGATAGTGGGGTTGGTTGGCTAAAGTAGCTCGTTCTACCCCAAAATCATATATCTTACGCCTGATAACTTATTCCAGATTGCGAGATACGCCCGATCTAAGATCCGACGATCCGAATCACTTCTATCGTCGACTAGGCCTTTTCTTATCCATCTTGGGCATGAAACTATCCGCAACCTGCTCTACATCATGAGACAAGTCTAGTAACAAAATAGGTTATCTTTTTATTGCGTGTTTTATTTACACGCATTTTACTTAAAACTTATAAAAAAAAAATAAAAGAAGAAGAAAAAAAATTTATTGCACATGCATTTAAATAAATAAATGCACGAAGAAGGAAAAAAAAAAAAATCATCCTTGCAAGTTGCATTAGGGGCACTTCTTTAGAACACACGGCCAACAACAACCTCAATTTACTACTCAGGTCAGTCTCACTTCCTTTGCACCAACTCTTCAATCATTCTATTAAAACTCTCTCTCTCTCTCTCTCTCTCTCTCTCTCTCTCTCTCTCTCTCTCTCTCTCTCTCTCTCTCTCTCTCTCTCTCTCTCTCTCTCTCTCTCAATTTCCCTTGATTTGTAAGATCGTTGTGTCAAATGAAAGCACACATAAAGTTAGACATTGAGTAGTGAACGTGCTTTAATAAAAACTGACTTCAATCATGACCATTGAAATCCCCTGTGGAAATGAATGGTTGAACTTATTCATAAAAATAAGAAAGGCCAAAATAAAAACGTTTAGACAATGCCTTCCCATGAGAACAAGTAGAACTTTTAAAAAATAGCCTAAAAAACCCCTTTTTTTTTAATGCTTTGTAACAAAAATTCCATGGAACGATGTCTTATAGGTGGGAATCTTTTCTAAAAATCTATAATAATAATAATAATAATAATAATAATAATAATAATAAACTCAAAATATAACACTCATGGTGGGTATTGGGCGATCCTACATACTTCCTGGTGAGTGCTAATGCAAAAACAATAATTGATTTTAATTTTCTTTGAAATCATAAGTGGAACATGGGATAGTCGGCTTGAACTTTTAGTGTCACTCCGATCATCTCGAATTATGAACTAAATATATTTAAGTTAGCACAACCACACTTTAAGTCATGAAAAAGCCTGTTACCATCGTAGTTTCATAGTCAAAAAATCGAATGACGAATAAATAACTTGGGGTGACTTCAGTCTAGGACAACTATTAGCCTAGCTCTTTATAATGTGAGAGATCCATAAAGCTGCAAAAAGCATAAGCAATTGCCCATTATAACGACCAGTCTTACATGTAATCCTAGGGGATCATGCAGCATCAAGAACTATTGTTCCATATCAAAGTGTGTTAGGTGAATCCCCGTAAGGCCACAAAAAGAGTAGGGGCACTAATGTAACACCCCGTATTTTTCAGTACTCGGGTGTTACCAAGTAACCTAATTTAGTACAAATACCAACTTAACTTGAACATTCACGTTCATTAAAGTTTAAATCCAACCGTTGAAGACAGTCTCAATCCATATATTAAGCCACCCATTCATTAATGTTGAGATGAACCATCACATCATCAGCATAACCCATTTTAGGATTCCAACCACCCTAATGAACCAATTGCTTTAATAGACAAATCAAACCATCCTTTTTCGACATCATACCTTGAACAAATTTATTTTAAAATGGACTACTGATGTCGAGCACCGTTGACGATAAGATTTGACTGCAACCTAGCCATTAGATCGACAAGAATCCATGATTAAATACCCAAATCTAAAACTATGGCCCACTACCCCCAATCTAGTAATCCATCATTTAATCATCACCGTTAGAACACTAAATCATTTAAGTCACCATTGATTACAACGTGAGAAGCCCCTAGGACTATTAATGACTACGGATTAGTAAATTTAACCGTTGAATTATTCAAATCACTAGGATGTCGGGAGTGGATAAGTGGATGTTCACTTGGCATGGCTCACTTACAAAATTAAAATAATCTAATCTTTCTTATCAAGCCCTACAGGCGACTGATTGAGTAAATAAATGGTGATTGATCAAGATGCAAACCACGATAAAACAACTGAGAAAATACTAATAATAATACTAATAATAATGATAATAACAATATTAATAATATTATTAAAAACATTGAAAAAAAAAAAAAAGATAGTTCATATTATAAGTGAGTATTAGACCATGTAACCCATAATCCAGCCACTAAATTCTAGTTAAGTCGTCCCTAGGACCCTTTTAACCGCTGATATGCAGATTCGGAGTTATCCGACCATTAGATCAATGGAAAGCCACCATTAGAGCTAGGAATCAACTCGTATGGCCCACCTAGGCCTTGGATCTATCTCACCATTGGCCAAATGCCTTAATCGGGCCAACTGAACTTGATGGACGGAGTGGATTCGTCAAAACCATTTTTGTGGGCCCCACCTGTGATAAGTGTGCACGTGGAGTGCGTGCACTCACTGTGTGTTGAGGGTCAAATATTGCATTTTAGACCTCAGTTATTACCTAATTTTACGTGGATAACAATGTTTAACGTTCTATTTTAATCATGTTTTTGTTGCAAGGTGAATTTAAGAGCTTGGACTGAAAAGGGTGCTAAAAGCTTGAATTTGATGCTTAAGAATCACCAAGGCAAGGGAAGGATCTTAGAGGACCGATATCGAAGAAGTCACATGCCAAAGATCCGAGAAAACTCAGTTAAAGTAAAAGGGGCTTGAAAATCGTCCTCAATGCAAGGTCACAGGGTTCCCACCATCTGTTTGGCTCGAAACTTTATATCTGGCCTGATGACCCTAAATTAACTGTACACGTCAAAATTCAGCCCTTACATCTTTGTGGAAGTGGTCCAACGGACAGATCAGCCACTAAATCACTAAGCTGGTGCCCACCTGATCTCTGGATGTGCTTCAATTTTGGTCTCAAGCCCTTAAATTAGATGGAAAAATAGATGAACGAAGCGGATTTCTCATAAACATCAAGAGTGGACCCCACCTAGGGAGCACATGCACATCACGCATGAACTCTCACTTCGTATCGAAGCAAGAAAACCAGTCAGCACACGCTGACCTAATCGAAAATGAAATTTTTCATTTTTTTCTTCTTTCACCGGACCGTTCATTGTGCTCAGGGGGTGGGGACGATCGTACCCATGGAGTCTTTTGGTTCCATGAACATGTACACACGTAGATCACTGTCAAACGCAAAATGAAAGACGGGAAGATTCAATCATTTGGGCTACACCAAACTTGACCAAACCACTCCTTTCTGACCGAAATTGCTCCAAGAATCCAATGGACAGGGTGGATTTCTCCTAAAACATAACTGTGAGGCCCACCGAGCATCTCAGCGTAAGAGATTTCGCATGTAACGCACGTCCGAGAAAAACGGGACTTTCAGGTAGTTGTGGCCCATCATCAGTGATCGGATCAGCAATCCAAACCGTCCACAAGCTCCAGAGGGTGGCCACGACCACCACCATGGAGTCAAAATGGGTTTTCGGTGCTCTTCTTCCCAAAACTCTCACTCCAAACGCAAGTCGGTTTGCTTTTCGCGCCTGCGCACGCTATTGCTATTTCGCAAAGTTGCATAAAAGTTATCCACAGACTTCTCCAGCCACTAACTTCCTGCTGCCTATAAAAAGAGAAGAGAAGAGAGAGAATCATCATATCCAAGGCTTGGATGTGTGGAGCACGAGAGAGAGAGAGAGAGAGAGAGAGAGAGAGAGAGAGAGAGAGAGAGAACGTGCGGCTGGCTTTTGGCTAGGAAGTTTTCTTCCTTTTCATTGCTTTCTTTATATCTTTCCTTTAAGAGATTCTAGTTCATCATGTCTATGATGAGCTAAACCTCTTAGCTAGGGCTAAGATGTGAAGCTTGTAGCATGATGGGACTGTTTCTATGGTTTTGATTCATGTTACATTAAACTCTCTTTGATTCTAGTTTGGTTATATGGAATATTCATAGTTTTTAATGGTTTGTTGTGACTTAAATTACAATGGATCTGCGATAGCATTGAGTATATTTTGTGCATGTTTTGAGATTGTGAGCGTAGGAACCCTGTTGTTCACCATCGTCTCATGGACATGGTTGGATGATAGAACCTTTCCTAACATGCATAACTCTCTCAGATTGGGTGTGGATTTGTTAAATTCTATTGTTTGCTTTGTCCCACGGGCATGGTTTTGTGATGGAATCAATTCTAGTTCTCATACCTATCTTCTATTGAAAACTGGATTAGAGGAAGTTTAGATTTAAATTTTAATGTTATATCTTCCAACTGGATGAAAATAGGACTCTGATCCCAGTTGTGTTCATGAATCAAGCATAGATCTCCCTAATCTCTACAAGTGGATCCTTGGAATCCCTAGTTTCCCACCTTTGAATTTCACAAGTTTTAGCTAATAATTCACCATTATTCTCTTAAATTTTTCTGATTTAGATTACATCTTCTTATAAGTCTAATTTTAGTTACTTTCATATTACATACAAGGTTCAGTCCCTGTGGATTCGACCTCGGTCTTACTAAGATTATTACTACATCACGACCCTATACTTGGGGTGATGAACACTGTCATGGGACCGTGGAGCTCGGTCATGTAGGTTTGACCGGACGCTTCCGAAGAAGGAAACTTCCTTCTTCTGTTTTTCGTTTCCAGCTGTAATGCTCTGAAACAAATTGTTTCTGATTGATTGATCAGTGGCCCACCATATGTGGTCACATGAATGATTTAAACCATCCATCATGTTTGGCCCTCCATTTCAGTCCAACCCCGGTGATCTTTACATGCCGGTGGGCCTGCACGTACACATGGACTCAATCGCAAGAAAGATGATGTGTAGTAGAGTTATGTTTCCAGCTCTCTTAAAACTAGTCGTTTGTGATCAATGCAAGCCACCTTTAGCTGATCCAAACTATTCATTAGGTAGAGCATACCAGTCCTACCAAAACCATGTCGCCCGTATGGGTCCATGCACACGTGCATGCGCTCAAACCCAGCCCAAATAGAGTCGCATTTGGCACTTCTGAAAATAGAAATTACAGCTAGAAAGATTCTTTCCTCCCCACAATCTGTGTGAACCAATGAGGGCTCATCTAGACCGTCCCAAAGGAAGTAATCTCAACCATCCATGTTGTCCACGTGGATTAGGATTTGGTAGAAAACCAGCAACCTAAACCGCCCTCCTGTAGCCGTTTGTTTCTAGAAACCAAATAGCAGGATTCAATCTCGGCCTTCTAATCTCATCCGACGTCTCTGAGTGAGCTTAGGGATTCATTTAAATCAAAACATCAAACGACATCAGGTCTTCCTCCATCCCTTGCGACCGCCCGAGAAAAATCGAGCAAAACCTTCAATGTCCGAACCCACCACCCAAACCTCATTGAAGCTTCGTTCCCCATCCTCCACAAGTTCCTGTGGACTAATACGAAGTGTCCAGCAAAAGCAGAATGAAAAAAAGCTCACTGGTTGGAGATTTGCCATTGGAGTCGCACCATGTTCTTCGCCGCATCGGTCGGGTTCAGGACAGGTTGCGGATTGAGTTGCTCGAGTCCAGATCCTCCTAGACGTCTCAGAAGGAAGGAGCGTTCAATTAGAAGAGCGAGAGAGGAACAGAAATGGGAGAGAAAGGGTGCATTGTTGCACCAGTTCAAACCGAGCCGAGTTTGGGTCAGCTCGTTGCTAGGGTGCTGGCTGGCGAGTTGGGCTGTGTCCAGGCTCAGTTGAGGCCTGATCTGGTCCAATAGAACAAGAGAAAGGAAAGAGAGACAGAGAGGCATCTCAAGTCGACTTGGTTGAAACTTGTTGGGTAGAGTTTTAGAGTCAGGTCGAGTCCCTTTGTTTCCATCAAGCTTGTTGGATGTTGCGAGTTGGAAGGAAGCAGAGAAATGAAGCGAGAGAGTGATAGAGAGAGAGAGAGAGAGAGAGAGATCGATTTGTATCGACTCACTACCGAGTTGTGTCAGTGAGTTGACTCGGTCTAGGTCCATGTTGGGCCGGTCCCAGTGTGATCCTGGTCAATCATCCAGGTCTGAGTTGACTTCTAGCTCCAAAAAAAATCTATAACATCAACATCTAGCGACGAGTTAACCCGGTTAAAACCAAACCTAGATTATTCAACTCACTACCGAGTGGCTAAATAAATGGTATCGAGTCTAGCTGAGTCTGACTAGGTAAAGTTGGGCCTGGTCCAATTGGGTTTCCAACAAGGAAGGTGAGGTGAGGAGAGAGAGAGAGAGTGAGAGAGAGAGAGAGAGAGAGAGAGAGAGAGAGAGCAAGTAAGAGAAAGGAAGGAAGGAAGAAGTAGAGGGAGGGAGTCACCGAGTCAACTCAGTTGAATCTGATCGTTGATCCTACCCATCTTCCTGGGTTAACTTTCTCCACATTGAGTTGGGCCGCATCCAACTCCCACTAAGGTATAAGCTCTCTACCCTCTTATGTGAAGTTTTACTTTGATTATTTAATTAGATATTGCACCTATAAAGCTCGTCTTTCTCAAAACTCTAACCTTAAGTTAGAGTGTGGGTCCACTAGATGATATGATCAAGACCCTAACGTTGATCCTAATGGTGGATAAATTGTAAACCTTTGAGCTATCAAGTTGACTATGGAGAGTCGACATGTTCTTCCCAAACTAGAAGTATTTCGATTAAAAATTATCATCCTTATTACTATTATCATAATAATTTTTAAAATAGACATGATTAGCCATTAATAGACTATTTATGCTAATAATAGTTATTATAAACAAAGTCACACAATCATTATATATATTTATATTTTATTCATTACTCAGAAATATTATCACTAATAGCAGGTCATACCATGTACGACCATCATAATGATTATTATTATCATGTTAGCTAATATCAATTTCATTGTTAATGTTAATGGCAATTTTGTGATTAACATTGCGATAAATCCTACATCAATTAACATTGTTACCATGTCAATCATTATTAGGATTGTTAATACTAGAAATTAATAGCCGTTAGTAAATTATTTATACTGATATTAGTTATTACATATAAGAATTATCATTATTAAATATTAATATTTTATTTTGTCATTATTAGATATTATCATTGATGTTAGAACATACTATGTATTTTCACCATAATGATTATTAGTGTCACGTTAAGTAATATAAATTATAACACTGATGTTAATAGTTCTCTTCTAATTATTAAGTTATATTGTAATTAATGGTACACCAACTAGAGTTCTAGTCCTAGAATCTAAGTTTAGGACTGAACCCTAGGATGAAAACCCTAATTCTACATTAAAACCCTAAAGATAAATAATTCAAGCCCTAAGCTATGACCTTAAACCTAGGTAGTACATAGAACGTGGATCTATTAATGGTATATGTTCATGATTTGTGGTAGGGTTTGACTTTAAGGGCACACACATTCCCTAGCAACACTAGTCGTAATTCAATCGTGAGGTGATGATTTCTTCCCCTTGAGCTTTTCATTTTCCAATTAGCTTAAGTGATAGTTTTTATTTTAATTTCGATTGATAACTGATATCTTTATCTTATAATCACATGTGTTAATTGTTGGAATTGAATTGCTAGATTACATGCATAATATTTATCCTGCATACTTTCCTATGCTCGTGGATTACTTGTGGATTGTTTCTGGAACTTAAACCGGTACATCAGTGGGAAACCTCCACTTATAAATGTACACCCATACTTGGGATGCATCTCGATTGATTGTGATTGTAATGGACCTTCGACTTAGTAGTTATTGAATGGTGGTTTAAATTGAATATTGATGTGGGTCTGCCATTAACCTTCAACACAATCCCCAACCAGCATTTTGTTAGTCCCAAGCAAAGTATGCGAAAAATATTTTAAGAATTACTTGACAATTTCTATAAAATCGAGTGACTTTTGAAAAACAATTCAGATACTAGAATTATAAGATTCATGCATGTTGGGCATTACTTTCTCCTAGACTCAAGCGCACGGTAAACTTCATAGTCAAGTTCAAAGTATTAATCCATTAATTGGAAAAATTCTAAACATTGACTTTCATGGGTGCATAATGCAACCTTGACTTTAAAATGACGGTAAAGACCGCACTAGTTGAAGAAGGAATATGCCAATATGTCCTAGAGGGGGGTGAATAGGACTTTTTAAAGTTTTTATGATTTATTTAAAAATCCTACTTCACTAATCCTATGATCATGCAATTATCAGGATTACTCAAATGTAACTCTACTGGCTTCCAAGCCCGGTAGAGGATCCAATCACAAACTATTTTAGAAGTAAGCAGTATGCAAGCTAGCTTATGATGGATATGACTGTGTAGGTGTGTGTGGTGTGATAAAATGTTCAGATATGGAAGTATTAAAGCAAATCACATAATCATAAGAATAACAATATTCTGTAAGTGCTATAGATTATATCCCTGTCTGTTGTCAAATTTGTGGTGCCAAAATCACTGTTATATAACTTGCATAAGTGAAGCTCTCTCAAAGATCAACATTCATGAACAAGCAAAGCTTACAACAAGCAAAGCTCACAAGTACAAAGATCAACCTTGACTGCAAGAACTGCTCACAAGACATGACTCAAGAATACAAGACTTCAAGAAGAGTACAAGGCAGTTCGTAAAGAACTCAAGACACTTTCAAGGTTGAGCTACATCAAGATTGAACTACATCAAGACTTCAAAGCTTAAACTTCAAGGTCACTTGTTCCTAATGTTTCAATGTCCTTACTTCATGTTTGAGGTTTGACTGACCTTAGGTTGACCTTAGGAGTAGGTCACTTTGGATACATAAGTCAGATGTTTATTTTACATGAGTTTGGTCTGTTCTTCAACTAGTCCTAGGCCTTCTTCGACTAGTCTTAGCTTTGCTTCGACCAGTCTAAGAAATTCCTCGATCAGTCGTGAGTTTGTTACAAAATTCGGATATTTTCTGTTAGGCTTCGACTAGTCCAGGAATCTATTCGACCAGTCGAAGGAACAGTGTCGACTGCATCTTCGACCAATCGAAAGTCTTCGATTCAAAGTCCAGCGATGAAATTCAAGTTCTTCGACCAGTCGAAGGTGACCTATGACCAGTCGAAGGAGACCTTCGACCAGTCGTAAAATGGTCAAAGCTTATCGCGCCCGATTTTTTAAATATCTGTTAATTCTTCGACTAGTCGAAGAGCTCCCTAGACCAGTCGAAGACGCGATCTGCTCACCTATAAATAGAGCACGAATCTCAAAAAATCAATCGAATTAATTAATCCATTCAAGCCAATCTTCGTCGAACTTCTGAGAGATAATTATGTGCTCCATCTAAGCTAAGTGCGCTTATTTAATATTCTCTTTCTTTAGCTTTATTTAATTGATTTTGTTTCTGCTATTCCAATCTAATTTGATAAGAGGAATTGTTATTCCCTTTCTTTGGAATCAAAATCAATTAAGGCAAGCCCTATTTGGTTTAATTTAAAATCTATTAGAACTAGAACCATTGTAATTGAGTACTGGACATTGAACTTGGACATTCAATCATTTACTCTGACTTGGTTCTATCGGGCTGCTACAACAAAGGAGATAATCAGGTATTTTACATTTAATTGTAAATTCCTTTCTGTTTTGGTTTCTTTCAAGATTTGTCAAAAAAATCTTGTTGTATTGGTTATCTGAGGAGAGCCAGAAAAACTCAGAAGTGGGGTTTTTTAATTATGTAAGCCCATAGACAAAGACACAATTGTAAAGGTTTTCGGTGAACCTGTGAAAACCTATTTTGTTAGTGAACGCTAATATCCCCTGTGTGAGGATATTAGGAGTGGAGTAGCATTCTGTGTGGCTGTTGTTTAACAGTTGGTGAACACACAGGCGAACCACTATAAACCCTTGTGTTGTGATTGAATGATTTATACTTCTAATATTTAATTATTCATTTGTGGGATGTATGTATGGTGGTGAATATTATAATCATTTAATTCAAGCATTGTGAGAATTTTGTAATAGTTTAGAATTTATTTTCTGCTCTTCCTTTATCAACTTGATATTTAATTTCCTTTAAAGTTGTTCCAGCAAGGTTGCCCTGCCATTTTTATGGTGTATGGCTGTCCCTAGAATAATACATTTGTGATTACAATTTATTTCAGTTCAGTTTGTGTTTATTTCTGTATTCCTCTTTGGTTTGAGATTTGATATAAAGATCTTTCTAGAAATAAGGTTGTCCTACCATAAACTCTGGTTTTTGGTGTAAGGTTGTCCTTAGAACAATATTTGTATCAACCTCTTAAGATCTAAATTTTGAGGTTGTTTTACTTTCCTGCATTGTGATTTATTTCGGCTATCATATTCTTTTTAATTCTACTGCTATAAGTTTTATTTGGCATTGTCCTATTCACCCCCCTCTAGGACATATAGCTAGGCCTTTTCACAATCTCAAACACAGTCATTTTTATAGTGGTTCGATGATAAGTCTACTTCACTCCAGTAACCGTACTTAACCCTTGAGTATACCGGATTTCACTAAGGAGTTTTCACAGCGGTTCACCTCAAACCTAAGGTTTTAAATCAGGTTCACCTTTAACCTTGACAACCTACACTGAGGCTGACTGTTTATGCTCTCACGAGCAAGAGTAACACAACGCAACCACTTTTAGGCACACTGGCCAAGGATCTTCCACAAGACCCTACTGGAGGTTTCTACACGGTTGACCTCAAACCCAAGGTTTTACACGATTCACCTCAAACCCAAGGTTTTACATGGTTCACCTCAAATCCAGAGTTTTACTGGTTCACTCCTAACCAGATGTTTATGCTTTCATTTCATAAACGCAACGCACTTAAAGGTTTTCTTCACCTGGTGTTTTGGGTCATGGGATGTGAGGCTTTAGTTTTACCAGTGACGAGCTTGCACACATCCAGTTGAGGCAGACGCTTGAATTAATCTTCCTATCAGGCTCTGTAGACACTCTGACTCAACATTCACGTAACTTGACAAACCAGGGCACTTTCAATCTCCCCCTTTGTCAATTACGTGACAAAAAACCCCAAAACACCCTAGAATACTCTTGACAAACACACCCTAAATTGTGTGTACATGCTTTTACATAATTTTATAATTTCTAGCCCATGTACACAAGCAGTAGCTGCTCCCTCTTTCTTGTAAACTCCCTCTTGCTTGATGCAGCTGCTCCCCCTAACACCTGCAACAATATCTAAGCAGATGTACAATTTCCATTCGGGGTGTTTGTAAATGTTCTCCCCCTTTTTATCAGTCATTGACAAAGATATCTCAGGTAATATTGACTGAAGCTTGAAATATTGAGAGAACCAATCAGGTAGAGGCAGATCAAGTGATGTATAACAGTTAACACAATTTAAGCAAACATCAATTTCAGAATCTATGAATGCATAGCAGATGGAATATTCGTTAGAGATATCACGTGCATTCCAGAACTTGATAAACTTGGGGAGTTCAAAACAGAAATATGACATTAATGATATGAATTCTACTCAGCCATATTCATAAGAAAATCAAAATAGCCAACTATATACTGCCACAGACAACATTAATCTAACGGTTACATCCACCTGAACGAAGTTCCAAAAAAAATTCAGTCCAACCATGGACATGTACAATGACCAAAAAATTCAGATTCTCTAGATTAGTTATTATCTCATACACTCATGAAGGCGGAGAACATCAAAAAGATATTAATGTTCGTACGTAGAGATAAGAGTGGAGTGTATGTGATAGCAAGTAGTAATCATTATCATGGGGCGGAGTGGGATGGTGTTGTGTCGTCCCGGCGGCAAGTCATCACATTCACCAACTGTTGGACGGTTTGCTGCACACTTAGCACCATTTGTTCCAGGACAGTAAATCTCTCACTCATTGACTCCCTGAGCTGAGAGGCATCATGCTGAATGGATCCAAGCTTATCTTGATGGAGCTTAAACCTTTTTGCATGCCCGAGTGTAGATGTTGATGGAGCATGTTGAGGTCCAGAAGCATCTTCTCCGGTCACCTCGGTCCTTCCCATAAAAGCGTCACCAGCACTATCTTCTCCCTCAACTTGGATTCCTTCCTCCAAGGGCTCCTCAGGGTATTTGTGAAATACCAGATCAATCCTTCGGATGTTGCTTTTATTGAAGCTTTGGAGAGGAAGTTCAGGATCATTTATAGTTGGGAATCCTATGGCATTACAGATTGTATTGATGATCCAGGGATATGGTAGGAGAATGTCCCTAGCCCTATGAAAAGCATACACCAGTTGATACACAATCAGGGTAGGCAGACAGATCTTGACCCCAGAGGCGATTGAATAGATTATCATAGTCATGAAGCTAATGAGGTCAGCTCTGTTGGACCCTCTACAGTAGATATTCAAAGCAAGCATACCATGCAAGACTCGATAACGTGGTTCCATGAACTTGGCTTTCAGAGCATTTCCTTGGTACCACTCAGCATCACGATTATGGCAAAGATATTTAGTGACGTTGGACCGAACTTCAAGATCTTCCATGTCCATATCAGGGATTCCTACAGGAGATATGATAAGATTGAATATTCCTGCAACAGACCCTGGAGTGATCAGCACATCATCACCATCTACAGTTACGGAGATGGAGGGAGGATAAGATGTCAGAGAATGGCAAGCAGCAAAGAATTGGTAAGTTCATTCAAGATGATATGATCCTCCAAAGTCGAGAACTGGTAACCAATTTATGGATAGAAGTTCCAGATTATATAGAACCAAGCAGCGTCTGTCAACTTTCTTTTCAGGAATAACCTTTCTAGCTGCAAATTTTGCTAAGACTGGATTATCCTGCACAGGTGGAGGAGTCCGCGCTTCAGACTGAGACTCGCCACGTCTCGAGTGTTGCCTTGTGTAGGTCCCACGGTCCGGGTCCCTTGCCCTTGCTCTTGAAGCAAGCACCTTTTGTTGGACGGATCTCGAAAACTCCCCTTGTCCGGATGCTTTTCCTTTATCTTTACCCATCCGGACAAAACAAATTTTGAAAGCTTGGGAAAAGAAGACAAAATCCTTCAACAAGGAGTGTCAGACCAAAAAGGCGAGATTTGGAAAGGAAGAGATGAAAAGATAGTACCAGTTTCTGAGTACCTTCTGGGACCCACCACAGACCTTTCAGTCGAGAGTTTGAAGAAAAAAAAATGGAAAACTCTTTTTCGAACAAAATGAAAGTCCTTTCACTCGACCGTCTTTTTATCAGGCGGTGGTCATTGATTTTATTGAACTTTCTTTCGATTATATCGATGATCCTCATTCGATGTTATCGATAATAGTTTCGATCATAGTCTCAATCAAATGACTTTTCAAATTCTGAAGAGATGTCGATAATATCGACTATTTATCGATTTGATCGAGAATGCTCATGACAACTCAGCAGACATATCAGATGTAAATGTTTTTCAATTTTCAGCAACCAGACAACCATTCATGTATACTTTTAGTATGTAAATTTATTAATAGTATACTCAGCAAAATTTTGTACAATTAATGCGCATGACAAAATTATAAATATTTGAATGTTTATATATAAAAGATGGAGGTGAAGAACCTCAGATATATCATTTTAAGCTCAGTAAAAAGTATCCTCTTTTTAGCACATGTTCAGATCTTTGATGCACAGTCTGAACTAATTCTTCCTTATCCATTTCATTTTGTTAACCGATTTGGGTGGTGGTGCAAGGGCATTGCTTCAATTCATATCCTTAAGAGGACTCTTGAAGTTTTATATTTCTCTGATTAACAATTTGTTAACATGATTCTGACTAGAGTTTGGTTGAGTCCTCCTAGGAGTTATGCATTCAAAATTATAATGACCTAAATCACCACACAAATAACATACTGGAGTTATTTTGGTTTCGCTTCCAGAAGCAGCAGATTTCTCAGTTCTATGTGTTGCATTTCCAGCTTTTGACTTAAATTTTTCATATCCTAGGCCGCTTTTGTCCTTTCCAGGTTTTTCCATTCCCAATAGTTTCTCTAGCTTTTCGCCACTCTAGGAAAACTTGTAGTTTATCTTGGCCATCTTCTTGGATTCTTCTAGATCAAACAGGAGTGTACGACTTTCATTTTGGAGAAGCATATTTTTGTCTTTTAAGATCTCAACCTTCCTGTTCAATTTTTCGGACTCAGATTTAAGGAAGGAGTTAACTTTGTCAAGTCTATCATTGTCAGAGTGATATTGTTGTAAGTCATTAATTAGATGTGTATTAATTTCTAGAGTCTTATCCAAATCTTTTTGCAGCAATTCCAACTTGTTCTCAGATATTCCAAGTCTTTTAACCACTTTGATGCTATGGATATATAGTTGATTGTAAGCATCTTGTAGCTTGTCTTCTTCTTCTTCTTCTTCTTCTTCTTCTTCTTCTTCAGTTCCCTCATTATCAAATGAAAATGATTTAGTGGCTTGCTGTTCTATCTCGTTGTCAGATTCAGTGTGAATGATTGAAGCAGTGGAGACCATGAGTATTTTCAATGATTTCTGATCTCCATCGCTTTCCGAGTCACTAGATTCTGAATTTGACTCCTCAGTATCGTCCCACGTGGCAGCCATAGCCTTATCCTTAGTTTTTCTATTTGGGCATTCAGTAGACAGGTGTCCATACTCGTGACAGGCATAACATTGTGGTTCTTTGGTTCTTTTACTAAATTTTCCTACAGAAGGTTTATAGTTCACCCTTCTTCCTTTGGAAGGACGACCACGATTCTTTTGAAAGAATTTCCTGAATCGTTGGGCCAGCAAAGCCACTTCCTCATCTTCATTTTCATTTTCACTTTCACTGTCCTCATGAATTGTTTTCTTTGAGGTTTTTAGGACAGTGTTTTTGGATTTTTGGGATTGTTTGAAGTGTAGTTCAAAAGTTTGTAGGGAACCTACTAGTTCTTCTACTTTCATTTCATCTACGTTCCTACACTCCTCAATTGTTGTAACCTTGGAATTAAATCACTCCGGTAGGGATCTTAGAATTTTCCTACAAATTTTCGGTACCAGAACTTTCTCTCCCAATCCACCCATGGAGTTGCAAATTATATAACCTTGGGATCTTTGAATGGTTTATATTTCCTACAAATTTAACGTGGTTCTTGGTAATTGACGCATTTGCTTTATGTTTTGCAGTGGTTTGTTTATCGGAACCTCGTATTTACGCTGGAAAGGTATGTAGTTGTAAGCATACTAGCTACTGACAAATCTCATTCTCCAAATTAAATTTCTTAAATTTACAAATTTCTCATGAGATTTTTAGGTTTCACTTAAGGGCCTGTTTTAATTTGTGAAAAGCATGGGAAAGAAATAGTCTTTCTCAGAAAACTTCATTTCCAAGACACTTGAGGAAAAGAAAGCATAGATTTCTTTTTTCTTTTTCTTTTTCTTTTTTCTTTTCTTTTTAACACACTCACTCACACCTCACACACACTCATGCACTCACACCATCGATGCTTCTTCAATGCTTTTGAATTGTGTTCAAAATTCTTTTCCAGCAGCCTTATTGCTATATTTATGTTGAACGGAAGTAAATTGACTGGATAATCATTTAAGGGTGTGTATGGGCCAAGTTATGGTCAAAATTCTTTTCTAGTAGCCTTATGATTCGCCTTGACAGATTTTTATGTCTTTTGGAAAGCCAGAAAGTGTTCCTGCTACCAGAAAATTCTCAAACATGCTAAAGTTCATTGTTAATGAGGTAATTGTGCTCCACTTTTCTACTTGTTGGTTGATTATCAACAACATGAACAAAAACTGGTCGTAGTCCAATTTAGCAATTTAAGGAAGTGTACTTGCATTGATGATAGTTGATTTCTATCTTGATGGTTATATTTCTTCAATTCAAAGATCCGTGTTGATTTTGAGTTTTTTATTTTATTTATTTATTTATTTATTTATTTTTTGTGATTCTTGTCATATTGTCGATTTCTGGAGATTTTTGTTTATGACAAAACCTTTTTAAGCTTTCAAGTGTTTCATTTCGAATTTTCTGGTTCTTTTGATTTATACCTTTTTAGGATTTTGATTTTGCTTTATTTTGTAATGTTTGGTGAATTGGGTTCTTTTTCCATGTCTTAAATAATGTCATTGTTCTGATTTTGGTAGATCACACAGTGGGTTGTTAGTCATTTTCATGATATTATTATTATTTTAAAATATCTTATATAGGGGGAATTTTGATTTTGGTTTAATTTTCTAGTGTTTGTTGAATTGGTGTATTTTGATTTGGTATGCCTTTTTTTTTTTTTTTTTTCTTTTTTTTTGTGGGGGGGGGGGGGGGTGTTCTAATAGTCTGATGAGTAATTAGTTTTTTTTTTTTTTTTTTCTTTTTCATGTAACGACATGTTTTGATTAGATCTTTGATGTTGAGATGACTTTACTTTGAAATTTCTGTAGAAACTGAGTTTTCATGTTTCTGATCTTTGAATTCTCATGGTTTCGATAGATCTCGCTGATTAATTCTTTTCTTTTTCGTGTTTTGTTTTACAAGGAAAAGAGACAGTTGTTTGGATTATGAGATGTTTTCGTGCTTGTGCAAGAGTTCTCATGGCTGGAAGGAATTTGCGATGGGGAGGTTATATTCAAATCATTCCCCCTGAACTTATATTTGCCTGCATTAAATCTTTGAAAATTTAGATTTGGCTTAGATCCAAAGTTGATTTTGATGGATTGCAGAATCTATGTTTTGAATCTATTGCTTTCCAAAGTTGATTTTGATGGATTGCAGAATCTATGTTTTGAATCTGTTGCTTTTCAAAGTTGATTTTGATGGATTGCAAAATCTATGTTTTGAATCTATTACTTTCCAAAATTGATTTTGATGGATTGTAGAATCTTTGTTTTGATGGATTGCAGTCTATTCTTTACAGCATGGTTCACATGGAGTTGTTGCCCTGTTTATGGTGCTGGCCTAGAGGTTTATTTGAAAAAAAAAAAAAAAAAAGTTTCATTCATGGCCCATCCATGGTGGTACCCACCATATCAACTTTTTGGGTTGGATCCATGCAGCTTCTTTGGTTTTGTCCCTCTTCTTTAGCTTAAGACTTGATAAGGGTGTGACCAATGTCTCTTAAGTTGCCATGGCCATTTGGAATTGTGTATATATAATTACAAAGAGTGCTTGTTAGGCATTTTCTAGGATGCTTAACACGTGGTTTTCTCTTAGGCTCAATAATGGCAATGGGTGTTTTTGCTCATTTTTATTTTCAATCCTTATTTTTGGTACTTTTACGTACATTTTTCTAATTTGTTATGCACACACGCGCTCGCACACTCATATGCACTTTTACTTAAAATTGACGTACACTAACCTATAAATGAATGCAACTAAGGTTTTCCAACTTCCAATAACTTCTTTAAGGGATATATTCTGAGTTGGACAAACCGGTCTTCAGATACGTGCTTAGGTGGTGCCTTTCGAGAGGTTTTCTCAACGACAAGATCAAAGAGGAATTACTTACGGGCCTAATAGATTCGTAACTACTAGTGTTGCTCGCAGATGAATATCAACGGTGCAATATTGATTCCTTGATTACAAAAAGAACTTACAAATAGAAATGTGAAAGAAAAAATGCAGAAAAAGTAGAGTAGAAGAAAGTAAAGCGTTGGGAAATAAATGAACTAGAATTATAAATTCTAAATAATAAAAAATTCAAATCTCATGTTTGGAGTTGTGCCTTGCTAGTGGCCATAGTTCCCTGTAGTAGAGCCACCAGACTGGATACGTGCTCATGTTGACAGATGGGAGCCTACTTTTATGGCTTTATATTGAAAGAGGTGTGTTAAAATATTAACTCAAAAATGTTTTGATTAGACTTAGAGTTGTCACTAACTGGTATTCTCGGGATATATAGTTAGTTAGACACCGTAGGCCTACAATGGGTTGGGGAATCAATTCCCTAACTTGAGTGATACTTATGACCAGCCTTCTGTGATTGACTTTGAATAAGGGCCTTGATAATGGAGAAGGGGTTAGGCAACTTCTCCTTTTCTACCAAAGTACTATCTCTACTTCATGAGATTTAGATATTCTTGGGGATTAATAAGCTCTAGATGGTTAGTGATCGATTTGGCTGCGGATAAGATCCAAAAATGATCGCGGCTGTGGATAAGATCCAAAAATGATTGCTTGTTGCTCAACTACAACCTACGTGGAGATGGAGTGCTCGAATCAATCATGATCGAAGAGATGGTTTTTACTTGAAAAGTAAAAAAAAAAAAAAAAACAAGCACAAGATCAATCCTCGATTTTTAATATGTTAAGATCCTATTAGACGGTTAGACACAACATTAGTCGGGAAGGATTGATTAGCAACAGAAAATCTAACAGGGAGTGTTTGAGAAGGGATATGTGATAGTGCATCATTGAATGTGGTGTAATGTTGCCCATGAACTGCACGGGATGGCCACACACTATGGAGAGATGTGAAGCGGATTGAATGATGTGGATGGTTGAGCTCTCTCTCTCTCTCTCTCTCTCTCTCTCTCTCTCTCTCTCTCTCTCTCTC